>CM076991.1:87929509-88529509 GCA_039090855.1 Macrothele yani
GTGATGTCGGGAAGACATACTGAAACTTGCAAGTTCGTCCATTTGATTCTTTCCTATTCAACTTTGCGTTTGAACAACAACGGTTATAACGCGTCAAATCCTATGTATCTCTTATCAGCGCTATGACGTCACGAACAAGTTCGGCAATCCAAAATTTGCATACGCACAACACATCTTTCTGTATCCCGCACTTATGCTAATTTCCACATTTTCCTGCCTTCCATTTTATGGCTGCTATCGTAGCTATTGTCATCCGTCCTTAGCATTTGTCCGGCAGTGTATAAGGTTTGAACACCCAGAGAGGTTAAAATATTACAGTTTTTTTGGGGGCACTAAAATAAATTAATATGCCTTTTTAACAGTTTTTATTCCATCGTGCTTATATTCATAAAGATCAGACACCAAGTCAAGTTAGTATTGTTGCGCTTTTACTTAGGCGTTAAATATTAATACTTTTGGCCTAGGCCTAGGCCATTTAAACAGTTTTCATTAAATCGTTTTCATAATCAGAAGGTTTAGATACTTAGTATTATTGCGCTTTTACTTAGGCATTAAATATTAGGCCTAGGCCTATATGTTTTTAACAGTTTTATTCGATTGTGCTCATATTCATAAGGTTTAAACAAAACGTCAAGTTAGTATTATTGCACTTTTACTTAGGCATTAAATATTAATACGTAAGTCCAGGCCTAGGTCTTTTTAACAGCTTTTATTCGATTGTGCTCATATTCATAAGGTTTAGACACAAGGTCCAGTTAGTATTATTTCGCCTTTACTTAGGCATCAAATATTAATGCCTTGGCCTAGGATTAGGCCTTTTTTGCAGTTTTATTCCTTCGTGCTCATATTTATAAGCTTTGCATCAAGTAAAGTTAGCAATATTGCGTTTTTATTTAAGAATAAACATTTCATACACTTGAACAAAATGTGTCAGAAAGTCCTGGACCAAAGGCCTATTGATTAATATTTAATTCCTAAACAAAAGAGCAATATTTCTAACTGTACTTCATGTCCGAACAATACGAAAATGAGGACGACGGAATAAAATTTGTCAAAAAGGCCAAATCCTATTTATTAATATTTAATACCTAAGTAATAGTACAATAATGCTAACTTGACCTTGTATCCAAACCTTATTAATACCAGCACAACGGAATAAAAACTGTTAAATAGTTCTAGGCCAAAGGACAATTTATTAATATTGACTGCTTAAGAAAAAGCTCAATAATACTAACTTGACTTGGTGTCTAAATCATATGAATATGAGCACCATGGAATAAAAACAGTTAAAAAGGCCTAGGCCTAGGGCCTATTTATTAATATTTAATGCCGAAGTAAAAGCGCAACAATACTAACTTGACATGGTGTCAAACCTTATAAATATGAACACGATAAAAAAAAACTGTTCTCTGATCATTCGTCCGTAAGGGGTCCGGGTTCGAATCCCGGTCAGGCATGGATGTTGTGTTTGTCTTACGGCACTGGCTCTCTCCCTTCCCTGGAACCAGTGACCCTAAATTAGGGACGGGCGACTGCTTATAGCCCATTGAGTTGCTCACGGTGGTCGTTAAACCTCCAATCAAAAAAAAAAAAAAAAAAAAAAAAACTGTTAAAAAGGGCCAAGCTTTAGCTTAGGCATATTATTTAAGTTGTAGTGCCTAAGAAAAAGCGTAATATTACTAACCTGTCTGGGTGTCCAAACCTTATAAATATGATCACGACGGAAGACAGCCTAAATCGTACGTTTTCCTACATGCGATTTCCATGTAACCAAAACTTGTAAACGCAATGAATTTGACCGCGACGAATTGACGTAGTCGACGAATTGGCGCGCGACGAATCGTCGTAGTCGACAAATTGACGCGTGACGAATCGACGCGCGGCGAATCGACGCGCGGCGGATTGACGCACGACGAATCTTCGTAGTGGACGAATTGACGCAGGCGACGAATTGGCGTATGACCGTTGCAGGGAATAAAGGACTAGAGGGAAGCACATATCCCCTGTGGCAAGCTTATGGTCGGTACTGCTAATATAAGAGGGATAAATAAAATGTTCTACCGTAGCTTTCTTAAATCTCTGCCGCTATATGAACATTTCTGTTTGAGGAGCGAAAACAATTTTGGGCAACATTTGGTTCAGGTACATGGACCTCTTAAAGGGTTAAAGTTAGCTGTTTGGATGTCACGAGAAAGTGTAGAAAATCGTTTTATTTTTACGTTTTCCAACCGTAGGTTGAAGAAGCGTATATGCTTCGGTTTTGTCCTTCCGTCCGTCCGTCTGTCCGCACGATAACTGGCGTAAAAATGGTTCGATTTCGATGAAATTCTAGTATGTGGTAGGGGACCACCTGCGGACGAACCCTATTGAAAATGGGACAAATGGGGTCAAAGGTCACGACGTAGGAGCGGGTTCCTTCCATTGCCCTTATGCATCATAACTTGCGTAAATATGGTTCGATTTCAATAAAAGTTTACTATGTCGTAGGGGACTACCTGGGGACGAACCCTATCGAAAATGGGACAAATGGGGCCAAAGGTCACGACGTAGGAGCGGCATCATTCGATTGCCCTTATGCGTCATAACTTGCGAAAATATGGTTCGATTTCAATGCAATTTTAGTATGTGGTAGGGGACCGCCTGGGGACGAACCTTATTCAAAATAAGTGAAGTGGGGTCAAAGTTAGGACATAAGAGCGGGATGCATTCCATTGCCCTTATGCGTCATAACGTGCGTAAAAATGGTTCGATTTCTATGAAATTTCAGTATGTGGTAGGGGACCACCTGAGGACGAACCCTATTGAATGTGGACGAAATGGGGTCAAAGGTCAGGACATTGGAATGCGATCCATTCCGTCGTTCTTATCTCATATTATTAAGGTGGACGTCAAGTAATTTTGCTTCCTATACTTCCAATGGAAAAACTTTTGTACACATTTCCTTCACAATTAATGTGTTCCCAAGGATGAAAATTTGAACATCGATTAAAATAACTTCTTAATAAAACTTGGAATACTCAATATTTTCTAAAACATAACCATAATTACATTAAAAATCAATAACTTTTCCTTTGGTGGTGTTGAAACCAGAAAAAGGATGGCGCGACCTGTACTTTGATGACGTCAGTAGACAAACAAATATTGGATTGCATAATTATGGTTATGTTTTAGAAAATATTAAGTATTCCAAGTTATAAAATGAAGATATTTTAATCGATGTTCAAATTTTCATCCTTGGGAACGCATTAATTGGGAAGAAAATGTGTACAGAAATTTTTCCATTCGAAGTACAGGAAGCAAAATTACTTGACGTTCACCTTAAAGGAGCAATTCTTGTATGTATGTAAATTTTATTTTGAAAACGGCTCTAAGGATTTTGATGAAAGTCGTTAACCTACCGTTTTACTGGTACTAGAAATCGATTTAGCTTGATCTCGACTTTAAGAAAATTTGTTTAGTGGGTAATATAACCACCCCGAATTACCAAGTTTGTAGTGTGGTGTCATGGCGTCGCCCCATTAGATGTTGGCGCGCGGTCATGCCATCTATCTCATTACGTCACGCGTTGTTTGTGGATCCTATTAAAGTTTCAGGACGTCACACCTTGCTAGCAGATGGTCGTGATTCCCATCTGCCTCATTACGTCACGCGTTGTGTGCGTATGTTCGTGCGCACGATAACTTGCGTAAAAATCGTTCGATTTCGATGAAATTTTAGTATGTGTTAGAGGAACACCTGGGAAGGAACCCTATTGAAAGTGAACGAAATGGGGTCAAATGTCAGGACATAAGAGCGGGATCCATTCCACTGCTCTTATGCATCATAACAAACGTAAAAAAGGTTCGATTTCGATTAAATTTTAGTATGTGGTAGGAGACCACCTGGGGAGAAACCCTATTGAAAATTGGCGAAATGGGAGTCAAAGTTCAGGACATAGGAGCGGAATCACTTCCATCGCCATTATGAGTCATAACTTACGTAAAAATGTTTCGATTTGGATGAAATGTTGGTATGTTGTAGGGACCTTCCTGGGGACGAATCCTATTGAAAATGGGCAAAATGGGGTGAAAGGTTAGGACACAGGAGCGGGAACGATTCCATAGTGCTTATGCATCATAACTTACGTAAAATTGCTTCGATTGCGACAAAACTTTATCATGTTATTTCGGAAATGTACTGAACCAGTTCTGTTGAATATCATCCAAATGGATCAAAGGTCAGGGCACAGGGGTGAGATTTATTCCACAGCCATTTTCCTCATAACTTGAGTAATAGCTTGAGTAATGATTTCTAGTATATTGGAAAGCGTATCATAATCAATGCATTGCATGATTTCACTAACTTGTTTTATTATACGTTTAAAATGGAGATACGAAAAATATGTTGAACATTAGGCTGTGCAACAAACGTTGGGAGAAATATCGATATATTTCTGTATCGATATGTTACAGTGTGCCCAGTAAAGTTCTTTCTCAGCCCAGTAACTTTCGAAAGCCGACAGCTATAACCATAAAAACGGTGTCTAGATATAGTAAAGTGGCTATGCGCTATTCGATGTGACCGCTTACAGCGCCTCCTAGCGGCAAAGTCAGGAATTAGCGTGCCGATATCGAAAACTATACGAGATACGGGAAAATGGTCAACTACAAAGTTGTAGAGCAGCATCCATTTTGTACGAAAATACACCTTGCGCACATGAATGCTAAGAATAGAACGCGTACAACGCTTGTTTTCTTGTTGCCGATATCGAAAACTGTTACGTCACGAAACGCGTCGGAAAGGAGCAATTAGTTGTCTCCAGGCACATTTACCATCGGTGCTCAGTGTGCTCTCCGTCAGCCACAATACACATTTGGACTCTAGATTGAATCTCAAGCTGCACATTTTGCAGCATGTCAGGTGACACGCTGGAACAAGCATCAGTTATACGGCGTCGAAGGTCCTGCAGCGTCGTCCGAGGGGTCTGATACACCTGCTCTTTGAGGTAGCCCTACAGGAAGATGTCCAATTTGGTGAGATCCGGTGAGCGTGCAGGAAATTCTACGCTACCACCATAACCGATGGTTTGTTGCTCGAATGGCTCGACCAGGTACCTTCTTACGTTTCCTGGCTGGTGTGGAGGGGCGCCTTCATGTTGGAACCAAACATTCCGCAGTTGAGTCGGGCTAGTGCTTTGCGGAAGGCGATATTATCTCTTTTCTGACGCGTTTCGTGACGTAACAGTGTTTGACATCGCGAACAAACAAACGAGCGTTGTACGCGATCTGTTCTTAACATTCATGTGCGCAAGTTATTTTTTCGTACTAAATATATGCTACTCAACAACTTTGTAATTGACTATTTTCCCGTATCTCGTATAATATTTGAGATCGGCAAGCTAACTCCTGACTTTGCCGCTGGGTGGCGCTGTAAGCAGCCTCGTCGAATAGCGCATAGCCACTTTTCTATACCTAGACACCATTTTTAGGGCTATAGCTGTCGGCGTTCGAAAGTTACGGGCCTGAGAAAAGACTGTACTGGGCACCCTGCATACAGTCGAACTTTTCAGAAATATCGATATGTTTGCTGTGGGAAATATCGTTGGATATATATCGATATGGGAGAAATATCGTATAGTATAGTTGGGAAAAATATCAATATGTTTTTTGTAGATATAAACAGTGGTTATACGTTTTTCACTTTTATAAGTTATTCTGCGTTAGTCCTGATATTTTAATGTAGTTTCCATCGCTTTTTGAACTCGGTTAAACGTAATTAATTTTTATGCTTTTTTCCGATTATACGTTAAAATTTAAATTTCAGATTATCAAAAATACAGGGTTCTCTTATTCTTTTATACTTAACCCGCTATGCTACAACTCTGAGAAAAGTGAGACAACGTTCTTGTGTTCCTCCTTGATGCAACCAAAATTGAACCTTGAATCCATCAGAGATGCGCATTTTGCTTATTTTCGGTTTGGATGAAAAATTGGTTTCGCATTCTATTTCTGACACACACACACACACACACACACACACACAGTGCTCTTTAAATTTGATAAATCTCTGGGGCGTAATTTTGTGGCTCCAATATTTCGATGAGTAGTACAATAGAATCCTAAATGTATCATCGATATTCAACATTCCGTTTCCAAATGGATGCACTCAGGATCCCGAGAAAAAAAACACGTTAATTCATGAGTTCCGTACTCAAGCAGTGGTCTCAGATTCTTAGTTGTGAGAATTTCACTTAATCTAGAGTCAGGAGTTTCATAGTCTGATAGAGTAGTCAAAAGAAAAGTTTGATTTTCATAGGATTTATGTTATTTGCAATATGATAAAATATACAGGGTGTCTCAAAAGTCCTTGACACATTTTTAAAATTTATTAAAAATTACTATTCGGGATATGAACATAATTTTTGCATATTTTGTTCAATTACTTAAAAAAAAAATTATGTTTCCCAAATCGACCACTAGGTGTCGCTGATGATTCATTCACAAGGTTAGTTTTAAAAATGTCTACTCCAGTAGAGAAAGCGATATGTGTTGGTTGGTTTTTCGAAACGAAATCTGTTACCCAAATGCAAAGAAATTTTCGTTCGAAATTTGAAACGATTCTCCAAGTCGCAATAGCATCTTTCTTAGCACAAGAAGTTTCTGCAAATTGGAAGTATCCTTGATAGGCAGAGATGTGGAAGACCAAGCACCACTGATGGCAACGTCGAGAGCATGCGTGAAGACTTTTCACGTAGCGGTACTAAATCTATACGAACTGCCGCAAAGGAATTCGCAATTCCTCGTGCAACAGTGCATCGAGTCTTAGACCAAAAAACCCCGCCTATATGCTACAAGGTGCAGATATTGCAAGCTTTATAGCCAGACGACAAGCCACGACTTTTTAACTTAGCTGTGGACATGGTATATCATCGGGAAGTAGGTAATTACTTCCCACGAAACATTGTTTTTACAGATGAAGCAACTCTTTACATTTCAGGTAAAGTCAACCGCCACAATATCAGGCTATGGGAGTCTAAGAAACCATATCACTTCATCGAACGCGTCCGGGAAAATCCTAAAGTGATTGTGTGGTGTGGCTTAATGACTCATCGTGTGATCGGACCTTTCTTTTTGAAGAATCCACAGTCACAAAAGAAATTTATTTGGACATGATTCAAATTTGGGCTGCCCCTTAAATTTACTCGTTACATCCTAAAATCATTTGCCAACAAGACGGTGTACCACCACATTGGGGTAAGGTTGAGAGAAATGTTTTAAAATGAGGGAATTCCAACCAGGTGGATTGGACGATATGGGCGTCCCCGCTCTCCAGACATCACGCCTCTAGACTTCTTCTTGCGGGGATATGTGAAAGGAAAAGTTTATTAATCGAAAGTGCAAAAACAGTATTGACAAACTGAAAACTCGCACAGTTGCATCTGTTACAGAATCCACTTTGGCACGTACATTGGGGAAGATTGAATATCGCTTTGATGTACTCCACGCAACGAAAGGTATACATATTGAAATTTATTAACTATTCGAAAAAAAAACTTTTCAAAGTGAGTTTCAAAATCTGAAAAAAATTTGTTCCAATCCCGGATAGATTTTTTTAATACATTTTTAAAATGTATCAGTGACTTTTTGGGACACCCTGTATTATAATTTGTAACGATTCTTTTTCTTTTGCCGTCGATTTGAGTTTAAATAAATCATTATTAAGAAACACCTTATATTTCTTTATTCATAAAATTTACATTTCGATTATACGTTTTTAACATTTATACGTTTTTTAAGGCCATCATCCCTTAGAAAACGTATAACCGAGGTTTCACTGTATATGTATTCCTAATATACAAAAAAAAAAAAAAGAATTCGAGAAATTTGATCAGATACACAGAATCATTAATTCAAAAACTCTGAGAACGGTAAACAAGACTCGCTTAAAAACAATGCTTCCAAGTTTTGACAGTAAACGCTTCAAGAGGCATGAGAATGAAGAAAAGGGATCCCCGACTTTTCCCCCTTTAACAGTGAAAAACCGCGATGATTTGCTGAATGTGGTAGAGGTCTCCGCAGAATTCCCCTGTCAAATCTCTTATGCGTCCACTGTGCCCTAGATACAAAGAAGAATCATTGTTCCTCATCCGTCAAAAGCCGTCATAGATAGTAAGCTGTCGCGGACTTCTATTCTTCAAAATTTTAGATCCCTCCACCGGATTTCAACTACATAGCCCCATACATCACTGGTAATTTAGAGTGCTTTGGAGACCCATATTTCCTCACGATCCAGAACTTCTCATCCATGACTCACTTCTTTCTCTCGGCCACAGGGTTATCTCACATTGCTACAGCTGAGAATTTTTTCCCCAAACTATGAATATCACAGAAGAAATTCATCCTTATCCGAGATTTCCTTGTCGTGGGCGATTCTGAAACGCGCCACGGGTCATTAAATTCTCCTATACTGAGGGTGTTCATTACAAGAATTTGTGATACAGGTGTAGGAGGTGTGTGCATTCAGTATTTTGCTTTTTTATAAAACTATATGCGCCGTCAGCGCAAAATTTACGGATGAAGTTAATCGTAATATTATCTCCAAAGTTCAGTATTTTAGTGGTATGTTAGAAATTCTTCAAAATCATTTGACAATATGTCGGTGAAAGGCGCAATTTATTTTTGAGTACGCCGTAATTTCTCATTAATAATATATCAGAATTTTCTGTTAATCTATCTACCTATTGGGACTTTCTATGAATCCATCTGCATATTGTAGTTTTCCATTAATTAATTTCTCTACTATATTGGGTTGGAAAGAAAGTTATCTCTGTAAATGCAAGGTAACAGTAAAGTGCTAGGTACCGTATATACAAGTACAAATCAGTCCAAAATGTAGTGGTCATCGTATGCGACGACCCGCTTCCATCATCTGAGCAGGTGTAGAACGGTGTCGGCCCGGACGCAAAGAAATGAGCTGTGCGTCCCAGAATGCTGCAACGATCGGAAAAGGTGCTAATCGCTTGGAGTAATATCCGTGGAATAGGCTGGAGAGGGCAGTAGACCCCAGCCCAGTTCCCTGGTCTTGTGACAGATCACGCGTGTTGTGTGAAGCCTCACTCTATCCTGCTGAATGGCACCCTTGCTGTTTAGCAGGGCTGATCGTTTTGATGTGAGCAAAACGCGCAGATCGTCGAGCTGTCGGCAGTACACATCGGCGGTGATAGTGGTGTTATCCGGCAGCAGCTTAAAATCACGACACCCCCGCATATCCCACCAAACGGACAGCAGATCCTTATGTGGGTGTAAGCCGGCTTTGGGGTTTGCATGGGCTTCAGCTTTTGGATCCAATCACTTTTTTTCGGGTGCTGACATTGTCATGCAGGACCCATTTCTCGTCACCTGCCACAATATGGTCCAAGAACGGTTCAAACTGGAATTCGCATGCACTCATGCGATTTGCTTTCCTCTAAAATGTGAGTTGATGGGGTACACAAACTCTCCGCTTGTGCACTCAAGGTAACGTAGATGTGTGATAATGCTCGTGTCGGTAGTCCTCCTGCTTTTCTGCCACGTGGTCACACGTGGGTCGGTCTCCCTAAGGTCTTCAGCATGTCCATAGCCACTCTTACAGGTCTTCCAGCTTTAGGACGGTTTGACAGGTCAAAATTTTCCTCTCGAAATCGTTCGAACCAACGACAACACTGACGATGTGATATGGCATTGTGGTACACGCTGGTAACGTTCCGTACAGCACGTGCGAGGACACTACCGCGACGAAACTCATGCAGCGTGCAATAGCGGATGTGCTCCTTATCAACTTTCAAGTTCGCTGGCTTTTATACCATTTGCTTTCTGAGGGCTAACTGCCTCTGACTTAAGCCATCTACCTGGTGATGTTATGACGGTGTACTGCGAAATCTCAGTGACCAGTGTGCGCCGTGGCAGGGTCTCCATTTTCGGGCACTTTGTCATTGGACATTACTTTCTTTCCAACCTAATATTATTACATAGAAATATGTATAAAACTAGATGAAACCCGTCGGAATCGAAGCTTAGTTTTTTTTGTTTGAAAAGAATAAACTCATGTGAAACAACAAATGTAAACTTTACTTAATTGACAAATTCATTCAACCACTTCAGTAAAAACAATAATCCAGGTTCGTGATTTTTATTTTTTTCTTGACTGAAGATTTAACGACCACCATGAGCAACTAAGCATTCGCTCGTCCCTAATTTAGGCTCACTGGTTCTAAGTAAGGGAGAGAGCCAGTGCCGTAAAACAAACACAATATCCATGCCTCACCGGGATTCGAACCCGGATCCTTCACGAACGAATCATCATAAGCCATCGCTTAGGCCACTGCGGCCAGGTTCGTGATGAGCATCACAACTGCATCCTTTTTCAGTCGTAAAATGTGAGGTGGAAGTCCACTCATCTCGATCGTGTGCAAAAATTCATCTGGATCTTTCAATCTTTCACTTTCATGAGATTCGCGTTGCGAATGCTCTTCACCCGTCAGAAACAACGGTTAGTTTTCTTTCTTTTTTCATTTTTTTTTTGAAATGAATAAACTCATAAGAAACAACAAATGTAAACTTTATTTGATTGACAAATTCATTCAACCACTTCAGTCAAGTCCAGCTTCGTGTTTTTTTTTTTTTGACTGTAGGTTTAAGGACCACCATGAGCAAGTCAATGGGCTATAAGCAGTAGCCCGTAATATTTTTGCTAACAATGGTCAACGTAATCTTTATTTACATTTTTACATAATAGGAAACGTCTTGCCTACGCGAGTAAACTGGATCGAACGAATATTAAATTGTATACATACATCACACAGTCTAACGGCATAACGCAATCAGGTCTTTGAGAGTGTTCGCTGTTCCGATGAGAAGAACTTTGATACCAATACCTGCTAGCGTTGTTTTGCGCAACCGTTCGCTAAAAAAAAGGACTTCGGACTTTGGACTATCTCAGTCCCTCCATGCTACGACTTCAACAGCGCGTGAGTCAACCGCAGGAGATCGAATGTCATCCGCATGCTTCTTCCATAGACTTTACATGGGAACTTTGCCGTCCTACAACGCTCGAACCGTTGCCGCAATCTCATTTTCTCTCTTCGACTGGCACACCTACAAGGTAAGACCTATATTTTGATACCTCAACCTAATCTACGTTCAGCCGTTTTCTCAAAATAGAACTCACAGTAAAAAAACTTATTTAATTAATTTATAGGTTATACCCCCAGTCAACGCAAAATTTACAGATGAAGTTAACCTTGACATGATCTCCAAAATAAAGTTCAGTATTTTAGTGATATGTTGGTAATTCTCTAAAATTATTTGATAAGATGCCAGTGGAAGATACGCTTTTATTTTATTACGCTGGTTTTCTCATTAATTATCTATTGCATCAATATTAAATAGCCGTCGAAGCACGATTCATGATATTGATAGCTGAATCCATATGATATTTAAAAATTTAATCACAGTTAAAAACAGCACATGAGTGATAAATGTACATGAGACCTTTCGGGGTCGCCTGCGACTCCCATCTTCAGATGTGTGAAGATCTTTACGATTACAATTGTCTTCTTTACAATTCATGTTACGTAGAGCTATTTCCCACTGCGCTACTTCAGAACTTCGGCGTAAAGTAATTGTCCCTATTAAGGACATTGTAGTACAGTTTGGATACCCTGTAGGCGTTGTGGATGCTGAACTCAAGAAGTTACTTAGAAGAATTTTCACAACCCTTTCATGTGGTTCTTCAAAACCCAGGTACATCGGCTCCATGGACAACATACCAAGTATTGACTCAATACTGCGCAATGTTTGTCGTAAGTATAAACTTAATTTTGGTGTGAAAACAACAAACTTTGCTTTAAAATGACAGAGATCTTATTGACATCGCTAATAAAAGTGGTATTTATTGTGTACCGTTGAACACAGTGGATGTGAACAGCGAACGACGTGTTTACATTAGATCCACGGTTCGTCCCTTCGCTACTCGTCTCGACGAAAATAAATACAGTATAAAGATGGGTTCAAAAAACACATCTTTAGCCAGCCTTGTTCACAGAGGTGAATACAGCCCAGATTAGGACAGTGTCACCATTCTTGAATCACCACCTAACAGGTTCTTGAATTTAATTATCGAAAGTTTGTTTATACACTGCCGGACAATTGCTAAGGACGGATGACAATAGCAACGATAGCAACCATAAAATGGAAGGCAGGAAAAAGTGGAAATTAGCATAATTGCGGGATACAGTAAGACGTGTTGTGCGTATGCAAATTTTGGATTGCCGAACTTGTTCGTGACGTCATAGCGCTGATAAGAGATATAAAGGATTTGACGCGTATTGACCGTTGTTGTTCAAACGCAAAGTTGAATAGGAAAGAATCAATTGACGAACTTGCAATTTTCAGTATGTCTTCCCGACATCACCTAGATGATTTTACGCGTGGCCGTTATATTGGCAAGATTGAAGAAGGGCGAAAAATAACAGATGTTGCCAGGGAGTTCGACGTCAGCCACAGTGTTGTTTCAAGGCTTTGGAAATCATTTCCAACAAATGGAGAGTGTAGTAAACATCACGGGGGAGGGTGTGTTCGCAGTACGACACCTGCAGAAGATCGGTACATAGTGCTATCAACAAAAAGACACCGGCGCAGCACAGCTAGTGAGGTAGCAAATCAGTTTATGGCTGCTACTGGCAAGCGGATCTCCCGAAAAACTGTCGCCAGACGTTTGCATGAAGGAGGACAATACGCCCGCCGTCCTGTTGTGTGCATCCCATTGTCCAGACGTCACCGTACCGCCCGTTTGCAATGGTGCCATCAACATCGCAATTGGGCTGATAACGACTGGTCTGCTGTCCTCTTCTCAGATGAGAGTAGATACAGTCTTTCGTCTGATTGTCGACGACAACTGATCTGGCGTGTATTGGTACTGCATATTGTCCAGCAAACATACAGGAAAGGGACCGATATCCGACATGTAGTGTCATGGTATGGGCTGGCATCATGATCAATGGCCGTACGTCCCTCTATGTGCTTCCAACTGGGATTATGACTGGCCAACGATACATTGATGATGTTCTGCTACCTCATGTTCGCATGTTCCGTGGTGCTGTCGGTTATAGATTAATTTTCATGGACGACAGCGCAACACGTTATCGAACAGTCGCTGTCCAGAAGTGTCTTGAGAGCGAGGATATTCAACGCCTCGTATGGCTAGCACGTTCTCCAGATCTGAATCCCATTGAAAATATGTGGGATGCTTTGGGGAGGAGTCTTACTGGTCGCCAATGCCCTCCAATAAACAAGGACACCCTCCTCAGTGCACTGACAGAGGAATGGGATAAATTACCCCAACAGCTGCTTGATAATGTTGTGCAAAGCATGACACGACGTGTGGAATCTTGCATCGCCCTCCATGGTGGCCATATCCCGTATCGACATCTTACGCCGGAACGCCTGCGGACGGTAATTGCATTTTTTTCAAGTTTACGTATTCTGCACAAAATGGCCTGTTTGTCCCTTGAACACGTTCCAAAGCCTTCTGGATTTCAGAGCACAATAAATTGTCTTTCTTGTAATGTCCTTGCATTCTGACATTATTTTATTTCACTTGGCATCCAACCACACTTACTTTTTTATGCGCTATATAGCCGTTTATGATCCGTCCTTTATAGCAATTGTCCAGCAGTGTAGTATTACAACACAAAAAGAGTGCCTGTAACGATGATTTTCCGTATCCTGTTTTTTACACTTGGAAAATGCTCATAGACTGTAATATATTAACTTAATTTCGTTTATTGTTTCCCTATGTTTACGATAAGATATCCATTTCTTTTTTTTGCTAGATTTGCGCATGTGTCAAATACTTACCCCACGTCACTGATTTTTGAATATATAATTCTGTAAGTTATCTCGCTGTGTTAGTCACACATCTGAAGATGGGAGTCGCAGGCGACCCGAAAGATCTCATGTACGTTTATCACTCATGTGCTATTTTTAACTGTGATTAAAGTTTTAAATATCATACGGTTTTAGATATCAGTATCATGAATCGTGGTTCAACGGCTATTTACTATTGATGTTCTTATCCCGCACGAAAACCTGCTTTATATTATCTATTACAATTTTCCATTAATCTATCTTCCCATAATGGCTGTTTATTAATCCATATGTGTACTGTAGTTTTCGATCAATTAATTTCTCAATCCATCACGACTTTCTATAAATCTATATATGCAGTAGTTGAAAGTTTTCACTGATCTCTGTCTATTTATATCGCAATATATTCTATCTATATTCTATCTATTAATTTTTGTAACCTTTTATTTATTAATCTTTGCGGTGCAATTTGTGAAATCATCTATTTATACTTCTTTTGCAAATTTCTGTTAATCTCTTATACATAGCTATTCATTGATCTATCTAACTGTAATAGGAAGGCAATCATTTGCCCGCAACCCATTGCATGATTATCATCTAATTTTGCATAGACAATAATGCCCGTGTAGAATTACAAAACAATTGTGTGATAGTTCTTCGATCGATTTAGAATCCGATAATGCAGTGGTTCTGTTTAAAATGGGAATTAAATTTGTTATGACACTAATAATAACTCATGATCATAGAAAAAAAATACATGAGTCATGCAATATCTTTCAATATACACTGGTGTCAAAAATTAAAATCCGGTTTTTATTTTTGGCAGTCTTATTTAATGTTAATGAAATGGAAATTTTCATATTTTTTATATGTTACCGTAGTTCATTACCATATTAAATATGCTCAACATAGTTAAAACAACAATATATTCAGCCAGGATTTTGAAAACATTTGTACATATACAGTATGTGAGTTTCGTCATTTTTGAAACTAATACAAATTAACAGTTTGAAGACTATATAAATCTGTACATATTATTTCCTATGTATATTTCTGAATATTTATGTAAAATATTTGTTACAAAATGTGCATGAAATAATAAAAAAGTGTGCGTGCTTAACATATGTTCATGTCTTTCGGCTGTCGAACATCTGAAGTTTATCATATATGGCTCTTACAACTTTGAAAGCAACCCCTGTACTAAACAGTCGTTTATATTGCACCATTTATGTTCCCAGAGTTCCATTCCTATCTTTGATCATAATTCCTTAAAAATTATAAATACTAATTGCAACACCTCACCGGTAGTGAAGCAGCATAAGAGTTGGCATATGATCATTCGTCCGAGATGACTCAGGGTCCGAATCCTGGTAAAGCATGGATGTTCTTGTATTTGTTTTTCCCTTCCCTATAACCAGTGGTTCTAAATTAGGGAAGGCGACAGCTTATAGCCCATCGAGCTGCTCACAGAGGTCGTTGACCCACCCCACCAAAAACAATCGCCGATTATACTGTATTTCACCTGATTTTTCTTTGTTTTTGCGTCAACATTGTTGTATCCCATAGTTTAGACGAGTAATTCTTTTCGCTCAGAGTTGCTTCCACGTTTGCGAAGTCTAACGCTGTCTCTGACGAATTTTTGTACAATTTTTTTAACCATACTGCATATCTCTTTTGGCGTCACCTCAACAGGCAGGCTCGAAAAACTTTTCGTAACTTCATAATTTACTTAAATATTTATATCCATCTGATAACATCCAATTTGGTTTACCGATTTGTAAAGAAAATAAAAAATGTATAAATATACAAGCATTATTTAAAAACGCACCACGATATTTGACAATTGCAACTCTGTTTATTGACAGTGAAAACTTTAAAAATAATATTCGACACGAAAATGCCATCATGCCTCCAGAATTTTGTTCTGAAAACTAACTTTTGTAATAAGGCTTTTCATCACAACCGTATCATATAATTTCAATCTCATTAATGGGTTTCGTTCCAATGTCGGTGTCTGTGAATTGATGAATGTTTTTAACGCACATACGTGAGCTGCTCTCTATTGATGGATGATTTCCAGCTGATTGTCACCGAGTTTTTCCGGAAAGTCAAACTGGCAATGTTTTTATTATAGTTTGAGCGAATATCGATTCTTCACGACGAGCTTTTCGCATGCCGTTTTGTGATCGCGACAGAACTGTTTTGCTGAACCATCAGAGAGCAGTCAAAACATGCAGGGAAGTAAAACAAGAAAGAGAGGGGAAAAATTTCTTATCTAGCTAAAGTTTATCCGGATGCCCCAGATACGCACTACTAATGACACGTGGAAATCTGATATTATAAATTACCACGAAAACAAGAACCAAGTGCCTTATGGATGCATTCTGGATAACGAATTCCTGAAATGCCAAAACAAAAGGAGGATTAGGAAACTCCTGTGAGCATTTATTAGTTATGGTAGAAGAAAGCAAGACAAAATAAAATAAATGAATGGAAGATAAAGACAACAAAATTTCATCCAACGCAGAGATAAAGCCAAGTGCAGCCCGGGTGACTTTGATAAATTACTTTAATATTCGTGCGGAGTCTGGTACAATATGTTTGAAACCGATACAGAGAAGTTCGCGTTCGATATCCTTCGGCGAAGGAGGAGGGAACGTACAACACGAAAAAGGCGAAAGCATAAACGGTGCTGCAGTTTTAAATAGCTAATATGCGCTCGAGTAATTGTATCTAGCCTGGAGCCAATGTATGTCAGCGAAAACAAATGATCTTTCGAGGATGCATCAGTAATCTTCTGCGCTGGCCAAAGAGAAGTCCCGGGCTAAAAGACCAAAAATAAGTCAATAAAATTGACTCTTTTCTGCTTCTGCTGCTCTCCAGTCTCTCTCGCCTTTCTGCTTCTGAGTCATCTTCCCGGAAACGAGATCTTGATCGTCAAGTCCGAAAAGCAAATGAAACGAATTCCTCCGCGACTTGTTCACTCGCCATGATGCATAAATGGTTAATTATTACTGTGGAAAGAAAGAATGTCTGAAAGGACACTGGGAATCCTTTAGATTTATTACTGTAACAAGTTTTAGTCATCATAAGGATTTTCGAGAGCACCAAAGTTTTGAAAATTCTTAAGCCTAAAAAAGTTGCTATTAAAAACAATTATTCAATATTTCCATTCCTCTTGCAAAAATTCGGATGACACAAGATTGTATGATTTTGCAAAGTCTTACGTGAATATTGAGCGTCAAAATTCATTAAAGGACAAAGTAATTCAAATAGACTTAACAATTCTAATCAGAAATTGTTAGATTTATCTCACTAAATAAATTTGGACCCTGAAAAGATACGGCCACTATGGTGGCGCGGTGGTCTGGCTCTGGCTTTTGCCAATTCGCGTCCGAGATGTGCTCGGGTTCGAATCCCGGTGAGGCATAGATGTTGTGTGTGTCTAACTACACAGGCTCTTTCCCTTCCCCGGAACCAGTAGCCGTAAATTAGGGACGGGCGGTTGCTTATAGACCATCCAGTGGCTCACATGGTCGTTAAAACTCCAATCAAGAAAATAAGCACGATATTTACGAAAGAAGAGAATTCCTAAGCATCTTGAATTTTGTATCACTAATCGAAGATTTTAAACCGACAGATTCAGTTATACCACCCCATGGTACCTTTCCTAAGCGGTGGCTTCTGACCGTTGGTTTGAGTCCCAGTTGTGACAAGTGCTTATCTTAAGGCACTGGCTCTCTCCTTTCCCTGGAACGCAATTTTTTTTATTGAAGGTTTAACCACCACCGTGAGCAACTCAATGGGCTATGAGCATTCGCCTAGGGTCACTGGCTCCAGGAAAGGGGAGAGCCAGTTCCGTAAGACAACACAACATCCATGCCTCACCGGGATTCGAACCGTACCCTTCGCGGACGAATGGTCGTAAGCCAGCGCTGAGACCATTGCGCCACCGGGGCGGACAGTTTTGGTTTGAAGAACGAATTGTGTTTTTCATATCTTTAAGGCGTAGTATTTCGACAAAAACAGAGAACGCTAGCTTAATAAATAAATAGATATCAGAAAAGGTTTAGCCGCCCGGTGGCGTAGTGGTCTAAGCGCTGACTTGTGACCATTCGTCCGAGCTGGGTACGAATTCAAATCCCCGTGAGGCATGGATGTTGTGTTTGCTTTACGGCACTGGTTCTTCCCTTTCCCTGGAACCAGTGGCCCTTCATTAGGAACGGGTGACTGCTTATAGCCAATTAAGATGCTTACGGAGGTCGTTAAACCCCCAATAAAAAAAAAAAAAAAAATATTAAGATGAGTTGTGCTATATAACATTAAATTAAATTTTTAACCTAACATTTTTAATATTCAATTTAAAGGCCATGTCATCATCATCATCATCATCATCATAATCATTGTCAGCCATTATCAATCCACTGCTGGACGAAGGTCTCCCCAAGTTTCCTCCACAACGGTCTGTCTTGTGCCAGTCTCCTCCATGCCACTCCCGCATACTTTCGAATTTCATTAACCTATCTCCCATGTGGTCTTCTTCTGGGTCTTTTCCTGTCCCTTGGAATCCAATCTAAAATTTCGGCTGTCCATCGATGGTCTGTCCTTCTGGCAGTATGTCCAGCCCATTGCCATTTCATGGATTTTACTCTGATCATGATGTCTTCCACTCTTGCCATTTTTCGGATCTACGAGTTCCTCTTCTTATCTCTCCTGGTTACACCAAGCATGCACCTGTCCATGCTTCTTTGAGTTGTCTGCAGCCTTTGTATGTCTCTTTTAGTTAAGGTCCACGTCTCTGCACCATACGTAAGCACTGGAAGGATGCATTGATCAAATACTTTTCTTTGGAGACATAATGGCGTATTGCTCTTGAAGATTATGCTGTTTCTTCCAAAAGCTCTCCAGGCAAGTTTTGTACGCCGGTTAGTTTCTTCATTAATGTGACCCTCACTTGATATCTGCTGTCCAAGATAAACGTACGTGTCTGTTATCTCCAGCTTTTCTCCATCCATCGATAAATCTTCATTTCTTGTAAAAGCATTGTACATCACATTTGTCTTCTGAAAGCTCATTTTTAATCCCACTTCTTTACTCTTGTCAGCAAGTTCCTGGATCATACTCTGCAAGTCCGATAGGGTAGTTGCAAAAATGACTAGGTCATCAGCAAAACGAAGGTGGGTTAGATAATCTCCATTAATCTTTATCCCTTTGTTCCCCAGTTCAGTGATTGAAAGACATTTTCCAATGTGGCATTAAAGAGCTTCGGAGATATGGTGTAACCTTGTCTCACTCCCTTTCCAATTTTTATGTGTGTTGTATTTTCAAACAGCCGAATCTTTGCACTTGCATTTTCATAGATGTTATTAATAATATTAATGTACGCATCTTCAATACCGCAGGATTTCAGAGCCATTGTAACTGCTGATGGTTTCACCGAATCAAAGGCTTTTCATAATCGATAAAAGCCATGCACAATGGAAGTTCATATTCACTCACTCTTTCAATTAGTACTCTCAGTACGTGGATATGATCTATTATGCTGTAGCCACTCCTGAATACAGCTTGTTCTCTCGGTTGAGCCTTGTCCAGTGTTACCTTCAAGCCGTGTAAAAGAACTTTAGTGAAGATTTTATAAACCACTGATAGGAGGCTGATAGGTTCGTAGTTCCTGGGATCCTCAATATCACCTATTTTATGTAGCAGGATCATTGTAGCGTTGTTCCAATCCTCAGGAATCTTCTCTTCATTAAGGGATCGAGTGAAAACTTGGGCGAGTACTGTTTCAATTTCTCCACTTGCTTCTTGTATGATGTCTACAGTAATACCATCTTCTTCTGGAGCTTTTCCCTGCATTATGTTCTTGATTGCATGTGCAACTTCTGCTGGGACGACTGGAAGAACTCTGGTACTGGTACCTTTTATGATGTTTGCAGTACATGTATCATCCTTTTCATATAATTTGGAGTAGAAATCTTTCACTCTTGTCAAAGTTTCGCCTGTATTTCTTGTTACAGAACCATCTCCTTTCCTCAGTGCCATAATCTGTTTCTTCCCTTACTGAGATGTCCCTTTGCTATCTTTAGGCTTTGGTTGTTTTCAATTGCTTTCCTCACTAGTTCAGAGTTTAATTTCCTTACATCTTCAGTGATACTTTTTCGTACTGTCTTCCATAGCTCTATAAATTCCACTTTGAAAGTCACATCTTCTTTAGTTGGCTTCATCTCTCTTCTTTTTGCATCAGCATTTTGGTTTTTCCTGATAATTTGTTCACATGCAACTTGTTCTTAGACCCAGTTAATTTTGTTGCTGTTTCCATACGAGCTTCGGTTACTTTTCTGTTAACTTCAGAAATATCCACTCCTTACGATGTTAGGCCTTCTAAAGCAGAGAATCTGTTCTTCAGTTCCAAAGGTAGTATGGTGTTTTTTAAGGTTCGTTATGTCAATAGATTTTGTTTGTCTTATGAGCTTACCACGTTCACGTTTAGTGTTGAGGTGCATCTTACATCTCACCAATCTATGGTCACTTCCTGTGTTGAACTTGTTTAACACACCGCAGTCTTCTATGCCGAGTTTTTTTACTCATAATAAAATCAATTTCACTTGTCGTCCCATTTGGATGTCTCCATGTCCATTTCCTGTGTGGCCTTTTCTTGAAAAAGGAGTTCAAGATGAAAAACCTTTCTGCCTCTGCAAACTCAACGAGAGTATTTCCACTCTAGTTTCTGTTGCCGTGACCGAATTTACCTACTGAAGTTTCATTCTGTTGCCGTTGCCCTATTTTTGCATTGAAATCTCCCATAATTATCTTCAAGTGCTGCTTACCTTTATTATTTAGATGACGAATTTCCTCATAAAATTCTTCAACTTCTTCTTCAGGATGACTTATGGTGGGTGCATAAGTTTGAATAATCTGAGCCTGGTATCTTTTCGAGAGTTGGATAACGAGTCGTGCAGCTCTGTCAGAGGAACTTTCAACTTCTACAACTTTATCCTTCAGTTTCTTAATCCAACACCACTAGTTCTGCCAATATCTGTCCCACGATAGTAGAAGATATGTCCACTTTTCAGTTCAATGAGATCTCCTTTTCTCCTTACCTCACTTAGCCCGATGATGTCCCACTTGATCCTTTGTAGTTCCTCTTCCAATTCAAGAAGCCTTGAATTAAAAGATAGGGAGCGTCCATTATACGTAGCCAAGGTCAGCATCAGATGGCTGCCTACTCCGGTCCTCCGGGGATTCTTAGCACCCTCTGCCTTCATGTCGCACTGGCCGCTGCCTTTGCCAGGTACATTCCATCTGCCGGAGACTGAGGGCTAAGATTTATGTTGTGGAGTCATTTTGGAGGGTTTGGCCATAACTCACCACGCTGGCCAAACGGGTTGGTGAGTGTGGAATAGCATTTCCTCTAATCCCGATGGTATAGTTATACCGTTATTGGCGGTCGTATATATATACACACTGAAGGATGTAAGGTCAGGTGATGCGTAACATCACAGCCTCTCCTTGACAAATGTCAACCCCGCCTTCTCGTGCTGCATCCTGTTCCCACTAAAGGGGCTCTGACGACCGCCAATAGCGGTATAACTATACCATCGGGATTAGAGGAAATGCTATCCTACACTCACCAACCCGCTTGGCCAGCGTGGTGAGTTATGGCCAAACCCCTCCAAAATGACTCCACAACATAAATCTTGGCCCTCAGTCTCCGGCAGCTGGAATGTACCTGGCAAAGGCAGCGGCCAGTGCGACATGAAGGCAGAGGGTGCTAAGAATCCCCGGAGGACCGGAGTAGGCAGCCATCTGATGCTGACCTTGGCTACGTATAATGGACGCTACCTATCTTCTGATTCAAGGCTTCTTGAATTGGAAGAGGAACTACAAAGGATCAAGTGGGACATCGTCGGGCTAAGTGAGGTAAGGAGAAAAGGAGAAGATCTCATTGAACTGAAAAGCGGACATCTCTTCTACTATCGTGGGACAGATACTGGCAGAACTAGTGGTGTTGGATTTATAATAAGCAACAAACTGAAGGATAAAGTTGTAGAAGTTGAAAGTTCCTCGGACAGAGCTGCACGACTCGTTATCCAACTCTCGAGAAGATACCAGGCTCAGGTTATTCAAACTTATGCACCCACTATAAGTCATCCTGAAGAAGAAATTGAAGAATTTTATGAAGAAATTCGTTATCTAAATAATAAAGGTAAGCAGCACTTCAAAATAATTATGGGAGATTTCAATGCAAAAATAGAGCAACGGCAACAGAATGAAACTTCAATAAGTAAATTCGGTCACGGCAACAGAAACCACCGTGGAAATACTCTCGTTGATTTTGCAGAGGCAGAAAGGTTTTCCCTCTTTAACTCCTTTATCAAGAAAAAGCCACCCAGGAAATGGACATGGAGACATCCAAATGGGAGGACGACAAGTGAAATTGATTTTATTATGTGTAGCAAAAAATTCGTCATAGAAGACTGTAGTGTGCTAAATAAGTTCAACACAGTATAACGAAGTAAATTTCTCCGTCATTTCTGTCCACGCCAGGATTCGAACCCGGATCCCCTCATTCCGGAATAAGTCACTCTACCAATTGAGCTACGCGGACGTTTTATTCTGATTCCTATCTGCCTTTATGTCGTGTGCGTCCTTCGGGCAGGTACGTCACATCTCCTGGTACGTTACAACAGGTAGTGACCATAGATTGGTGAGATGTAAGAAGCACCTCAACACTAAACTCGAACGTGGCAAGCTCATAAGACAAACAAAATATATTGTTATAACCAACCTTAAAATACACCATAATACCTTCAAGTTGGAACTGAAGAACAGATTCTTTAATTTAGAAGGCCTAACATCGAAAGAAGTGGATATTTCTGAAGTTAACAGAAAAGTAACCAAAGCTCTTATGGAAACAGCAACAAAATTAGCTGGGTCTAAGAACAAGTTGCATGTGAACAAATTATCAGAAAAACCAAAATGTTGATGCAAAAAATAAGAGAGATGAGGACAACTAAAGAAGATGTGACTCCCAAAGTAGACTATATAGAGCTATGCAAGACAGTACGAAAAAGTATCCTTGAAGACGTTAGGAAATTCAACTGTCAACTAATAAGGAAAGCAATTGAAAACAACCAAAGCCTAAAGATAGCAAAGGGACATCTAAGTAAAGGAAGAAAACAGATTATGACACTGAGAAAAGAAGATGGTTCTGTAACAAGAAATAGAGGCGAAATTTTGACAAGAGTGAAAGATTTCTACTCCATAATTATATAAAAGGGATGATGCATGTACTCCAGACATCATGAAAGGTACCAGTACCAGAGTTCTTCCAGTCCTCCCAGCAGAAGTTGCACATGCAAACAAGAACATGAAGCGAGGAAAAGCTCCAGGAGAAAATGGAATTACTGTAGACATCATACACGAAGCAAGTGGAGAAATCGAAACAGTACTCGCCCAAATTTTCACTCGATGCCTTGATGAAGGGAAGATTCCTGAGGATTGGAACAATGCTACAATCATCCTGCTACATAAAAAAGGTGACATTCAGGATCTCAGGAACTACAGACCTATCCGCCTCCTATCAGTGGTTTATAAAATCTTCACTAAAGTTCTTTCACACGGCTTGAAGTCAACACTGGACATGGCTCAACCGAGAGAACAAGCTGGATTCAGGAGTGGCTACAGCACAATAGATCATATCCACGTACTGAGAGAAGTGATTGAAAGAGCGAGAGAATATGAACTTCCATTGTGCATGGCTTTTATCGATTATGAAAAAGCCTTTGATTCGGTGAAACCATCAGCAGTTACAATGGCTCTGAAATCCTGCGGTATTGAAGATGCATGCATTAATATTATTAATAACATCTATGAAAATGCAAGTGCAAAGATTCGGCTGTTTGAAAATACAACACACATAAAAATTGGAAAGGGAGTGAGACAAGGTGACACCATATCTCCGAAGCTCTTTAATGCCACATTAGAGGGTGTCTTTCAGTCGCTGAGCTGGGAAAACAAGGGGATAAAGATTAATGGAGATTTTCTAACCCACCTTCGTTTTGCTGATGACGTAGTCATTTTTGTAACTACCCCATCAGAGCTGCAGAGTATGATCCAGGAACTTGCTGACAAGAGTAAAGAAGTGGGATTAAAAATGAACTTTCAGTAGACAAAAGTGATGTACAATGCTTTTACAAGAAATGAAGATTTATCGATTGATGGAGAAAAGCTGGAGATAACAGACACGTTCGTTTATCTTGGTCAGCAGATATCAAGTGAGGGTCACATTGATGAAGAAATTAATCGGCGTACAAAACTTGCCTGGAGAGCTTTTGGAAGAAACAGCATAATTTTCAAGAGCAATATGCCTGTATGTCTTAAAAGAAAAGTGTTTGATCAATGCATCCTTCCAGTGCTTACGTATGGTGCAGAGACGTGGACCTTAACTAAAAGAGACATACAAAGGCTGCAGACAACTCAACGCAGCATGGAAAGGTGCATGCTTGGTGTAACCAGGAGAGATAAAAAGAGGAACTCATGGATCTGAAAAATGACAGGAGTGGAAGACATCATGATCAGAGTTAAATCTCTGAAATGGCAATGGGCTGGGCATACTACCAGAAGGACAGACCTTCGATGGACAGCCGAAATTTTAGATTGGATTCCAAGGGACAGGAAAAGACCCAGAAGAAGACCACATGGGAGATGGGTGGATGAATTTCGAAAGTATGTGGGAGTGACATGGAGGAGACTGGCACAAGACAGACCGTTATAGAGCAAACTTTGGGAGACCTACATCCAGCAGTGGATTGATAATGGTTGACAATGATGATGATGATGATGATGATATACACTGAAGTGCCACAAAAACAGGTACAGGCGAGCTTATGCAAAACACATAGCAACGTCACCTATGCGCGTACTCGGTTGCGTCCGCCAGTGCGTATATAAAGCGATAGACATCCTTGCCAGCTGTTAGAGCTGTTTTTGGCATGAGAATGACAAGTAATGACGATATAAGGGATTTTCAACGCTGTGTCATAGTTGGCGCTCGTGAGATGGGCCATAGCATTTCGGAGGTAGAAACGGAGTTCGGATTATCACAGACGACCATTGCAAGGGTGTACCGTGACTACAATAATTCCGGCGAAACCTCCAACCTACGATACCAGTGTGGCCGTAAGAAGACATTGGGTAAACGTGGCCATCGTTGGCTGTCAAGAATCGTTTCACGCGATAGGCGTGCAACACTCTCGCATGTATCATCGGAATTCAATGCTGGAGCCTCAACAAGCATCAGCGTTCGGACTGTGCAACATACCCTGCACGATATGGGTTTGGGAGCCGACGCCCAACTCGAGTCCCCTTGATGGGTGCACGACACAAAGCTATGCGACTCGCTTGGGCACGGCAACATCGTCACTGTACACGTGATGACTGGAAACAAGTAGCCTTATCTGGCGAGTCGCGTTTCCAACTGTATCGGCCAGATAGAAGGATTCGTGTGGCGCGAACTCCATGAAGCCATGGATCCCGCCTGTCAGCAGGGAACTCTACTGGCTGGTGGGAAGTCCGTAATGGTATGGGTTGTGTTTATCTGGACTTTACATAAGTTTGTAGACGTACCCCTGGTACGTCTCCAAACTTATGTGACCGGCCAACGCTATTTTTGGCAATGTACACCCGTTCATGTCCTGCATTCATGCTTGATGGGTTGGGCCTGTTCCAACAGGACAACGCACACAAGTGCCGGGACGCCACATTATGGTTAGAGGAGCATTCACCTGAGTTTGGGGTGTTGCCATTCCCACATAAGTCGCCAGATCTGAACGTGATAGAACACATTTAGGATGCCATGCAATGCGGTATCGAACACAGGAATTCGAGACCGGAATACACCAGAATTGGGGAACCCTCTGCAGGAAGTATGGCGTGCATTACCTACAGCATATTTCCAGAAGCTAGGGGAGTCCATGACCCGTCGTATTTCTGCAGTCCTGCGCTCCCGTGGGGGACCTGTGAAGTATTAGACTGGTGTACCAGTTTTTCTGGCACTTCAGTGTATATACAACTGAAATTTTATACTGGATCCCCAGGGACATAAAAAGATCCGGAAGAAGATTTCATGGGAGGTGGATGGATGAAATTCGGAAGTATGAGGAAGTAATATGGAGGAGACAGGCTCAAAACAGACAATTGTAGAAGAAACTTTGGGAGACCTTCATCCAGCAGTGGATTGAAAATGGTTGACAATGATGAAGATGATGATATATATACATAGTTTTAAAGTTTACTACTGATCTATCTGATACGTTTAACTTTCGAGTTAAAGCGTTCTGTTTTGTTGACAGAAGAAAGGAATTAATGTGTAAGTAACCTTTTCCTGATGTTTTCTTGGAAGACTGTTGTTTCACTGTAGGTGAAGTTTTTGAGAACTGATTTATAATAGCCTATCTAGCGTTCAGAAATCTATATTCCCCGAACATTACGCGTCTTTTTATTAACACCGAACTCACATTCCGGCATCCTCTAGGTCACACAATGATCACGTATTATTGACGTGTTCAATCAAATAGAGCATGCCAGCTTTTCTTCATTTTCCAAATCTTCCCGCTCATCCTTGAAACGTGCATTCATCGGAATATTTGTGAACGAGATAGGCCTTTAGTCCTATGCACATCCCGCAACAATTAAACTGTCATTACAGAGTGTGACAATGTTCTGGGAAATGACATCACTCACTGCGTAAATAATAATCTCCGTAATTCTCATGCAAAACTCTGCTGTCACTGCATAGCAGACAAATGACATCAAAAATCCATGCCTTCCCGACATGCATCAATGCATAAATAACAAATGATTTGTCAAAAATCCATGCCTTTTCGATACGTGTCACTGCATAACTGACAAATGATTTATCAAAAATCCATACCTTCCCGACACGTGTCACTGCATAACTGATAAATGATTTATCAAAAATCCATACCTTCCTGACACGTGTCACTACAAAACTGACAAATGACTGATCAAACATCCATACCTTCCCGACACGTGTCACTGCATAACTGACAAATGACTTATCGAAAATCCATACCTTCCCGACACGTGTCACTGCATAACTGATAAATGAGTTATCGAAAATCCATACCTTTCCGACACGCATCACTGCATAACTGACAAATAATTTATCAAAAAATCCATACCTTCCCCACACGCGTCACTGCATAACTGATAAATGATTTATCAAAAATCCATACCTTCCCCACACGCATCACTGCATAACTGACAAATGATTTATCAAAAATCCATACTTTCCCGACACGTGTCACTGCATAACTGATAAATGATTTATCAAAAATCCATACCTTCCCGACACGCATCACTGCTTAACTGACAAATGATTTATCAAAAATCCATACCTTCCCGACATGTGTCACTACAAAACTGACAAATGACTGATCAAAAATCCATACCCTCCCGACACGTGTAACTGCATAGCTGACAAATGATTTATCAAAAATCCATACCTTCCCGACATGTGTCACTACAAAACTGACAAATGACTGATAAAAAATCCATACCTTCCCGACACGCATCACTGCATAACTGACAAATGATTTATCAAAAATCCATACCTTCCCGACACGCATCACTGCATAACTGACAAATGATTTATAAAAAATCCATACCTTCCCGACATGTGTCACTACAAAACTGACAAATGACTGATCAGAAATCCATACCTTCCCGACACGTGTCACTGCATAACTGACAAATGACTTATCGAAAATCGATACCTTCCCGACACTTGTCAATGCATAACTGACAAATGACTTATCAAAAATCCATACCTTCCCGACATGTGTGCTTGACGGGGATTTTAAAAGAAGTTCAGTGTCATTACTTAATTTCCGCGCTCTATATGTATGCACACCACAAAGTGAATAAGAAAACAAGGAAGGAAAAAACACTGGGAAAACCACTTTTCTGCTAATAAGTTGAATTTCTTTCTTTTTTAAGTTCCTGGAGCTTCCTGTATTCTTGCCAAAGGCAAGGTACATACACTATGTCAGAAATGAAAAACATAAATATGGAAGCAACAATGTTTGCTATGTTTCATAAAGACCACACATAAATATAATTTCGCATCACAAAATTTGAACATACGGTTCAAGATCCGTTAAAGATATTGAAATAAATGTAGACGGCATCATGTAGTATGAAATGTTTATCTCGTGGCAAATATTTTTTTGCGTCACCGTAAAAAAGACAGTATTTCCGAAAATTGATATTTTAATAATCAATCAGATTTTTAGAACGTTTTGCTCTTGAAAAATGATTTTTTTGTCGAAAACCATGCGCCTTGTTAATTTTACAACGAATGCATGCCTGTTTATTTACTCAGCAAACAAAACCTTTCGATAGGATATCGCTGATATTGTGACAGGCATTTCTGTATTTGGGAAGAAACTTTCATTTCATGAGTCATACGTATTTTGTAGCTTTGCTCTTCTATCACTGAAAATATTTATTTATTTATTTTCGCTACTTTCAGAAACTAAAAGCATCTCGTTCGTACTGCACGAAGATAATTTTATTTGTTTATTTTCTTCGATGAAATGCTCTCGAATCTGGCATTCTGGAGATATGTCTGATTCAAGATGCCAAATCAATTATTCAAGAAAACAGTGACTACATCAAAAACTCAGTTTTGCGGAGCATTGAACGTTTCCGCCCTTTTTTAAAGTTCCTCCCTACCCCGACATTCAAATTCTTTATGTTTTGATACATCGATACTTGTAACACATCTTCAATATAAAAAAACAACAACATTGTCTTACGTTCAATGATGTACCAATATTTCATTACTTCAAAAAAGATAATAAACAAGAAAGATGACACTGAATTTTCGGGTGTAATAAGCACGTCTTTTAAATCCGTTCTGACACAAATTAAATTTATCAAAGCTATTCAAAATAAATGGAACCGGTATGGAAAACAATAGTATCTGACGGAAAAAAGAAGTTTTTCAATCGGGATTTTAATCCCTCAGATATTGCTGTAAACGGAATCGTGAGCTTACGCCATCTGGTTGCAGACTTGTGCGTTAAGAAAAACATCAATTTATATGAGAAACATTTCGCACCGGAAACGCTCTCCCACACAGAAAGAATTTTTCAAATCGGACTCTTAGAAACAGAGATATCGACAAAAATAAGATGTGGCTTTACGTCCTCTGGTAGGAAAACCATGCATTATTTTAGGAAAAAAGTATTCTCAAAAGGTTTTCCCAAATGAACGGTATCGGTCCAAGAAAAAGAAAAATTTAGTCGAGATTTCAGGAGGCCAGATTTTAGTACAAATACATCAGAAGCAGAAGTTAACACTTTTGTCCCCAGGTGGCCAAACCATTCTTTACTAAACATTAGAAATCATGTGAAAAATATGTTCCACCAGGCCTTGTATGCGATAAAGGAAGAATTTTTCAAATCGGAGTTTTAGAAGCAGAAATAACGCAGAAAACGCAATTTACCTCTGTCTACCCCAGCGGAAAGTATATGATTTACTTGAAAATTTTGATTTTATAGGAAAAACATTTCGCATCGGAAACACTATCCAACAAAGGAGGAATTATTTCAAATCGGACTCCTAGAAGTAGAGATATTGACAAAAATAAGATATACATCTAAGCTCCGTAGCGTAGAAACCATGCATTACTTCAAAAAGAAAATGTTCCTAAAAGGTTTGTCGACATGAGTAGTATCGGTCAACAAAGGACTTTGTTTTCAATTGAGATTTTAGAAGCTCATATTTTGCTGCAAATGCAACAGAAGCGGAAATTAAGGCTTACGCCATCTGGTGGCAAACCATTTTTACAAAAATTTGAAATTATGTGCAAGGGATTTCCCATCAGGAGCTGTATCCGGTGCGGAAAGAATTTTTCAAATCGGAGATTTAGAAGCACAGATACAGGGCGGAAAGGAATTTACCTTTACGCACCCTAGCGGAAAGTCTATGAATTACTTGAAATCTTTAAAATTATATGAAAACGTATCACACTGAAAACATTATCCAACATAAAAGGAATTTTTCAAATCGAACTCCTAGAAGTAGAGATATTGACAAAAATAAGTTATACATCTACGCCCCCTGGCGGAGAAACTGTGGAATATTTTAAGAAGAAAACATTCCGAAAAGGTTTATCGATGTGAGTGGCGTCAGTCCACGAAATAATTTTTTCAATTTCAATCGATATTTTGGAAGCTCAGATTTTATGGCAAATACATCAGAAGCAAAAATTAAACATTACGCCCCCTGGTGGCTAAAGTATTCTTTAGCAAAAGTTAGAAATTATATGCAAAATATTTTCCATCAGGAGGTGTATCCGCTGAAGAATTTTTTTTTCAAATCGGAGTTTTAGAAGAAGAGTTATCGGGAAACATATAATTTACTTTTACGCCTCCTAGCGGAAAATCTGTGCGTAATTTGATAAAGTAAATATATCTAAAATACTCTTCAATATAAATGGAATCTGAAAAAGATAAAATAATTTTTTCAATCGGATGTTTAGAAGCAAATATGTGGAGTAAAACGTATTTTTGAATTCGACATCATCTGCATTTACGCCCTCCAGTGGCGAAATTGTACATCGTAAAAAACGACATATAGGATCATCATTCGCATATTTCAAGCTTCCCAATGCAAAGCTTTTTTTTGAAATCGGACTAATAGTTGCAGTGATATTGTGGGTACAGACGGACGGACGGAAAAGCCGGTAACATAAGCACGATCTTTTTTTTACAAAAGACGTGCTAAAAAACAAGTTATCTGTTATCCATCTCAATCAGTGTTCGATGTATTAAAAGAAAAACAGACGCTACTTTAATCTTGCTCTCGCCGTTTCGGTGGTGCAGTGGCCATAGCGATGACTTCCGATGATTCGTCCGAGATGGGTCCGGGTTCGAAATCCGGTGAGGTATTGATGTTGTGTTTGTCTTACGACACTCTCCTTTTCCCTAGAACCAGAGGGGGGGGGGGTTGCTCTAAATTAAGGACAGACTACTGCTTTATAGCCTACTGAGATGGTCACGGGCGGTAGTAATTAAACCTTCCATTAAATAAAAGTAATATTACCTTCCATTTTTCCGATTGCTGCTGTTGATTACCGATCAACATGAATTCCATTTTAGCTCGTTTTATGTAACTAAATATCGTGCTTATGTTATTGGTTTGTCCGTCTGTGGACACCATATCTCTGCAACTAATAGTCCGATTTGAAAAACTCGTTTTTCATTGCGAATCCTGAAATATGCAAATGATGATCTTTCATTTCGTTTTTTTTACGGTCTCCAATTGCGCCGCTAGAGGGAGTAAACGCAGAAGATATAGAATTCAAAATACATTTTATTCCATATATTTGCTTCTAAACCTCTTATTGAAAAAATTAATTTACCTTTCGATTCCATTTATGCTGAAGAGTATTTCAGGCATAGTCACTTTTTTCAATTTACGCATAGATTTTCCGGTAGAGGGCGTAAAAGTAAATTGCGTTTTTGCCGAAATCTCTTCTTCTAAAACTCCGATTTGAAATTTTTCTTCTTCAGCGGATAAAGCTCCATATGGGAAATCTCTTACATATAATTTATAATTTTTAGTAAAAAATGTTTTGGGCACTAGGAGGCGTAAGGGTTAATTTATGCTTCTGATGTATTTGTCACAAAATCTGAGCTCCTAAAATCTCTATTGAGAAACATTTCTCGTGGATCGATGCCACTTAGGTCGATAAAATGTTTCGGAATATTTTCTTCTTAAAATATTACATGGTTTCTCCGCCAGGGGGCGTAGATGTATATCTTATTTTTGTCCATATCTCTGCTTTTAATGGTCGGATTTGAAGTACTTCTTCTTTATTGGATACAATTTGCGGTGCGACATATTTTTCATATAATTTCAAAATTTTTCAAGTAACTCATAGACTTTCCGTTAGGGGGCGTTAAGGTAAGTTGAGTTTTCTCCGATATTTCTGTTTCTAAAACTCCGATTTGAAAAATTCTTCCTGTATTGCATACAGCTCCTGATGGAAAATGTTTTGCATATTTTTGTAATATTTGGTAAAGAATGGTTTGGCCACCAGGAGGCATAAGTTTTAATTTCTGCTCGCAGTAAAATCTGAGCTCCTGAACCCTGAAAACTCGACTGAAAAATTTTTTCCTGGACCGATAACGCTCACATCGAGAAACATTTTGAGAATACTTTCTTCTTAAAATAATGCATGTTTTTCCCCCAGGGGGCGTACATGCCAATCTTATATTTGTCGAAATCTCTGCTTCTAAGAGTCCGATTTTAAAAATTCATTCTTTGTTGGAGAGCGTTTCCGCTGTGAAATGTTTCTCATATGATTTCAAATGTTTCTTAACGCACAAGTCTGCCAGAAGAGGGCGTAAGCTCACAATTTCGTTTACAGCAATATCTGCGGGATTAAAAACCCGATTGAAAACATTTTTTTGGTCAGATACTGTTGTTTTCCATACCGGTTCCATTTACTTTTAATAGCTTTGATAAATTTAATTTGCGTCAGAACGCAACTAAAAGACGTGCTCATTACACCCGAAAATTCGGTTATCTTTCTTGTTTTATTATGAATTTAAATGTGTAATGTTTTTAAATTTTCGTATTCACCTAAAACATTACTTTCGTACTTTAGGTGTTTCTTTTAACGCAGGAGCTTCTAAATGCTATGCTCTGGATGTACAATGTATAGCACAAAATCCTTAATTATACAATGATGAGGCCCTATCAATTATGCTGCAATATTTTCGAAATTATGTGGCATTGATGTGGCAAATTATTTAAATCATGCGGACTAGGAAATGTACTGTATACTGGAAAAATCCACGTTGATTGGAATATCCATTTGACAAACTCTTTATTTGCTTTCTTGTTATGGTTATAAAAACAAATAGACTATTTTAGTAATAGAATATTTCCGTAATCATAGTAATCAGTACCATAGCGATGATTACAGTTTGTTAAAATAAAGAGATGTCTGTCCAGCAGCCGAAAATTCTTGTACACTTTGTCTTTGTTTTGTAGATTTGGAAGTAGTATGACACCGCTTTTTCGCAGTCTGCAGAATTAGGTAACACCGAAAGTACTCGCCTTGCTTTTCGTGTGAGTCCTGAAATCTCTCTGAAACTCCATCTGAATTCTACATTTTGACTACATCATCAACCGTACATTTCTTTACATACTCCTTGTATGCAGCAAACTCAAGTCTTACTGACGGGTCTCATCAATTCCAGGAATAGTTTTAAGCACTTCGTCGTTATCAATATCCAGGTTCGTCATCAATATCCGGTGCAGAAGGATGCAGGTTCAATCTCGATCACCGAAAACATTTGTGGTTTCACAAGTGATTTATAATAGGACCTCATCGGTATATTCTTAAGAACTTTTATTGCGTTCTTGGAAGTACATTCAGATCAGAACGTCAGCCCAATGTGATGCCGATCCAAACCATGTCAATGTCTTCATTGTAGTAGACCTTTTCGCTAATGGTAAATGGATGATGACGTGATATATGTTCTCTTCAGAGGAATACACAGCGATAGGCATCCAGAACAGAAAATCGCATTCATCAGTGAGCAATATAAAACTATGTTGGTATTCAGACCATGACACCTGACGTGGAGTCATAGGGATACATGCCACGAAACGTCTGGTACACACTCCATCCTCGTGCAATTTCCTGCGTGGGATGGTTACAGAAACAGAAGTTACCGTGCCTGTGATTAGGTCATAAAACAGTACAGCATGATGATATCAGCCTGTTATGTGGTGCTGTAAGTTGAAGATTTCTGCCTTCACGGGTATAACGGCACTAGATATACACTGGCGTACCAAAATTAAGGACGAGACAGTTTTTACAATGTAACTTCGTGCAGAAGTGCTCCACATCGACTCAAATCATACCATAAGATCCCTAAGATGTAAGAATATGGGACAAGTGAGCAAAACCGTCCAAACAAGGAATCCAAATGACACAAACGCACTTTTTTGATTAGATAGCTTCGAACACAACTGGACAGAAGAAAGAAACGTCCATGTGATATTCGGCTGCCTGTCACATGCATGTTTGATCACCCCTGACTGCGTTGTAGGATTTACAACGTCTGTCCATGCTGAGGACGAGGTTGTCAAAGAGATGTTGAGGTATCGCGGCTTATTCCTGTTGTAGCGCCAATCGCAGCTGCGGAATCGTTGCTGGCGGCTGGTGACGTGCTACCAAGCGTCTCCAGAGAAGGTCCCACACGTGTCCGATTGGATATAGGTCCGGGGACCTTGCGGGCCAATCCATGCGTTGAATATCTTCACTCTCCAATAGCTCTGCGACAGCCACTGTACAATGAGGTGTAGGGTTGTTGTCAATGAAGAGGAACTCAGGACGCATAGCACCTCTAAACAGACGCATGTGAGGCAGGAGAACCTCGGTACAATAGCGGACACCAGTGACTGAACCTCCTTGGAAGATGTGGAGGACAGTACGGCTACCAAGCATGATACTGTCCCAAACGAGAACTCCGCCACCTCCAAACCGGTCCCTTTCGATGATGTTGGAGGTGTGATTGCGTGTTCCCTGCTCTCTCCAGATGTGTATACGTCCAGAATCGCTCGTCAGATTAAATCTGCTCTCGTTCGTAAAGAGAAATCGACCCTATTGCTGATGTGTCCAGTTCTTGTGTTCCTGGCACCACAGAAACCGCCGTCTCCGATGAGCAGGCGTTAATGGCACACACCGTACTGGTCGTCGTGCAAATATACCACCTTTGTGCAGCCACCTGGGTGCGGTAAAATGCGATAACGGACGTCCAGTTGTCTGTTGCATATGCCTTGCGATTTATCCCGCTGTCTGCCGTCTGTCTCTTCTCGCCTGTAGGACAGTGTACCTGTCGTCCGCCGCCGTGGCTGCTCGTGCACGACCACTGCTAAACTCTCGGACAGCTGTTCCTGTCGTTTGAAATACTCTCCAAGCTCGTGAAACGATGCTGTGAGCGATCCAGAACTCTTCGGCCACACTAGTAACACTTCGTCCTTCTTCTAACTTCCCAATGACGCGACCTCGGGTAAAGTTATTCATGTCGTCTACTGGATTGCCTGTTAGCCATATCACGCGGTGGCAGCAACTGAACGTCGTTCAAACCGATGTACACCGTGCAATAGCTTTCACCGAATTACTGAGCGTAAACCGCCCGTGTGCTTTATACCCTTCCGACTTTCCCCCCACCCTACGTCATGCTGCAAATATGCTCATGCCCTACCGTACTGGACCCTAGTGTATCTCTTGAGTGGTCTTTCGGTCAGTTCTGCCTGCTCGTTCTGTTGTTATGCTAAATTCTCCTCTTTGTCCTTAATTTTTGCACACCAGTGTACCTCCACCGGGGATTCTGGCAAAAATCTATGTTTCTTGGAAGCGTCTCCAAAGTTTGCGCATACCTGAACGGTCAACACAAAGCCACCTGACAGCATATTATTGGGACTGTTCGGGCTCAAGACTTCCAACTGTTTTCTACTGCACACATCTAGGCAGACTGTACCCGTTAGAAGCGATCAACATGAACATGGTACCGCAGCCACGTTGCAAAGCTAATATGCTGGTCTTTCTGGCTACTCTATTATAAAGGACATGGGAAAGACCAGATACATCCATGATTGCATCATCTTGGTGTCAAGCCATTCAAATTTAGATGTAGCCTATTACATATGAACTAACGCTATTAAAAACATTTCACGATATTCGTGCTATTTATGTGACAAAAACTGCCAAAAATCTGTTTGTTGCTTATGTTTCGAAAATCAGTGCACCTTGCAACTAGAAACTGCTTCAAAACGGTATTTAGAACAAAATGAGTTTCAACGATATGAGTCTACATTCCACTGGCGTATTCAGTTGCCATGACATGGAGTATACATGTATAAGATATGGCAGTTATACGTTTCGTGAGAATTAAAGCAAAAAGAGAAACGAGCGTGCATTTTTTCTCATGAGAAAGACTATCTTTCCTCATGGAAAAGAGCATGCAACTTCTCACTTGGGAAAGAGTGCGTATCTTCATTCAGGTGAAAGAGTGTGCACCTTTCCTCATAGAAAAGGGAGCGTATATTCTCATGCAGGAAAGAGTGTGTATCTTGTCCCATACGAAAGACTGCATATCTTCTTGTATAGAGAATAATATGTATCTTTCATCATGGAAAAGAAAGTGTATCGTCTCGCATGGGAAAAAGTGTGTATCTTCTCGCATGACGCAGAGTGAATATCTTTCCTCTTGAAAAAGATTGTGTATCATTCAGGAATGGGAAAGAATGCGTATCTTCATTCATTGGAGTGTGTACCTTCCCTCGTTGAAAAGAGCGTGTATCTTCTCATATGGGTAAGAGTGTGTGTGTGTTTTCTGATGTGGGAAAGAGTCTATCTTCTCGAATGAGAAAGAGTCTTTATCTTCTAGCATGGGAAGAGTGTATGTATCCTCGTATGGAGAAGTGTTCTTCTCTCATGGGAAAGAGTGTGTATCTTCTCGAATAAGTAAGTCTGTATTTTATAGCATTGGAAGAGTACATATATCCTCATATGGAAAAGAGGAAAGAGTGATCTTCTCTCATGAGAAAGAATATGTATATAAGCTCATAGAAAAGAGCTTCTAACTTCTCACTTGGGGAAAAGTGCCAGTATATCATCTCGTATGGAGAAGAGTGTGTATATTCATTCATGAGAAAAAGGGTGTGTCCGCGTATCTTCCTTCATGGAAAAGAGTGTGTACCTTTCCTTGTCGAAAAGAGTGCGTATGGCCTCGCATGGGGAAGAGTGTGTATCTTCATTCATGAGAAAAAGTGTGTGTCCGCGTATCTTCCTTCATGGAAAAGAGTGTGTACCTTTCCTTACCGAAAAGAGTGCGTATGGCCTCGCATGGGGAAGAGTCTGTATCTTCATTCATGAGAATAAGTGTGTGTCCGCGTATCTTCCTTCATGGAAAAGAGTGTGTACTTTTCCTTGTCGAAAAGAGTGCGTATGGCCTCGCATGGGGAAGAGTGTATATCTTCATTCATGAGAAAAAGTGTGTGTCCGCGTATCTTCCTTCATGGAAAAGAGTGTGTACCTTTCCTTGCCGAAAAGGAGTACGTATGGCCCCGCATGGGGAAGAGTGTGTATCTTCTCGAATGAGAAAGCGTCTGTATCTTCTAGCAAAGGAAGAGTGTGTGTCCTCTTCCACGGAAAAGAATGTGTACCTAAAATCAAGTGTTTAACATATTATTGACGAAGTGCTGATTTAAAGCACGTGTGGCCTTCGACAAGTAGCCAAACTGTTCTGCAGAACTGTAGCTCAGTGTGAATGCTTTGAATCACAAAACAAAATCATAAAATTATCTGCTTTTTAAAATAATAAAATTTCATTTATTTTGTTGAAATGATGAAAATCATGAAATGTTTATTTTCATTTCGTGCCCTCGCAACTGGAAGTTGTTATTTATTGATACGCTAACATTAACCTGATATCTTACGTTTATTTCCCCGATAAACAAACAGAGAAGATTCAGAGAAGATTTACTTCAATGTAAATTCTGTTCACTCAGATGCAATTGTTTAATAAATAAATATTAAAATCGCTGACGAAGGATTGTAATTTATCTTATAACAAATTGCGGACAATTAAATAATACCCAGGATTATTTTAAGAGAAAAGCACTGTTAAAGGAATAAATGCAGTGAGAAAGATCCGAAAAAAACTGCATTTTTTCTTATGCAAGTAAAGGAAAAGGGCGTGCGTGGTATTTGTCCAATTAAGAAATTTATTTTAAAAGCGTGAAAACAATTTGCACTCTTGATTTATATCTTTTTTTTCTTGTGCAGAAATGTAGTACCATGAACAGAAATAAACAGGTGATGAGTACCGAGCTGTCATTTCACACAATTTATAAGACATTAATGTTCTATTCGCGGAGACTTTGGTTGGGAGGCAGATATGCTAATACTACTCCGCAAGGCGTGCGTAAATAAAGTTCAATAGACAGGCAAAGAAAGCGAAATTTGTTTGCACACACAAATATATTTAATTAGAAAAGCAAACGCACGAACCTTTAACAGATATCAAAATAAACCCTCTGACTTTTGACGCTTTGCGTCCATGGGCGACAAGCATTTATCCAAGTGCTTAATGCTCTAACCTGAACAGAACATCGAGTTTCTTATGCCTACGATAGTGAATGCACAGTCATGCACAATCTTATTAGGCCTACCAAAATTCTGAGTCTTGGTGGTAAGTTTAGTGACACCCGGCCGTAACGTCAACACAATCAATGAAAATTCATCATGAGAAAAATTTTCGAGTGTCCGATTGAGCAGTTGTACACCGACCGCCGCTGTGGTTTAATTTACTACCACACTAACGAAGAAGTACACTCTCACTACACTTGGATTTGTAGAATACATATTACAACTTCAGAAGAGCGTACAGAGCACTTAATTGTTGGTCGGAAATGCTCACCTGTATGCCCACAGAGGGATTGGAACTCCCCCTCTTTATCGATGCTTACTCGACTTCCTCCAGGAACCCCAGAGGACTTTTGTCCGCTCGCCGGACTCGTACGGAGGTGGTCGGGGTAAAAGCACAAGGCTTAGTTCAGCAGTGAGGGCCCCTTTCTCTCTCCTTCTTTCGCTGTTGAATAAGATTTCGGGTGTTACGAGGTCACCGACCTCTGTCCATCGGCAGTGAGGGATGCACCTTTCTCGCAGACGGACTCTACTTGCTCAATCTACCGAGGAATCGCTTTTGCATCTTTTCCTAGGTGCGTGCAATTTCCATACCACTTCTAATGAGGGCCCCTTAATACGGGTCTGTCTTTATCTGACGGCTTTTCTTGCGATGCTTGTATACGAGCATCCTACAGAATTTCCTGGCTCTGTATCGGGCTTACACAAGCCGATCACAGCTACAATTCCCTTTTCATGTACGAATTTATAAATCCTTGTAGACTGACCTCTGCTACCAAAATTCTCTATGCTCTCAGGGCTGATTTATACCACCCAAACAATCTTCCTCAGGCTTTACAACATCCAGAATGAAGGAATAGCTTCTTTCTGGTAGCGCTGCCACTCTTACCCCTTCCAGAACTGGAATTCAACTGCCTTTAGAATCATTTGTACTTTTCTTAGCGTCTTTTGCCAGGCATCATTGAAGTCTTATGGTCTTCGTCACATAATAATAAGGGCTACCGTCTCAGTACAGGGCGCCTTGCTTGTCCGCATTGGAATCGCTTGCCGACTTGCCCTTTTGACACCAATAACTATAATTGTGGTGCCTTTTATGGCCCTTTATGACACTAATGTTCCCTGGAGAGACAATTTTATGAGGATTTCACCGCCATCAGCACGAATTCCGGGTGGTCGAGGTTCTTCTCGTGTAGGATCGCGTATGGGCTTCTCACGAACCCTTATCTTTCCCTCTTTCTGCTTTTTGTAAAGGCCTTTTAATTGTCTTCCCCAGCTAAGCATAATTTTCCCCCAAATAGTTACGTAATTGGCCAAATCGTCAGTCCATTTATGAACATAATTCAATTTCAGTATTTACGCCCATCTCCTTGGAACATTAATTATTCCAGACGCCCAGTCGCGTATCACAGTGTTAGGGAATAAATGGATTAAAAACTTCTAGGGCTATTACAAAAGTTACGACCATATTTACTGAAGGTATTTTTATGAAAGATGAGACATCATTAACACATGGATGCGTTTCTTAACTTTCCTTTAAAATCCTTTACCGGACTGCACAGTATTTTTGAATCCTGATGTAGAATAAAATGCAGCATGGTAGAGTTGCTGTTCAACCTTTCATGAACACCGAAGAACGGCTTCCTGGAATGTTTTATCGTTTTCTCAAAACCGATACTTCATTCGGTCTTCCAAAAACCAATAAAGAGTGAGCGTATAAATTCAGGACTGAGCGCATCAACTCAGGACTGTAGGTAAGGAAAATAAGAGAATAAGTTCTTTCTCTAGCCTCCAATGTCAGCCGCGCAGTATGAAGCCGAGCATTGCCGTGTTAGAAGATGGCAATTTATTTCACGGAACGTTTCTTATGAATTGCATGATGAGGCTTGCTGATGTTTTAAAGGTAACGAGCCGCGCTAGTAATTTAATTTTTTGACGAAAAAAAAATCATCAATTTGCATTTGTCAGCATCAAAAATTAAAACAATAAAATTGTTTTCCGGTCAAAAGTATATTTCTTGGCATTTAAATATTGCCAAGAAATATTTGCTCTGTTACAGGCTTCGCCTTTTTGTTTTCGATAATAACAATGGTGTTAGCATTCATATGTCGTCATGAGACCTAGGAGAAAGTCGTTCCTCTTGGCAGAATATTACTGAAGCAACTACAATGACTCAACTAAGTTTACGACAGCTGGAAGTCGATGAAACTGAAGTTTTCAGTGCCTCATGGTCGTCGTTATCTCCTACAAGGCAGGATGGAATAAACAGAGCAATGCTACGAATTCCATATATTTGTTTATTGATCTTCTTTGATGAACGCATCCATGGAATCTGCTCGCCCCAACTTGTGTTCGCGTTTTCGCCTTCGAAGTGCTTCATCCATCTTCCGAGAGTACATGAAGATACTTCTGTGCAAACTACGTAGCGACATTCTTTAAATTCTTTAAAAAGCAGTTCTGAGGTCATTCTTTGAAATACCATAAAAGCAACTCTGAGATTTCAAACAGCATAAAAGCAGCTCTGGAGTCATTTTGTCAAGCAACGTAAAAACAGTTCTAGAGTTATCCTTTCAAACAGAATAAAAACAAATCTGGTGTCATTTTTTTTTCGAACAGTATAAAAAAAAGCTGTGAGATAATTCTTTCAAACAATGTTAATCAGTTCTAGGGTCTTTCTTTCATACAGCATAAACGCTGTTCTGGGGTCACCTTTTAAATGGCATAATAGCAGTTCTGGGGTAATCCCTCTAAAACGCATAAAGCAATTCTGAGATCATCCTTTTAAACAGCATAAAAAAGTTATGAGGTTCTTCTTTCAAACAACATAAAGACAGTTCTATAAAATCATTTTCCAAACATTATAAAAGCAGTCCTGATATCATTTTTGAAACAGCATAAAAGCCGTTCTGATGCCGTCCTTTCAAACGTCATAAAATCAGTTCCGAGGTCCTTCTTTCAAATAATATAAAGACATTTCAGTTCTGCTTATTGAGTTGCTCAGAGTGGTCAGTATATCCCCCCCCCAAAAAAAAGTACTCAAATGAGTTACATTAAAGAAATTAGGCATGGAAAACAATTCGCAAGAAACGTACAGCACACGGAATTTGCCCTTTATAATTTGTGTTAAAAATAAGCCAGGGAAAAGAAATTCACCGAAAATGACTCCAGTTCACTTCTCAGCACGTCTTTTGAAAACAACAACAACAACAAAAATAAATAAGCATGTGCTTATAATTTCACTTTGTTCGTCCGCCCGTCCGTCTGCCCAAAATTCTTTTTGTATTGGAAAACTTGAAATGTGAAAACAATGATCCTTGCTTTCTGGTTCTTTCCGGATGCATAACTTCACCACTAGAGGGCGTGAATGCAGATGCCATCGAATTCAAATTACATTTTATTCCAAATATTTACTTATGAATATCCGATTAAAAAATCATTTCTTCCCTTCGATGTCATTTATAACGCAGACTATTTTGGGTACAGTTCTTTTTTCAAGTATTGCCTAAATTTTCCGCCAGGGCAGTAAAGACAAATTGCGATTTTCCCGATATCTCTGCTTCTAAAAGTCCAATTTGAAAAATTCTTTCTGCATCCGATACAACTAACTCCTGGTGGCTCCGTGTTTTAAATATAATTTCTAATTTTTGATAGAAAATAGTTTGGCCATCAGAGGCGTAAGCATCTATTTGTATTTCTGAAGTATTCGCAACAAAAAAAAATTGCACTGCTGAAAACTTGATTTAAAATGTTTTTTCTTGGATATATACCGCTCACCCACGAAAACGTTTTCAAAATACTGTTACGCTGGGTCAAAAATGAGCTGAGAGAAACAGCAATTTTTGAGAGGACAAGTAAGAGTTTGGATGCCTTATTTCCCCATTCGGGCCTCTCAGGGAAATACTTCGCAAGTGGCAAAAACAAGGTAATAAATTTACTTGTCTTGGCTTTCTCGGCGTCAACCGAATTCCCGTGAGTAGAAACGTCGCTCTTTGAGAAGCAAAGCTACTGACCAGATAAGGCAGCGTGCTTGTTGAGGGACCGGTCAAATATTTACAGTTGCATGGGGGGGGGACGAACATTCTGAGAAAGACCAGATGACATTCTGCACTGTTGTTAAGAGACAGAGAGCTTGACGAAGCTGAGCGGGGGACAAGAAGAAAAAGAGATCTTAGCAACAGAGAGAGACCGGAGACAACCGCTGGAGCAGTGACACTGATATTTTCGCTCGGATCGCCGTGCAGCAGAAAACAGAAGGAACGAAGGAGAATAGCGGACGCCAAGTCCAAAGATGACAGTCAAATTAGGGCAGCAAGAACGAGCTGCGCTATTCCACAGCCTTGTGGAAGAACAAACGGAGAGAAGTGAAACGACTGCCGTCCGAGGACAGGGCAAAAGACACGTCGTCAAGAAGAGCGAGGAAGAAACGCTCTTTAGACCAGCGGCCTTCACGGGTGACGAGGGGACCACTCCTATATGCTCCACCACCCTCTACCCCTCGCAATCGGTGAGAAGAAGAAAATCTGGGTATGATAGATGCTATTTCGTGGTGAGAAAAATATTCTTAGGCCATCGCATAGATTGGCCCACACAGGTGATACCCAGAGAGTGCTTCATCCCCAGTGATTACTTGTGCGTGTGTGTGTGTGTGCGTTACTCCAAAGCGCTAAATTGGCGCAAAAATGCCAGAGGATTACTTTGAGGGCATGTAAGTACATTTTTGTCTCTCATTGTAAGAACTACGGGGAGTGGATCTCCGAACACTAACGCCGGACACATGAGGTGTGAACTCCTTCGCAGAATGTTCATCTGGTCAGGAGTGATGACGATTCAGATTAACACCTCTAGCTAATAATGATGCAGGGTATTTCTTCTCTTGAATTCCTATCCAAGATGTTAACAGTGTAATTAAATGTTGTGTTCCTGCTAAGTCCTTCTGATCATTACTGTGAGTGTGTGTTGCTTGGTTTCCGGCCAATCAGCGGAATCCAAATTGCCTCTTATATTTTTATTCTCGCTGTATTGTAACAAATTCATGCTCAGGGACGCAACCCTGGTATAGGGGGAAAGCGTAACAATACTTTCTGCATAAAATAATGCATAGTTTTTCGCCAGGAGGTATAGATGTATATCTTAATTTTGCAGGTATATTTATTTCTACGAGTCCGATTTGAAAAATTATTTTTTTATTAAAGAAGGCTACCAGTGAGAAATGTTCTAAATATAATTTCAAATATTTCTTAATGTACAAGCATGCCATTAGAGGGTGTGAGTTCACTTTCGTTTACAGCATGTTTGCAGTTATATCTGAGGGAATAAAAACCCAATTGAAAAAATCCTTTTTTTTTTGGTCAAATACTATTGACTACGAAACATTTTGTGTGCATTCCCTTCCCAAAATAATGCATGATTTCTCCGCCAGTTGGCGGAAATGTTTCATCTGTTTATCACGATTCTGCTTCTAAACGTCCGATTTAAAAAAATCTTTTAACATCGGATACCATTTACCTACTAGAACACTCTAGGTTTGTGATTCAGAAGTTGTTTTTAATTCACAGTTCTGTCGCTAGGTGGTGTTCCTGTACTTCTGTTTGTAGCTGCATCTCCGCTTCTAAATATCCTACTGAGACATTTATTTTTTTGCTGTATGCGATTCGCTACAATAAAGTCGGAGAACATTATCCTTTTTTAATAACACACGGCTTTTCCGCTAGAGAACGTGAAGGTTAAACCTTTTTCTGTCCATCTCTGCCTCCTTGAGACGTATTTTAAAAGTTCTTTTTCTTTAGCATAGCTTTTGCCATGAAGAATACATTTCGCACATTATTAACTTTTCCAGTATTCGAAATTCTTTTGCTAGGAGGCGTGGAGTAATATCATGTTTCCTTCTACGTGGGTAATTTGAAAAAAATTTCACACTGTGGGTTATTTCTTAAAACCGAATTCATTACACAACATAACTTTACAGGCTTTCGAAGTAATCTCCGTGTTTCTTTATGACGGTGGCCCAATGTTTGGACTAGTCTTGTATTCCAGTCAGGACACCTCCATTATTGAGGCGTCGGATTACTTGGGTCACCTCAACATACCTTTACAAGCCTTCGAAGTAATATCCATGTTTCTTTATGACAGCGGCCCAACGTTTGGGCAAGTCTTGTATTCCAGTCAGGACACCTCCATTGTTGAGGCGTCGGATTACTCGGGTCACCTCAACATACACCTTTACCGGCCTTCGAAGTAATCTCCATGTTTCTTTATGACAGCGGTCCAACGTTTGGACAAGTCTTGTATTCCAGTCAGGACACCTCCATTGTTGAGGCGTCGGATTACTCGGGTCACCTCAACATACACCTTTACAAGCCTTCGAAGTAATCTCCCTGTTTCTTTATGACAGCGGCCCAACGTTTGGGCAAGTCTTGTATTCCAGTAAGGACACCTCCATTGTGGAGGCGTCGGATTACTTGGGTCACCTCAACATACCTTTACAGGCCTTCGAAGTAATATCCATGTTTCTTTATGACAGCGGCCCAACGTTTGGACTAATCTTGTATTCCAGTCAGGACACCTGCATTATTGAGGCGTCGGATTACTTGGGTCACCTCAACATACCTTTACAAGCCTTCGAAGTATTATCCATGTTTCTTTATGACAGCGGCCCAACGTTTGGGCAAGTGTTGTATTCCAGTCAGGACACCTCCATTGTTGAGGCGTCGGATTAATCGGGTCACCTCAACATACACCTTTACAGGCCTTCGAAGTAATCTCCATGTTTCTTTATGACAGCGGCCCAACGTTTGGGCAAGTCTTGTATTCCAGTAAGGACACCTCCATTGTTGAGGCGTCGGATTACTCGGATCACCTCATTAGAAACATTCTGAATCGTACTGATTCAGAATATTTCTTCAGTTTTGGAAACAAGTCATAGTATGGTGAGTTCATGTCAGGACTATGGCGTGTGGGGAAACAATTCCCATCCATACTTTTTCCAGAATGTCTCTTTCTGTAAGCGGAACGCGCGGCCTTGCGTTGTCGTGCAAGATAATGACTCCAGCTTCGAGTAGGACAGACCTTATTTGGCGAATCTTTGGGCTCAAAACATTTTGCAGAAAACTTCTGTAGTATTCCGCTGCTTCAGTGGTCCCCTCGATCACTCTGTCTGTTGCAATCACTCCAACCTTATCATAGGATATAATCATTATCAGCTTAACCTTCGATTGCTGGCAGCGGAAAGTTTCCTGGGGAGGTGATTCTGGATGAGAACGGACTGAGATTTCAGTTCTGGTTAAAAAATCACGTGTCCAGATTTCGTCTGTAGCAAGAATGTTGTCCAAAAACTGCTCACCTTCTGCCTCGTACCGTTGAAGCAATTCTTCTGCGATCGCTTTGCGAACTGCTTGCTGTTCTTTACTCAGATTACGCGGAACCGATTTGGCAGCCACTCTTCTCTGTTGCAATTTTGCAGTTGGGATTCTGAAAACCGAAAAGGTAAACATGTTTGCTTCATACGCAATCTCTTCACATGTTTTCCGTCGATCTTCTTCCAAAGTGCTGTTGACGATAACCATAGAAGTGTTGTCCGTTGCAACTGATGGCTGGCCGCTTCTTGGGTCGTCTTCGATGCTTTCCCGACCTTGGCGGAAATGAGAAGCCAATCATGAAAATGAGCTACGATCCACTACATTAACCTCACAAACTTCACACAAAGCTTTATGAATTTCGGTAGGGGATTTTCCTCGCACAGTTTCAATTTTAATGTAGGATCGCGTGTCCCTACGCGAGATTTGATGACCTGACTCGCTTTCTTCCTCCATTTCTAGGAGTAATTTTTCGGAACAGGAACAAATTAGACAGCACATGTAGACACAACTTTGTACATTGAAGTCTGACTCACAACTGGCGGAACGCTTGGACTAGTTGCATCATCCTATTGGCAGCACCTGCGCAGTGAGCAAAACTTTTGAAATGACATACGTATATTTGTTCTTTTCACTATTCGATCTGAAAAGCTCTTTATCTCTGATATTCCTTCTGCTATGAGAAACATTTTGTGCACTATTTGTCAATTTTACTGACATAATGTTTAGTCGTTGGTGGAAGAAAGTAGCTGTTTCTTTTTCTGGATGTTCTTTCGATTCCAGAAATCCGTTTGATTTTTTTTTCCTGACCTGTTACGTTGACTATGAATAACTTTGATAAATTTTATTTCGTGTGTGAAAGGATTCAAAAGACGTGCCTATATTAAACAGAAAATTCGGAATAATCTTTCTTGTTTTTAGCACGTCTTTGTAAACAAAAGGTCTCGTTTTTTGTTATCGGTTTGCCCGTCCGTCCGCCTGTAGACACGATATCTCTGTAACTATTAGACCGATTTAAAAATTTCTTTTTGCATTGGGAAGCTTGAAATACGCGAATGATGATCCTTCATTTCGTTTTTTTTCCGATGCACAATTTCGCCACTGGAGGGCGTAAATGCAGATGATGTCGAATTCATAATACATTTTATTCCACATATTTGCTTCTAAACATCTGATTGAAAAAAATATTTTATCTTGCGATTCTATTTATGTCGAAGAATATTTTAGCTATAGTTACGTTTTCAAGTTACGCATAGATTTTCCGCTAGGGGGCGTAAAAGTAAATTACGTTTTCCCCGATATCTCTTCTTCAAAAACTCCGATTTGAAATTTTGTTTCTTCAGCGGATACAGCTTCTGATGGAAAATCTTTCGCATGCAATTTCTAATTTTTGGTAAAGAGTACTTTGGCCACCAGGGCGCGTGAATGTTAATTTTTATTTCTGATGTATTTGCCATAAAATTTGAGCTCCTCAAATCTCTATTGAAAAAATTCTTTTGCGGACCGATGCCCCTCACGTCAATAAACTTTTTCGGAATATTTTCTTCTTAAAATATTGCATGGTTTCTCCGCCAAGGTGCGTAGAGGTATATCTTATTTTAGTCAATATCACTGCTTCTAATGGTCCGATTTGAAAAATTCCTTCTTTATTGGATAGCTTCTGGTGTGACATGTTTTTCATATAATTTCAAAATTTTCAAGTAATTCATTGACTTTGCGCTAGGATGTGTAAAGGTAAATTACGTTTCCCCCGATATCTCTGCTTCTAAAACTGTGATTTGAAAAAAAATATTTCTGCACCGGCTACAGCTCCTGGTGGGAAATACTTTGCATATAATTTCTAATTTTTGGTAAAAAATGGTTTGGCCACCAGGGGGTGGAAGTCTTAATTTTTGTTTCTGATGCATTTGCAGCAAAATCTGAGCTTTTAAAATCTCGATTGAGAAAAAAATCGTTTGTGGACCGATACTACTCACGTCGACAAACCTTTTAGGAGTATTTTCTTCTTAAAATAATGCATGGTTTCTACGCCAGGAGTCGTAGATGTATATCGTATTTTTGTCAATATCTCTACTTCTAGCAGTTCGATTTGGAAAATTCCTTCTTTCTTGGATAATGTTTCCAAAGCGAAATGACTTTCATATAAATTCAAAATTTTTGAGCAATTCAAAGACTTTCCGCTAGAGGGTGCAAAGGTAAATTGCGTTTTCCCCGATATTTCTGCTTCTAAAACTCCGATTTGAAAACGTATTCCTGTATCGCATACAGCTCCTGATGGAAACTGTTTTTCATATAATTTTTAATATTGGTAAATAATGATTTGGCCACCAGGGGTCATAAGTGTTAATTTCTGCTTCTGATGCCTTTGCAGCAAAATCTGAGCTCCTGAAAACTAGACTAAAAGTTTTTTTCTTGAAGCAATACCGCTCACATCGAAAAACCTTTTGAGAATACTTTCTTCCTAAAATAATGCATAGTTTTCCCGCCAGGAGGCGTAGATGCATATCTTATATTTGTCCATATCTCTGCTTCGAAGAGTCCGATTTGAAAAACTCTTTCTTTCTTGGAGAGCGTTTCCGCTGCGAAATGTTTCTCATATAAATTCAAATTTTTCTTAACACACTAGTCTGCAACCAGAATACGTAAGTTTACGATTCCGTTTACAACAATATCTGTGGGATCAAAACCCGGATTGAAAAACTTCTTTCTTCGGTCAGTTACTACTGTTTTCCATACCGGTTCCATTGACTTTGAATAGCTTTGATAAATTTAATTTGCGTCAGAACGGATTCAAAAGACGTGCTCATTACACCCGAAAATTCGGTGTCATCTTTCATGTTTCTTTGTGTGCTTAGATCTAAAACAAAACATTTCATAATTAGAAGCTACATCGAAATCATCGTCCCATTGCGATGGCAGTGAACAAAAACATCTTCATCAAAGTGCGAATCCGAAACTTCGTACTCAGATGCAGTAGCGAAACACCGTCTTTCGCGATTTTAATTTGGCTCTAACTATAGCAATCTACGAAAATATAACTGTACTTAATAGCGTCACCTTTTTATGAAGTTTTAAAGCAACGTCTACAGTAAAGATATTCGCTTATTCTAGATAAGGAAAAAATATTTAACGCACTAACGCAAAGCAGCCCATCATCGATAAGAACGGAGAATAATTAATCTTGAGGTTTTAATGAATCGATCGTAATCATTTTCTCTGAGAAACGAGCTTCATTTCTTCCTTACATTTTAACATCCTATTCATCATCGACTTATTCTTACGTTGGGCTGATTTTAGATAGATTGAAGTTTCTTCCAAAGGCGACATGTTTTAATTTTTCACCATAATTTCATATGCAAGACTCAACGATTAATTTTGTTTCCTAGCATGATTCTTTTTCCCTGAGAGTAAGTAATTCATACTGAAGAGAGCTATGATGTGCATCTCTTAAAATCATACCGACTTCAAACAGAATAAGTGTACTAAGCCAAATACATTTATTATTTCGTTTTTATATAATCTGAAAATTATATGCCCCCGTCGGTGGATGAGTGCTCTGAGGTGCTGAATTCTAAATATTCGTACGAGATTGGCCCGGGTTCGAGTCCTGAATGACGCATGGGTTTTGTACTTGTCTGTACTTTTCCTGGAATTATTGGTCTCCGATTAGGGTCAAATAATCATTTGATCGTGATCATGATCATATGTAGAGGATTTTAGGAAGGGAGTGTCTGACCCCAGGTCTTAAACAACCCTTAGAAATAGGAAACTAGGAGATTTGGGCTAGAGCGCCCGATAGGAAAGTGACACGGAAGCGAAGTAGAAAGGGGGAGGAAGACGCCCTTATTTATTACCGGGGAACCAGTACCCGGGGGCCGACGATTTAACGTGCCCATTCGACGCACGGCGGATATTTAGTGGATCGAGCGCTCGTACCTGCCTGGGATCGAACCTGAGGCCCTTTCAGTGGCAGTCACGAACGTTGCCCACTAGGCCACCCGCAGCCCAATAATCCTTTGAGTTGCTCATAATGGGTGTTAAAGCTTGTGAGTGGCCTAGTGATTAGAGTAACCGCCTTCAGATCGGATAGTCGCGAGATCGGTCCCAGTTAGGTTGAGCTGTCATGACCCACTGAACACCCTCCGTACATCGAATGGGCACGTTAACTCGCTAGTTTCTGGGCATGGACCCGCTTTGCAAATAAAATCATCTAGTCTTTCTCGCCGGCTTTCTTCTCCTTTCCTGGAAGTTCTCGTTGTGACGTCATAGTCCGGCCCTCCCAACTACATCTACTCTAACTTTTATTCCGGCATGCTTCTCTGACCTGTCCACCCTCTGTCGTATTTGAGTCTCTATGTTCAGTCAAGTGCAACTTTTTGCTTTTGATACGCAGCACAAAAGTCCTAAGGGGCATAGGCAGTTGGACTAAACCTCCTCTGTGGGCGTAAAAAAGCTTTCTGGGTACATATACGAGATCACCCAGTTAGCTCTCTGCATCCCTCTCTTCCACCTATAATGGGCAGTACCCCCCCCCCCCACACACACACACACAAAAGCGTTTCTGTATCACTGGCCCATAACTTCATGCAATAGTTTGGATGGAAAGCTAGAGATGTTTATTTAATTACGAATCTAGGGAGATATTTCTTTTTTCTTTTGGGGTTTAACCCTTTAAGTTGCCGATGTATGTGAACCAAATGGTGTCCAAATGTTTTTTCGCCTCCCCCAACATAAATATTTGCATATTGGCCGTCTTTTACAAAATCTACAGGAGAAGAATTTTTTCCCTTCTCATCTCAAAAGTACCGACCATGAACTTATCGCCTGTGATAAAACAGCTCACATCTAGCTCTTTGTTCTTTCCTCTATAACCGATAATGGATAGTCCCACTTACATGAACGCCGTGCCCCTGGGTGACCGACTAGAAGCAAGTGATTCAAGCTTTTCTCTCCTTTCTCAGGCCCTAAGACATTGTTATAGCCCTTTTACCATGTAATTAGTCAGAAAGGATTTGTGCCAGTCATCCTTCTCAATAACCATTTTGAATAACAAAACCAAGGAAAACCAACGCTTTCTGATGCGCAGATTCACTCGTTCAGGCCGTATTCGGCCCACTTCCTAGACATCGAACATAATCGTTAGAGCTGATTTCAACTGATTTTACTAACCCCGAATTAATTGGTTCCAGACGGTCAAAAAGTTAAGGAACACTAGGAGGAGACTCTGAGGGTCAGTTGCTCGTCACTGGTTTAGGTGCACTGGTTTGAGGGAAGGGACTGACTCAGAGCCATCGGACAAAAGCACTATCATGCTACGTCCAGGTATGGAGCTGAGGCCGAAATTGGACGAATGACCAGAAGCCAGCGCCTCAGGAAACTCGGCCACCGGGGGCGGACCAAAGATGTACATCTTCAAGTTTTCTTTCATATAAAGCACATTTAGTGAAGGTACTTCCAGGTCGAGCATAACATTCTTCAGTGGATGTTTGAAATCGGCGTTTGCGTAATTCTCAGAGTTTAAATATCTTACATCATTATTTTACATAGTGATGTTCCATGCCAAAGGACAACCAGCTGTAGCACTGGGTTTCCTGATTAACGTAAAATGCTATAAAATCGCCATTTTAACATTCCAACAAAGTTACTCCTGTCCAGCAACTATAATTGCGCTGTCAAAGCAGAAAGACGTGATAGAAAATGATCACGGAACTTCAAGCAGTACAAATATTACTATTACCGTTATCTAAATACACTCAGCAGAAAAAAAACCCATTAGAGATAGAGGCAGTTAACTTGGCTCCCCTCCCACCGCGCAGAGTGGAACAGACCCATATCGAACGCAGGTGTTAAATAGTGGAGAGCACTGCTTCCTAACAGTGTATCGCAATCGACGAACATGGGCAAACGTGGTGATCTGAGTGTCTTTGATCTTGAACGCATTGTCGGTGCAAGACAGGTACGCCATTCTATTGCCCAAGTGGTAAAATCCCTAGGGTTCACGAGGGTGTACCGTGTTATACCATCGACGGACGTACCGGCTTCCAGAGAACACGCCGTGGTCGACCGCACGCGGTTGATGACTGAAGTCGACGAATACTCTCCAGGTTCGTACAGACCAACCGCTTGTCATCGACAGAGAAGACACATCCAGGTTAAATGTAGGCGTCCCAAGATGCATCAGTGAGCAAACGATACGGCTAACACTTCATACCCTGGGCTACAGGAGCCGAAGTGCTACTTGTGTGCCTCTGTTGACTGCACGTCATCAAACATTAAGCCTCGCCTGTTGCCGGGAACATAAAAACTGGTCCACTGCAGAGTGACGTCACGTCGTGTGGTCAGATGAATCCTGTTTCCAGCTGCACCGAGCTGACGGGAGGGCGCGGGTGTGGGGCCGACAGCATGTGGCCACAGTCCCGTAGTTGCCAAATCGGCTCTGTTCAAGGCGGTTGTGGTTCTGTGATGGTTTGGAGAGCCTTCTCATGCGACATATAGGTGGCGTAGTGTGTCTTGAGAAGTCCTTAACTGCATGCGCGCTACCAACACCTGCTGGATGATACCTACACGCTCTCATGGCCTTCGCGCATCTTCCGGCCGATGGTCTGTTCCAACAGAACAAAGCGCTCCCTAGCCAACGGGTTGTAAACACCCAGGCATGTCTTGTCTCGAGGAACCCTAATGTGAATTTGGAACCATCCAGTGTCCCACAAAGCCCCCGAATTTAAACCCTGTGGAAGCTCCTTGGGATGCCGTAGAGCGGAACATCAGATCAATGGATTCTAGGCCGAAGTCTCGGGAGGAGTTGTGAAGAATACTGCCACAGGCATGGCTAGAATTATATCAGGCATCTTGTGGAGTCGATGCTTCGGCGTATACATGCTGTTTTTTAGAGCTAGAGGAGGACCAACACGCTATTGGGTAGGTATCTCTAACGTTTTATCCATTGAGTGAACATGCTCGCAAAGAAACCATTCATTCACACAGTAAGAGCAATGACTTATTAAAATTTAATCAAAAAGGGGTTAATGAACAAACAGAGGGAGGTAGTACTGAGCGTCTTGGTTATACTTGGCCTTCTTTCGATCCAAAAAATGCACGATACGACTTTTAAAACAGGAGATATCATTTCCACAGGAAGACAGACAGTTAGAGTGACACAGCACAGAAGTAATATACAGGATGTTTCCCTTAGGTACTCCTACCAAAGAACCAACTATTATTTTCTTCTCACTCTACGTAGAAACACAGTGTTTGGTTTACAAGCGACCTTGATCCTTGAGAAAGGCGTAGGAGTGACTTTCCTCATAAGGTGATGACTAATTGTGACGTAACCCCACCAGACAGAAGGGCATTCTGTCCTAAAGGCAATCTGCGTGCTTTACTGTGTCATTGAGCGTGGTTCAGGATGGCTGTGTATACCGTTGCGGAGCGGGTGTTTATCGTGAAAAAGGTTTGGCTAATAACATCTATAAATATAATATAACGTGAATTTCTGGTGAAGATTGGGGTAAGTAAAGCGCCAGACCAACACTACATCGTCAGGTTAGCGAAGAAATTTGAAACAACGGGGAGTATTTTGAACTAATGCATTAGTGGACGTCCTCCTCTAGAGGAAACAAAAAATCAAAGAAGTGAAGAACAGGTTGTTGGCATCACCGAAGAAATCACTACGAAGTTTGTCAGAAGGAACTGGGTATCCTGGTTTCCATCTGACAAAGAGCCGCGAAGAAAGCGTTGTTTCATCCGTACAGCTGTGCAAGAGTTGCAAGAACCGGATCTTGAAAAGCTTGTGTCTTATGGTCACTGATTCCTGACAGTGTTACTCGAACATTTTGGATTTCACATGGTTCACTGAGGAAGTATGGTTTCATTTGGACGGGTATGTCAATTCCCAAAACTCTCGCATCTGGGCTACAGATAATCTACATTAGTTAGACGAAACCGCATTTCATCCTGCAAAAGTCGATGTTTGATGTGATGTGTCCCAAACCAGAAAAATTGAACCCATTATCTTCCGGAGCGTAGTAAACTCTACATCAAATGTGAACATTTTCATACAATTTGCGGATTAATTAACAGACATCGATTTGACAACGGGGTACTTTCAGCAGGATGGAGCGACACACCACACGACCCATGTGACCATGAGTGACATTTCCTGTTTCTCTAGTTACAGAGTGATTTGCAAAGGGTTGTGGCAACGTCGTTTACACGATTTGACTCCTCCCAATTTTTTCTTATAGTTATGCACTGAAGATCAATTGAATTAGAGACAGCAGGCGTTATGCAAATGTGGCGCTGTGGGCGGCCCTGTAAAGGGAAACGACATGACGTATGCAGCGACTGGACAATATAAGGAATGATGCGACGGGAATCAGTAAGAGTCGGACGCAGTATGGGTAAGACGAAGGATCTAAGCGCATTTGATCGTGGGCAAATTGTCGGGTCCCGACGAATGGGCCACTCCGTCTCGGAAGTCGTGCGGGCACTGGGAATTTCACGAAACACTGTGTCACGGGTGCACCGTGAGTACATCGAATCCGGTAAAACCATCCATGCAAGGGCCAACTGCCGTGGACAGCAGCGTGTGGATGAGCGGGGTCATCGTCGGCTAGCTAGCATTGTAACAGCGGATAGACGGGCCACAGTGCAAGAAATCACTCGGCAATTTAACGCTGTTGCACAAAAACGTGTAAGCAGCCACACCATCCAGAACCAACTCCTGGCTATGGGGTACAGAAGCCATCGTCCCACGAGGGTACCGCTGCTGACCGCACATTACAGGGTGCAAAGATCAGCATGGGCGCGGGAACATCTCCATTGGACCCTAGACACGTGGGAAAATGTTGCCTGGACTGATGAGTCGAGATTCACGTTGGTACATGCGGATGGCAGGATACGAGTACGGCGCAAACCACATGAAGCGATGGATCTTTCTTGCCAGCAGGGTACTCTTCAAGCTGGTGGGGGTGGCATTCTCATCTGGGGACTATTTACGTGGACTGAAATGGGACCCCTGGTACGTGTGACATCGTCCCTGACAGGTCTACGTTACCGGGATATCGTGGATGACCATTTGCTCCCGTTTGTGCGTCTTCAACATCCCACTGGGGACCTCATCCTGCAACAAGACAATGCAGCTCCCGAATTGTGTCCGAATGATTGGATGAAGATTCCACCGACGTGACCTCTCTTCCTTGGCCAGCTAGGTCACCTGACTTCAATCCCATCGAGCACATCTGGAATGCCATCGAGAGAGATGTACGAGGCTCTGACCCCCCTCCATCAAATCCTCGTGAACTGTGGGAGGTTGTTCAGGGATCGTGGATCCGTATGGCTTCCCAACACTTTCGGTGTCTTATCGAGTCCATGCCGAGACGAATCGCCGCCGTCATCAGGGCGAAAGTTGGTGCTACACGTTACTAGACTAATTTAATTACTTGTCAGTGTATTTGAAGTGTCGTGCTCACAGCAATTAGCCTCGTACTTTAGAATTGTAGAAGTCTTAGAAAGCAACATCAGCGCAGCAATTCGGACTATGGATGAAGACATACTGCGGAGGACCTTCAATAATATGCAGCGTCTCATTGGAGTGTGTTGGATGTCAGTGAAGAACATTTTTTTTTTTTTTGATTGGAGGTTTAACGACCACCGTGAGCAACTCAATGGGCTATAAGCAGTCGCCCGTCCCTAATTTAGGGTCACCGGTTCCAGGGAAGGGAGAGAGCCAGTGCCATAAGACAAACACAACATCCATGCCTCACCGGGATTCGAACCCGGACCCCTCACGGACGAATGATCAGAGGCCAACGCCTTAGACCACTGCGCCACCGGCGGCTGAAGAACATTTTTAAAATTTATTGTGAATGATGTTACATTCCCATGAACTAAGGTACGTCGTAAACCACATGTCATGTTTCTAAATAGAATGTGTTGCTAAATATGACTGGTTTTTCAGTGGTAGGCTTGATGCCCCTACCGTGGCATCAAGCTTATCACGAAAAAAAAAACCAACATATTTCTGCTGCAAGCCAAAAATTCATCTGGAAGAATTCATTGGACCTGTGCTGTGACGTATATTCCAACGTAATTTTTCTTCTTAGTTTCCATATCTACGTAAATTTTATTTGTTCTCTTTTAAGCACTTTCTGATTTAAAGCTTACATTTTCTCTCTCGTTTTGTGGCAACTGCATTGAGGTCGGAGTTTTAGTGACGTAAGGGAATAGCTGAGATAAGAAGGAGATTTACCATGTATCACAAGGCCGTCTTTCGTTAGAATGTACTGGCTAACACACGTTAGTTGAATTCACGTTCTTGTTAGATATGCTTGTAATTGCTTTTGGAAAGAGATTTGTTATGTGATAGTCGATGTTATATGCTTAGAGTCTGTTATTTAAGCTGGATTGCAAAGGTGTGCATTCAATGCTATGCTTCATTATTGTTGAAGTCCAATTGTTGTCAATGAGACTTATATATTCATAAAAATTGTAAAGCTATACTGGTAGTCCGATTTATTGGCGTAAGACTATGAGTAAACGTTTCCAAGGTTTCCCACATAAGCCAGATGGTTTTTTCAAGCAAATATACAGAAACTGCAAACTGAATAATTGAACGCATCAACAATTTGAACGCGGTGATTTGACTTGATAATAAACACTTAGGTACGATGTAATTTTCATTCAAAGACGCGAGGCGTCTTGTTGATTGGGCACGCGGTATCTTGGAAGGAAAAGGCGTTATATGAAAAAGTGGTTCCAAGTTCGTGGCAACTCTAGATAGACGCTATCATTGCAAGCCTCACTGTTGGAAATGATCTCCGGTGTTTCGCGAATGGTTGTACTAGGAAGATAATTTCTTTATATCATCCCACAAAGGAGCAGTGGACTCGAATTTCACTTCTCTACAAAGAGCCGAGATGACTTTACCGTCTTTTTTGTCTCTTTTATGCTCTTTTTTTTTTTTTTTTTTTTTTTTGATTGGAGGTTTAACGACCACCGTGAGCAACTCAATGGGCTATAAGCAGTCGCCCGTCCCTAATTTAGGGTCACTGGTTCCAGGGAAGGGAGAGAGCCAGTGCCGTAAGACAAACACAACATCCATGCCTGACCGGGATTCGAACCCGGACCCCTTACGGACGAATGATCAGAGGCCAACGCCTTAGACCACTGCGCCACCGGGGCGGCTTTATGCTCTTTGATTCAGATTCTAAACCAACGCTTGGTCATTACAATGTACTAACATCTGGAGCCGTCCGCACATTGTAGGGAGATACTACATTGAAACGATCAAGCGTTCGTTTGGAATCGAAATCAATGAGCATAAAAGAGACACGAAAGATGATAAAGTAACCATGGCTCTATGCAGAGAAGTCAAATTCAAGTCCGCTACTCCTATCTGGTATTATATAAGAAAATTAGCTTCCTACTCCACTCTTGGATCTACAGCCATTCGAGAAACCTTGGAAATCATTTCCAACTGTGAGGCTTGCAATAATAGCATTTCTCTAAAGCTACCACGAATTTGGAACAACTTTTTCAAATAATGCCTTTTTCCATCCACGATACCTCGTGCCCAACCAACGTGACGCCTGGTGTCTTTGAATGAAAATTGTATCGTAACTCTTTGTTTAGAGTCAAGTCAAGTCACCGTGTTCAAATTGTTGAAGATTTCTGTTATTCAAGTTTCTGTCTATCTTCCTTGAAAAAGCCATTTGCTTAGTTGTCGAAAGCTTGGAAACGTTGATTTATATTCTTATACCAATCAATCGGATTACAAGTATAGTTTAACTATTTTATTCATAGTTGGTGTACATTTCCGCGTTATTAATTTGTGACTTCTATATTGTCGTGTGTTATGAGCATCGGATTGTTCAGCTATTGAAGTAACCATTGAAGTAATTACTTCCTTGCGGGCTTGAATAAAAGTTTGAAATTGTAAGTATATCTCTTGACTTATTGTTGTAGTGACATTTCTGTGTTCAATTAAGTTGGTTTCACCTAAAATCTCTGCCTTATGTTTCCAATGGCAAAATTTCTTTACATATTTTCTTCGCAATTAATGTATTCCCAAGGATGAAAATTTGCATTTCCATAAAACTAACTTTACGTTATAGCATGGGATACTTAATACTTGCTAAAACATAACCATAAGTATATTAAAAATCAATCATTTTTCTTTGAGTGGTGTTCAGACTTGTTAATAGATGGCGCGACCTGTACACTGATGACGTCAGTAGACAAACAAATGTTGGATTGCGTAATTATGGTTATATTTTAGCAAGTATTAAGCATTCCATGCTATAAGTTAAAGTTAGTTTTATCGATGTGCAAATGTTCATCCTGGGGAATACATTAATTGCGAAGAAAATATGTTAAGAAGTTTTACCATTGGAAACATAAGGCAGAGGTTTTAAGTGGAACCACCTTAAGGACATTAAATGTTAAGCTATCGAGGGTTTCAGCTAAAACGAATCAGTTACAATAGTTATTCAAGCTCCACGTAATGTTTGTGTTCTAGGTAAACTGACATTTCACGTTTATTTACATATTTAAAACCAAAGAACAACACAAAGCAAATTCCGTAAGTCAATAAAGAATCAGAAAAAGATCTATTCCGTTTCAGCAGGTAGTGTGGAGAATACAGTACATGCTGTGTAATGTTAACCTACCAAAAAGTTGAAACTCGTTCGAAAAAAAAAATTGCGATTTAGAAAAGTAAATAACTGGAAATGAAATTTTTTGCTGCTGACTTTTTTAAGCAAAACGTAAACCAAGCATGATTTTAGCAATTTAAATGCATGAATTTTTTTCGATTTCGTATCTTATTTCTCAGATGAGTTGGGTGACCTTCAGATAAGATCTAACGACTTTCTTTTCGTCAAAGCGCTGCATTGTATTACACTCGTACTACAACCCAACCTGACAGCGGTTCTTTAGCAAAGTTATTTATCTCCGACTTTCCCCTTCCTTTCAAGTACCATGTGCAAATAGATGGTTTCATTCTCTAACTGAAATAACTCCAGAAAACCCTAAGTTTTGTGTACAAGGTGGCTATTGGAACTCCTTCGGGATAAATGGCATGTCTCTTGACAATTGTTAAGAGAATCCGTTAATCGGCGGTAATTATAATGCTAATCCTACCACAGCTGTTCTGAACAGCCCGTATTTGTCGTTGTTTGGTAGTTAGTCTTGCTTGGAGGTATCAGTTAATAAAGACTTCACTGTACGTACACTAGCTTCCATAAATTAAGGAAAAGACAAAAAAATCGTGATAACCCAAAAAGTATTTGATAAGATGTTATAAAATATGGTGAAAACCAACGTCATACCGTACGTTAGAGAAATACCCTGAAACATTTCGTAAAAAACATTCATTCCGACAAAAATGATCGCACATAGAACCAGGTGAAAAAGAAGGTGTCAAAAGGAAATACCCAAAGTACCTCACTAGGGAGTTTGGTCATCCCTCACAGCAATGTAGACCTCACAACCATATTTCATGCTGTTGAAGATAATGTGTAGGAGCTCAGTTGGTAGAAACGGCCATTGGTCGTGCAAAGCTTGTGTAAGTGCCTCGAAGTCTTGCGGAGGGTAGATCAGGACAGCAACACGTCTCCCTAGACAGAGCATTCGATACATGTTTGATTGGATTATGATCTTGAGACCTGGTTGGCCAATTCATATTGGTAGTAGTCTCCTCTTGAAGATATTGTTCTACCAGCCTTGCTCGCTGGTGACGAGTGTTATCGTCTTCTAAGAAATATGTATCTCTTATAGCACTTCCATAAAGGTGAACATACATTACAAAAGACTTTCTGAAATTCACGAGCTACTTTCTTTCATTTCTTTCTTGAATTAACGAAGCATATTTCTGATACAACTTATTCCGTGAAATGACAGAAAGAAACCTGAATTTCACGGATTTTTGGTACCACGAGGTAATTCTGAATCTTGAGAAACATTTCCGCAGTTTCCTCCTTATATTGACATAAACTACCGTTTTAGAGATGTGTTAACGAAATATTCTGAATTTTCAGAAACCTTTCCACAATTCCTTTCGTATATTAACGGAAAAACTCTGCTCTCACTTTTTCTGTATCCGTATAAAGAGAAATTACCGGTATTAAGAGCGATTGCTGAGAATACTTGAGGTTTGATTAACTTTTACATTTCAATTGTCTGTCGAATTTTGAAGTTCCCTAGCGAGATCGGATATTGTGGATATCATATCGCATGGATTTTGTTTATTGTGGCAGAGGATATTTCTTCTCCTCTCCCCTATTTTGTGCATCAGCTATTTAATATTCTGTATATTGCTTTACTGTAAGAAACCGGGTACTTAACTTATGTGCAGATAATTATATGATGTTCATGTATCAGTCTTTGGACAACTTAAGACAAAAGCTATTATAGCTCTCAAAAGTAAATTTTACATTTAGGAGGGCTTTTGTTTGTGAAATATTGCTACACAAATTACATTTCACCTTTTTTTACGCTTTCCAACCGTAGGTTGAAGAAGAGTATATGCTCCAGCTTTGTCCACCCACGTAAAAATGGCTCGATTACGATGAAATTTTAGTATGTGATAGGGGATAACCTGGAGACGAACCCTATTGAAAATGGACGAAATGGAGTCAAAGGTCAGGACATAGGAGCTGGATCCTTTCCATTGCTCTTATGCATCAAAACTTACGTAAAAATACTTCGATTGCGACAAAACTTTATCATGTTTTCGCGATGTATACTGAACTCTGTTTAATATCTTCGAAATGGGGTCAGAGGTCAGCACACAGGGGCGAGATTCACAGCATAGCCATTATCCTCATAATTTGACTAAAATGCTTCTATTGCGACAAAACTTTAGTATGTTGTTCCGGAGGTACACTGAACCAATTCTGTTTAAGATCATCGAAATGGGGTCAAAGGCCAGGGCACAGGAGCGAGCTTTATTCCACAGCCTTTATCCTCATAACTTCAGTAATAACTTGAGTAATGATTCCTGGAATGTTGGAAAGCTTATTATAATCAATGCATTGCATGATTTTACTAACTTGTTAAAGGTAACTGAAAGTCATTGTCAGTTTAAAAAAATGAAGTTGTAAAGCATTTTATTGCTTTCAAAAAATCATGATGAAAAATGCTTAATTTGTGAAAGGTACTCCTACAGAAAAAACTTATTATAAACCTATTCAGAAAAAAATAAACTCCAACAGAAAATTAAACAAGTTAGTAAAATCATACAATGCATTGATTATGATACACTTCCCAACATACCAGATATCATTACTCAAGTTATTACTCAAGTTATGAGGATAATTGCTGTGGAGTAAATCTCGCTCTTGTGTCCTGACCTTTGATCCCATTTCGATGATATTCAACAGAACCGGTTCAGTATACCTACGGAATAACACACTAAAGTTTTATCGCAACAGAAGCATTTTAGTCGAGTTATGAGGATAATGGCTGTGGAATAAATCTTGCTCCTGTGTCCTGACCTTTGACCCCATTTCGACGATATTTAACAGAACCGGTTTAGTGTATCTCCGAAACAACATGCCAAAGTTTTGTCTCAATCGAAGCATTTTTACGTAAGTCATGACGCATAGGGGAAGTGGAATGGATCCCACTCCTTTGTCCTGACCTTTGACCCCATTTCGTCCATTTTCAGTAGCGTTCGTACCCAGGTGGTCCCCTGCGAAATACTAAAACTTCATCGAAATCGAACCATTTTTTACGCGAGTTATCGTGCGGATGGACGGACAGACAGACAAAGCTGGAGCATATACTCTTCTTCAACCTACGGTTGGAAAGCGGAAATGACTAAATCATTCGCATTAACGACAAAAAAAACAACAACTCATCGTTGTACAGTTTATTTTACGATGCACGTGATTCTGTTTTCCGAGCATCTTTGGTGAGTTGGTTAAAGGCGTGTGTTACCTGTTGAACCACCCCAATCGCCGGGGGTTCGATCCTGACTGCGGAGGAAGGATACTCTCTCTTGAGGGCTGAAAAATTCAGGCCAGTCGATTTTGCGGAATTTCAGTTTAAATGCGGAAAAACCTGAAATGAATGTTTTCTGAAATAAACGAAATTTCTGACTACGGAAAATCTGTGAAAATACGGAAGTTAAAATAAACGGGCACTTTTAAAAACTGAAATTTCTGAAAAAGACGGACACGTACCGGTAACTTTGATGCACGTTGCTTTCAGAAATTTTCCATGAATTGACACCACTTATTTTTTACAATTTAGGTGTCCATGACATCATTCCTCTCGCGTTGAGTATCCATAGTTCCTTTTAGAACCACATAGATATCTAACGAGAGCCCCCACCACAAACAAGGCTGCTACAACAACTGTAAGTATCCTTTTAATGAGTAATAGGGGGATGATAGCGTAACTTCCTTTCTGTTCAGATCAGAGAACGCCCTTACTGGTATTTATCGTACTAAAGATTAAAACTGCGAAATTTTAAAAATAGTACTTATTTCTTAATTCATTTAAAATAACAATAATAAACCCATTACGTGTTAACACAGATAACAAGTTGTACAAAAAATAATTATTCACGTTTTCCCCCCCCCCCCAAAAAAAAAAAAAAAAAAAAAAGAAAAAAGAAATAGTGAGAACAGAGGCATTGTTTTGCATTTTAGCAAATCTTGTTGGCGTCTGATAGTAGGCAGCTGCGTTTTCATATCTTCTTCTGCATTCAATCTATTGCGATATGTTGTTTTCGTTGAACTATATTAGGAAAGTCCGGCCTTACACATATATATATTATGTTGGAAAAGAAAGGAGTATTTCTGTAGCTGTTTCATATAATAGTGGTTTTCCTTCTTTGTTACTACACCAAAACTTGACAATTGGTTGTTTCTGAAAGATTAGTTGCAATGTGTAATCCGAAATAATATCAATGAACCATTCGTACTCTGTTACATCGAATTACACTATATTGACAAAAGTTACCGGAAACCTAGAAGAGAAATACAACATAGCATTTATTGACCTACATTAGTACGGTGTCGTTCACCTTTGGCCTTAATGCATGCACTGACCCTTGGAGACAGGCTTTCGACAAGATTTTGAAACACAGCGATAGGTATGCGCTTCCATTCAAAACACAATGCTGCTGCTAACTGTTGCTTAGTAGTAGGCCTTGGTTCCAAACTTCTTATGCGGCGCTCTAATTCATCCCATAGGTGCTCTATGGAATTAACATCAGGGATCTGTGCTGGCCAGTCCACACACGATATAGAATTATCGTCAAACCACGCCGTAACTGTCCTTGCTTTATAGCTCGGTGCATTATCCTGCTGGTACCAACAAGGCTCGGTTCCATAGTATTGCCACAGAGTTGATACGGCATAATTGTCCAGAATATCGAGTTAGACGTGCTGGTTAACAGGTTTGTCCACGATTACTAATAGGCCGGGACCATACAACAAAAACACCCTCACAGCAGTACACTGCCGGCTCCAAACTTGACCGTAGGAACACTACACTATGGTAAATACCGTTCCCCCGGCTGTAGTCATACCCACACACGGCCATCAGACTGATGGATCGTGTATCTGGATTCATCAGTCCATAGGACCCGTTTCCATTGATCTACGGTCCACGATAAATGTTCTTTACACCATGCTAAACGACGAGTAGCATTCCAAGTGAAGATGAAAGGCTTATGAGCCGCCGCACGACCACGGTAACCCATGGAATGAAGTTCTCTGCGAATGGTACGTGTACATACCGATGTTCCAGAATTTTTACTCACCTGTACACTGAGGTTTTATGTAGTACTCAGTCGATTAGCAGTAACGACTCTCCTGAGGCATCGACGTCCTCTATCACTGATTTTCTTTGGTCTGCCGGTACATTTTGCTGCTTCAGGCATGCCATGTGTCTTCTATTTATTCAGTACACTCAAAACAGTTGACTTGGGTATGTTTAAACGACTTTCAGTTTCTCTTATGGACAACCCACTAAAACACCCAACAATCTTTCCTTTCTCAAAGTCAGTTCTCCTTCTCCGCGACATTTTCCCTCAACGTCACAGTGCGATATGATCGCGGTGAGCTTCAGGCTTGTTTTTATAACGTTTGCAGCTGTACCGCGCATCTTAACAACGCAGCTGATCCGTTCATTTGCTTTTGAAGGGGTGTCCGGTGACCTTTGTCAATATAGTGTATATTGGTCTATCTTGCATTAGTATGAGCGCAGTAAAACTACTGAGAAAAAGACTGAGTTAATTACTGAAAACGCTCGTACAGTATACGTATGTACATCCCTTATTATAGTGCTGCATAGGCCTTCATTTTGAAAGCCCCACCCGGCCGGGTCCCGAACTTTAGGAATCCGGCTCGGAATTTTCAATTTACGACCCGTCCTGCGCCTGAACTTGAGGGGCCCAGGCCATAAATTGCAGTTTACGACCAGGCCCGAGACCGAACTGTAGCACCCCAGTTAAGAATTTCCAGTTACACCTGGCCCGACCCAAACCGTTTTATATTTTCATTAAGCGTCCTCCGCTATTCATTGAAAATAACACACGTTTTCCTTTGGAGCAGGGTTGGGTGTACGTGGAGCAATTTTCAATGGCCCGCCAGACGTTGTCACACAAAGGAAATTCTAATATGCACTGCTGGCCACCCAAAATGCAACACCAAAAAGGAAGCATCCGATTGGCCTAAAATTCGCAGCATGAGTCGCCCGCAAGAGGACAGGCAAGCGATTAGCATTGCAGGGCATATACAAATCATGTGCGCCCGGCACGCCACCGAGAAGCACTAAAAGAAGGGTGCACAGAAGCCGGGGTGTAAGTAGTGGAAGTGTGTTGTGCTGCCGGATCTGTGCGTGGGAAGCTTCCTGATGCCTCGTCGTAGAATACGGCAATCATTTTAGCACGTTTCGGAGTTCGACAGAGGACGAATAGTGGCTAATCGCAACAGCGGTTTATCGTACCGAGACATCGGCGCCCGTGTGGGACGATATCCAGCAACAGTGAGGCGAGTATGGATTCAGTGAGTGCAAGAGGGACGGAAGGACTGACGTGAGCTGTTGCCGCAGCCGCGGTACCCCACCGAACGAGAAGGCCGGCATGTTGTGCTGCGGGCATTGACTGCTCGCACCGCCACATCACGAACGTTAGCGCAGAAATTAGGGTGTGTTGCGCAACAACCTGTGTTAGCACGTACCGTTCGACGTCGTCTGTAGGAGCGGGGACGTAACGCACGGCGCACATTGCTCCCATTACCATTGACGTTACACCACCGGCGAGTGCAGCGGCAGTAGGCCGTTGAACACCGGACCTGGACTACGGAATGGCCCGACATTGTCTTCTCCGACAAATCCCGCTTCTGCCTGCGACACCAGGGTGGTCGGATCCGCGTGTGGCAGCACCGCGGCGAGAGACTGTATGTCGCCTGCATTATGCATCACCATACCGGTCAGTCGCTTGGCGTTATGGTTTGGGGAGCAATTGGATAAGACACCCGTGCCCCTCAGGTACGCTTCGCCGGTACACTCAACAGGCACCGCTACATCTCCGACGTTTCGGAGCCTTGTAGTCCTCCCTTACCTGCAGGACCTGCCAGCTGCCACGTTTCAACAGGACAATGCATGCCGCACGTGCACGCATCGTGCAACAATTCTTCACGGCCCACCAAGTGTCACTGCTGCCGTGACCCGCCTGCTCTCCCGATATGTTGCCCATCGAACACGTCTGGTTGCTGATCGCCAACCGAGTGCACCGGCAAGCACCACCCGCGGCTACGCCTGATGAACTGTGGCAACGAGTGGAAGCAGCCTGGACCGATATACCCAAGCCCACATACAAAGCCTCTTTCGTTCGATGCCGCTGCATGTGGCGGCCGTTATTTCCAGCCATCAGGGATACACGAAATATTGATGTCTGTGTGTTCCGGAAGTCGCACGGGACTGTAAACTTAATCGTTTCATCTTTGTTTCTCTTGTTATGAGTCCAGTAAATCTGGATTTGCTATCTCGTGTCCTTCTTGGTGCTGCATTTTGGTTGGCCTGCAGTGTAGAAGAAAATGAACATGCATTTTCGAAATGGAGAAATGAGTATCCATACATACACACACACACACACGCGCGCGCGCGCTTTTAAAGAGTACTGAAAAATGTAAGCGTATGAGGTACCTATTTCGTAATTAATTGTAACATAGATATGATGTTAACTGCATTGTTTCTTTTTCCGAAAGTTAAGTTTCAGGATTCAAAACCTGTCTACAAAAAAAGTAGATCCTTAAGTACAAACAAGACAGTCCTCGATTCCGAAATATTTAAACAAATACTTTGAACTTCGTCATCTTTGCTGCAGCAACTAATGCGGACAAAACTTCGTTTTCGTTTGGTCTCGAGAAGTTGATAACTCTGTTCATGTAAACAAGGAAAACGTAAAAAAGCCTCGTTTTATAGCAGTGGAATCCAAAGACGTTAACACGGAGTCTGATTTCAACCTTAAAAAAATAAACCGTCTCGTTTCAGATTCTCACCTGACAGTCTGAATCGTCAGATGTAATAAATCAATGCATCCGGTGGCAAATTCGTTTCACTCAATGAACTTAGCCATTTGATCATGTAGCAAGTCAGTCTTCGTTTTGTAAAACGAAAATGTTTTTTAATGCATGCGAAAAATGTTACATCTTAAAGTACAGGCCAGAGTCAGATTCCAAGGTGTCCGCGGATCACACTTTGAAAACAGGTTCTCAAAGATGTTAACAAGTTCAACTGTGGTACGTAAGCAAAAACTTTGATCAAAACGTATCGAGCAGACAAATATTTCCAAACAGGAAAATTTCTATACATGCTACTATAAACGATACTAAGCTGCCATTTATGGGGTGAGTGTTTTCCTAATAAATTGTAGCTGTCTTTGTACAATATTTTGGGAATAAATGGATGTTCTCCAACCGAGTGGTGCTCTCAACCACCATTTGTTATCGTGCTAAGTTGACATTCTGAAGTTATTAATGAGCTAATGGGGAGATTGTCGGGATTAACCTCGGGCCTTGAAAGATACGATATTTTCTGAGACTTTAGAAGGGAAAAGTTTGTTTTTGTGACATGCATCGAGGAACCAAATCATTATCGCCACCAACCTAATATGATGCTGGTCCTTTGGGTGCCACCAAAACAGCTGTTACCTGGCGCGGCATCGACGCTGCAGGATTTCTAAAGATGTCTTATGGTATCTGTTACCAATATGTTACCAGCAGATCACATAACTCTTGGAAGTTTCGTGTGGTTGAACAGCAGGAGATCGGATTTGCTGTTTCAACACAAGCCACAGATGCTCGATAGGATTGATGCATGGGGAATTCGGAAGAATAAGAATTCCAGGCAGAGCCAGGACACTACCTGGGATTCTTCATTTTTCACGAACCATTCTTGAACAATCCAGTCAATGTGGATGGCGCGTTATCCTGATAAAAGAAGGCACTACTAAATAAGAATACCGATGTTTAGGAAGATGGTAGGCGACATAATTTCCTGCACATGAATGACCGAAGCCTGGGTTTCCCAGTAGTACATTGCCCAAAGCATCACACTTCCTCCACCGATTTGTTTTCGACCCACGGTGCATCCTGTTGCCAACACTTCCCCAAGTAAACAACGAACACGTACTCGGCCGTCCACATGATGCAACAAGAAACGTGATTCATCGGACCAGACGACTTTCGTCCAATCATTTGAGTTCCAGCTTGGATGCTCTTGTGCCCGTTTTTTGCGTTTTCGATGGTGAACCGAGGTTAGCATGTGTGTTCGGAGCGGCCAGCTGCTATAGAGCACCATTTTCAGCACAGTTCGATGTATGTGAAGATGTATGTATGTATGTATGTTGTGGACTATTACTCCTGTCACCAGTTTTTGAATTACTGGTAAGTTGTGCCACAGAATCTCTTCTGTTGGCTCGTACTATATGGAATAGCCTTCGCTCAACTCTAGCATCGATGAGCTGTGATCGAACCACAACTTACCGGTGGCTCATGGTTTTTCACGCTTTCCAACCGTAGGCTGAAGAAGCGTATATGCTGCAGCTTTGTCCGTCCGTCCGCACGATAACTCCCGTGAAAATGGTTCGACTTCGACAAAATTTTAGTATGTGGTAGGAGACCACCTGGGGACGAACCCTATGGAAAATGGGCGAAATAGGGTCAAAGGTCAGGACATAGGAGCGGGATCCATTCCACTGCTCTTATGCGTCATAACTTGCGTAGACATTGTTCTATTTCGATGAAATTTTAGTATGTGGTAAGGAACCACATGGGGACGATCCCTATTGAAAATGAGTGAAATAGGGTCAAAGGTCAGGACATACCAGGTGGATCCATTCCATTGCCTTTATGCGTCATAACGTGCGTAAAATTGGTTCGATTTCGATGAAATTTTAGTATGTGTTAGGGAACTACCTGGGCGCGAGCCCTATTGAAAATGGGCGAAATGGGGTCAAAGGTCAGGACACTGGAGTGGGATCCATTCCATTGCCCTTGTGCATTATAACTTACCTAAAAGGCTTGGATTGCGACAAAACTTTATCATGTTGTTCCGGAGGTATAGTGAACCTGTTCTGTTGAATATCAACGAAATGGGGTCAAAGGTCATTGCACAAAAGCAAGTTTTATTCCACAGCCATTATTCTCATAACTTGCGTAAAGCTGCTTCTATTGCAACAAAACTTTAGTATGTTATTCCTGAGGTGTACGGAACCGGTTCTGTTGAATATCATCGAAATGGGGTCAAAGGTCAGGACACAAGAGCGAGATTTATTCCACAGCCATCATCCCCATAACTTGAGTAATAATTTCTGGTATGTTGGAAAGCGTATCATAATCAATGCATTGCATGATTTTACTAACTTGTTTATTTTTCGGACCACTGTTTGAAGGTACTAATTACCACGGCTGACCGTGACTACCCAGCATGCTTTTGCGTCTCGGAAATTCTCTGAGCCACTTGTCTGGCCATTGAAATTTAGCCTTTATCAAACTTGCTTAAGTGCGTTGCCTGTCCCATTTGAAGAACCAGAATAGCACTGATTAACACAGCTCAGTAGCTAGTGTTAGTTATAGCGTTTCATGACCTTCACACGCGCCGTCCTTTTCCTGCAGTTGCTTCGATTTGCGTAAACAAGTGCTTCAGGAGTTAAAGGTCATCATGGTAGGAAGAGAGGATTCCTGAGAGCAAACTGGATGATCTTTACATATATGTTCACCGATCAGCCACCACTTTTGCGTAACGCAAATAAGCCAGCTGCAGTTAGTCACCTTCACGTGCCCAAATCACAAATGTGTCGGAGTTCTCTCAGTCAGTATTTCGTTTAGTCTCAACATGCGAAAAATAAAGGATTTATCTGATTTCGACAAAGGCCGCCAGATCGTTATGGCAAGATGTCATGGTAAGAGCATCTCCGAAACAGAGACGCTGGTAAGCTTATCGCGCCATGCAGTAGTTAATACCCATTAAAGATGGTCCGAAACAGGGTACACTTCGAACCATCGACAAGGCGTGACCAGGTCACTCCTCATTGATTCCAGAGGTAAGCGCAGGCTATCTTGTCTTGTCCGAAGCAACCGAAGGCTACTGTAGCTGATTGTACCCATAGTTTTAATTCTGGTGAAGAGCCCAATGTTTTCGAACACACACAGTTTCTCGTACGCTCTTGGATATGGGTTTGCGCAGCCGCAGACCCAATCATGTGCCTATCCTCACAGCCATTCACCGTCATCAATGTTTGCAGTCGACACGTAATCATCGACATTGGGCCATAGAAGACTGGAAGAGGGTCTCATTGTCAGAAAAATCCCGTTTTCTGTTACACTATGTAGACTGACGAGCTCGTGTGCGACGTTTACCCAAGGAAGTCTTCTTACTTGGATGTTCTGTGGAACGAATTCAGGCGGCTGGAGGAGGTTTGATGGTCTGGGAAATGTTTCCTTGGGGAGCACTTAGACCCATTATCCCACTAGAGCGAACTCAGACAGCTGTTGCGTAAGTTCAGAATCGCGCGACACAGCAGGAAGCGATTTGGCACAGGTTGACCTTGGAACCTACTACGCAAGTGCCGTGGGTCACATCTCCCTTGCTTGTCCGTTTTTTTTACAGCAGTATTTTGTTCTTACGTGTGTGGTTCATCGCCTTTGCCATGTCAAAAAAAAATGATCAACCAATTTTCATCAGACATTGTCAAAAAAATGGAGAAACGTGCAAAGACATATACTTAACGTTACATAAAATCTATTGGGAGGATTGTATGAGTCGTGCATAAGGTTATAAGTGGGGTAAATGTTTTAAAGATAGTCGCGAGAGTGTTGAGTGATGAACGTTCTGGGAAGCCCGCAACTAGCAAAAGTGAAAACAATGTCGAACTTGTGTGCACAGCGGTGCTGGAAAATCGCTGAATCTCTAATCGTGAAAATTCCGAAGACATAAACATTAGTTTCGGTTTAGTTCAGTCGATTCTTAAGGATGATTTGAGTATGAGACGCGTCTCAGCCAAATTTGTGCCAAAAGTGCTCTCAGCTAAGCAAAAACAGGCCCGTGTTTCAGTTGCTAGTGATATGCTTGAGTGAGTTGAAAATGCCGAAAAGTTTTTAAAAACTATCATAACTGGTGATCAATCGTGGGTGTATGAACATGACTCCAAAACTATGGCAAAGTTTTCACAATGGAAAGCCCCCAAACTCTCCCAGATCCCAAAAAGCCGATAGAGCAGCAGCCATGTCAAGACGACGCTGACTGTTTTTTTCAATCACGAGGGAATTGTGCCTTATGCACACGCTCCATCACGCCTGACAATCAGAAATGAGCACTTCTGTTAAGTTTTGTAGTGTTTGAGGGACGCAGTTCGTCGCAAAACACCGGCACTGCATGAGAGTGGCGAATGGCAACTCCACCATGAGAACGCGCTTGCCCATGCATCACAGCTTCCACAGCAATCTCTTGCTAAGCACCGCATTTTCCGACAGTCATTTCCTGCGACTATTATCTCTTCTGAGATATCAAATACCGCTTGAAAGAAAAAAAAATCAAGATATTGAGGAGATACAACAGAATGCGCAGAAGCAGCTGTTAGCTATTTCGGGAGATGACATCAAAAAATCCCTCAAGTAGTGGAAACAGCGGTGGGCTAAGGCTTCGAAATGGGACAACTTCGAAGGCGATTAAGTTTCAAATCCGTAAGTCTTGTACTTGTTTTAATAAATTCAGTCTAGATAGCTTTTGATCACACCTAGAATACTGTACGTACGTTTTAGAACACAGTTATTTTTGTTTCTTGAGTCTTAGTCGGTGCAGAAGTCAACGTCTCGAATACCGAAAAAGTGTTGAAGTCTCAGGTAGTCCGCTATTGAGAGATTTTATTGTACGCCACTTATGCATTACTAAGTTCAGTTATTCTTGAATTGCTAGCAGGTGCCAGCTTTCGTAAATAGCTCTTGAGCTTATGTTATTGGGCATAAAGAATTTCACGCCAATTCATGAAGACGTCATTTTGGTAATCGCATAGCATCTGCTTCGTATCGAAAGTGTAACTAGAGGTTTCAGACACGTACAGGTGGTGGACAACGAAAGTGAAACAGATATGTTTAGAGCACCACATTTTATTAGTACGGTGTATGACATCTTTAAAGGCCAATACAGCTGCTATTCGTCGTGGGAAGGACCGACACAAATATTGTATAGTGGCCAGAAGGATTTGAAGTCATTCCTCTTAAAACAAAAGTGGATAGTTCATGACATGATGCTGGTGGAGGAAAACGTTCCCTGACTAGCTCCTCCAGAACACCCTAGAGTGCCTCAATAATGTTCAAGTCCAGTGACTGTGCAGGCCTTGACAGATGTTCGACCTCATTTTCATGCTCAGTAAACCACTCTTCCACCAGTTTGGCTTTGTGCATCGGTGCTTTATCATTCTGATACACTGCACCACCATCAGGGTACAATGCTTGAACCACTGGGTGCACCTGGTCCTAGGAATCGTCCGATAGTCCTTGGTATTGATGTTCCTCTCAAGAACAATCAGCGGGTCGACAGACTGCTACGATATTGCTGCCCAAACCATCACTGATCCATCTCCGTGCTGCACTGTGGGCAATAAACAGTCCGAGTTGTAAGCCTGTGAGGGATGTCTCCACACGTAAATTCTCCCGGTTGTGAGGAAGACAGTGCAGGAGAATTCATCGGAGAACAATACACATTTCACGTCGTCCAACGTCCACGATATGCGCTCCTGGCACCATTGCAACCGACATTTGGCATTCTCAATGGTGATCCAGGATTTGGCGAGAGCAACACGACCGTGAATGTGGACCCGGTGAAGCTTCCTACGAACAGTTTTGATGGAAACAAGTGAGTCGCGGTGCGTATTCAACTCTTCGGTGAGTTGGGCAGCTGTGTTTATGTTTTTTTGGGCTACCATCCGTGTAAGCACCCGGCCGCCCTTGTCAGACAGCTTCCTTTTACCTCGACTGTTACTCCTATTGGAAGTGGTTCTTCCCTCTTTCTGGTATGCCGACATGACCCTGGATACCGTGGCTCGCGACACACCACAAAGAATAGCTCTCTCGGACGCTCACCAACAATCTGTCTGTTTGAAACTCGTACATGTTTTCCATTATGTTGTCTCGATCGCACGTTTTGACGTCCAGCTCTGCTAGTGATGTGCTAATGCAACCTGCACACTCTGCTCTCGTTGATCGACTGCGAAATAGATGCCAGCTGGCAACAATCTAGCGTGCCAGGTGGCTATCTTTGCAGGTGTTTCAGTTTCTTGTGCACCCCCTGTACTTGCGCGATATTGTTAATGCAAAGCAGGAAACGTGTTCCTCAGTAAAGCCTTCCAGATACTCACCGACCCAGTTTTTGAATAAATATACTAGAATCAGAGAGAGAGAGAGAGAGAGAGAGAGAGGGAGGAGGACACACCCGTAACGATTCCAAAATAGTCTCACGAGAAGTCATTAAATTCTAAATAATTCAACAAACGCGCAACGTCCACGAAAAGCTATGATCTATCTAAAGCACTGCACTTTTAGAAATAGCAGATTCACGAAGACGTAACACAAGAGAAAAAAAACAGAAAACAATTCAATCTATTTGGACCATTTAGTTTATTACTCAGTATGTCTCCAGTTTTGAAAACATGAAAATTTAAAGGGCAGACCAGTTATGAATCTTGGAGACCGAGTTTTATTTTCAGTTAAAACGTAAAAAAGATTTGTTGAATTATCCGACATGTATACAGGGTGTCCGAGAATTATTAGACACATTACAAAATTACATAAAACAAAACATTAAACAGATAGAAAGAACTAAGTAAAGAATGATAAAATCTGTTTATTGGCATAAGACAGCAAACAAAAGGTTGCAATAAACGGATTTTATCGTTCTTTACTTAGTTGTTTGGCGTATTACTACCCGTTTTTATCTTTTTTATCTTGTTTAGATAGAAAGAATCTGACTATACTAACTTACAATGTAACTACACAAGTTAATAAATATCGATGTGAGATCCCTTGGTTGCTCGTAGTACGTCCAAGCTATACTCGATTTCATGCCATGTATCGGGAAGGATCTCAGGAGTTATGGAATTAATAGCAGCTGTGATACGCTGCTTCAGTTCCTGCAAATCAGTACAAGGCATCTGATAGACACGATCCTTCACATAACCCCACATGAAATAATCCAATCGAGTTAGATCTGGAGAGCGAGGAGGCCACGGAAGGGAGCTACCACGCCCAATCCATCTGTTGGGGAAATGCTCATTTAGGAAACACACGTCGACCAATACGGAGGCGCGCCGCCGTCTTGTTGGAAAACGACGTTGTCATATCTTTTGATCTGGGGTATAGCGAAATTTTCTAGCATATCCAAGCAAATGTCACCATTTATGGTTTTTTCGCAGAAGAAGAAAGGGCCAATCACTTCTCTTTTTGATAGGGCGCACCACACATTAACTTTTGAAGAATTACGTTCCAGTTCAACAGCAGCATGAGGATTACAACCATATTTTAAACGGTACCGTCTTTGAACTTTAATTACATACTTTAATTCCGCAAGCCATAACACACACATCGCCTTCTGTTGTATGGATGACATGACTACTGATTGCGCATTTCTCATACAGTCCTCATCAGGCCACACCTAGCGCCATCTATCGGATTCTGGGAATAACAATTCTGCAAAACAAAAATATAGAAACCGTGTTAGTAATACGTGACATAGAAAAACAGACAATGTTCATAGTGTTTTTTTTTTGTACATAATTTTGTAATGTGTCCAAAAATTCTCGGACACCCTGTATGTTAAAAAAGTTGTATAGATTTTATCAAAATCTGGGAGCTAACACACACACGCACGTAGTTGCTTCGCAGGGAATTCCGCGTGCGAAATATGTAAAACAGTTTCTTGAGCGAGAGGATTTTAGCGTAATTTTTAATGTTTGTGGCCGCCCCAGTGGCGCAGTGGTCTAAGGCGCTGGCCTATGATCATTCGTCCGTAAGGGGTCCGGGTTCGAATCCCGGTCAGGCATGGATGTTGTGTTTGTCTTACGGCACTGGCTCTCTCCCTTCCCTGGAACCAGTGACCCTAAATTAGGGACGGGCGACTGCTTATAGCCCATTGAGTTGCTCACGGTGGTCGTTAAAACTCCAATCAAAAAAAAAAAAAAAAAAAAAATTGTGATTTTATTAATAAACGCTGTAAGAAAAAGGACAGAAATTTTCGATGTTTGAAAACTCTCTTCAGTTAAAAGTTTCCGATGTCAAATTCCCACTTTGGATTTCATTACAAGGTGAAAGCGTTTTTATTTTCAGAGTTGAACTAACACAGTAAGCAGCTTTAGGGACCATAAGCAGTCGTCCGTCCTTAATTTGGGCCCATTGGTTCCGGGGAGGGGAGATAGCCAGCGCAGAAAGACATGAGCACTACCCGTGCCTTCTCCAGGACTCGAGCGCACTAGAACGAGCCATCACATGTCCTCGCTTCGACCGACCACTGCGTCACCGTGATCCAATCGCTGATGTGTAATTCGCAACAAAGCGCTGACATATAAGGCTCAACAAAGCGCTGACGTATAAGGCTCAACAAAGCGCTGACATATAAGGCTCAACAAAGCGCTGGCAGCGCTGACTGCTCAACAAAGCGCTGACATATAAGGCTCAACAAAGCGCTGACATATAAGGCTCAACAAATGACATATAAGGCTCAACAAAGCGCTGACATATAAGGCTCAACAAAGCGCTGACATATAAGGCTCAACAAAGCGCTGACATATAAGGCTCAACAAAGCGCTGACATATAAGGCTCAACAAAGCGCTGACATATAAGGCTCAACAAAGCGCTGACATATAAGGCTCAACAAAGCGCTGACATATAAGGCTCAACAAAGCGCTGACATATAAGGCTCAACAAAGCGCTGACATATAAGGCTCAACAAAGCGCTGACATATAAGGCTCAACAAAGCGCTGACATATAAGGCTCAACAAAGCGCTGACATATAAGGCTCAACAAAGCGCTGACATATAAGGCTCAACAAAGCGCTGACATATAAGGCTCAACAAAGCGCTGACATATAAGGCTCAACAAAGCGCTGACATATAAGGCTCAACAAAGCGCTGACATATAAGGCTCAACAAAGCGCTGACGTATAAGGCTCAACAAAGCGCTGACATATAAGGCTCAACAAAGCGCTGACATATAAGGCTCAACAAAGCGCTGACATATAAGGCTCAACAAAGCGCTGACATATAAGGCTCAACAAAGCGCTGACATATAAGGCTCAACAAAGCGCTGACATATAAGGCTCAACAAAGCGCTGACATATAAGGCTCAACAAAGCGCTGACATATAAGGCTCAACAAAGCGCTGACATATAAGGCTCAACAAAGCGCTGACATATAAGGCTCAACAAAGCGCTGACATATAAGGCTCAACAAAGCGCTGACATATAAGGCTCAACAAAGCGCTGACATATAAGGCTCAACAAAGCGCTGACATATAAGGCTCAACAAAGCGCTGACATATAAGGCTCAACAAAGCGCTGACATATAAGGCTCAACAAAGCGCTGACATATAAGGCTCAACAAAGCGCTGACATATAAGGCTCAACAAAGCGCTGACATATAAGGCTCAACAAAGCGCTGACATATAAGGCTCAACAAAGCGCTGACATATAAGGCTCAACAAAGCGCTGACATATAAGGCTCAACAAAGCGCTGACATATAAGGCTCAACAAAGCGCTGACATATAAGGCTCAACAAAGCGCTGACATATAAGGCTCAACAAAGCGCTGACATATAAGGCTCAACAAAGCGCTGACATATAAGGCTCAACAAAGCGCTGACATATAAGGCTCAACAAAGCGCTGACATATAAGGCTCAACAAAGCGCTGACATATAAGGCTCAACAAAGCGCTGACATATAAGGCTCAACAAAGCGCTGACATATAAGGCTCAACAAAGCGCTGACATATAAGGCTCAACAAAGCGCTGACATATAAGGCTCAACAAAGCGCTGACATATAAGGCTCAACAAAGCGCTGACATATAAGGCTCAACAAAGCGCTGACATATAAGGCTCAACAAAGCGCTGACATATAAGGCTCAACAAAGCGCTGACGTATAAGGCTCAACAAAGCGCTGACATATAAGGCTCAACAAAGCGCTGACATATAAGGCTCAACAAAGCGCTGACATATAAGGCTCAACAAAGCGCTGACATATAAGGCTCAACAAAGCGCTGACATATAAGGCTCAACAAAGCGCTGACATATAAGGCTCAACAAAGCGCTGACATATAAGGCTCAACAAAGCGCTGACATATAAGGCTCAACAAAGCGCTGACATATAAGGCTCAACAAAGCGCTGACATATAAGGCTCAACAAAGCGCTGACATATAAGGCTCAACAAAGCGCTGACATATAAGGCTCAACAAAGCGCTGACATATAAGGCTCAACAAAGCGCTGACATATAAGGCTCAACAAAGCGCTGACATATAAGGCTCAACAAAGCGCTGACATATAAGGCTCAACAAAGCGCTGACATATAAGGCTCAACAAAGCGCTGACATATAAGGCTCAACAAAGCGCTGACATATAAGGCTCAACAAAGCGCTGACATATAAGGCTCAACAAAGCGCTGACATATAAGGCTCAACAAAGCGCTGACATATAAGGCTCAACAAAGCGCTGACATATAAGGCTCAACAAAGCGCTGACATATAAGGCTCAACAAAGCGCTGACATATAAGGCTCAACAAAGCGCTGACATATAAGGCTCAACAAAGCGCTGACATATAAGGCTCAACAAAGCGCTGACATATAAGGCTCAACAAAGCGCTGACATATAAGGCTCAACAAAGCGCTGACATATAAGGCTCAACAAAGCGCTGACATATAAGGCTCAACAAAGCGCTGACATATAAGGCTCAACAAAGCGCTGACATATAAGGCTCAACAAAGCGCTGACATATAAGGCTCAACAAAGCGCTGACATATAAGGCTCAACAAAGCGCTGACATATAAGGCTCAACAAAGCGCTGACATATAAGGCTCAACAAAGCGCTGACATATAAGGCTCAACAAAGCGCTGACATATAAGGCTCAACAAAGCGCTGACATATAAGGCTCAACAAAGCGCTGACATATAAGGCTCAACAAAGCGCTGACATATAAGGCTCAACAAAGCGCTGACATATAAGGCTCAACAAAGCGCTGACATATAAGGCTCAACAAAGCGCTGACATATAAGGCTCAACAAAGCGCTGACATATAAGGCTCAACAAAGCGCTGACATATAAGGCTCAACAAAGCGCTGACATATAAGGCTCAACAAAGCGCTGACATATAAGGCTCAACAAAGCGCTGACATATAAGGCTCAACAAAGCGCTGACATATAAGGCTCAACAAAGCTCTGACATATAAGGCTCAACAAAGCGCTGACATATAAGGCTCAACAAAGCGCTGACGTATAAGGCTCAACAAAGCGCTGACGTATAAGGCTCAACAAAGCGCTGACATATAAGGCTCAACAAAGCGCTGACATATAAGGCTCAACAAAGCGCTGACATATAAGGCTCAACAAAGCGCTGACATATAAGGCTCAACAAAGCGCTGACATATAAGGCTCAACAAAGCGCTGACATATAAGGCTCAACAAAGCGCTGACATATAAGGCTCAACAAAGCGCTGACATATAAGGCTCAACAAAGCGCTGACATATAAGGCTCAACAAAGCGCTGACATATAAGGCTCAACAAAGCGCTGACATATAAGGCTCAACAAAGCGCTGACATATAAGGCTCAACAAAGCGCTGACATATAAGGCTCAACAAAGCGCTGACATATAAGGCTCAACAAAGCGCTGACATATAAGGCTCAACAAAGCGCTGACATATAAGGCTCAACAAAGCGCTGACGTATAAGGCTCAACAAAGCGCTGACATATAAGGCTCAACAAAGCGCTGACATATAAGGCTCAACAAAGCGCTGACATATAAGGCTCAACAAAGCTCTGACATATAAGGCTCAACAAAGCGCTGACATATAAGGCTCAACAAAGCGCTGACATATAAGGCTCAACAAAGCGCTGACGTATAAGGCTCAACAAAGCGCTGACATATAAGGCTCAACAAAGCGCTGACATATAAGGCTCAACAAAGCGCTGACATATAAGGCTCAACAAAGCGCTGACATATAAGGCTCAACAAAGCGCTGACATATAAGGCTCAACAAAGCGCTGACATATAAGGCTCAACAAAGCGCTGACATATAAGGCTCAACAAAGCGCTGACGTATAAGGCTCAACAAAGCGCTGACATATAAGGCTCAACAAAGCGCTGACATATAAGGCTCAACAAAGCGCTGACATATAAGGCTCAACAAAGCGCTGACATATAAGGCTCAACAAAGCGCTGACATATAAGGCTCAACAAAGCGCTGACATATAAGGCTCAACAAAGCGCTGACATATAAGGCTCAACAAAGCGCTGACATATAAGGCTCAACAAAGCGCTGACATATAAGGCTCAACAAAGCGCTGACATATAAGGCTCAACAAAGCGCTGACATATAAGGCTCAACAAAGCGCTGACATATAAGGCTCAACAAAGCGCTGACATATAAGGCTCAACAAAGCGCTGACATATAAGGCTCAACAAAGCGCTGACATATAAGGCTCAACAAAGCGCTGACATATAAGGCTCAACAAAGCGCTGACATATAAGGCTCAACAAAGCGCTGACGTATAAGGCTCAACAAAGCGCTGACATATAAGGCTCAACAAAGCGCTGACATATAAGGCTCAACAAAGCGCTGACATATAAGGCTCAACAAAGCGCTGACATATAAGGCTCAACAAAGCGCTGACATATAAGGCTCAACAAAGCGCTGACATATAAGGCTCAACAAAGCGCTGACATATAAGGCTCAACAAAGCGCTGACATATAAGGCTCAACAAAGCGCTGACATATAAGGCTCAACAAAGCGCTGACATATAAGGCTCAACAAAGCTCTGACGTATAAGGCTCAACAAAGCGCTGACATATAAGGCTCAACAAAGCTCTGACATATAAGGCTCAACAAAGCGCTGACATATAAGGCTCAACAAAGCGCTGACATATAAGGCTCAACAAAGCGCTGACATATAAGGCTCAACAAAGCGCTGACATATAAGGCTCAACAAAGCGCTGACATATAAGGCTCAACAAAGCGCTGACGTATAAGGCTCAACAAAGCGCTGACATATAAGGCTCAACAAAGCGCTGACATATAAGGCTCAACAAAGCGCTGACATATAAGGCTCAACAAAGCGCTGACATATAAGGCTCAACAAAGCGCTGACATATAAGGCTCAACAAAGCGCTGACATATAAGGCTCAACAAAGCGCTGACATATAAGGCTCAACAAAGCGCTGACATATAAGGCTCAACAAAGCGCTGACATATAAGGCTCAACAAAGCGCTGACATATAAGGCTCAACAAAGCTCTGACATATAAGGCTCAACAAAGCGCTGACGTATAAGGCTCAACAAAGCGCTGACATATAAGGCTCAACAAAGCGCTGACATATAAGGCTCAACAAAGCGCTGACATATAAGGCTCAACAAAGCGCTGACATATAAGGCTCAACAAAGCGCTGACATATAAGGCTCAACAAAGCGCTGACATATAAGGCTCAACAAAGCGCTGACATATAAGGCTCAACAAAGCTCTGACATATAAGGCTCAACAAAGCGCTGACGTATAAGGCTCAACAAAGCGCTGACATATAAGGCTCAACAAAGCGCTGACATATAAGGCTCAACAAAGCGCTGACATATAAGGCTCAACAAAGCGCTGACATATAAGGCTCAACAAAGCGCTGACATATAAGGCTCAACAAAGCGCTGACATATAAGGCTCAACAAAGCGCTGACATATAAGGCTCAACAAAGCGCTGACATATAAGGCTCAACAAAGCGCTGACATATAAGGCTCAACAAAGCGCTGACATATAAGGCTCAACAAAGCGCTGACATATAAGGCTCAACAAAGCGCTGACATATAAGGCTCAACAAAGCGCTGACATATAAGGCTCAACAAAGCGCTGACATATAAGGCTCAACAAAGCGCTGACATATAAGGCTCAACAAAGCGCTGACATATAAGGCTCAACAAAGCGCTGACATATAAGGCTCAACAAAGCGCTGACATATAAGGCTCAACAAAGCGCTGACATATAAGGCTCAACAAAGCGCTGACATATAAGGCTCAACAAAGCTCTGACATATAAGGCTCAACAAAGCGCTGACATATAAGGCTCAACAAAGCGCTGACATATAAGGCTCAACAAAGCGCTGACATATAAGGCTCAACAAAGCGCTGACATATAAGGCTCAACAAAGCGCTGACGTATAAGGCTCAACAAAGCGCTGACATATAAGGCTCAACAAAGCGCTGACATATAAGGCTCAACAAAGCTCTGACATATAAGGCTCAACAAAGCGCTGACGTATAAGGCTCAACAAAGCGCTGACATATAAGGCTCAACAAAGCGCTGACATATAAGGCTCAACAAAGCGCTGACATATAAGGCTCAACAAAGCGCTGACATATAAGGCTCAACAAAGCGCTGACATATAAGGCTCAACAAAGCGCTGACATATAAGGCTCAACAAAGCGCTGACATATAAGGCTCAACAAAGCTCTGACATATAAGGCTCAACAAAGCGCTGACATATAAGGCTCAACAAAGCGCTGACATATAAGGCTCAACAAAGCGCTGACATATAAGGCTCAACAAAGCGCTGACATATAAGGCTCAACAAAGCGCTGACATATAAGGCTCAACAAAGCGCTGACATATAAGGCTCAACAAAGCGCTGACATATAAGGCTCAACAAAGCGCTGACATATAAGGCTCAACAAAGCGCTGACATATAAGGCTCAACAAAGCGCTGACATATAAGGCTCAACAAAGCGCTGACGTATAAGGCTCAACAAAGCGCTGACATATAAGGCTCAACAAAGCGCTGACATATAAGGCTCAACAAAGCTCTGACATATAAGGCTCAACAAAGCGCTGACATATAAGGCTCAACAAAGCGCTGACATATAAGGCTCAACAAAGCGCTGACATATAAGGCTCAACAAAGCGCTGACATATAAGGCTCAACAAAGCGCTGACATATAAGGCTCAACAAAGCGCTGACATATAAGGCTCAACAAAGCGCTGACATATAAGGCTCAACAAAGCTCTGACATATAAGGCTCAACAAAGCGCTGACGTATAAGGCTCAACAAAGCGCTGACATATAAGGCTCAACAAAGCGCTGACATATAAGGCTCAACAAAGCGCTGACATATAAGGCTCAACAAAGCGCTGACATATAAGGCTCAACAAAGCGCTGACATATAAGGCTCAACAAAGCGCTGACATATAAGGCTCAACAAAGCGCTGACATATAAGGCTCAACAAAGCGCTGACATATAAGGCTCAACAAAGCGCTGACATATAAGGCTCAACAAAGCGCTGACATATAAGGCTCAACAAAGCGCTGACATATAAGGCTCAACAAAGCGCTGACATATAAGGCTCAACAAAGCGCTGACATATAAGGCTCAACAAAGCTCTGACATATAAGGCTCAACAAAGCGCTGACATATAAGGCTCAACAAAGCGCTGACATATAAGGCTCAACAAAGCGCTGACATATAAGGCTCAACAAAGCGCTGACATATAAGGCTCAACAAAGCGCTGACATATAAGGCTCAACAAAGCGCTGACATATAAGGCTCAACAAAGCGCTGACATATAAGGCTCAACAAAGCGCTGACATATAAGGCTCAACAAAGCGCTGACATATAAGGCTCAACAAAGCGCTGACATATAAGGCTCAACAAAGCGCTGACATATAAGGCTCAACAAAGCGCTGACATATAAGGCTCAACAAAGCGCTGACATATAAGGCTCAACAAAGCGCTGACATATAAGGCTCAACAAAGCGCTGACATATAAGGCTCAACAAAGCGCTGACATATAAGGCTCAACAAAGCGCTGACATATAAGGCTCAACAAAGCGCTGACATATAAGGCTCAACAAAGCGCTGACATATAAGGCTCAACAAAGCGCTGACATATAAGGCTCAACAAAGCGCTGACATATAAGGCTCAACAAAGCGCTGACATATAAGGCTCAACAAAGCGCTGACATATAAGGCTCAACAAAGCGCTGACATATAAGGCTCAACAAAGCGCTGACATATAAGGCTCAACAAAGCGCTGACATATAAGGCTCAACAAAGCGCTGACATATAAGGCTCAACAAAGCGCTGACATATAAGGCTCAACAAAGCGCTGACATATAAGGCTCAACAAAGCGCTGACATATAAGGCTCAACAAAGCGCTGACATATAAGGCTCAACAAAGCGCTGACATATAAGGCTCAACAAAGCGCTGACATATAAGGCTCAACAAAGCGCTGACATATAAGGCTCAACAAAGCGCTGACATATAAGGCTCAACAAAGCGCTGACATATAAGGCTCAACAAAGCGCTGACATATAAGGCTCAACAAAGCGCTGACATATAAGGCTCAACAAAGCGCTGACATATAAGGCTCAACAAAGCGCTGACATATAAGGCTCAACAAAGCGCTGACATATAAGGCTCAACAAAGCGCTGACATATAAGGCTCAACAAAGCGCTGACATATAAGGCTCAACAAAGCGCTGACATATAAGGCTCAACAAAGCGCTGACATATAAGGCTCAACAAAGCGCTGACATATAAGGCTCAACAAAGCGCTAATATAGACACCGATGAGTCGTTCCATTATGAGCACCCGCAGCCTAGAGAAATGAGCGCGCCTGGAGACCGAACGGTGGCGCAGGTGAAGTTCACACAGCAGTATATATGCAACCCGAGGACCAGCTGCCGGTTAGTAGAATGTTCGGAGTCAGAATGGGAAAAGCTGCCGATTTATCGGAGTTATATAAAGGACAAATTGTGATGCTACTGCGCCTCGGAACTACGATCTCGGAAACGGTGCGGCTTGTGGGTTGTTCACGTGCCTCTCTGGTGACTACCTTTCAAATGTGGTGCTCAGATGGCCAAACGACGAACCGTCGTCCAGACGCGTGTGATGCCAGAGGGGAGCGGAGACTGTAGCGCATTGCTCACAACTACCGCAGTGCCACAGTGCGAGAAATCTCCCGAAGCTACGAGAGTTGTTATCAGTGCAATGTGTCATAGCACACAGTACATTGCAGCCTTCTGGGCATGGGCCTGCATAGCCGAAGACCCAATAACAGAACGTTATCGCCAACAACGCTTGGAATGAGCCCAAGATAATCGAGCTTGGACGGTGGATGATTGGAAGAAAGTAGCCTGGTCTGACGAAACAAGATTCCTGGTGTATCACGTAGACGGCAGAGCGCAGATACGCCGATTACCAACGGAGGCTATGGCACCTGGATGCAGTGTCGGGCGGGAACAGGCCGGCGGCGGCGGTGTTATGTAGTGGACGATGTCTTCTTGGGACACTTATCCCAATAGCACAATCCAATCTCAGACAGATGTCAGGTATCCTAATAGCACAATAGCACAATCAATCCCAGATAATAATGCTCCATTACTCCAATCAATCCCAAAACTCTCGCGACCAATACTCCAATCAATCCCAAAACTCCAGACGATTATCTCAAAACTCCAAACGACCAATACTCGAGATAATTATCTCAAAACTGCAAATCCAATCCGCCTAAAAGGTCATGGCCCGTCAATGATCCACGTACCACTACTAGAGCAAATAGAAAAAAATCGAACTTTTGTGGTTAGCAAGGTCAAACTTAATGTTCAAGATCAAACTTAATGTTTAAGGTCAAACTTATGTTCAAGATCAAACTTAATGTTTAAGGTCAAACTTATGTTCAAGATCAAACTTAATGTTGTTAGCAAGGTGGAGGCGATTATCTCAAAACTCTAGACGACCAATACTCCAATCAATCCCAAAACTCCAGACGATTATCTCAAAACTGCAAATCCAATCCACCTAATAGGTCATGGCCCGTCAATGATCCACGTAACACTACTAAAGCAAATAAAAAAAATCAAACTATTGTTGTTAGCAAGGTCAAACTTAATGTTCAAAATCAAACTTAATCTTTAAGGTCAAACTTATGTTGAAGCTATGTTTAAGGTCAAACTCATGTTTAAGGTCAAATGCGCAAGTCGCATGGGTTTGTAAGTACATGACATAAGTTTGACCTTAATGTTTATTGATACATTGAACATACCATGACATAAGTTTGACCTTAATGTTTATTGATACATTGAACATACCATGACATAAGTTTAACCTTAATGTCTAAGGTCAAACATATGTTTAAGGTCAAATGTTATCAAACTTAATGTTTAAGGTCAAACTTAATGTTTGAGGTCAAACTTAATGTTTGAGGTCAAACTTAATGTTTGAGGTCAAACTTATGTTCAAGATAAAACTTAATGTTGTTAGCAAACTGGAGACGATTATCTCAAAACTCCAGACGACCAATACTCCAATCAATCCCAAAACTACAGACGATTATATAGAATTTGCATTTTGACGATTATCCTCAATCCCAAAACTCCAGAAATGTTGCTCCATTACTCCAATCAATACCAAAACTCTCGCGACCAATCCAAGATAATATCAGGTATCCCATTATCCCAATAGCACAATCAATCCCAGACAGCTGTCAGGTATATGAGTTCACCCATTCGTGGCAACTGTGTTCCCTGCTGGTGATGGCCATTACCAACAGGATAATGCGCCCTGCCAAACTGCCAGAATCGTCAAGGAGTGATTCGAGGAACATGCTGGTGACTTGCTGTTAATGCCGTGGCCTCCAAATTCACTTGACATGAACCCAATCAAACATTTGTGGTTCGACTTGGAAAAGCGGGTTCGCGCTAAAACACCAACTCTCGAAATGTACGGGAACTGGTGTACGTGCTGTTGACATTATGGTACCAGGTATTCCAGGATACCTATCGTTACTTCATCGAGTCGATGCCTTGCCGAAAGGCCGTTGTTTTGCGGGTTGAAGTGAGTCTTACAACTTATTAGGTAGATGGTCATAATATAATGGTCTCATCGTTGTATGTTCCTGTGGTCCAAGCGCTGATGGACTAGGATGGCTGTTGGAAGCCAGCACTTAAACCACTGCACCACAAGAACGGCAACTTTAAGGCTCATCATCATAGATAATAAATTCGGGACTTGAGCCTAAGCCTAATAAAATGAACGGTCAGAAGCCAGTGCTTAGACCACTGCACCACCGGAGCAGCAAGTCGAAAGGATCTATATCATATACAGTAAATGTGGGACTCGAGCACAGACCCACCAGGATGAACGGTCAGGAGCCAACGCCTAAACATGGCGGCAAGTTGAAAGGTCTTCAGCATAGACGGTAAATACGAGATTCGAGCACGGACTTATTCGGATGAACACTCTGGAGCCAGCACTTAAATGACTACGCCACGGGGGTGGCAAGTTGAAAGGCTCTTATCAGAGACGGTAAATGTGGAACTCGAGCTTAGACCCATTAGGATGAACGTTCAGAAGCCAGAGCGTTCACACTGTGCCACTGGAATGGCAAGTTGAAAAGCTCTTCATCATAGACGGTAAAACGCTAAATGAGGGTTTCGAGCACGGACACATTAGGATGAACGATCAGGAACCAGTGCTTAGAACACTGCACCACTCGGGTGGCAAGTTGAAAGGCTGTTATCAGAAGCGGTAGATATGGGACCCGAGCTTGGACCCATTAGGATGGACGGTCAGAGGCCAAAGCTTAGATCACTGTGCTATCGGGACGGCAAGTTGAAAGGCACTTTATTATAGACGGTAAATTCTGGAGTTGAGCTGGGACCCATTAGGATAAACTGTTAGAAACCGATGCTCAGGCCACTGCTCCACCGATGGGCAAGTTGAAAGGGAAGGGTCTTCATCACATACGGTAAATGCGAGACAGCGCTTAGACCACTGCAAAAAATGGGTAGCAAGTTGAAAGTCTCATTAAAGACGATAATTTGAGGACTCGAACCCAGCCCTACTAGGACGAACGGTCAGAAACCAGCTTTTAGACTACTACGCCAGCTGGGTGGCAAATCGAAAGGGTCATCGTAAACAATAAATCGGGGACTCGAGCCTGGTCCCGATGAAATGAAAAGTCCAGAGACAGAGCTTAAACTATTTCACCACCGAGGCGGAAATTTGAAATGCTCTTCATCACAGTCGGTAAATGCGGGACTCGAGCTCGGACCCAATAGAACACTCTGTCAGGAGCCAGGGCTTAGACCACTGCGCCACATGCAAGCTGAAAGTCTTCACCAGGTGCAGTAAATGCGGGACTCGAATCCGGACCTACTAGAATGAAGAGGCAGAAGCAGGTGCTTAGACTACTGCACCAAGCGACAAGTTGAAAGGCTCTTCATCAGGGACGGTAAATGCTGTTCTTTAGTTTGGATATTATCCATTAAGAGGAACATATACTGTATATATACGTATGAACACATATATATATACACTGAAGAGCAATTGAGTTAGAGACAGCTGGCGTTACGCAAATGTGGCCCTGTGGGCGGCCCTGTAAACGGAAACGACATGACGTATGCAGCGATCGGACAATATAAGGAGTGATGCGACGGGAATCAGTAAGAGTCGGACGCAGTATGGGTAAGACAAAGGATATAAGCGCATTTGATCGTGGGAAAATTGTCGGGGCCCGACGAATGGGTCACTCCATCTCGGAAGTCGTGCAGGCACTGGGATTTTTGCGAGCCACTGTGTCACGGGTGCACCGTGAGTACATCTAATCCGGTAAAACCCTCCCTACAAGGGCCAACTGCGTTGGACAAATGCGCGTGGATGAGCGGGGCCATCGTCGGCTAGCTCACATTGTAACAGCGGATAGACGGGCCACAGTGCAAGAAATCACTCGGGAATTTAACGCTGGTGCCCCAAAACGTGTAAGCAGCCACACCATTCAGAACCATCTCCTCGCTATGGGGTACAGAAGCCATCGTCCCACGAGGGTACCGCTGCTGCCCGCACATCACAGGGTGCAACGATTCGCATGGTCCACTGGGCCCTATACATGTGGGAAAATGTTGCCTGGACTGATGAATCGAGATTCACGTTGGTACATGCGGATGGCAGGATACGAGTACGGCGCAAACCACATGAAGCGATGGATCCTTCTTGCTAGCAGGGTACTCTTCAAGCCGGTGGGGGGTGGCATTCTCGTCTGGGGACTGTTTACGTGGACTGAAACGCCACCCATGGTACGTGTGACATCGTCCCTCACAGGTCAACGTTACCACGAGATCCTGGACGACCAGTTGCTCCCGTTTGTGTGTCTTCAACATCTCACTGGGGACCTCATCCTGCAACAAGACAATGCAGCTCCCGAATTGTATCCGAATGGTTAGAAGAACACTCCACCGACTTGACCTCGCTTCCTTGGCGAGCTAGGTCACCCAACCTCAATCCCATCGACCACATCTTGGATGCCATCGAGAGAGATGTTTGAGGCTCTTAACCTCCTCCATCAAATCTTCGTGATATGTGGGAGCTTGTTCAGGGGTCGTGGATCCTTCTGGCTTCCCAAAGCTTCCGGTGTCTTTTCGAGTCCATGCCGAGACGAATCGCCACCGTCATCAGGACGAAATATGGTACTACACGTTACTAGACAGGTATCTCTAATTCAATTGCTCTTCAGTGTATATTGGATCTATTAAGATAAACGGTCAGAAGCCACAACTTAGACCACTCATCCACTAGTATGGTAAGCTGAAAGATCATCACAGGTGATAAATGCAAGACTCGAACCCCGACGCATTAAAATGAACGGTCAGAAGCCAGCATTTAGACCACTACATCACTGGCAGGCAAGTTGAAAGGCACTTCATCATGGACGATAAATCAAGGACTCGGGTCCGGGGCAGACTAGGACGAACGATAAGAAGCCAGAGCTTAGGTTACTGCGCCAGCGGTAGGCAGGTGGAAAAGGGTTTTCATAATAGAAGATAAGCGTACATATCAAGAGACTTGGCAAGATGATGAACATGCAGTATTAAAACGCATGCATACATGAATGAAATCTTGTTTTTAATTTATACAATCTCTGTTCTGAGAAGCATGAAAAATGTTCTTACAAATGGTACGCTTTCTTTCTATGCATTTTATTTTACCCGTTGAGGATATCTCAAGATTTCTGCTATTGAAAATTTTAGAACTATTGTTGCAGGAAAACCAAATTCCCCTTTCGTTCAAGAAATCAACGTTTTTTTCTTCCTAGTCATTAATTTAACAGACGCAGAAAAACGTAAATAAATAAAAAAATCTGCATCGCTCTTTGTTATGGAGGCGGAAGAGGCGGGAGCTTCTGGATAAGATAAGAAGCATTTCTGTTTCAAAACGTATCTGTGTTCTCGAGCACAATGTTTTCCTTTCTGAGGTACTTTTTATAACCTTGCCATATCTCCTAACGTATTTATTTATTTACATTGTTCTCCGCACAGACACAAAAAAAAGAAGCTTTTCGAAGTGGAGCGAGCTCATAGATAATTTTATTTTTTGTTGATATATAGTTGCATTCGGCGTTTTCGAGAGCTGCTTGTTCCAAGACATCTGATAAATTATTTAAAAAACAGTCCTCCGCCAGAAATTCCGTTTCCCAAAACACTGAACATTTCATCTACTTTCCCTCCCTTCAACATTTTCTGTCTTAATACATCATTGTACTGCAAGACCTTTCCTCGATTCGGGAAAAGAGTGCGACACGCAGCTTTAAAGGGCTGGGGCAGCAAAGCAACTGCATTTCAGCACTAAAACAAGCTGTAGATTGAATTGCACTTGAAAATCTTAACATCGCTTCCCGCTTGCCTCATAAATTTGAATTTTCATCTCCCGAAGTAATGAAAGGCAGAGAAAACAATGCAGAGATACAAAGGGAAACGGGTTTGTAGATCTGAAGCAATATTTATAATGTATTTTATTATTCAGCACGCGGATTCAGACGAAAAAGTTTTCGGGACGCATAAGATGAACGGACGGAATTTTAACGACTCTTTGCACTGGCCTAAACTTTGAGTCCAAAACTGCAGTGAAAAATAGCATAAAGGTACTGCTTTCAATCAAACTTAAAAACAGCTCTTGTGTTCCAAAAATAAATTTCCATCTTTCCTTTGAAGGATTTTATCTCATGTGTTAATTTAGATCAGGAATCCATTATGTAAGAATATATGTAAGCATTTCTGAACAAGCTGTCTAGCAATCAAGTGTTCCCACACCGAGCAGATCGAATTCTTCGTTCACGTACCTAAAAGAAAATCCATTTCATTTGAAATATTTCCTATCAGTTACTACACTGACCTGCTGATAAACGAGGGTAGTACAAGGTTTATCTGGACTTTTTTATCATAACTCTTCGTTTCCATACTGATTGCGAAAGAATCGTACGATAAACACGTGTGAGCCTACTAACTGTTTCTTTCATTAGAGCTTCTTTCCAACACAGGCTAAAATGCTCCTGAGAGATGTATAAGAATATACACGGTCGTATCAGAATATTTTTACCACCTATCTAATAATAGGAATAACCACCCAGGACCGGAATGACAGCGGTGAGACTGCGTGGCATGGACGCAACGAGGCTCTGGGAGGTTGTCCGAGGCACACATGCCCATTCGGACTGCAGCAGAGCACGGAGGTCCCAGAGATGACGTGCCTGTGGGTCGGGACTTCGAACCTGTCGATCCAAAGAGTCCCACAAGTACTGTATGAGATTGAGGTTGGGCGATTTCGCTAGCTAAGGGAAAAAAGGAGACATCGCTGTCGTGTTCTTGGAACAAGTTACGCGACATGGCAAGGCGCATTGTCCTGTTAGTAGACACCATCACCACCAGGGTAAACGTCCAACATGAAGAGATGCATGTGGTTAGCGAGTATGGACAGGGAGCCATTAGCGTTCAGGGACCCATTCAGTGGTACCAGCGGTTCCAAGTGATACCAGGAAAACATTCTTCAGACATCTACACTGCCATCGCCTGCCTGTACTTGACAAACAAGCGTGTTCAGGTGTTGGTTCTCGTGTGTCTGACGTTATATCCGCCACCATCCGTCATTTCTGTGGAGTAGAAACCTCGATTCGTCGGAGAAGGCAAACTTTACCCACTTTTCCACTGCCCAATGACGGTAGTCCCATGCGAACTGCAGGCGTCATTCCCGATGGACCTGGGTTAACATGGGTGTCTTGACGCAGCATGGATTCCGGAAACCCATGCGTAACAGGGTTAACTCTGCTGTTATCGGGGACACGTACGTGGGCGCCCCAGTGTTCATTCGCTTGGTCAATTGCTGCACTGTTGCGCGTCGATTGCCCTTTACCAGTCGACGGAGGCGACGTTCTCCTCTAGGGTCGATTACCTTTGGGGCTCCACAGTGATGACGCCATGAGGTACTCGGTGTGCCAGCGGTCCATTCTTGGAACATCCTTACTGCAGCTCCTACAGAACAGCCCACAAAGTCAGCTGTTTCTGAGATGCATCCACCCTTGGCGCGGTAGCCGATGATCATTCCTTTTTGAACGTCCGTTAAATCACTATCTCTGCCCATTGTGCTCACGTGACGTACTATTGCTCATCTGTCCTGATCGGCCACTTATATCTCCGTGTGGTCAACCTTGTCACGTGCACTCTGTGACGCACCTGGGAGGGTACACTGTGATTCTGGGTGTGGTCATATTATTCTGATACGACTGTGTATCTTGCTTCGTTATTACTCAATTCAAAATTAAGGTCGAATTTGTACTATTTAATTATCGGTCTAGCTGAAAGAATAAGAACTTACGTATAACATCTACTTGGTTTTTATTTAATATAATCATCACGTTGTAAATTTTCCATTGACTCTAAATAGCTCTTTTATCAAAATATCAATCTCAATCACCCACAAGAATGCGCATTAGTCGATTCACATGGGCATCCATCCAGCTTTAGTCTCTCTCGATACACCAACTCTCCACTCTATTCGCAATCCCCACTTTCTACCCTAAACTCGCAGTCTCCAATTCCATTCACATTCAACGTCATCTACTTATTTTTCCTGACTCACTGTTAGTGTTGCCAAAATCTACAAGTTGTTCAGGCAAGAAATGCACATTTCAATGTTTAACAAAGGAGTAGAGGAATTTACATAAAAGCAGAAACTCAAAAGCAAAGTCAAATGAGGTAGACCTCACTCACATTACATTAAGACCAAAGAACAAAGTAAAAAAAAATACCTATTTAGTACAGAGACAAAACTTTAACTGGATCATTAAGCCTTAAGGAGAGGTGAAAATGAGCTCACGAGCAAGTTTAGACATGTTTGAGCTATACTTCCACATGCTTTGCTGCCCTTCAAACATTACTTCTCCACCTCCCCAAGTGTAACGAGATTCATGTTCAGACCTGTGTTGCCGCCCCGGTGGCGCAGTGGTCTAAGCGATGGCCTCTGATCATTCGTCCGAACGGGGTCCGGGTTCGAATCCCGGTGAGGCATGGATGTTGTGTTTGTCTTACGGCACTGGCTCTCTCCCTTCCCTGGAACCAGTGGCCCTAAATTAGGGACGGGCGACTGCTTATAGCCCATTGAGTTGCTCACGGTGGTCGTTAAACCTCCAATCAAAAAAAAAAAAAAAAAAAAAAAAAGACCTGTGTTACTCTACAAGTTTGAACAGCAACATTATTTTGTAGCCCAGAATCAGTAACTTACAAAACCTTTAGTTTCTGCTTTTCCTGACGATTTATATGTAAATTCCATTTTGTGGAAAAACCTGTAAGCGATAGACCGATTTCAGCATCCCATGTGACATCAAAGCATAGAAAATTTTAAGAGGCAGGCAGAAATCCCCCCCCCCCGCCATTCCAAAAAAGAAAAAAACTCCCGTTGTAGACCTTCTTTAATGTTCTTACCACGCGAACAGATTTAATGACTTCATTCTTATTTTTGGAAAATAACCTATCTTTACACCAATAAATTCTCAGTATATCAACCGTGCTTTCAGAAGCAATGGAATCTACCACGACTTTGGTAAAAAAAACAGAGTGCTTATGTTATCGGTTTGTCCGTCCGTCCATCTGTACCTCCAACCGCTTATAGACGCCACATAGCAAAAACACAAGTGTTGGGAATCTGCTGGCCACCAGCTGGCAGTGATGAGTCACCGCTGGCTGAAATCTGCCACTCACAATACGGTAGTGATCCGCTGGTGGCAGCGTCATCAGTTGGGAGCCACGGTTGATGGCCCTGCAGCATCGCCGTGAACTACGGGCCTCAACACAAGTGCTACTAGCGACCCGTAGCTGGCAACCAAAACAGCCCCCAACAGGAGGTGTAAGAAGAGGGAATGCGCGTGTGCTGAAGCAACACGTGCACAGTCTTTCATCGTAACAGTTAGCTGAAGACGACGCCCTCGCCATCGTGTTGCTTTAGTGGGATGTTAAAATAAAAACCATATGTACAGAGACGGATTAAATTTCTAATGAAATGCAGCGTCTAAGGAGATCACCGTCGGAGGGAAATTACGCATAATAATTAATGAACTGTAAGAAATAGTCAATTAACTTCATGTATTTATAGAAACTCATTTCGTAGCAAAAGCTCTGCACTGACACGCGAAGAGTCGAAAATATACAAACAGCCGTGAAACACACTCACTCCATTTCCATGAATAACAAGAAAATAATTTCTGTATAATCTCTATATACTGAACCGTTTCAAACAGAAGTTTTTTTTTGTTTTTTTGATTGGAGGTTTAACAACCGCCGTGAGCAACTCAATGGGCTATAAGCAGTCGCTCGTCCCTAATTTAGGGTCACTGGTTCCAGGGAAGGGAGAGAGCCAGTGCCGTAATACAAACACAACAGCCATGCCTCACCGGGATTCGAACCCGGACCCCTTACGGACGAATGATCAGCGGCCAGCGCCTTAGACCACTGCGCCACCGGGGGCGGCTCAAACAGAAGTCCCGGAATGACATTACAAAATCGTTGTGTTAAAAAAAATAAGAATTATACGAGTACAAACTGGTTATTTTCGTTACAAATTATCTAGTATTTGAAAAAAAAAAAAAAAAAAAAAAAAAAAAACGCTATTTGAATATAATGTACTCATTCATGCGTTGAATACACAAGATTGGAGGAATTCTCTGCTAAAAATAACCGGAAGTAAAATAAAATATCATTCCTATTTAGAACAAATGTAGCTTCGGACCGTGGCAAAAAAAGATACAACGTTTAAAATGTTACAGAATGTGAAATGAATGTGTAAATATGTATATTGTTTAATTATAATCGCCCTTTCAAGACCAGAAGGACAACGCAAAACTTTGGAAAACGTCTTTAAGTTGGTACACTCGTTGAAAGTGAGTGAAGTTCTCTTAACGCAAATAAAAAAAATGGTTACGTTGAAAAAATTAAATTTATGAATTACATGAAACGTACATTTACGAAAACGAACTCGCAATATTTGCGAAATTAAAAAGAGAACCCTTAATTTCACATTGTGAAGGAGACAAGCTCGCCTCCAAGCGGAAGGCCACGCGTGGCAAACTAGTATAGTGCCACGGCAGTGTAGTGGCAAACTAGTATAGTGCCACGGCAGTGTAGTGGCAAACTAGTATAGTGCCACGGCAGTGTAGTGGCAAACTAGTATAGCGCCTTGCAAACAAGCCGTCCTTGGTTTGCTGCCAGTCAGATCCATCGAACACGTTTTTGCCGAGCTCCCGTATGATGCTTCAGATTTGTTGTTTTCCTGTGGATTTTTCGTCTTCGATAGTGGTTCGTGTTGACTATGTTGCGTTTTGTTCGTTATACGTCACTTGAAGTGAGTGTGTGTGCCTCCTGTTACGTTATTTTGTGCTATTTGTGTGTTGCAAGTTACAACATACTGTTTGGTGTTTCTCAGGTGAGAGGCCGTGCTGGCTGCTTCCCAAATACAAATGCAAGCTCCTACTGCTGATGTTATCTCCTCTGGATTATCTTTGACTACGTCCACCGCTTCTGTGACAACTATGACCTCTGTAAGTGTGAATTTGTCTACTTCAAATTGTGTTTATGCTTCTAATGTGCTCCGTCCTAATGTTTCTGCCTCGAATGCGCTACGTCCTAATTTGCATATCCTGAGTGCTAACTCATGTTCTGCTGGCCTACCTGCAAACCCTCCACGCTCGTATGCTGTGACTGCTCGTCCTTCAAACCAATCTTCTGAAGCACCTATTTTAATGCAACCAGAATTTTCAAGAGAAGATAAGGTTTTGAAGATTCGGATTATTGATGACCCACCAGCAGGTAAATAACTTTCTTCAGCCATATTATTAAGTGAAATTCTTTCGTCTCTTCGCAACCCCGCTTCCCCTCTACTTAGAAGCCTTAGTTAAAGTTGTTCCCAAAGAGGCTATTGTTTCAATAATTCGTTTTGGAGGGGTGTCGTCGTTCCATTTTGTTCACCGGAAGGCGGCCGACACCGTGCTTGCTACTGGCATTGATATTGGTTACTTTCACTTGCAACCTGTTGCTTCTGCCCAGCGCCAGGTGACAGTGACATTATCGCCAGCCAGTGCCAACAGCTGTCCCTGAAAAATTACTTGTTGCTGCATTTGGTACACTTGGACGGTAGGTGTGAGAGACAAAATTTCTTCCAGCTGCTGCCAGAGATTCTCCATTCAATTTTGTGCAAGGCTGCCTCCGCCAATATCGTGTTATTTTCCCCACCGACCAAGACATTTCTAACCACCCCACAATTATGGAACTTGTTACGGACACACGATCGTACACTTTCAAAATTGTTAGCTGGTGTTCAGTGTTTCCGGTGTCGTGCTGAAAGACACCTAGCTTCTGAGTGTCTACACCGTACATCTTGTCCTGATGCTGGCCCTTCTTTGAAGGTTTCAGATTCACCTCCTTCATCCAATCCTTCCTCATCTGCAACTGAACAAACTGTTGCTTCTATGTCAACCTCGTCACCATCTTCACTGATTGCTCCGTCCATTTCTACAAACACTTCGTCGACGTCTCCTTTCACTATGGCGCTAGTGCTGTACAACTCCGAACAGCCACTATCACTCGACACGGTGGCGTCTTCACTGTACATAACTTTGGCGCCACTACCGTACAACTCCGAGCAGCCACTATCACTCGACACGGTGGCGTCTTCACTGTACATCACTTTGGCGCCACTACCGTACAACACCGAGCAGCCACTATCACTCGACACGGTGGTGTCTTCACTGTACATCAATTTGGCGCCACTAACGTACAGCACTGAGGCTCCCGTTTCACAGCCTGTCTCGCATGCGCAAACGCCTGCTTCTGAACTGTTAACGACTACTCTCCTTGAGGACATTTCCTATATACCTCTTCCTATTTCTGTGTGTTCTTCTGGTCCCACAACTTCTGGGAAATGCCCTAACTATACTGTGACCTATCCACGACGTTTGCGTCGCTCACGGCGTACTCGAACCAGATTTTCTACTACTTCCTTTGCAGCGTGTCAGGGCTGCAGAGGAAATATCTGTTCTTCAGTTCGTACGACAAACAGATGTGCTTGCCTCCTTACTGATGAATGATATGGATGTGGCTTGAAATTCAAATGATTATGCTTCGATTGCCTCTGTTAATGATGATGATGAAACTCTTCCTCCCACCTTGCCCACACTGTCAGCTCTTTTCAAAGACTGTACTGTTCCAATGCAACCACTCACATACACTGAACTTCTTGGTCTTATTCAACGACCTGGAAAACGCAAATTGCTAACAATTACGTGTATTCATTCCAAGTTAAACCGGTTTCCGGAAATGCTTCAACAACTTCAATTAATTGACGAATTCTTGACTAATATTACTCTTCCTCCTGAAGCCGCCTAGTATCAACGTCGTCAATCGTATCTGATAAAATTGCTGTCAGCTGAATTTTAGAATCAACTTCAGTCTGCTCATGACATCCCAAATGTATTATTGCAATAGTTTCAACACGAGAATCAACTTCAGCCTGCTCATGACATCTGAAATGTGTTAGTTTCAACTGCCGAGGCTTCGCGGCTTCGGCAGTTGAAACCAATTTGCTCATTCATAATTTACAGCACGTTTTCAACCTACTCCGATGCTTCCAACTGATTCTTCACCACTTCTTCAAGATCTTTCTCAAGTCTCTCGTGTTATTTTTCACCACTTAATTCCCCCATCTCCCTAACCGAGATTCGTACTTCTGTTTACAGTCTTAAGGATAGTTCTTCACCAGGTCAACTTCCATCTCCAAGAAGCATTTCGTTTTCTCCATCCTGTGACTCGTGATTTAACCTGGTTTCCTCCTGTCAGATCCTCCAACGCCGCTGCACGTTTGTCTTCAAAGGTATTCGTTATCTAAAACCCAATATCATTCTCCTGCAGGAAACAAACTGCGCTCCATTGACAGACTTTCCCGCTTACCTTTCATCTTTTATCACAATGTCCATGCCCATTTGGGGTACGGCACCGCTATTGGCATTCATAATCGTTTTCTTCCGTTACTGTCTGATGTTTTTGAGTCACAGAGTTTGCTTGGGATCTACCAGTACCTTTCAACCTGATTTCATTTGTTAAATTTGCACGTCGCTCAAAATGATTGAGAGGCTACATCCCTCATTATTCTTGTTACTACAGTTCTCACAGATATTCCACCTTCTGAAGTTGTGATTTTAGCCAGATACTTCAACTGTACGCTACAACCTTATTACGATCGTGATGGATTTCAAGATAGCCGCTCTTCTGTAGTTTCACAGCTCACCCAACTTGTTTTCAACTTCGATCTCCAAGATGCATTTCGTTTTCTCCATCCTCTGACTCGTGATTTCACCTGGTTTCCTCCTGCCGGATCCTCCAATGCCGCTGCACGTTTGGATACATTTTACGTTTCAAGTTTTTTTACATTCTTACCTTCTTTCTGTTTCACATGCCCCTGCTGTTTCCTGTGGTCATTGTCAAGCCGTCCTGCAATTTCATCTTCACTCCACCGGCATCCCTCACCCTAAAGTTTGGCTTGATGATTTTTGCCTGCAAGATCCAATCTTTATTTCTCATGTCAATTGCATTATTGCGAAATCGATCAATCAAATTTCTTCCACTGTTGAATCGGCGGCTCTGTGGCTTTCCACTAAGCAATCCATTGCTACGTTTGCTAAACGATATTGCTTTTCTGTTCACATTCAACGTCTAATGGACGGAGATTATATTCGCCTTTCTCTTCAGTCTACCTCGTGGCAGACGTGTGCGTTAAACGGATCCCAACTTTGAAATCCTGCAAACACGTCTTCATCATTACCTTCAATCATTTGCTGCATCTGCTCTGACTCTTTTAAAATTCACCTTTCTTCGTTTTCACGATGATCCACTACAGAGTCTTTGCTATCTTGAAGAACATCGAACTAAATAAAATACTATCGCTCATCTTTCATTGCTGGATGGATCTATCACGGTAGATCCCTCCTTCATCTGCGAACTTACTCTTTCATACTTTACAGCATGTATTTAACCTACTCCGATTCTTCCAGCTGATTCTTCACCACATCTTCAAGATCTTCCTCAAGTCCCTCATTGTGATTTTTCTTCGCTTAGTGCTCCCATCTACCCGGCCGAGATGAGTACTTCCGTTTTCAGTCTTAATGATCGTTCTTCACCAGGTGAAGACGGTCTCCCACTTTCCTTTTAAAAGACTTTTCTTCCAATTCTTCTTCATCTTCTTGTTGCCTATTTTAACTTCGTTTTTTTTTCGTCTTGCTTCTATTAATCTGCTTTCACTTTTGCTTTTTTTCGCCTTATTCCAAAATCTGGCAACCTTGGCTCTTGACCAACTGACGACCTATTTCTATTTTAAACAATGATAACAAAATCTTCGCCAAAATTCTCGCTCTTCGTCTCAATCAAGTTCTTTCGCACATTATTCACCCTGATCAGACTTACACAGTTCCATTTCGCTCAATTGATTTTAACATCACAACCATTTGTAAATTATACTGTCTTGCCTCTTCGCTCTCTGAACCTATCGCAATTTACAATATTGACCAGCGACAAGCTTTTGATTCAATTAATCACTCATATCTCTTCACTGCTGTTCGCCACTTTGGTTTTCCTTCATTTTTTTGTTTGGCGCTTTCTAATATCTACTCTCACTCCTTTTTTACTGTTCATATTTCCGCCTTTCTCATTTCCGCTATTCCTTTCGCTAACGGGATACGGCAGGGTTGCCCGCTGTCGGGTCAACTCTTTGCTCTCTCTTTTGAACCTCTATTGATATGTCTTCGTTCTCGTTTATTTTTCTCAGTACCGCGCGGAGTTGCGTGCACTCATCATCACTGCACAAGTCTTTCGGCCTACACAGATGACTTGACAGTCTTCCTCCATTCCGAGAGGACTTTCGGAACTTTCCGCACTACCTATCTTAAATATGCTGCTATCTCTAGTTCTGCACGCAACATGGATAAATGCTCTGGTTTATGGGCCGGATCGGGGACGAATCGTAATGACTGCCCATGGGGAGCCCTGTAGTCATCCACCGTCGTCAAACTTTTCGGAGTCTACATTGGGAACCCTACCGCAGTCGCCGCTGCAACTTGAACTCCTCTGGTTCAACAGGTTATTCGCCGCCTTGCACCTTTTCGTCGTCTCAAACCGTTCCTGTCATTCTTAAGCCGTGCCTTTCTTCTTATTACCTTTCTCCAGCCATTGTTTTTTCATGCTTGGATTGACACCTCCCACCGCCTTTTTTGCTTCGCCATCTTTAACGCACCTTCACAGATTTTATTTGGAATGTCATTCCCTGGGTACACCACTCCCCTCTCGTTCTCCCTGTTTCTTATGGTGGTCTCTTGCTTTCTATGATATCTCTCTTTAGTTCAAATCTTTTCATCTTCAAATCTTCATTCGTGACTTCCTTCTTTAACCTTCCTCTACTCACACCATTGTCGACACTCTTCTTTTCCCCAGCAGTCCTCACCTCGCTGTCTCTACTTTTCTAAACATAGATCTCTTCCCTCTTGTTCCCAATCACATTCCCGAGACTTACCGATCCGCTCTCACCCTCTGGCGTTCCTTAAACACCCTGCGCTTCCCTCCCACTTCTACTAACGACCTCCTTGCGGAACCCCTCTTCTTTTCTTCTGCTTTCCGCTTTACTTCTTCTCTGTACTTGCACTTTTTTTACCTTGCTTACCAATGGCGTGGTGCGAGTTTCTCAACTCTTTGAATCCAACCTTCGGTGGAAATCTCTCTCTCAGATCTCTCCTCCTTTTTCGGATTCGCCCACTCATCGTGCTCAACTGCGATTGCTTCAAACCTGCATTCGACTGCATTCAACATGGACTCATCTCTCGACCGTCAGCGCCTCACATTTTCCTATTTCTGGTGTGTCTCAACGATCTTCCTTTCCTTCTTCATCAAGTTACTGTCAAGCTTCTTTATGAACATTTATTAAATTATTTTGTTGAGCCCATGCCCATCCCTACTATACGATCTTCTGAACTTTCGGCTCTGGACAGACTCTCACACTGCTCTAGCCCCTCCAAAAGCCCGTGATATTCATTGGTTACATCTCCATCGCCGCCTACTCACTCCCCTAAATCCTTCGCCGCTTCCGTCATCTGTTTTCACCACTTTGTTATTTTTGCTCCACCCTCGGGGAAGTTCATCATGCATATATTTTGTGTCTGATGTTACAGCCCCTGTTCTCAATGATGTTTCCGCTTCTTTAAAACGTCTGTGCTCATCTCCATACCATGTCGCATTATCACGTGTTACGTCACCACTATCCTTCTGCTCCCACGCACAATCAAGTTTGCTCCTTCTTAATTCTCCAAGCGAAGTTAACATTTTACCTGCACTATTATTGTAGCGTCCATCAACCTTCCCTTCGTCGGTATCACACTGCACGACGTTTCCTCTGCCGCCGATATCGACATTCAGTAACTGCCATTCTGCAGTTCGAATATGATACTGCACGGTAAAATGATGCTGTTCCCTACTTCCGTTTGTATATCTGGTGTCTTCGGCAGCCATGTTTCCGTATCGTCGCAGATATAATCGAGCTACTGCCCTAACCAACTACTTTCCACTTTAGTGTTTTTCCTTCACCAGAAATGTTTTTCTTCTGTGCAACGTTCCTGCTCCACTGCCTTGTGTGACTTACTTCAACAACTTACTTCACTTTCCTTGTTTGTTAATATGTTTTTTATCACCATACTCTTGCTGCTTTACTTTTTGTTACCATTTTTGCCAGCAGACTCACTCTTATGCAATGAGCAACCTTACTGACAGCTGAATTTCGTTTGTCTTCTCCTGCTAGCTTACTTCGTGAAAAATGTTCTTGTGGCTGCCTGCGAGCGCCTTCTTTTTATACCTTACGCAAGAATGCTGTTTGTGATTATGACGCCTGCGAGCAGCCTTTTACTCCTATTTATTGTTGTTTATATTCTGTACAGGAGTTCTTATATCCACCATTTTGATCAATACAGATCTTATGAAAAGATCCATTGGGCGATTTTTCGGACTTGTTGAGGAAATTTCTTCAGCGCCGTGACATCATGTTGGAGTTTCGTTGGGAAAATAAGCAGGTGTGTGTGTGCTCTGGTGAACTATGGTTATTTATTTATTTTTTTATTTTTTACTACTCCTGGGACAAGATTCGGCAAGCCATCAGTTACGTCACGTGATTGTCGGTGCCACTGCCGGGACATTGACGGACTATATTAGGCTAGCCATCATTTATGGTAGTATTTGCAGGGCCTCTTAAGGGCCGCTTGTGGCAGCCACAGCCTGTGATGTATAACTGATGTCCCTGTTCTGGCATCTAACAACTGGTGAGGTGCCAAATATTGGCCAGCTGCTGACCTATCTGGTGGCCGCCGGGATATTTTATTGACGGTTCATGTAACGGCAACATAGTGCTGGGCCAGTGCCGGCAGCCATCACTGGCCCAGTGCTAGCTCAGAAACACTGTTTTTGCTGGGGCATATCTCTGCAACTATTAGTCCTATTTGAAAAATTATTTTTGCATTGGGAAGATTAAAATATTCGAATGATGATCCTTCATTTCGTTTTTCTTACGATGTAAAATTTCGCCACTAGAGAGGGTAAATGCAGATAATATCGATTTCAAAATGCATTTTATACCATATGTTTGCTTCAAGCATCCGAAAAAAGTTATTTTACCTTTCGATTCCATTTATGTCGAAGAGTATTTTAGGTAGAGTCACTTTTTCAAGTTAAGCAAAGATTTTCTGCTAGAGGGCGTAAAACTAAATAGCGTTCTTCCGATTTCTCTACTTCCAAAACTCCGATTTGAAAAACCTTTTCTTCAGGGAATACAGCTTTTAAAAAGAAATCTTTTGCATATAATTTCTAATTTTTGGTAAGGAATATTTTGTCCACCAGGGGACGTAAGTGTTAATTTATCTTTCTGATGTATTTGCCACAAAATCTGAGCTTCTGAAATCTTGACTGAAAAACTTCGTTCACAGACCGATGCCACTCACGTCGATAAACCTTTTCGGAATATTTTTTCTTAAAATATTGTATGGTTTCTCCGCCATGGGGAGTAGATGTATGTCTTATTTTTGTCAATATTTCTGCTTCTAATGGCCTGATTTGAAAAGGTACTTCTTTATTGCATACAGTTTCCTGTGCGACATGTGTTTCATATAATTCAAAATGTTCAAGTAATTCATATACTTTCCGCTAGGGGGCGTAAAGGTAAATTTCGTTTTTCCCTACCTCTCTGCTTTTAAAACTCCTATTTAAAAATTTCCTTCTGCACCGGATACAGCTCCTGATGGAACATCTTTTGCATATAACTTCTAATTTTTGGTAAAAAATAGTTCGACCACCAGAGGGCTTAAGTCTTAATTTCAGTTTCTGATGAAGTTCCAGCAAAAATCTGAGCTTCTAAAATGCCAATTGAAAAAAAAAACCATCGCTTGCGGATCGATACCACTCACGCCGATAAACATTTTTGGAGTAATTTCTTCTTAAAATAATGCGTGGTTTTGCCTCCACGGGGAGTAAATGTATATCTTATTTTTGTTAATATCTCTCCTTCTAAGAGTTCGATTTGAACAATTCTTTTTTTTTTTTGTTGTAGACCGTTTCTGCTGCAAAATACTTCTTATTTAATTTCAAATTTTTTTAACGCACACGTCTGCCACCAGAGGGCGTAATTCCGCGTTTCCGTTTACACTTTACAGCAATATGTGCGGGATTAAAAATCCGATTGAAAAACTTCTTTCTTCGGTCAGATACTATTGTTTTCCATACCGGGTCCATTGACTTTGATAAATTTAATTTGCGTCAGGACGGATTCAAATGACGTGCTCATTACACCCGAAAATTCGGTGTCATCTTTCTTGTTGTTATTTCTAACAGCCAGTTCTTCTAAACTAATCAACACGGAAAGTATTTTTCCTTCTCCGCTTTTTTAAAGCAAAATTAAATTTCAAAATCGGTACTTATTCCGAAAGATCCTTTGTTTTTCTTATCGTTATCAACAGTACTCACGATTACTAACAAAATGTTGTCTTAAATAGTTGCCCAGATCACTCGGTTACACACGTGATCCCGCATTTTGCATATACGTTGCGTAAGTGACATATACGTACATCTGTATGAACGTTTCTAATTTAGTGGCCGGCGTGTGTATATTATAATAATACATTTCTCTTTGTATGGATCATGTAGATATTATGTGCTTCCGTTAACTCTTGGAACAGTGAAAATAATTAAATTACGCTTTTAATTTAGGTATCGTCGCTGTTCCTTGTGCCCTGCTCATAACGCATTGCATGCATATCAACCAATCAACATTCGGAGCGGAGAGCTCGTAATGGCTTGTGGATCGTGAATTATGACTTTATGATTCTGTAAGATGAGAGGAATTTACAGACTCACAAATAAATGACTAAAGAAAATATGTACTGTACAATTGATGTCTGCAAAGGAATTGCACGGTTGCAGTGGTTCAGCCCAAGAAGTCTATTTGTAATAATGTTCTTTTTTGTATTAATTATTATCAAGCACACTGCGTAAAGCAACGATAAAGTGCACGTGGTGGACACGTGGGTAAATTTTCTTTGTACTATGCGAACACGGCGTGGTTGGTGATTCAAGCGCAAATGTCGCCTGCGGCGAAGTTGGCTCATGTTCAACGATGTAGGGCGTCAAAGTCGCTCGCACCCTGGTTTGATAGATTCTTCTAAGGCGAGGACGGCTCCCAGAGGCGGGAGGGGGGGGAAGGGAGCAGATTAGGATGCTATAAAAGGGAGAGAGTGGTTTTGCTCGGGGTTTGGGCCGCGGGGGGCCTAGTGGTGAGCTTTCGTGACTGCCATGGATAAAACCTCAGGTTCGATTCTATGCAGGCACGAACGCTCAAGACATTAAACACCCGCCGTGCGTCGGATGGGTACGTTAAGTCGTCGGACCCAGGGTATTGGCCTCCCGGTAGCAAATAAGGGCGTCTCCCTCCCCCTTTCAATCTCGCTTCCGTGTGACTTTCATCGGGCACTCTAGCCCAAATCTTCTAGCTTCCTATTTATAAGGGTTCTTTAAGAGCTGGGGTCAGACACTCCCTTCCTAAAATCATCTACATATGATCTGATCTGCTCAGGGTTTTGGGCCGTGGGTGGCCTAGTGGTCAGCGTTGATGACTGCCATGGATATAACCTGAGGTTCGATCCCATGCAGGTACGAACGCTCGAACCACTGAATATCAGCCGTGGCTCGCATGGGCACGTTAAGCCGTCGGGCCCCGGGTACTGGTCCCCCCGGGAATAAATAAGGGCGTCATTCTCCCACCTTCTACCTCGCTTCCCTGGCACTTTCGTATCGGGCTCTCTAGTCCAAATCTCCAAGCTTCCTTTTTCTAAGGGTTGTTTAAGACCTGGAGTGAGAACGCTTTGTTCCTAAAATCTTCTACATATGATCTGATCTGATTTTTTTTCGTTAAGAGTGATCAGATTAGCTTTGAATTAACATTATATAGCAAAAAGAGGTTCCTGTTTTACTCGTTAAATCCGAGATCTCGCTAAATACGAGTTCTGCTGTTTTACGAAAATTAGCATAAAGCGTGATTTAAAGGCAGAAACGGAAGTTTTATTAATATCATTTTGTAAAAATCTTCAATTAGTTTTTTCCGAAATGCTGATTTAGCAGAGGTTGCCTTAAAATCTTCTTTTACTGTGATAAAAGAAACAATGAAAAGTTTTGACTTTCACATCCTTTAACGAACTCAATGTATAAGCGAATTAGGAAAAAAAGCCGTTGATGAAAATTATCAACTCTTTTGAAGCCTTCGTATGCGTGAGTAACTCCAATATATTTTTAATTTCTTTCAACGCTACAAATGGGAGCGAGAAGTGCTACACCCCTCCAGAGAGTAGAACGCTTTCTTTCTACATAGACAAATCTCCAGACTTCGTTGAAGATCGCCCGATTTGCTGTTTCCAGGCGCTCTAGATTATGTGCTAATAAGACCACGTATCGGTGAATTTTGATTAACTGGATTTAAAGGTAGAAGAGACATGGTGTGATGTTAATGTGATATCTTCCCCCTCCTTTGATGAAAATGCTAATCATTTTTGCATTCATTTATTAGGTAAGAAAGTGATTTTGCTTCCCAAAGAATCGCTCTTCGTTAAAGATAAGAACCGTGAATAATTAATATCAGCTTTTAAGAGATCAATCATAATCACTTTCACGGTAGAGTCTGCTTCATTTATTCCTTCTATTTTAACCATCTTTTGCGTCTCCCTTGTCGTACTGGGATTCTTGCTTCGCCGATCTGATGTCGGATAAAAGCTTCTTTAAACATAATTCATTCTTATCTTTATTCAGAGTTCGACCTCAAACTCACCGAAGACATTCAGTGCCTCTAGCCTTTCTTGCCTTTGAACTAACTATGAATCATAACTTATGTATCATTACATTGAAATGTAGTACATATTTTGTTACAAATGCAAATGTAACTTTTTAGCATTCTAAAATCTCGTATTTCAAAAATATATATCCAATTATGTCTTGCTATTTTTTGAACTGCTTTTGCGGTCTTAGTAAAATTTCAACGCTAGAGTTAATTAATATTTCTTAGTGTTCTCAGTTTGAGAATTTAAGTGAAACAGAAGTGAACTAAAATCACTATTAGACGTATGAAATGTTTCGTGTGTGTATGAAGAACACGAAGATCGAAGAAGCTCGTCAAGACAGAAAAGGAAAGTACTTTAAGACCTTTTGATATGTAAAACTCTTTTAACAAACTATTTCTTAAATCATTAAGATTTTATGTTAAACTTGAAATATGAAATGACAAGAAAGATTACACGAATTTTCAGTTATAATGAGGGCGTCTTTTGAATCCTTCCAGACACGAATACAATATTTTCAAAAACATTCCATGTCAATGGAACCATTTAGAAAACAAGAAAGATGACACCGAACTTTCGGGTGTAATTAGCACGTCTTTTGAATCCGTTCTGACACAAATTAAATTTATCAAATCTATTCAAAGTCAATGAAACCGGTATGGACAACAATAGATCTGACGAAAGAAAGAAGATTTTCAATCCCTGAGATATTGCTGTAAACGGAATCGTGAACTAACGAACTCTTAGAAACAGAGATATCGAGAAAAATAAAATGTGACTTTACATCCCGTGGTGGGAAAACCATGCATTATTTTAGGAAGAAAGTATTCTCAAAAGGTTTATCCATATAAGCGGTATGGGTCCAAGAAAAAAATAGTCGCGTTTTCAGGAGTCCAGATTTTGCAACAAATACTTGAGAAGCAGAAATTAACACTTATAACCCCTGGTGGCTAAACTATTCTTTACCAAACATTAGAAATTATATGAAAAATATTTTCCATCAGGTCTTGTATGCGATACAGGAAGAATTTTTCAAATCAGAGCTTTAGGAGCAGAAATCAGAAAACCCACTTTACTTTTGTGCCCCAAGCGGAAAGTCTATGATTTACTTGAAAATTTTGAATTTATAGAAAAAACATTTCGCATTGGAAACACTGTCCAACAAAGAAGGAATTTTCCAAATCGTACTCCTAGAAGTAGAGATATTGACAAAAATAAGATATACATCTACGCCCACCTGGCTTAGAAACCATGCATTATTCTAAGAAGAAAATTTTCTTAAAATGTTTGTCGACATGAGTAGTATCGGTCAACAAATGACATTTTTTTCAATCGAAATTTTAGAAGCTCATATTTTGCTGCAAATACAACAGAAGCGGAAATTAGGTCTTGCGTCCCCTGGTGGCCAAACTATTTGTTTAAAAATATTAGAAATTATGTGCAAACGATTTCCTATCAAGAGCTGTATCCGGTGCAGAAAGAAGTTTTCAAATCGGAGATTTAGAAGCAGAGATATAGGGGGAAACGCAATTTACATTTACGCCTCCTAGCGGAAAGTCTATGAATTACTTGAAAATTTTGAAATTATATGAAAAACATGTCACACGGACAACACTATTCAATAAAGAAGGAATTTTTGATCGGACTTCTAGAAGTAGAGATATTGACAAAAATAAGATGAACATCTACGCCCCCTGGCGGAGAAACTGTGCATAATTTTAAGAAGAAAATATTCCGAAAAGGTTTATCGATGTGAGTGGCATCAGTCCACTAAATAATTTTTTCAATCGATATTTTAGAAGCTCCGATTTTATGGCGAATACATCAGAAGCAAGAATTAACACTTACACCCCCTGGTGGCCAAAGTATTCTTTACCAAAAATTTGAAATTATATGCAAAAGGTTTTTTCATCAGGAGATGTATCCGCTGAAGTAAAAAATTTTCTAATCGGAGTTTTAGAAGAAGAGTTATCGGGAAAAATGTAATTTACTTTTACGCCCCTCAGCGGAAAAATCTATGCGTAATTTGAAAAAGTAGCTATATCTAAAATACTCTTCGACATAAATGGAATTGAAAGATAAAAAAAAATTCAATTGGATGTTGAGAAGCAAATATGTAGAATAAAACGTATTTTTGAATTCGACATCATCTGCATTTACGCCCCCTAGCGGCGAAATTGTACATCGTAAAAAAAAAACGAAATAAAGGATCATCATTTGCATGTTTCAAACTTCCGAAAGCAAAAAGAATTTTTCAAATCGGACTAATAGTTGCAGAGACATCATGGGTACAGACGGACGGACAAACCGATAACAGAAGCACAATCTTTTTTTACAAAAGACGTGCTAAAAAATATCAACAGGATTTCTTCAACCGAAAAATCACCTATTCAGCAACAGAAACAAAACGACTTACTCTCACTAACTGCTGAAAACTATATTACGAAGATTAACAAATTGAGCACAAATAATGTAAAGCAGAAGTAGATTTTTTTTTAACTCCAAATTTAGAATTGAGTTTATTTTGTACATAGAAAATCCAACTTGTTCCAGTTACTGACCAAACCTTTTGGAGCATGTTTAGCGTGACAATACCGAGGGCATCTCAAATATGTCGTCATAATGAGTCGAATTCTTCGTACAATAAATATCCTGGATAAACTCTTTTGAAAAAAATCCAAATACGTGATACGCACGAACGAGATGAAAATACGAGAAGCGCTCTTCGCCCTGTCCCCATCACCCTCAATTTTTTGGTTAAGGGGATCTAGGCAGTCTAGCTCCTCGCCCTGTCCCCATCACCCTCAATTTTTTGGTTAAGGGGATCTAGGCAGTCTAGCTCCTCGCCCTGTCCATCACCTTCAATTTTTTGGTTAAGGGATCTAGGCAGTCTAGCTCCTCGCCCTGTCCATCACCTTCAATTTTTTGGTTAAGGGGATCTAGGCAGTCTAGCTCCTCGCCCTGTCCATCACCTTCAATTTTTTGGTTATGGGGATCTAGGCAGTCTAGCTCCTCGCCCTGTCCCCATCACCCTCAATTTTTTGGTTAAGGGGATCTAGGCAGTCTAGCTCCTCGCCCTGTCCATCACCTTCAATTTTTTGGTTAAGGGGATCTAGGCAGTCTAGCTCCTCGCCCTGTCCATCACCTTCAATTTTTTGGTTAAGGGGATCTAGGCAGTCTAGCTCCTCGCCCTGTCCATCACCTTCAATTTTTTGGTTAAGGGGATCTAGGCAGTCTAGCTCCTCGCCCTGTCCATCACCTTCAATTTTTTGGTTAAGGGGATCTAGGCATTCTAGCTCCTCGCCCTGTCCATCACCTTCAATTTTTTGGTTAAGGGGATCTAGGCAGTCTAGTTCCTCGCCCTGTCCATCACCTTCAATTTTTTGGTTAAGGGGATCTAGGCAGTCTAGCTCCTCGCCCTGTCCATCACCTTCAATTTTTTGGTTAAGGGGATCTAGGCAGTCTAGCTCCTCGCCCTGTCCATCACCTTCAATTTTTTGGTTAAGGGGATCTAGGCAGTCTAGCTCCTTAAAAAAATCATACATTGACAATAAAATGCTCAACATTTTCTGAACATGTTACTACAATTGCATATAAATTTCCGCAAAACGTTTTTTGAAGTAAATTTTCGAACTGGTTGACATATTTTACGGTCATCGCGTTCTTTCAAAGAGTGAATAAACAGGTTACCTCATAATTACTTTGTTAGTTAAAGGACGATCACTTTATACAGCGTTTCAAATTAACGCTCAGGATTGCTTGCTCCCATAAATTCTCTTAGTGCTATTCATGATGTCAGATAAAGTGTAGTTAAAATTCCAAAGAGTGCGTAGAGTATTCATTTAAAACATTTGGAACTGTATGCGATCGATTATATTGGGTTGGTGAGAATGTAATGTCCGGCGTGAACGAGCAGTGGAGACAGGCCCCAACCACAGCGGAATTACGTCATAGAGTTACTGTAACCACAGCGGGTATTACGTCACAGAGTTACTATAAATAGCTAGCACGTGTGTGCACAACAACGTTCAGGCGTGGTTTGTTTGGACAAAACGTGGCTTGCAAAGGAAACATGCAGATGTCGGATTTGAGAGTCATCTTCCTGCATGAATTTTAAGTGGGCCATTCTGCAGGAATTGCCGCTTGAAACGTTAGCACAGCGTTTGGGGAGAATACAGACAACGCAGAAGCCATTCGGCGATGGTTTGTGATGTTTCGAAGCGGTGATACGGACCTGCAAATCGAAGCACGTGGTCACCGGCCTGTTGCTGTTTCTGACAATGTTCTGTTACGTCTGTTTGAAACGGACCCTCAAAAAACATGTCGTGAGAAGTAGCAGCAGAGGTAGAAGTCCACAACACGACAGTTGTTTGGCGTCTAGCTGAGCTGGGTAAGGTCAAAAAGGCCGCCCCGGTGGCGCAGTGGTCTACGCGATGGCCTCTGATCATTCGTTCGAACGGGGTCCGGGTTCGAATCCCGGTGAGGCATGGATGTTGTGTTTGTCTTACGGCACTGGCTCTCTCCCTTCCCTGGAACCAGTGAGCCTAAATTAGGGACGGGCGACTGCTTATAGCCCATTGAGTTGCTCACGGTGGTCGTTAAACCTCCAACCTAAAAAAAAAAAAAAAAAAAAGGTCAAAAAGCTGGACACGTGGCCGCCGCATGAGTTGACAACTGCCAACAAGACTAGGCGTTTGGAAGTCTGCACGTCGCTGCTTGCCAGGAATAAACAGGAGCGTCTACTGCATCGAATCGTCGTCTGCGACGAGAAATGGGTCTTCTGAGATCATCAGGAATGATCTGCACAATAATCAAGCAAGGCACAGCCTGCTGGACCTCATCCTGAGCCACCACTACACACCAAGAAGATGATTCTCCTTGTCTGGTGGTCCACAGCCAGGATAATTCATCCAAGTTTCTTCGCAAGAGGCCATACCATCATTGAAGAATGTTATTGTGCTCAATTACACCAGATGCACTGGAACGTTCTGCAGAAAGAATTAGCTTTGGTCAACAGACATGGTGTTCGTCTGTTTCAGGACAACGTTCGCCCTCATGTCGCACAACGAACGATGCTGACACTCAGTGCCTCATGCTATGAAGCACTGCCTCATCCTGCCTAATCCCCGGACATGTCTTCGACAGACTACCGCCTGTTTCGTCATCTGGATCACTTCCTATCCGGGAAACAGTTCACGCCAGACAACGAGGTTCCACGTACAGTTGATGACTTCTTCGGGTCCCAGCTGCAAGACTTTTATTCGTTCGGAGATCATGGCCTAGCAGGACAGATGGAAACTACTCTATCTACCAACAAGTAATTGGATACCTTTGCAATCGACGATATCTGCGGTTCTGATACATGTCACAGCCGCCGCCGTTAAATATCGTGTGGGAAACAACAAGGCAACCAGTCGCATGCAAGATGCCACGCAGTTCGGACCTCTCTGATTTCTAGAAAGGTGTAATCATCGGGAATCACATAAATTTCCGATCCACACGTGACATATCCAGCGAGTTGAAGTACCCAAAATCGACAGTGGCCTACGTGATTGGCAAGTGGAAGATGAGAGGTGACTGTCGGAATGTGCCCCGACCCGGCAGACCCACAAAACTGGGAGTTAGAGACCGACGGGTGCTGGCCAGAGAAATTCGGAAGAACTACACCAAATCGATGGGCCACATCCGCGTGGAGTTTCAACAGGCATCCGGGAGTGTTCTTTCGATGAATACCATCCATAAGGAAGCCCATCTGCTCGGTTATCATGGACGTGCTGCCACCCACAAGCCTTTGATCACCAAGTCCAATAGCGCTGCTCGGCTAACGTGGTGCAAAGAACGTCGACAGTGGACAGTTGAACAGTGGAAACAGGTTCTCTGGAGCGACAAATCGAGGTTCACTCTCTACCGTTCGAATGGCAGGGTCTGGGTTTGGCGTCTGCCTGGAGAACGCCTCCTGCCGGAATGTACTGTGCCAACTGTGAAGTTCGGCGGCGGTGGAATTATGCTATGGAGGTGTTTCTCCTGGTATGGCACGGGACCCTTGGTCGCAATTCTTAGTAGACTTAACGCCGAGACCTACTGCACCATTTTGGATGACCATGCGGTTCCTACGTTGTGGCAGTTTTACGGGGTGGACCCATTTTACTTTCAGGATGACAATGCCACCTGTCATGTTGCGAGGTCCACCATGGCTTGGTATGGTGACAATGGGGTTAATCGAATGGACTGGCCTGCGCAGAGCCCGGACCTTAACCCTATCGAGCACCTCTAGGACGAGTTGGAGTGTCGACTTAAGGGGCGCCCCAACCGTCCGAAATCGGTGAAGGAACTGACCTGTCTTCTCCAAGCAGAGTTGAAGAAAATACCGCGACGCCTGGTTGAGCCTGGTTGAGAGTATGCCCTGGAGGGTCGCATCTGTAATCGCCGCTCGTGGAGGCTCCACCAACTGTTAAAGGTGAATAAACTTCGTTTTCCTTTGCTATCACAGGTGTCCAATTACGTGTTGGTAGATAGTGTATATGTCAATGCTGAGGGGGATTATTTTGCCTAGGTAAATTGTCCTACTTTTCCGTTCTCGCCGTCCACGTGTACTGGTCCTATGCCGGACTTTTCATTCGCACGAACCCAATAAAATTAACGTCTTTAAATACTTCTTTACTTAAAATCTAAGCGTTTTCTGTATGTTTTGTGCAGAATCGATAACTTTCACAAATCAGTATTCAGTCAAAACACCATATTTTGGGTTTTTAAATGAGAATGACATAAAACAACATAAAGCTTACTTCACCGATTTTTCTTTTAAGGAATCTCCATTTGACAAAAACCGTAAAGAAAAATGTTTCCTCCTTCGATATCACTCAACATTTGTACAGTGGCGATGTAGCTACCCCAGCGGCCAAGTAGTACGAACAGCTGCCGTCTAATAATTCGTCCATGACGGGACCGAGTTCAAATCCGTGGTAAAGTACGGATAATATGGTAGTCTAACGGTACTGACACTCTTTATTCCATGGTACAAGTGGCCCTGAATTATGGGCTGATAACTGCATATAGCCGACTGAGTTTCTTACCGTGGTCGCCAACTCCCTCCCCCTCAAATCTTTGATGCCTTGATTATAAAGTGCCGCATTTTTAGAGTTTTCGTAAAGTACCAGTTTAATGAGTTCTCTTATAAATTATTGCCATAAGTTGCGCATTAAGTTTACGTAAATAATTTTGTTTTATCTCGAAACCGTTTGATTGAACATTTTAGGTCTTTACTTGTTTTTTGTCTGGCGCTCTTTGCTCAAACATGGCCCTTGCGCCAGAAACATCAATCAACCAACAAACGAACCAAAATTTTAGCAATTAATGTGATTTTTTAGCACTATACAAAGCTCTTCGATAGACTTTATTTTATTTCGATACCATTAAGTTTACTTCATTGAAAATCAGTATAAACCGTTTGACTGAACATTTTAGGTCTTTAATTGTCCTGTGTCTGGCGCTCTTCGGCCAAACATGGCCCTTTGCGCCATAAACATCAATCAATCAACCAACGAACCAAAATTTTAGCAATTAATGTGATTTTTGCACTATGCATAGCTCTTCGATAGATTTTATTTTATTTCGATACCATTAAGTTTACTTCATTGAAAATCAGTTTATATTTATATAATTATTTATATAATTTTAAAAACCAGTTACATAGATTTTAAACTGAATCCATCTCCACAAAACTTTTTTCGCATGAAACAAAGTTATCTTTCTGTGTTTCAGGGTGCAGTACTCCCATCACCCCTTATTTGGTACTGCTGGATCCACAGAAGGGTGAGAGACAGCAGCGTAAGATCAAGCATAACATTCATGTCTTACACCGAGATTTGAACCCAGACCTAGAAGCGTGAGATGTCAAAAGACCACTTTGCGTCATCATTCCCCTTGAATTGCGATCCCATTTGTCCGAATGTTGTAAACGAAGTTTGACTTTGCAGCCTTTGGAAGGAAATTATGAACAAAATTTCAAGTACTTTACTGTAGCTAAATTATTGTTATTGCATGTGATATATGATCCACGATAATCGATCGAGACCACACAGCTCTTTGCTAACAAATCAGGCGATCAGCAAATTAGGCTGATCGGCGGTGATCCCAGATCTGGTGCCCTCCGACTTCCATCTGTTGGGTCCAATGAAGGATAATCTCTGGGGACAATGATTTGATGACACAGACGAGGTGAAAATGACTGAAGAAGTGGGTACAATAAAGTACCCACTTCTTCACAGCCATTTTTACCTGTAAATTAAAGCTTCCTATGTTAAATAGCATCGATTGATTATCAATCGATAATTAATTAATAGATGTTATTTAACATAGGAAGCTTTAATTTACCCGGAATAACCATGATAATGCAAACTTCTTGGCTCTAACGGGTTGGAACAAATTGACTCGGGGTTTGCAAAATGGTCTGTAATCAGTTCGAAGGAATATATCCGCTGTCTAAGAAATGTGCCGAACACGGGAGGGACGAATAAATCCGCGCTTCAGCAAGCGTTGCTTTCCTCCTTTGCTTTGTTAACCAAAGTGGTCATTTATAGCGATGATTGACACTAATACTTTCTGACCGATTGCTTGCTAAATTTAATGTAACACTGACGACGAACCTAAGAAAAGAGAGAGAAGAGTAACTTGTTTCTGTCAGGTGGAATGATATCTTTGCCAGGAGGACTAGCTCTTCGCCGTCATGCCATGAGTCATGCAGCAGAGAATACAGGATTATAAGTGAGTCCTTATCACCTATGACAGATTTATGACCAGTACTGCCCAGACGCGAGGGTGGTACAGAAGTTGAGTCGAAAGTTTTGCAATGTTTGCATAAACGCATGTGCTGCGGTGGGTATGTCACGTGTTTAAACTAGTTCAAGTCGCGCACTTCAGTCAGTCGAAAGGGATATAAAGAGGTAGTCGTTGCTGTAAACAGCATTGCATGTCATCTTTCTGTCTGTCGTTGGGACGCCTAAAAGATGAACAGCCAAGGGAACTTTTACTATACGAGTTTGAACTCGGCCATAACTTTGCTCAAGAAAACACGAAACACTATTTATGCGAAAAGGGAAGGTTCCGTGGACCATAGCACCGCTACCAGATGGTTCAAGAAATTTCGCTCAGGTGACAGAAACTTCGACGATCAGCCAAGGTCAGGTAGGATGCGAACCGTGGATTCGGAGGCCGTGCGCCAGGCCGTACAGGCAAATCCGGCAACCAGCACTCGGAGATTATAAGGCGAGCTGGGCATATCACAAACCACCGTGGTTCATCACCTTCAGGACCTCGACAAAGTCTATAGGAGCTGCCACATTGTCCCTCACGAACTGACGCCAGCTGAAACAAACTGCTGAGTGGCAGTGTGCACAAAACTCCTAGAATGCCAGCGCAATGTACATTTCATCAAGAGAACTGTTACGTGCGATGAAAAGCGGTTCTATTTCCCTACTCACAACATACAATCGTAGTGGTAGTGCGCGGGACAGCTTTTGAACATGTTGCCAAACGTGGGCGCTTCGAGCTCTGCGCCTGTTGGAATTTCGAGGCGATAATCCATTACGAATTTATTCCAGACTGTCGAAGCATCAACGCCAAACTCTGCTCTGAACAGCTGGAGCGGATGTATGTCGTTTTGGAGGAGAAGTACCCGTCCCTGGTGAACAGAAAGCGCGCTCTCCTACAGCAGGACAACGCTCGGCCTCATACCGAGCGAACGACCAGGTCAGAACTCCAGGAACTTTTTTTTTTTTTTTTTATTGGAGGTTTAACGACCACCGTGAGCAACTCAATGGGCTATAAGCAGTCGCCCGTCCCTAATTTAGGGTCACTGGTTCCAGGGAAGGGAGAGAACCAGTGCCGTAAGACAAACACAACATCCATGCCTGACCGAGATTCGAACCCGGACCCCTTACGGACAAATGATCGGAGGCCAACGCCTTAGACCACTGCGCCACCGGGGCGGCTCCAGGAACTTGAGGGCATGGAACTGATGCCACTCGCATCATATAGTCCGGACCTCCTTTTTTTTTTTTTTTTTTTTTTTATTGGAGGTTTAACGATCACCGTGAGCAACTCAATGGGCTATAAGCAGTCGCCCGTCCCTAATTTAGGGTCACTGGTTCCAGGGAAGAGAGAGAACCAGTGCCGTAAGACAAACACAACATCCATGCCTGACCGGGATTCGAACCCGGACCCCTTACGGACGAATGATCAGAGGCCAACGCCTTAGACCACTGCGCCACCGGGGCGGCTAGTCCGGACCTTGGCCTGCTAAAATATTACTTTCGTCCTTGGGAATACATTAATTGCGAAGAAAATATGTAAAGAAGTGTTACCATTGGAAATACACTGCAGGCCACCCAAAATGCAACACCAAGAAGGAAGCATCCGATTGGCCTGAAATTCGCAGCATGCGCCACCCGCAAGAGGATATGCAAACGATTAGCATTGCAGGGCATTTGCAAATCATTTGCGCCTGGCACGCCACCAAGAAGCACTATAAGAAGGGTGCACAGAAGGCGGGGTGTAAGTAGTGGAAGTGTATTGTGCTGCCGGACCTGTGCGTGGGAAGCTTCCTGATGCCTCGTCGCAGAATACGACAATCATTCCACCACGTTTCGGAGTAAGACAGGGGACGAATAGTGGCTTATCGCGACAGCGGTTTATCGTACGGAGACATCGGCGCCCGTGTGGGACGACATACATAAACAGTGAGGCGAGTATGAATTCGGAGGGTGCAGGAGGGACGGACGGACCGACGTGAATGATTGCCGCAGCAGCGGAACTCCACCGAACAAGAGGACCGGCATGTTGTGCAGCAGGCACTGACGGATCGCACCACCACATCACGAACGTTAGCGCAGGAATTTGGGTGTGTTGCGTAACAACCTGTGTCATCACGTACCGTTCGACGTCGTCTGCAGGAGCGGGGACTTGTCGCATAGCGCCCATTGCTCCGATTATCATTGACGTTACACCACCGGCGAGTTGAACTCCGCACCTGGACTACGGAATGGCACGACATTGTCTTCTACGACGAATCCCACTTCTGCCTGCAACACCACGATGGTCGGATCCGCGTGTGGCGTCCCCGCGGCGAGAGACTGTATGACGCCTGCATTATGCATCGCCATACCGGTCCGTCGCAGGGTGTTATGGTTTGGGGCGCAATTGGATATGACACCCGCACCCCTCTGGTACGCATCACCGGTACACTCAACAGCCACCGCACCATCTCCGACGTTTTGGAGCCTGTAGTCCTCCCTTACCTGCAGGACTTGACAGCGGCCGCGTTTCAACTGGAAAATGCGCGCCCGCACGTGGCACGCATTGTGCTACAATTCTTCACGGCCTACCAGGTGTCACCGCTGCCTGGGCCCGCCTGTTCTCCCGATATGTCGCCCTTTGAACAGGTCTGGTCTCTGATAGGCAACCGAGTGGCCTAGCAAGCACCACCCGCTGCTACGCGTTATCAACTGTGGCAACATGTCGAAGCAGCCTGGACTGACCTACCCCAAGCCCACATCTAAAGCCTCTTTCGTTCGATTGCCGCGGCGTGCAGCGGCCGTTATTGCCAGCCATGGGGGCCACACGAACTATTGATGTCTGCGTGTTCCGCAAGTCACACGGGCCTGTAAGCTCAATCGTTTGATCTTTGTATCGGTTGTTATGTGTCCAGTAAATCTGGCTTTGCTATCTCGTGTCCTTGTTGGTGTTGCATTTTGGGTAGCCAACAGTGTATAAGGCAGAGATTTTAAGTGGAACCACCTTAAAGAAAAGTAACCTTTTCAATGGTCATAATATTTGAGAGGAATATGAGGAGACAATTTCAGAGCAATTATCACTAATATATGTCTGTCTTAATTTCCTGTTATACTTAGAATAAGTTAACCAAGTATTTGCTTGACCAAATGCAAAATAGTTCGTCCGTCGGTTCACGTCATTATTTTATCTGTTCATGTCTCACAGTCAACTTTCGAAGAAAAACTGACGCTTTGAAGCTGACAGAGCAGAAATCTTTTGTCTTGGATTAATGAACACATAACGTACGAAGTCCTTTCAATTTAAGAATCAATCACCAATCTGAAGACTACCAAAAATTTAAGTCAGGTGATCTATTTGACAGATCTTGTTTAATTTTAAAGGTTTTGCTCAACACTGATTTCCAGGACTTTATTTCCAGAACTAAGCAAGAGGGTTTAGATGAACCTACCCACTTGAATTCGTAATTTGGGCGGAGAACTGTTCTGTCAATGTCACAACGTGTTACGAAGCATTGGGTCTGCCCATATTACCCACGTCATACACTAATATACGTTTTTATTTATAGACCTTTCGCTATATGTTCCATTCGTTGTCACATTTGATTCTAAAGTAATACATTTTTAAATTGTAAGGTTTTTATTCTTTTCAAGGGTTTGATCGTGCACAGACGGCAAAATATATTATATACTATTAATAGTTTAAGTCTTACGGATTTTTCTTCGCATCTTTATCTCAAAAGGGATTACAACTACCACTTCCAATTTTTCCGGAGCACTTTATGAGATCGTTAAGACGAAAGAGATGTGTTGTTTCATTTACTAGGACAGAGTTAGAACGGACTCTCACGTGAGGTAGAAATCTTCGTCATTGGTTCATGAAGTAGATGGAAAATAAAGGGCAAAAATGATAAAAGGTAATTTGCATATTTATTTAAATATGGATAATTAAACTGCGATTAGTGGCACACTACGTTAGTCTCCAAATGCTGATATGCAGATTCTTTATTTGACTGTTGCACTTGTTTTGGAAAGCGCTGTATCAGTGCAATCAATATTTAATAAGGGTGTATTTTTGGCAGACTTACTAAGTTATCGTTCACTTTGTCATCCTTATCAGTAAGCGCATTTCATTTTCCCAAATGAAAATCTGTCTCCCATCCATTTTAGGTGTTAGCAAATGTGATTCATCAGATACGAAATCGTTAGGCATTTTTATGCCCAGATTTTGCTTGACAGGTGAAAATTATAACAGGAATGTCTCCGGTAATAGACGGAGATAAAATTTCCAAATCTTCGAGTAGAAAACAAACTTTGACAGCTCTTTTGAATAATCGAAGCACATATTTGCATTTAATAAGTTTTCGAACTATTTTCTTCCGTGTGCTTTCTAAGAATAATGTTGACTTGTGAGGAAGATTAATAAATGGCAAAGTAGTTGGGCCCCGATCATGAGAACTCAACAGAGTTCTTTGAAGTTCAAAAGACTCTCCCGGAAATTAAGCAGAGGAGGAGGAGGATGATGAGGAGGAGGAAGATGCTAGAAGCGAAACATCGTGGAGACCGCCGAAATCCTTGGATTAACAATCAAAGGCACTGATGAAGCCTTAATCCCGCGAGGCCCATCTAAAACGCACCAAAGAACAACAATAAAGAGGAAGAAAGAAGCCTTAGTTCTGCTGGGATTTAGAAGCCATTCCACGGCCACCACGGCAGCTCGAACACGTACTTACGGAGATGCGAACCTTTTCTTCTAATCTCAGAGCTCTCCTCTCGCTCAATGTAAAAATAAAAATTAGTTGCTTGCCGGAAGATGTCTTTCTGTATTTTTATGCACTTAGTGCAAGAGAATATTAGCCGCCGCTGATGCAGTGAAACTTTGAGGCTGAGCGCAGATAATGTTTTGCAGCTGAATTACACCATGTAAATTTAACCTGTTAACGGTAATAAAATTAATTTTCGTATATTGCAAATATTGCAGCTTTGAAACACCCTTAGCCTTAGCTTCTATCATTCCTCCAAGAATGCATGCAACATTTTCTGAATTCATGTATTCCGTAAATTGAGCCAATGGCAAAAGGAATTTTAATTAATAACATGATTTAGAAACAAGCAATTGGTAAACGAACTATCATGAAAGTTGACGTGCTGATTCGACTTCACAAATGTAGCGTATAATAGAGAAGTTTTATGATTTTGAAGACACGCTGAAACATCAACATCACTTGAGGAACACCCTACTGATAAAGACCCTCTCCAAATTATGGCCAAGGCGCTGGCCTCTGATCATTCGTCCGTAAGGGGCCCGGGTTCGAATCCCGGTCAGGCATGGATGTTTTGTTTGTCTTACGGCACTGGCTCTCTCCCTTCCCTGGAACCAGTGACCCTAAATTAGGGACGGGCGACTGCTTATAGCCCATTGAGTTGCTCACGGTGGTCGTTAAACCTCCAGTCAAAAAAAAAAAAAAAGTAAAAAAATTATGGCCACCGTCGACGGATCATCCCCTTCCCTCCTCTTTCTCTTTTTCGGAATGTGTAAGATACGAGCGCGAACCACCATCAAAACATTTTAAATGCATACACTGGTGTTCAAAAATTAAGGACGAAGACGAGAAATTAGCATAACAGCGGAACGAGCAGGCAGAACCGACCGAAAAACCACTCAAGATACAGACTAGGGTCCGGTACGGTAGGGCATGCGCATATATGCAGCATGACGTAGGGGGAGGGGGGTTCGAGGGTATAAAGTACACGGGCGGTATACCCTCAGCAATTCGGTGAAAGCTATTGCACGGCGTACATCGGTTTGAACGACGTCGAGTCGCTTCCACCGTGTGATATGGCCAACAGGCAATCCAGTAGACTACATCTGGAAGACTTTACCCGAGGTCACGTCATTGGGAAGTTGGAAGAAGGTCGAAGTGTAACTAGTGTGGCCAGGGAGATCTGGATCGCTCACAACATCGTTTCACGAGCTTGGAGAGCATTTCAAACGACAGGAACAGCTGTCCGAGAGTTTAGCGCTGGTCGTCCACGAGCAGCCACGGCGGCGGGCGACCAGTATATTGTCTTACATACGAGAAGAGACACACGGCAGACAGCGGGAGAAATCGTAAGGCATATGCAACAGACAACTGGACGTCCGTTATCGCGTTTTATCGTGGCCAGGCGGCTGCAGAAAGGTGGTCTATTTGCACAACGACACAGTTGGGTGTGTGCCATTAACGCCTGCTCATCGGAGACGGCGGTTTCTGTGGTGACAGGAACACAAGAACTGGACACTTATCAGCAATGGGGTCGAGTTCTCTTTACGGATGAGAGCCGATTTAGTCTGACGAGCAATTCTGGACGTATACACATCTGGAGAGTGCAGGGAACACGCATCATACCTCCAACATCATTGAAAGGGGCCGGTTTGGAGGTGGCAGAGTTCTCGTTTCGGGCGGTATCATGCTTGGTAGCCGTACTGACATCTATATCTTCCAAGGAGGTTCAGTCACTAGTGTCCGCTATGGTACCGAAGTTCTCCTGCCTCACGTGCGTCTGTTTAGAGGTGTGTGGGTCCTGAGTTCCTCTTCATGGACGACAACACTACACCTCATCGTACAGTGGCTTTCGCAGAGCTGTTGGAGAGTAAAGATATTTAACGCATGGATTAGCCCGCAAGGTCCCCGGACCTAAATTCAATCGAACACGTGTGGGACCTTCTCGGGAGATGTTTGGCAGCACGTCACCAGCCGCTAGCAACGATTCCGCAGCTGCGATTGGCGCTACAAGAGGAATGGGCCGCGATGTCTCAAAAGCTCCTTGACAGCCTCGTCTTCAGCATGAACAGACGTTGTAAATCCTGCAACGCAATCAAGGGTGATCATATCCCCTACTAAATACTGGATTTTTCTTGGCAGCCACCTGTCACATGGACGTTTCTGTCTTTTGTCCAGTTGTGCTCGAAGCTACCTTTTCAATAAAGTGCCTTTGTATCCTTTGGATTCTTCGTTTGGACGGTTTTGCTCACTTGTCCCATATTCTTACATCTTGGGGATCTTATGGTATGATTTGAGTCGATGTGGAGACCTTTTGCACGACGTTACATTCGAAAAACCGTCTGGTCCTTAATTTGTGCACGCCAGTGTATTTAGAATCCCGTTACTCACGGCCAGGTAATGCTAGTACGTATGACTTCACCTACAAGAATCAAAAGCATTTCGTAGGAGACAGCGCCAACACAGTGGCTGTGTTCTCTACCAAATAACCAATCATATTCTTTCATGTAAGAAATGAGCTATCCCAAAACTTTGAACTTGACTCTTGCTAAAATTCCTTTTTTTTCGGGGTTTATCGAGCACCATAATCACCCCTAGGGTTATATGCAGTCGCATATTCGTAATTCAGGGCCACTGATTTCAGGGAAGAGAAAGAATCGGTGCCATAAAAAAATCACACCCCTCGTACCTCATTCTGGACCGCAGTGTACGATAGTCAGGTGGTACAACTGTGAAAAAAATCATCTGTTAATATCCCTTGTCACTAGGTGGCGGGACCAGCATATGGGCCAATAACTCCACACAATCTTATTCTTTCTTATGAGACATAGAGGCAGAAGTGTTCGTATTTTAGGAATGCTATTTTACTTGGAATTCCAAATGTAAAACCAACCTGAAACGCTTGATAAACATGCACCTTTGTGCCTATCACGAAGGATGTCTCTAATTATAACAATGTGTGTGTGTACACAAACATATACACTGTATTTACAAAAGTCACCGGACACCTTGAAGAGAAACACAACATAGCATTTATTGACATACATTAGTACGGTGTCGGTCCACCTTTGGCCTCAGTCACGCTTTTATGAGCTCCGTGTTGTGTGCCTATTTAGTGTGTTTTATCGTGTGGTTCGTCATTTTCCTTTCCTGTTCCTTCAATCTGAAGGTTCGTGCTTTCTTTTGATACATCTCCCAAGTTGGTGAGTGGTTTATTTTTTCTGTTATCATCATTTGAATTGTCGACCGAGCTGGTCGACTTTTCAGATAGCCCTCGCCATTAACAATGGCGGCGGCTGCTGATAAGAGCGATGTCCACGCCCATATCAGCGAGGCATTTCCTGCCTCCTCCTCCTCCTCCTCGATACGAGACCAATCTCCTCCAATGCTTGAAGGTGACGTCACCGAACCACTAGAAGTGGAAAGTGACTCCTCTACTACAGCTCAAGCTTCTTGCCCTGCTTCGACCAGTGACTGTCAGTGCAGCGGAACCCTCTGTTGCTTTAAGTAAAGACATGGATGTGTCTGACAGCGCTGCTAATTTACCCTCTACTTCAGCTCAGTTCAAACAGCCGATTGCAGACAGCCGCGTTGCGTTGCAGCCCTCACGCTCGAATCCTGCTTCTAGGGCATACTCTGCCGCTCTTACTGGAACAAAAGCTCCTTCCAAGTTTGTTGCAGAAGTCCTACCAGACTCGTACGTCAGTGTTGATGGCACTACTTCCACCATAGATATTCCCGAAGATTTCACAGCGGGAAAACATTTTTATTCTACAATGGACTTCGGAGTGTGCTTTGATGCTCTCCCAGACACAAAGTTGAAAGAATATAGTATAGCTCTCAAGCAGATACTTCCAGCTGGAGTCAGTATTACTCACATGGTTCGAAGACCTCGAGCTGTGTTGGTGTACTTTGCTCTTAAAGAGCATGCGGATCTTGTCTTCACAGAAGCTTTGTCCCTCAAAGACGTCCATCTTCTACCAGAACCTGTCTCTCAGCGTCCCATCCAGGTTACATTTCATCCGGTCCCACCTGAGGTATCAGACGTTGCGATGTGCACTGTACTCAGTAAGTTCGGCCGAGTTGTTGGGCCCGTTACTACTCTTTCAGCTGCGCCGAGAGATCCAGACGATAAGTCCATAGGGGGATTTCGTCGAAGTGCAAGAGTGATCTTTCCATCTGATGAACATTTGCTCGCTTGCCCAAAGGTGCTCAACGTTCGTTGTGGACAGAAACGTAAGAGAATTGAAGTGACTACCTCCCTACACTGCACTTCTTACCACGGAGAGAATCATTTACGTGTGCATTGCCCACATCTAGCATCACAGGCTCCTAATAATTCTCCTACAACTTCTGACCTTCTTCTGAGCCGAGCAACATCTTCTTCCACTGTACAGAAAGCTTCAGAATCGAAACTTTCACAAAAGTCGACTGCAGGAGTTGGTCAACGCGTGTCTACGGACCCTCCTTCCTTCGACCAGCAACTGGATTTTCCCTCACTTAATTGTTCGCTTCCCATGCGTCGTCATTCTATAGCGGAGCCCCCTTCAGGGGGTTTATCCACTACTCTTATCATCGATACTTCTAAATCTGCTGTTGACGGATTTTCTGGCCACGAATCTAGAGTTGATGAAAACTCGACTGAGCCTTCGCTGAAACGTCGTGGACCCTCTCGAAGACGCCCACCGAAGAAGCAGACTGCCACGTCACCCCGTACCTCTCCCCGTACTGGTGGTGCCTCTCGTAAGAATTCACCATCAAAGGCTGCTACCTCTTCTGTCCAGGCCGACGAAGAGCCTCCTCTCAAATTTGAAGATCTTGTCGAATACCTTAAAGCTGGCTCGGTTCCTACTGAGCCGATTTCATATGATGATTTACATCAATACCTGTCATATAAGACAGAACCCATGCTTTACTTTCAAAGTATGCATCGTTTCTCCCTCTAGTGCTTGATCAGATGCAAGTCCTTAATCAATGCCTCTCCCGCCTTCGCAAGGAACATTCGTGGGCTAAAACCTATTTTAATCGACTCAAATCATTTCCTCCTGTTGTGAAAGTTCTTCAGCAAGCATTAATGGAAAAAAGTATTCAAGTTTGTATCACTTAATTGCAGGGGATTTGCATCTCTATTTTCTAATGCCTTGGTACATGAAGACCTCACTCCGTTAGGAGCTGATCTTCTCTTACTACAAGAGACAAATTGCCAATCCACTACGATATTATCACGATGGCGCCAGTGGAACTACACATTTCACCATGCCTACTGTGACGTACCTGCCAGCAGGACGCACACGACATAAAGGCAGATAGGAATCAGAATAATCGTCTGCGTAGCTCAGTTGGTAGAGCGACTTGTTCCGGAATAAGCGTACTCGGGTTCGAATCCCGGCGTAGACCAAAAATGACGGAGAAATTCACTTCGTTATAATGGCGCCCGAAGTATCCGGATGAACCGACCGTTCAAAATCTCGCAATGGTGTGATGTTATTTCCACACCGCAAGATAGGAAAAATCAGAGAATCCCTTCTGCAGCGCTTCGGAAAAAAATGGACTGGGAGTTCTCAAGTGTACGTTCTACAGTGGATGGCTGCCTGCAACGATTTATGGTCACGGCTGACCCGTGGGCCATGCCCCCGGCCCTCTTTCAGGGAGGGGAGATGTGACGTACCTGCCAGCAGGACGCACACGACATAAAGGCAGATAGGAATCAGAATAATCGTCTGCGTAGCTCAGTTGGTAGAGCGACTTGTTCCGGAATAAGCGGCCTCGTGTTCGAATCCCGGCGTAGACCAAAAATGACGGAGAAATTTACTTCGTTATACTACCAACTATCACCCCATAGTGGTCTAGCTATAGGCATCCGCCATACTTTCAACTCCATTATTACCTCTGTTTTGGTTCGAAACTTATGTCGAGACCTATTACAGTGTGCATCATTCACCATAGCTTCCACATTTTATCATATATTTAATATTTATATCCCAAGCTCATCAACCTACTTGACAATACTTTTTACTCGCCTTCGTCGTGCCTTGTCTCGCATTCCCCTCATAGATCATATTTTTATTGGAGGGGATTTCAATTGCACTCTGAATCATACCCTGGACCGATCTCCTTCCACCAGAGAACGCCGTGTTAACTTGGTGAATCTTCTTCAGTCAGTGGTCTCCGACAACTCATTCATTGATGTTCACCGTCACTTCCATCCTTCATCGACTATACATACTTGGCGCTCGCAGCATAATCAAAATCCGTACACAGCTCGTCTTGACAGATATTAAGCCTCATCTACTCTTCTTACAGCTGTGACAGAATCTGTTATCACTCCTACAGCTTCTTCTGACCATTGCGCCATCGCTCTTATTGTTCAAGCTGTTCCAGCATAACACCGTACAATTCGTCCATGGACTCTTGACGACACTCTTCTTACAGATCCAGACTTCTGTACTTCAGTACGCTCTTTCCTTGAGGACAAACGACCTCATCTTTAATCAGCTTCTTGTGGTCTGACTTTTTGGTTGGAAATTAAACAGCAACTCGTTCTCCACGTTCGCAAACTTTCTTTTAAAGAAAAAACGCTTCAGAACATGCGTCTCAACCATGTCCGTTCCATGCTCTCTATACTAAGCCTAAGTGATCCTCTCTTCTGCCACTATCAAGAAGAACTGCGATCAATCCTCCTTCCTCTGGCTCAACAAGCTCTACGACGTCTCCGGCTACAACATCTATCGCCAGACGCATCCAATTACGATTTCCTTACATCCATGGAAAAAACACGAACAGCATCGAATTCACTTCGGCACCTTCGCCTCCCATATGGAGAGGTGTCTGATGATCCACTCACTCTATGTTCTCAAGTCCGAAAGTACTATACAGAGAAGTTCTGTGAATCTCCTCCACCATCCTCTTCAGCTTTGGCATCACTTCTTTCTAACCTACCACAAGTTCCTCCCCATCTTGTCTCTTCCATCCTCCTTCATCCCACGTTCGCTGAACTATCCTCTACGTTTTCTTCTTGAAACTCTAGTGCCGCACCGGGTTCGGACGGCCTCACTTTCCTCTTCTATAAAACCTTTCCACCTCTCCTTCTACCGTTTCTCTTTTCTGCACTTTCTGCTGCTTTCAATCACTCTCCTCTACCAAGGCGTTTCACAGTAGCATATGTTGTCCTATTCCCTAAGAAAGGTGATCTCCTTGACCTGGGGATTTGGCGCCCTATCTCCCTCTTAAATCTAGATTACAAACTTTATACTAAACTTCTTTCCCAACGCCTTAACCCCATTGTCACCCACATTCTCACCCACATTCTCTCCCCCAATCAAACTTACACAGTTCCCGGCCGTTCACTTTCTCATAATATCCATCTACTTAATGATCTAATCCATCTTGCCCGATCTCGCTCCGAACCCCTCGCCCTTCTCTCTCTTGACCAACAATCCGCTTTTGATAATATCTCACATTCCTATTTATCGGCTACACTCCATCACTTCGGGTTTTCTCCTTCCTTCGTCTCTCTTCTTTGCTCACTCTATCAAGACGCCGTTCTCCAGGTCAAGCTGCCCACCTTTCTCACAGCGCCCATTCCCTTCCACCGGGGAGTGCGGCAGGGTTGCCCACTCTCCGGACAACTCTTTGCAATCGCAATTGAACCATTCCTCCGCTCTGTACGCCAATCCTTTAAAGCAGTTCTGCCACCATTCTCTGCCTGCACAAGACATCATGCCACTACCTCTGTTGCATACGCAGATGATGTCACCATCTGCATCCGTCATGACTCACAGTTTCCGTGTCTCCAGCGTCTATTCGCAGCTTATGCCTCATGCTCCGGTGCAGTGCTCAACTCATCTAAAAGCACAGGTTTATGGTGCGGCTCATGGGCACATCGTGTAGACACACCTTGGGGAGCAAGCTGGTCGCCCATCTCACAGCGCTTCCTTGGAGTTCATCTTGGTTCCTTGCAAGCTGCCCCCTCTATACGTGGAATGCTATCCACCCACGCTTGCTCAGGTCAACTGCCTCCTGGAGGAGAGCTCAGTTCTGCTCATCATTCTTCCAGAGAGCCCGCCTCTCTCGAACTTACCTAATTTCCTTGTGCACACACTCCTGGCTTGGCGTCAAGTCTCTACAACTCCGTCTTCATGAAATTACCCGATGTCTTACTTCTCTGATATGGAGCTGACACCACTGGGTCAGTGCCACAAAGCTTTGCCTCCCTCAGGATCACGGCGACATTGGACTCATTGATACACAGGAGTACTTCAAGGCCGTCAGGATTGCTACTTTTCTCCGTCTCTTCACGTCACCAGTACTCGATGGTATTTCAGCTAGGGATGTCATCGCCTCCCCGAGCAACACTAGCTTTCCCTTTGTCTCCTTACTACTCATGGACCACCGACCCCTCACCCTCATTCGCAGGTGTAGTAACAGTTAAAGATCTCACTAACCCTGACCTTTCCTGGCGACCCTTCGCCAGCCTCCCTCACTCTCTTCACCTCTCTTCCTCCTCTCGTGACATCTACGACTCTATTCTTTCATCTATCATTTTTCAATTTCCTCATCTTGCTTCCCACTAAGGTCTTTCCTTTGTACCTTCTGCTTCGCTCCCCTTTCCTCTTTTTTTGCTTGCTTCTGGCTCAGCTCGTCCCATTTCCTCTCTCTCGGTATCAGCTCCTTATTGGTTCCTCTCTATGTCCCATTCTTCTCCTCCTCTCCCCATTTCTGATGTTCCCCCCGCTGCCACTGCTACGGTGCGGTCCGCCGCTCTGTCTCCTCTTTCTGCTCCTTTAGAAATTAATACCCATTGGCTTTTTCCTCTATCGCCGCCTTCCTGTTCCCACCGTTCTTTTCCGAATGTTTCTTCTTGATTCCCCTCTTTGCCCTTTCTGTGCTCGGGAAGCTGATGTCTCCCATGTCTATCAGCACTGTGTTATATTACTCCCTATGCTGAACTTCGCATTTACTATCGCCCAATGTTCCATTACAGCAGATCTTACATTTGATGCATATCGGACTCTTCTGCTTCAGAACTCTCTCCCAGTCAAGCTTCCATCAGTCATTTTTATTTTAGTGAAGCATGTAATCTACGTGTTTCATCAAAGCTGCAGAAATTTGACTACTCCTCTGACTGTGCATGAAGCTTCTGCGGCATTATTATGCCACTTCCGCGACCGCCTGACATCTGGACTTCGGCTAGAGTATTCTGTTGCAGTTACCCAGCGTTGGGAGAGCCAGTTCCTTGCCACCTGATCACCGGCTACCTCATGGTTTACCAGCTCGCCAGCGTCATTGTACCTGACGGTCGGTAGATATGGTATTTGACCTTTTTGAATCAGAAATGCACATGTAATCTCAACAATCTATTTATAAGATCTTTGCTCAGCTTTGAAATTTACCGCACTTAGTTTACACAGCATAATTGTTTTTTGTGACACTCATCTTGTATTTTTCCCTAAATTGACGCTCAAGTTTAGTTCGTTTTTCGGTTACATTTTGATTATGAATAATTGCAGTTGGTCATTAGCATAGTGCTGTATAAACATATTAATTGTTTCTGTCATTTGTAACCATCGTTTTGCACCTTATATTTGGAGACGATAAGTGTCGTTGATCTCCTAGTAGTGATTAATGTTGTTAGTGTTTCAATTGTAAAAATGTTCAAACTATATTCATCAAGAGTTTGCTTATTTTCCTGATAACGTTTCTCTGCTTCATTAATTGCATAGTGGTGCTTTTGGTAATTTTGTTCTATTTTGTTTCTCGAACATGCTTGCACTGTGCTGTATAATTGTACATAGTTTTAAAAATACAGTGGAAAAAGTAATCCATCTTATTTGCATCAGGATGTCCAAGTTTAGTTATATCCTGTTATTCAACATTCGATTGATTTGTCTGATAATCAGTTTTTCAATTGCATAGCACTGTACATCATTGTAAATATGTTGTGTTAAAACTCACTGACATATTGTATCTTTTTTCAAGAGACATGTTGACTCATGATTCTTACTGTGTTTATTTTTGCACAAGTTAGTCAATTGCACGGTGTTGTACTTATGAGTAATATATTTTGAAAAATATTTTACCTATTTTGTTCGTTTGTGTGAGGTTATGATTTGTACTATCATTCTCCTTTTACTATTTATGGATAGTGAGAATACGTTAAAGCTTTATTCATCGTGTGTTTTCCTATTCTACTTAAATTTTCTATCTGGTCAACAGAATTGTGTTACATTTCTGTATATGGTCCTATTCTGATTCCTAACATGTTTACACTGTGCTGAATATTTTTACATTGTTTTTGAATATTGCCGAACAGGTAATATATTATATTTACACCAGGAAGTACAAGTTTGTTCTTCTCCTGATATTCATCATTTCATTGATTTGTCTTATGATCAGGTTGTCAATTGCTTTGTACTGTACATTCTTGTAACTATGGTGTGTTAAAACTCACTGTCTTATTGTACTTTTTTGCAAGAGAAATGTTGTCTCAAAAGCTCTCAATATTTTCTTGAACAAGTTTGTTAATCGCACAGCAATGCATTTATGAGCAATAAGTGTTTTTGTTAAAATCCTTCCTAATTTGGTTCTGTTGCGTTTGGAGATGCTCAGACATGCTTGTCACTGATCATTGATCACGAGCTGTGTGTTTGCTCCATTTTTTCAACTTGTGCACTATGCTGTATATTTGTATATAGATTTCAGTGGTTTAACGATCTTTGATCGTATTTTATTTGCATTAAGACGTCCTTATTAGTTCGTCTTCTGATTTCTACCTTGAATAAAGATATTTTGAAACCACCTTTGGCCTTAATGCATGCACTCACTTTCGAGACATGCTTTCGACAAGGTTTTGGAACACAGCGATAGGTATGTACTTCCATTCAGTACATAATGCTGCCGCTAAGTGTTGCTTAGTAGTAGGCCTTGGTTCTAAACTTCTTATGCGGAGCTCTAATTCATCCCATAGGTGCTGTATTGGATTAAGGTCAGGGCTCTGTGCTGTCCAGTCCACACACGCTACGGAATTATCGTCAAAACACGCCGTAATTGTTCTTGCTTTACGGCTCGGTGCATTATCCTTGTGGTACCAACAATCCAGAGTATTGCCACAGAAATGGTACGGCATAATTGTCTAGAATATAGAGGTAGACATGCTGGTTAACAGGTATGTCCTCGATAACCAATGGGCCGGGACCATACCACGAAAATCATCCTTAAACGAGTACACTGCCAGCTCCAAACTGGACCGCAGGAACAGTACACTATGGTAAAATAACGTTCCCCAGGCTGCCGTCATACCCACACATGGCCACCAGACTGATGGATTGTGTATCTGTATTCATCAGTACATGGGACTCGTTTCCATTGATCTACGGTCCACGATAAATGTTCTTTACACCATGCTAAAGGACGAGTGGCATTCCGAGTGGAACCAAGGCTTACGAGCAGCCGCACGACCACGGTAACCCATGGAATGAAGTTCTCTGCGAATGGTACGTGTACATACCGAGGTTCCAGAATTTTTACTCACCTGTACACTGAGGTCTTGTACAGTAAGTACTCCGTTGATTAGCTGTAATGACTCTCTTGAGGCTTTGACGTCCTCTATAACTGATTATCTTTGGTCTGCCGGTACGTTTTGCTGCTTCAAGCACGCCATGTGTCTTCCACTTATTCAGTACGTCCAAAACAGTTGACTTGGGTATATTTAAACGCCTCTCGGTTTCTCTTGTGGACAACCCACTAATCTAACACCCAACAATCTTTCCTTCCTCAAAGTCAGTTCTCTATCGCCGCGAAGTTTTCACTCAACCTCACACAGTGCAATATGATTGCGGTCAGATGCAGGCTAGTTTTTATACCATTTGCAGCTGCACCGCTTCTTAACTACGCAGCGGATTCGTTCATTTGCTTTTGAAAGGGGTGTCTGGTGACTTTTGTTAATATAGTGTATGTGCATATGTATATTTACGTTTGATAAATGTATAGATTTGTAGGCCCGCATTGTGATTCCTGCTTACACACTTTTACGTACGTAGGATAATTTCACTTTTTAACGTTGATAAGCAAGTTCAAAGCAGCGGTTAATAGTTTTTTTCATCGTAAAATAGCTTTTATTGGTTGGTAAAGAAAGAGCAAAATGTTTATTTAAGCGAGCGTGCTATTTTTTTTATGCACGCCGCCGTTTTAGCACGTCTTTTGTAAAAAAAGATCGTGCTTATGTTACGGGTTTGTCCGTCCGTCGGCCTGTACCCACGCCATCTCTGCAACTATTAGTCCGATTTGAAAAATTATTTTTGCATTGAGAAGCTTGAAATATGCGAATGATGATACTTTATTTCGTTTTTTTTTTTACGATGTACAATTTCGCCGCTAGAGGGCGTAAATGCAGATGATGTCGAATTCAAAAATTCTTTTATCTTTCGATTCCATTTATGTCGAAGAGTATTTTAGATATAGCTACTTTTTCAAATATACACATGGATTTTCCGCTAGGGGGCGTAAAAGTAAATTACATTTTCCCCGATAGCTCTTCTTCTATAACTCCGATTTGAAAACTGTTTTCTTCAGCGGATGCACCTCCTGATGGAAAATCTTTTGCATATAATTTCAAATTTTTGGTAAAGAATACTTTAGCCACCAGGGAACGTACGTTTTAATTTGGGCTTCTGATGTATTTGCCGTAAAATCTGAGCTTCTAAAATATCGATAGAAAAAATTATTTCGTGAACTGATGCCACTCACATCGATAAACCTTTTCCGGAATATTTTCTTCTTAAAATATTCCACAGTTTCTTCGCCAGGGGGCGTAGATGTATATTTTATTTTGTCAATATCTCTACTTGTAAGTGTCCGATTTGAAAAATTCCTTCTTTGTTGGATAGTGTTTTCAGTGTGACACGTGTTTCATATAATTTCAAAATTTTCAAGTAATTCATAGACGTTTCGCTAGGGGGCGTAGAGATAAATTGCGTTTCCACCTATATCTCTGCTTCTAAATCTCCGATTTGAAAAAATCTTTCTGCACCGGATACAGCTCCTGATGGAAAATCGTTTGCACATAACTTCTAATTTTTGTAAAAAAAAATGGTTTGGCCACCAGGAGGCGTAAATCTTAATTTCCGCTTCTGATGTATTTGCAGCAAAGAGCTCCTAAGTTCTCGATTGAAAAATACGTCGTTTTGTAGACCGATGGTACTCATGTCGACAAGTCCTTTAGAAACAATTTCTTTTTAAAATAATGCATGGTTTCTCCCCTAGGGGGTGTAGATGTATATCTTATTTTTGTCAATATTTCTACTTCTAGAAGTACGATTTGAAAAATTCCTTCTTTGTTAGCACGTCTTTTGTAAAAAAAGATCGTGCTTATGTTATCGGTATGTCCGTCCGTCCGTCTGTACCCACGATATCTCTGGAACTATTAATCCAATTTGAAAAATTCCTCTTGCCTTGGGAGGCGTGAAATATGAGAATAACGATCCTTTATTTCGTTTTTTACGATGTATAATTTCGCCGCTAGAGGGCGTAAGTGCAGATGACGTCGAATTCACAAATGCGTTTTATTCCACACATTTGCTTCTAAACATCCGATTGAAAAAATTCTTTAATTTTTCGATTCCATTTATGTCGAAGAGTATTTAAGATATAGTTACGTTTTCAAATTACGCATAGATTTCCCCCTAGGGGGCGTAAAAGTAAATTACATTTTTCCCGATAACTCTTCTTCTAAAGCTCCGATTTGAAACATATTTTCTTCAGCGGATACACCTTCTGATGGAAAATATTTTGCATATAATTTCTAATTTTTGGTAAGAAACACTTTGGCCACCAGGGGGCGTAAGGGTTAATTTTTGCTTCTGATGTATTTGCCATAAAATCTGAGCTTCTAAAATATCGATTGAAAAAACTATTTCGTGGGCTGATGCCGCTCACATCGATAAACCTTTTCGAAATATTTTCTTTTAAAAATATTTCACAGTTTCTCCGCCAGGGGGTGTAGATGTATATCTTATTTTTGCCAATAACTCTACTTCTAGGATTCCGATTTGAAAAAATTCTTCTTTGTTGGATAGAGTTTTCAGTGTAACATGTTTTTCATATAATCTCAAAATTTTCAAGCAATTCATAAACTTTCCGCTTGGGGGCGTAGATCTAAATTGCGTTTCCCCTATATCTCTGCTTCTAAATTTCCGATTTGAAAAATTCTTTCTGCACAGGATACAGCTCCTGATGGGGAATAGTTTGCACATAATTTGTATTTTTGTGAAAAAATGGTTTGGCCACCAGGTGGTGTAAATCTTTTTTCCACTTCTGATGTATTTGCAGCAAAATATAAGCTTCTAATTTCTGGATTGAAAAAAATGTCCTTTGTAGACCAATACTACTTATGACGACAAACCTTTTAGATACATTTTCTTCTCAAAATAATACATGGTTTCTACGCCACGGGCCGTAGATCTATATCCTATTTTTGTCAATATCTCTACTACTAGGAGTCCGATTTGAAAAATTCCTTCTTTGTTGGATAGTGTTTCCGGTGTGACACGTTTTTCATATAATTTCAAAATTTTCAAGTAAATCATAGACTTTCCGCTAGGGGGCGTAAGATAAATTGCTTTCCCCCTATATCGCTGTTTCTAAATCTCCGATTTGAGAAATTCTTTCTGCACCAGATACAGCTCCTGATGGGAAGTCCTTTGCACATAATTTCTAAATTTTGTAAAATATTATTTGGCCACCAGGTGGCGTAAGTATCAATTTCCGCTTCTGATGTATTTGCAGCAAAATATGAGCTCTTAAAATCTAGATTGAAAAAAAAAGTCATTTGTTGACCGATACTACTCATGTCGACAAATCTTTTAGGAACATTTTCTTCTTGAAATAATGCATGGTTTATACGCCAGGGGGCGTAGATGTATATTTTATTTTTGTCAATATCTTTACTTCTAAGAGTCCGATTTGAAAAATTCCTTCTTTTTTTGATAGTGTTTCCGATGCGAAATGTTTTTACTATAAAATGTTTTTACTATTTCAAGTAAATCATAGTTTTTCTGCTAGGGGGCACAAAGGTAAATTCCGTTTTCGGCGTTATTTCTGCTCTTAAAACTCGGATTTGAAAAATTCTTCCAGTATCGCATACAAGATTTGATGGAAAATATTTTTCACATAATTTCAAATGTTTGGTAAAGAATGGTTTGGCCACCAGGGGGCATAAGTGTTAATTTCTGCTTCTGATGCATTTGTAGCAAAATGTGGGATACTGAAAATTCGACTAAATTATCTTTTTCTTGGACCGATACCGCTCATATGGAAAAAACCTTTTGGAAAACTTTCTTACTGAAATAATGCTTGCTTTTCCCACCAGGGGATGTTTCTAAGAGTCCGATTTGAAAAATTCTTTCTGTGTTGGAGAGCGTTTCCGGTGCGAAATATTTCTCCTATAAATTCATGTTTTTCTTAACGCACAAGTCTGTAAACAGAGGGCCTAAGCTCACGATTCCGTTTACAGCAATATCTGAGGGATTAAAAACCCGATTGAAAAACTTCTTTCTTCCGTCAGATACTGTTGTTTTCCATACCGGTTCCATTGACTTTGAATAGCTTTGATAAATTTAATTTGCGTTAGAACGGATTCAAAAGACGTGCTTATTACACCCGAAAATTCGATGTCATCTTTCTTGTTACATGTATAAGTTGCAGCGCGCACATACTTATAATGTGAACAACTTGCTCTGTCAGAGTTCTGTTGATATGAAAGGATAAATTAGTGATCGTTTTTCATCTGTTGGGGCTTTAAAAAATTATTACACGTTTTTACATGTCGAATAACCTGTCCGACAGTTCGGTACAAAAGGCTTTTGCCCCATGTCCAAAACGCAAGGATGAATTTGATTCTAGTCCGAACCATAACTCCAGTATTAGTTTTAGTCTCCCGGTAAATTTAAAAGAGTTGACGTGCTTTAACTCCTATAGAGAAACTTCAACGTTTCTGGAATTTCAATACCACACATCTACACAAAGTACTCTCAACTCTTTTATTAACTGACAGTGATCGTTGAAATTGCGCACGTTGGTAGAGTAAATTTTTCCCTATATAAATATAGTACTCAACATAGTCTCTATCACGAGCAATTCATTTGAGCCATCGTTGAACCCAACTCTCGAATCCTCTTTGAAAGAAATTCATATGTGGACTGTTGCACCTACTTTTTCTCAGCCATTTTCACCTTGTTTGTGTCATCAAATTGTTGTCCCCAGGGACTGGCCTTAATTGGACCCAACCGATTGAAGTCGGAGGGAGCCTGATCTGGGATGTAGGATGGATGGGAGACCGCCAACCAGCCTAATTTGCTGATCGCCTGATTTGTTAGCAAAAATGTGTGTGGTCTCGCATTGTCATGGCGAATGTGGATCCTTTTCAGATTCTTGATCGGCCTCTTCCTCCTTATGGCTTCTCTAAGTTTCTTGAGTGTCTTAATGTACCGCTGGCTGGTCTCGGTACGGCCACGTTCCAGAAAATGAAGGAGAATGACACCCCTGACACCCCAAAAAACAGTCACCATGACTTTCTGTGCTGATCGCTGGCTCTTGAAGTTCTTAGGCCTTGGTGAAGAGGTGTGACACCAATACATGGATTGATTCTTCGTTTTCGGATCGTAAAGATATGCTCACATTTCATCCCCTGTCACTAGAGCGAAAAAAGAACGTGTCTTCATTGGATTCAAACGCTTCCAGTAGATTAGAACAGACTTCCACCCTTCTCTCCTTCAAATCGGGTGTCAACTGCCGAGGCACCCACTTTGCACCCACTTTCCAATACCCTAAGTCTTCCACCATCTTCTGTATGTCATGGTGACCACAGTCCAGTTGTGCAAAGTGCTCACGGATTGTGACTCTTCTTTCCGCGCGAATCAATTCATCCACTCGCTGACGATTCGTGTTAATGGTCGCAGATGATGGTCTTCCACTGCGTGGTTTGTCTTCAACGCCAGTTTCTCCATCTTCAAACTTCTTCATCCATCTCTGCACATTGCGCTTGTTAATGGAGTCACCTCTGTAAGCATTCTGTAGTCTTCTGTGGCTGTTGGACAGCCTGCACCCTTTCCTTTGCCAAGAACTCAATGACGGCACGTTGCTTCTGCTTGGAATTCATTATTTACCTGTAATGAAGAAGAAAGGCTACTGTAGAGGAAGACATACTCTATCAACACCGATCCACGCTCTGCCCCGTTGTCGTCGGGCCGGTCCTACCACTCACCATGAGTGGTTCAAGTGCAGAGCACAATGAGCATACACCATCATGCTCAGGTCTTCAGACCCATTCTCCGGGGGATGTAGATACGGAGAAACCAGAAAGCCCATGAATAGATGCGATCTTGGGGCTGTTCAGGCAGATAAACGAGCTGCTGGACAGTCCCACGACGAAAGTGTCCCACAATGTGAGGGGACAGCTGCGTCCGATCATTGATAAGATGCAAGCTGATCTCCTCAAACAGCAACTTCAAATTGAGCTGTTGAAGGGAAGACTAATGGAACACCAGCAGAGTGAGTCCAAGCAGAAACCTCAGCGCACCTTTGCTGATGCTGTAAAGGAAAAGCCGAAGAAGGAAGGAATACCCAAATTCCAATCCGAACACGCGATCCCGGTCTATCCAAAGGACCCGGACGCACCTAAGGAGGATTTCCGGGACGAAGTAGCCATGGACTTCGCACCCTGGAGAATTGGTATTGGTGTGAAAGGATTTAAACGAGTGAGTGAGGGCGGAATGCTCATTTCGTGCCCGAAAGCAAAAGGGATAGAGAAGGTGATTGAGTATTACCAGGACGATGAGAATTTGTCCTCGACATACAAGCTGTGCCCGATAAAGAAAAGACTCCCACGTATCATAGTGTACGGGGACGATAATGAAAGAGATAACCCGGAGGCGGTTGAGCTACGCATCCGGAGCCAGAACGATCTCCAAGTCCCTGAAAAATGCAGGGTGCTCTTCCCATTCACGCCAAAGGGAAAGAGTGCAAAAGTCCACTGGGTGCTCGAGATGGCCCCAGATGACTTCAGAAGCACACTGAAGAATACCCGGGTAAACCTAGGCTGGCGAATCCTTAGCTGCAAGGAATTCATCAGGGAAGCCCGTTGCTTTAGATGCAACGGGTTCAGGCATCACAAGGCTAGATGCTGGGAGGAAGAAGAGACCTGTGCCCGATGTGGCAAGGTGGGTCACAGGCACCAGAATTGTACTAACAAAGCTCAATATCCCAACTGCAGAAAGGCCAATGAGCGTTTCGGCCTCAAACACAAGTTGGACCATTCCAGCCTGGATGCTGATTGTCCCAGTCTCCAGCGAGAAATCAACCTCCAAAGGAGAAGAATAGACTACGGCTAAACGTTGCTGCTCATCGACGGTTCAGTGCACCCAAAAGAAATGACTCTGTAAACGCTGACTGAGCGTATATCTGGGCTTGCACGCCAAATTTACCATGTGTTTTCAAAAAATGTGTTTTTCCATGCGATTTTAATCTGTGTTTTGTCTGTGTGTTGAAAAAGAAATAAAGGCCAAAGTGCCCACCGTTCGGGTGGCGATCGAATCACCCAGGGACGTCTCAACAGATACACGGTCTGCCTGAGTACGCGCCAGCTTCGCGCCACCCGTCCAAGTGTGCGGACTTGCGGTGACTCCGACCTTCTGATGAGAATGGCGACGTATCGTTTGCGGAAACCAAACGCGCCTAGTGAGATCCACGGAACCCTGTGGAGTCCGCAACAGAACGGAACAGGACGATGATTCATCAAATTACTCTATCAACATGTGTAATTTGAACGACTTCTGTCAGTTAATAAAAAAGTTATGCCTTTTTTTGCATTACTTTCGGTACAACCCTCGTAAGCGGCGGTGGCGCATTGGTCTAAGCGATGGCCTCTGATCATTCATCCGAAAGGGGTCTGGGTTCGAATCCCGGTGAGGCATGGATATTGTGTTTGTCTAACGGCACTGGCTCTCTCCCTTCTCGGGAACCAGTGACCCTAAATTCGGGACGGGCGACTGCTTATAGCTCATTGAGTTGCTCATGATGGTCGTTAACCTATTAAGCGGCCGATGTTTCTGAATCAAATGGTGCTCAAACACTTCCCAGCTTTCCAAACAGAAATTGTTCACATAGCGACTGGATTTCACGAAAGCTACGAAAAAACAATACATTTATCCCTACCACCTGAGCAGCACCGAACATAAATCTGTCGCTAGTGATAAGATATCGCTTCTATAGTCCTCTGTTCCCTGCTTCATGACTATAAACATGAACGGAAAGAGCTTGTTCCCCTGAGAAGGACAACGTACTACTGGGCAGAAATAAGTGCCTCAAACATTTGCTCTCTTTCTTTTCCTAGGTTAGTCGACATTGTTACAGCCAGCCCTTTTAGCAGATAATCAGTTAGAAAAGATTAGTGACAGTCATCCTTCTAACTGACCACTTTGAAAAACAAAGTGGTCGTTTAGTGTCAATAATCCCTCTAAATGACCACTTTTCGAAGCTAAGGAGAAAGCATCGCTCTCTGACGAGCAAGTTCATTCATTTGAGACGCGTTCGACACACGTTTTAGACAGCGAAAATATTCGTTCTAGATGATTACAGCCGATTTTGCTAACCCTGATTTAATTCGTTCCAGCCGGTTAAAGGGTTAAACCTCCAATTAGAAAAAACTTGTATTTAATAAAAAATACTCGTAATAAATACAGATTTAGCTGTGGTGAAATCATAAACGCTATGTATTCCTATGACGATTAGGGTAAAGGATCGGCCTACAACTCCTGCCTTCCCTCTGGTGAGCTATAACATTAGCGATCCAATTTTCTTACTGTTTAATCGGTTATGGGGAGTTGTATCACCTTTCTGTCATACTCCGTGCTCGGGACTCAACTCTAGGCCCAACTTGCACCAATAGCTAGAAATCCGCGTCACTCGTGTGTTCGATGAATTACGTTCTTAGTAAATACATGCTGATGAACGGGACAAAATATGTCGGCGACATCAGCAGGAATCGATGGATCCCAGCTGGCTAACGTTAACAGCACAAACTGGCGAAGACGGTGTAAGGGTTTGGGGTCTGATTTCAAAGCGGACATTGGATTGCTTAATAACTCCTGAACAACATTTCGTCTCCACTGTATATCTAAACATCACTGCTTACTCGGCGTACTCGTATATGGTATTGGTGATTCCTGAAAGAGAGAGCCACTTTTATCAGGACAATGTGTCATTCCACAAGGCTCGGACAATCACACAGTGGCTCCAGTAACAATACAGTGATTTCAAAGCGTAAAAATGTCCACCACAGTTCCCAGATCTTCCACCAGTTGAGCATCTGTAGGATGAAATATTGACAGCCATTCGCAACAGAGATTGTTCTCCAGTGAATATTAGGTAATTGGAGGACATCACTTCCTCTTGGCTGAATACACAGGTAAAACGATATAAAATTGCCCCCCAACAGTCCCCAAATCTTAACCCAACTGAGCATTTGTGGGACGAGATTGAGAGAGCCATCGGTAACAGATTTCTCCTCCACTTAATATTTGGTAGACCAAAATTTAATATTACGTGCTCGTTGTTTAAGTAATATACACTTGCTGTCTTAAAGCACGATAACACCACAATAGGCCACCTAAAACACTCAATAAAATCACATTTTTTAAAACTCCTAAAAGCCCATTTACGTTTAAACCGACGAACACTTTCGAGGTCTCCAGACCTCATTTTCAAGTCACTGAATAAAGCCCCGAATCACTTGGAGGCAGCAAGAATATATAGACATAGGTTCGTTATCTCAATTACACGTCACAAGTTTATACATAGGCTGCCAATCTGAAGAAGAAAATTAAAGTCCAATATCCAGGTAGCAGCAAAACAAAACACAAAATTGATTAAAGATAGTCAAGTGGTCTCAGCTTCTTGTTGATCGAGAGCGGGAACCATGAGTCGCCTCCAAGGGGTTGGGATGAAGGCTGGAAAATCCGTATTACAGCAGGTGTCCCAAAATTTTTTAGATGTATGGACTTTCCGAAAGAAATATGTTATATTTGTTTATTGAGGAGTTCAAGATCTTTACATTTGTACAATCTGGTACGAAGCCGTCATTAATGACTGCATCGGTTAAAGCCGTGGAGATGTTCCCGGATCGCAGTGCATACTGATGTTCTTTTAGACGGATCTTCAAAGTCCTCAGTGTCGAGCCAATGTAGACCTTAGGTTCGCAAGCAGGATCCTGGTGGAGAAGAGGTATAAAATACACTACCGGCTCATTTCCGACGTCGACGGTATCTCGGTCGTGGCGAACCAAGGAGAAGACATTACGAGTGTTTATGCCAAATGAGAGGGAGTGTTTATGACATATCCTTTTCAATGTATTGACGAGAGGAGGAAGGTAGTCCAGTTTCCCTACATATTTAGTCGGAGGTCTGGTAGATATCAATGACGAAAAGCGGAGTCTAGAATGCTCACGAAGTAAACGGTGAAAGTGAAATGAGGAATAACCGAAAGTCTGTACAAGAGATTGAATGTACTTGAGTTCTTGAACACGGATGTTTCGAGAGGAAGAATGGGTGAACGCCCTTTTTATCAGAAACCGAATAGCAGAGGATTTGTGTTCAGGTGGATGAGCCAATTCAAAAGGAGCGATGCAGGGTATAAAAGTGGGTTTTCGATAGACAGAATAAGAAATTTGGTTGTTGACTAGGTTCCAGGTTAATTGAATATCAAGGAAGGAATATCTATTTCTATCAATAGTTAACCGATGCAGTCATTAATGACGGCTTCGTACCAGAGTGGACAAATGCAAAAATCTTGAACTTCTCAATAAACAAATATAAAAATTTCTGGCGGAAAGTCTCTACATCTAAACATTTTTGGACACCTGCTGTAATACGGATTTTCCAGCCTTCATCCCAACCCCTTGGGGGCGACTCATGGTTCCCGCTTTCGATCAACAAGAAGCTGAGACCACTTGACCATCTTTAATCCACTTTGGGTTTTGTCTTGCTGCTACCTGGATATTGGACTTTAATTTTCTTTTTCAGATTAGCAACCTATGTATAAACTTGTGACATGTAATTGAGATAACAAACCTATGTCTATACATTCTTGCTGCCTCCAAGTGATTTGGAACTTTATTCAGTGACTTGATAATGAAGCCTAGAGACCTCGAAAGCGCTCGTCGCTGTAAACGTAAATGGGCTTTTAGAATTTTTAATAAATGTAATTTTATTGAGTGTTTTAGGGGGCCTATTGTGGTTTTATCGTGGTTTAAGACAGCAAGTGTATATTAGTTTAATATTTGGTAATTGACGGACACCATCCAATTCTCATATCATCGCATCCTCTTGGCTGAGTTCACCAGTAGAACGAAATAAAATTGCTCACACAGTCCCCAGATCGTAACCGAATTAAGCAGATTGAGAGAGCCATTTGTAACAGACATCCTCCTCCAGAAAATATTGATAATTGTCCGACACCTTCACACCCCCTTAGCTGAATACACTAGTTGATCGGTATAAGCATCTCGTTAAATCCATACCATATCGAATCGAGGCTGTTTTGAAGGTCAAATGTCGCCGAAAATGTTATTTGGTACGTCTTCCTAATAATCTGATACAGTCTCCCTAAGTTTCTTCCACGACTTTCTGTCTTGAGCTAGTTTCCTCTATGTCACATGCTTTCGAGTTTCATCCACCCACATTCTAGGCGGTCTTCCTCATGGGTCCTTTCATGTCCCTTGGTATCAGTTTAAAGTATCGGAGGTCCGTTCTTCCGGTAATATATTCAGCCTATTACCATTTCAAAGAGCTTACTTTAGGCATGATGTCTTCCACTCTTGTTATTTTCCTTACCCACGAATTCCTCTTCTTACCTTTCCTCATTACACCGAGCATGTCAACTTTCCATACTTCTTTCAGTTTTCTGCAGCTTTTGTATGTCTTGTTTCGTTAAGTTCCATGTCTCTGCTCCGTACGTAAGAACTGGAAGGAAGCATTGATTAAGCAATTTTCTTTTAAGACATAATGTTTTTTTTTTGTATTGGAGGTTTTACGACCACCATGAGCAACTCAATGGGATATAAACAGTCGCCCGTCCCTAATTTATGGTCATTGGTTCCAGGGAAGGGAAGATCCAGTGCCGTAAGACAAACACAACATCCATACCCCTCACCGGGATTCGAACCCGCACCCCTTTCGGACGAATGATCAGAGGCCATCGCTTAGACCACTGCGCCTCCGGGGTGGCTAATGGTATATTGCTCTTGAGATTGCGCCATTTCTTCCAAACGTTCTCCAACCAAATGCTACACGTCGATTAATTTCTTCATCAATGTGACCCTCTCTTGATATCTGTTGCACAAGGTAACTGTTCGTACTGGTAATCTTCAGCTTTTCCCCATCATTTGATAAATGTTCATTTTTCAGAAAGAAAATCTTCTGCATTTCTCCTTCTTACATATCATACTTTATTCGATCGCTGCGAAAGATAGGTATTCTTGTCCCATGATTGCGGATGACTCTGTCAAATCGTTCTTCACAATAATTAACATGATATTTAGCCCATTCTAATCTTTTCCTTCTTTGTTTGCGAGATAGAAATGACTTTTGTCTTGGAATTCTATAATTTAAACCCAAGTCTTTGAGCGTGCGTCAAACATACATCTTCAGACCAAACTGAAACAATAAAGCCGCCCCAGTGGCGCAGTGGTCTAAGGCGCTGGCCTCTGATCATTCGTCCGTAAGGGGTCCGGGTTCGAATCCCGGTCAGGCATGGATGTTGTGTTTGTCTTACGGAACTGGCTCTCTCCCTTCCCTGGAACCAGTGACCCTAAATTAGGGACGGGCGACTGCTTATAGCCCATTGAGTTGCTCACAGTGGTCGTTAAACCTTCAAAAAAAAAGAAACAATAAATTTTTAATTGACTCAGATGATTTTCTTCTGTCACTTATACACAGTCTTTTAAATATTCTATCATTTCATGCCGTTGTTCACTTTCCCCTGGGTTTACCAATTTGGTTTTGAATTCACTGAACCTACTGATATTTCTTGCACAGTTTAGAAATACCTCATTTGGTAAGATATACAGCTACGTTTCTTATGATTTTCTCATAAGTGTAGCTTCTTTACGCAAAGTTAGTATTTTACATCAATTCTAGATGAAAAGTCAATTCTTTTCACTCTAGTCACCTTACTATGTTAAACAGAGTTACTAAGTGATCAAGGAATAGAAAAATCCGAGAAAATACAAGTAGCCGGTTTGATGACACTCACACAACTAAATACACTGGCGTGCAAAAGTTAAGGACGACACGGTTTTTCGAACGTAATGTCGTGCAGAAGTGCTCCACATCGACTCAAATCATACCATAAGATCCCTTAAGATTTAAGAATATATGACAAGTGAGCAAAACCGTCCAAACAAGGAATCCAAAGAATACAAAGGCACTTTATTGAAAAGGTAGCTTCGAGCACAACTGGACAGAAGACAGAAAGGTCCATGTGACAGGCGGCTGCCAAGAAAAATCCAATCTTTAGGAGGGGATATGATCACTCCTGACGGCGTTGCAGGATTTACAACGTCTGTCCATGCTGAGGACGAGACCGGTGGGGGAAACAAGATCAGGGAAAAGCGAAAGAAGTGCAGTTAGCAGGGAGTCATAGACCAAATGGGCGGATGGGGACGAGAGAATAGCAGGGGGAGGCCAGAGAAACGGCGCCAGGATAGATCCGAGTTAGTGAGGTCTTGTACGGTTACTACACCTGCTCGGAGCCAAGAGGGGAATAAAAAGCAGGGGAGATGAGGGGATGAACAAGGGAGTTGAAGAAGAGGGGTTCAGAAAGAAGCTCTAGAGTTGAAGAGGAAGGGGAGCGAATGAGGGGAGAGATCGAAGGTGAGTGAGGGGTTCAGAAAGAAGCTCTAGAGTTGAAGAGGGAGGGGAGCGAATGAGGGGAGAGATCGAAGGTGAGTGAGGGCTTCAGAATATGAAGGTAGGAGTTTGGGGGGGGAGGACAGCAATCCATGAGAACTAAAGAAAGAAAGGAAAAATGTGGGTTACGCAAGGAGGCAAGAACGTCACGTACCTGAACTGCGGAAGCCACTGGAGCCGTGAAAAGGTGAATGAAGTTGATCACTCGGCTTGCTTTGTAGCACAGCGGAACATCAGGTAGGCCAGCACCACCATAGGAAGGAGCAGCACAGAGCTTGTGGACATTAATCCAGTGATGACCCGCCCACATTACTCGCTGCCCCTCTTCCGCTACCGTTTTTCCTCTGACTCTCAGACTCGGTTCTTCCTCTCTCCTCTCGCTCCTCTAAATCTCTTTATCGTTTTCTAGTGCATCTTGCCACCCCTTCACCGCTTTCTATTCTCGAGGTTCCCACTGCTTCTCTTCCTCTTGTCTGTGCCGCTGCCCGCTCACCCTTATCCGCCCCTCTTGAAATTAATACACACTGGCTCTTTTGGAAAAATCGCCTCCCTGTTCCGTATTTTCTCTTTCGCATGTCCCTTCTCTCCTCCCATCTCTGCTCCTTCTGGGCACAGGAGGCAGACGTTTCTCACGTCTACCTTTACTGTCCCATCCTGATGCCTCTCCTCGACCAGGCTTCCCGGATTGCCAGTCGCTCTTGTTCTCAAGATCTTCCGTTCACTGCCTACAGACATCTTCTTCTGCGGGCTCATCCACCTACGCTTCTTCCGTCAGCATGTGCCTATCTTTTCGTGCTGGTTAAACACGTTATTTACGTATACCTTCAACAACTCCGCAGCGTTTCCTCGCCGGTCTGTTTACAATAGGCCAGCGCAGCACGTTTGTGCCATTTCCGAGATCGATTGCTTTCTCGAATCCGCCTGGAGGACCAGTCGGCTTCTTCTAGTCGTCGAGAAGCAACCTTCTATGCTACCTGGGCGCCGGTCGCTCCATGGTTTGCGGTTGATTCTGGACTGCTACACCTATCAGTACCCTAGGACATTCTACACCTCCTTTGCTGAGTTCCGTGGCACCCTGGTGCCCCTCCTCCACTCTACGACTCGTCTCCATGTATTTCATGTGATCGTGCTACAACCTGTTCTGTAATACCCAAGTTTTTGTTTTCTCGTTTTCAGTGTGCATATTATTGTGATCTTGTCATTTGAATTGTTGTTCTTCGTGTCATATTATGCTTTACCATTTTTACATTGTTATCAGTGTGCCCTCTGATTCCGTGACCTCCCGTCACTTTTATGTACTTGGGGCTGTACCCTGGTCACCTTAAGTGCTTTCTGTCTATGCAACTAGTGTATTACACCGTGTTCCTGTAGTGTGTTTTACTTTGAGATGTCATGTGGTGTACGTCTCTATCTCTCATTTGTTATATTTGCCGCACTCACTCACACACCTTCTTAGTGTTTAGCCATTTTCTTTGCACCTGTTTGATTTTTGTACAGTTCTATACTTCCACATTGTGTACATACTACTTTCATCCCAGTGTATTTTCATGGGTTTTTTTTGTGCATCCTTTGTACCTCTTGCATTTCTTGTGCTGTACCGTGCTTTCACATTGTGTTAATGCTTTGATCGTGCACGTGCAAATTTATGATAAATTCTGTCATCTATCAGAACCCATAGCTTGTCCTGTGCTTTCACTTTATGCATATACTTATAACATCCCAGAGTGCACTCATGGTTTATCATGTGCTTTTTACTGTACTTGTAACATTACTTGCGCTGTTTCGTGTCTTCACATTGTGTACTTTATTTGGTCATCCCTGTGTATAATATGGTTCATCATGTCTTGTTAATGTACCAGTTACATCTATTGCGTCGTACAGTGCTTTCATTTTGCGTTAATTCCTCTTGTCATCCCAGTGTGCATTCCTAGTTTTTCCCTGTGATCTTACTGTTCCTTCTGCATTTTCTTTTCGTGCAATCCACGCTACCGTTGAATTGTGAATGCTAATGTCATCTCAGTTCATTTTCATGCTTACTCGTGTACATTAATTACTTTCACCCAACCTGTATTATGTTGCTTTGGTGCCCTCGTTAAATAACTGGCACAATTGTGCACGCTGTGTTTTTATCTCACGTATGTAATGTTTTACTTTCACGGCGGTGTTTGTGCTGTTCTTTTTCTAATTTTGTACTATTGTTTCGCCTGTGTTATCCTGTAAATTATGCCCAGCCAATGTCATGTGTCACGATGTGCTTCTCTCTGTCACTTCTCCTGCAATGTTTGTGCAATAAGCTTTGTTTGCAGCATTTTTTATTCATCCCCATTGTCATTGCAGTGTATATACCATCATGTTTTAACAGTTTGTATTATTTCCCAGTAAGACGCCCAACGCTGTACGTCTCCCTCTTATGTTTTCTTATGATGAATAATAATAAAGCGATTTTGAAACCATGCTGAGGACGAGGCTGTCAAGGAGCTGTTGAGGCATCGCGGCCCATTCCTCTTGTAGTGCCAATCGCAGCTGCGGGATTGTTGCTGGCGGCTGGTGACGTGCTGCCAAGCGTCTCCCGAGAAGGTCCCACACGTGTTCGATTGGATTTAGGTCCGGAGACTTTGCGGGCCAATCCATGCGTTGAAAATCTTCACTCTCGAACAGCTCCGCGACAGCCACTGGACGATCAGGTGTAGCGTTGTCGTTCAAAAAGAGGAACTCAGGACCAACAGCACCTCTAAACAGACGCACGTGAGGCAGGAGAACCTCGGTACAATAGCCGACACCAGTGACTGAACCTCCTTGGAAAATGTGGAGGACAGTACGGCTACCAAGCATGATACCGCCCCAAACCGACAACTCCTCCACCTCTAATAATGTCCCTTTCGATGATGTTGGAGGTGTCATTGCGTGTTCCCTGCTCTCTCCAGATGTGTGTACGTCTAGAATCGCTCGTCAGACTAAATCTGCTCTCATCCGTAAAGAGAACTCGACCCCATTGCTGATGTGTCTAGTTCATGTGTTCCTGGCACCACAGAAACCGCCGTCTCCGATGAACAGGCGTTAGTGGCACACACCGTACTGGTCGTCGTGCAATCAGACCACCTTTGTGCAGCCTCCTGGCCACGGTAAAACGCGATAACGGACGTCCAGTTGTCTGTTGCATGTGCCTTATGATTTCTCCCGCTGTCTGCCGTCTGTCTCTCTAAGCCTGTAGGACAATATACCGGTCTTCCGCCGCCGTGGCTGCTCGTGGACGACCACTGCTAAACTTTCGAACAGCTATTCCTGTCGTTTGAAATGCTCTCCAAGCTCGTGAAAACTCCTCGGCCACAATAGTCACATTTCAACCTTCTTCCAACTTCCCAATGACGTGACCTCGGGTAAAGTCATCCAGATGTCATCCGCGGGATTGCCTGTTGGCCATATCACACGGTGGAAGCAACTCGACGTCGTTCAAACCGATGTACGCCGTGAAATAGCTTTCACCGAATTGCTGAGGGTACACCGCCCGTGTACTTTATATCCTTCCGACACTCCCCCCCCTACGTCATGCTGCATATATGCGCATGCCTAAGCGTACGGGACCCTAGTCTATCTCCTGAGTGGTCTTTTGGTCCGTTCTGCCTGCTCGTTCCGCTGTTATGCTAATTTCTCCACTTCGTCCTTTATTTTTGCACACCAGTGTAGGAGTTCTATTACTGTATTAGCTGTGATACCTGGCAATGAGAGATGACTCATACTAATTAATACCTTATCGGGTCCATGTTGCGTCATAATAACACCTGATTGGCTCTCAGGACAAACAGCCTCATTGGTTAGTTTTTAGTTAAGGAATCCACAACTTGGTACATAAGGCAGTTGCGTTTTCTCTTTCTGTTTATTTGACTATGACGTTTGACAGAATAAAGAGAATTCAACAACATTCGTTGCATTGCATTTTGCATTAGATTACCTTTCTAATGATATAGAATTTCATGGTAGTATTTTAAAAAAGATTGATGTTATGAGCCATCAAACATTAGAAATACAAATTTTTCCAAAGGTTTCTACAATTTTGGTTACTAATGTACACTCTCGGCATCACCTGCTGACAGAAAATTTACATACGGGTAGCGCATCATAGATTGTCTTCATAAGCCACACCGCAATATTGTGCATCTTCGTACAGCTAACAATTTCTTACAGCTAGCAAAGTAAAGTAGCGTGCACTCTCTTTTATCTCCAGGCGCTCTGTAATTGTCAGATAATATTTTCATCCTTAAGTTTTGGACAGCAGCGTTTATATTTTCGTAAAAACAGATCTGGTGAAAACATTAAGCTTTCTCTAGAAGCTTCTTACCCGGAATATTCTGCATATGTTGTCCTTAGAAAGATAATAGTGACGAGGGAAATTATTGAGAAAGCTTTTTAGTCAGCCTCGTGTCTTGCTGGACGTGGTCGTACTACAAATTTTATTTGCAGCACGAAATTGTGAAAAGGCATGATTTTGGAAGTAAATTATAAAACATTTTACAGGAATAGAATTCTCACGGAAACAGGTGAAACGTCGCGGATTAAATCTTTCATTTGAATAATAAAACGTTGAGCTCCTGATCATTCCCTGATAAAGAATATTAATATTCAAATGCCTAAACTTAGAATATCACATCGTAAACTCATCGTCTAAATTTATAACGTTGCCTAGTATATGCAGCTCTAAGACATGAGTCCATCATAAACTTTAACTGCTACCGTTTTGATAAAACTTATCTGGTTTTCAAGTGGAAAAGAAGCAATAAATCTTAGTTGTACTGTAGATAACATCAGAACACGCTCGTCAGGGGAATGATATAGCATTCTCCTCTTATTTTCTTCACAAGGCACGTGGTTGCCATCTTTAGTTTTTCTTGTATATAAGATGAACACGCAAGATTTGACATAACATTCTGGAGTAAAGGTTGCTCATCTCTAAGCAACATTTCATATTCAGTGTGAAGGCTCACACGCAATTGAAGCATTAAAAATGAGGAACTGAAATTCCCAAGTATGGTTTTCCAACTCCATTTTAGAACATGCATCTGAACAATATTATTTACATTTAACTTTCTGGAGTATGTTGCAGGGTGATGCAAGTTCTAAAAATAAGCTACTGCGTCGGCTACTGGAAATATGCACACACACACACACGCCCACTCTCTCTCTCTCTCTCTCTCTCTGACACACACACAGATAACTATATAAGAAATCTACGCTCATCGTCTAGTAAGTTATAAATCCATTTCGCCGAAGTTTTAGTATAGTTGTACGACACCTAAACGAAAGAAAATGCACACTTTTCGCGCAATTCTTGGCTTCATGAAAACGTTTTGCGTTTGATCAGCCCTGAGGAGAGAAAAAGAAAATATACAGGGTGTCTATAAGGTCTTTCCCACATTACAAAACATAATATTAAAAATCGTATTACAGGTAAAAGAAAGGGATTGCTTGAAAATGACGGTGCACAAGTAAAGTGTTTTTTCCAGTGTCAGTACACCTTACACCTTCACATGGGCGCCATTTGCGGCACGGAGGGCATCTAAGCGTTATTCGATTTCACCCCATGTTTTGTTTTACATCTCAGCAGAGATAAAACCAATGCCGTCCGCTATTCTGTTCTTCAACGTCTCGACATCTATTCTGCTCTTCAACGTCTCTTCAACGTTTCAACATCTGGAACACTACTAGAGTAAATTTGGTCTTTCACATAACCCTACAGGAAAACGTCTAGATGGGTTACGTCGGCCAATCGAGGTGTTCATATCATGGGACCGTCGCTGCCAATCCATCTGGAAATGTCGTATTCAGGAACTCACGAACCATTATTGACCAGTGTGGTGGGGCACCGTCTTGTTGGAAAATAACCGAAGGTTGGAGTGCATGCAACTGAGGTGCTACAAAAAGTTCCAACATGTCCAGGTACAAGTTACACGTTACCGTGGGCTCTGTAAAGAAGATGGGTCCCATGATTCTGTCATGTATCAGGAAGCACCATACGTTCACTTTCGGGCTAGACCTCTGCTGTTGGATGACACAATGGGGATTTTTTCTGATCGCCAGATTCGCACATCTACGGTACCAGAGACGTGGAATGTGGCTTTATCTGAGAAACAGACACCGTGCAGATAATCAATATCATGAGCTGTGCGCTGTAACATCTCCGTCGCAAATCCAGCACGGCAAGGCCTGTCATCAGGCTGAAGAACCTGAACGATCTGTACCTTATAAGCATACAGATGAAGACATTTCTGTAACATTTTGTGAACCGTGGCACGGAGAATCCCAGTTTCCTGTGAAGCACGACGAAAGGATTTTCTGGGGCTTGGCAGAACTGTCTCCTGAACAGCTGCAGCTGTCTCTTGTGTAACAGGTGGTCGGTCCGCTCTGGGTAGATCACCAACACTACCAGTCGCTTTAAACTTTTCATACCAAGCTTTTATGGTTTTTTTTTTTTGGTCCGGTAGACAATAACCACCGATTTGTTCTCATGGAACCACAAAACGCACGCTGCTTTTTCTTGCATGGAAGCCATTATCGATGAAATGCTCCTCCTATTCAGCAAAAAAACTTCGATTGCTGCTATATCATGTTGCCAACCATTTTATTTTAATTTACATAAATTTTTTATGTTAATTTTTGTAATGTGGAAAAGACTTTATGCGCACACTGTATAGTGGAGCGTCGATTATATGTTTCTCAGTTATACGTTTCTCACTTTTGTACGTTATTCTCCGTCCGTCCCGATGTTTTACTGTAGTTTCTGGCGTTTTTTAAACTAAGTTATATGTAATTCGTTTATACGTTTTTTGTAATTATACGCTAAATTTTGAATTTCAAATCATCAAAAATACACGGCCTTTTGATTCTTTTATACGTAACCCGTTAGGCTACAAATTTGAGAGTTGATGCCACCGGTGAAGGATATGTTGTTTACCTTCGGTTTGGATGAAAAATCGGTTATCCTGGGATATTAGAATACAATCCTAAATGTATCACCAATATTCAACATTCTGGTTTCAAATGGATGCATTAAGGATCTATAGGGGAAAGAAACTGTTAATTCATGAGTTCCATACACTGTAAAAAAAAATGGTGTGAATTCACGGAAAATGTCTGAAATTAATGTGAGGTATTGGGAAACTTCTCCCACTCTATAGGGGAAAGAAACTGTTAATTCATGAGTTCCATACACTGTAACAAAATGGTGTGAATTCACGGAAAATATCTGAAATTAATGTGAGGTATTGGGAAACTTCCCCCACTCTATAGGGGAAAGAAACTGTTAATTCATGAGTTCCATACACTGTGAAAAAATGGTGTGAATTCACGGAAAATGTCTGAAATTAATGTGAGGTATTGGGAAACTTCCCCCACTCTATAGGGGAAAGAAACTGTTAATTCATGAGTTCCATACACTGTAAAAAAATGGTGTGAATTCACGGAAAATGTCTGAAATTAATGTGAGGTATTGGGAAACTTCCCCCACTCTATAGGGGAAAGAAACTGTTAATTCATGAGTTCCATACACTGTAAAAAAAATGGTGTGAATTCACGGAAAATGTCTGAAATTAATGTGAGGTATTGGAAAACTTCCCCACTGTGGTTCCATCGAATCACGACACTTAAATAATGGACGGCCTGGACGAACTCTAAACACACACACATTTAATCTGTTGTACACTTACAATTGATACAGAATACTCTAACAACGGAACCTACTCGTTCCGCTAAGAAATACAAACATGGCGAACACATCGAACACCAATCGAACACACTTCGGCACACCGCACAGTCTCGGTGTTTACACTTCAGAACTCTCTGTAGCTCTACTTCTTGTCTCTGGAAGCATGTTTTAGTGACGAGCCGACGTTCGACGCTCACGCCACCCAGCGGTCGTTCCTCCGCGTAGCGATCTCGGCATTTCACCATCATGACGTCACATACCGAAACCCCACGTTAATATGTAGCAAAGTGTCCCGTAAGTGCCCCCCTTTAAATAAAATTTCCGTTCTTAAAAGTGCCCGTTTCCAACACTTTCCAGCCGTAGGTTGAAGAGGCGTATATGCTGCAGCTTTGTCTGTCTGTATGTCTGTCTGTCCGTCCGCACAATAACTCGAGTAAAAATGGTTCGATTATGATAAAATTTTAGTATGTGGTAGGGGATAACCTAGGGACGAACCCTTTTGAAAATGGGTGAAATGGGATCAAAGATCAGGACATAGGAGCGGGTTCATTTCAATTGTCTTTGTGCGTCATAACATGCGTAAAAGGGGTTCGATTTGAATAAAATTTTAGTATGTGGTCGGGGACCACATGGGGACAAACTCTATTGAAAATGGGTGAAATGGGGTCAAATATCACGACATAGGAGCGGGATCCATTTCATTGCCTTTATGCGTCATAGGTTGCGTAAAAATGTTTCGATTTCGATGAAATTTTAGTATGTGGTAGGGGACCACATGGGAACGAACCTATTGAAAATGGAAGAAATTGAGTCAATGGTCAGGACAAAGGAGAGGGATCCGTTCCATCGCCCGTTTGCGTTATAACTTACGTAAAAATGCTTCAATTGAGACAAAACGTATCATGTTGTTCCGAAAGTACACTTAACCGGTTCTGTTGAACAGCATCGAAATGGGGTCAAAGGTCAGGGCATAGGAGCGAGATTTATTTTACAGATATTATCCTTAAAACTTGAGTAATGATTTCTGGTATGTTGGAAAGCGTATCATAATCAATACATTGCATGCTTTTACTAACTGTTTTATCAATCGCCGTGTTTTAACAGATTGTCCGTAGTCAGAAATTCCGTTTATTTCAGAAAAATCCATTTCAGGTTTTTTCGTGTTTAAACTGAAATTAGTAAAAATCGACGACTCTGAATTTTCAGTGATTAGCTCCGATAATCCTTCCACTACAGTCAGGATTAAACCCCCGACGTTTAAGTCGGTAACTCACGCCTTTAACAACTGAGCCACAAACGCCCGGAAATCGAAGTCATGTACATCATGAAACAAATTGCGCAATGATGAGGGTTTTTTTTTGTCATTAACACGAGTGATTTAGTGATATATTTTCTGTTGGAACTTATTATTTATCTGAATAAATTTTTATTTCTGTTGTAGGACTTTTCACAAATTATACATTTTTCATCGTGATTTTTCGAAGCAACAAAATGTTTTTCAACTTGATATTTTTAAACTGACAATGACTTTCAGTAATCTTTAAAAAAGGTGAAATGCACATTCTCAAAATATTATTTCACAAAGAAAAACCCTTAAACATAAAATTTACTCTTGATAGCTATCATAGCTTTTGTCTTAAGTTGTCCGAAGACTGACATATAGACATCGTATAATCATCTGTACAATAAGTAAATCATCTAATTTCTAACAGTAACACGATATGTAATAAATAGTTGAGCACAAAATAGGGGAGAGGGAAAGAAGTATCCTGTGCCACAAAAAACAAAATTCATGCGATTTGCTATCCACAATATCCGATCTCATTACAGAACTTTAAAATCAGATCCTTAGAGAGATCTTTGAAATTTAAAATTTAATCAAACCTCAGGTATTCTCACCTATTACCGGTAAGTTCTCGTCACACGGATACGAAAAAAATGGGAAAGGAGTTTTTCCGTTAATATAAGAAAGGAATTGCTGAAATATTTCTGAAAATTAAGAATTTTTCGTTAGCACATCTCTAAAACGGTAATTTATAGTCAATATAAAAAAGAAACTGCAGAAAGGTTTCTGAAAATTCAGAAATCTCCCGTGGTACGAGAAATCCGTGAAATTCAGATTCCTTTCTGTCATTTCACAGAAAAGGTATCAGAAATATGCTTCGTCAATTCACGAAAGAAATGACAGAAAGTGCCTCGTAAATTTCAAGAAATTTTGTACAGTGTGCTGGAGCACTGGTCTCAGATTCGTAGTTGTGAGGATTTTATTTAACCCTTTAACAACCATGATCCCAAAATCTTGTATCACTCTAAATACCATAACTCCTGAAATGGTCTGTGTCGGTTGACTTCTTTGTCTAGGACCAATAGTGACTGAGAGTGACACCTGCTGATCCCTAATAGGTCATGAAAATTTGAAGAGCAGGTAAGGGTAAGAAATCTGATGCACTCTAGACAGGTGTTTCCGGCGGCTATAGTCGTTTGTATGTAAGGGCGTTTTGGGTGTTATGGTCGTTAAAGGGATAATCTACATTGCTGGCCACCCAAAATGCAACACCAAGAGGGAAGCATTCGATTGGCCTCAAATTCACAGCATGCGTCGCCCGTGAGAGGATATGCAAACGATTAGCATTGCAGGGCATACGCAAATCATGTGCGCGCGGCACGCCACCGAGAAGCACTATAAGAAGGGTGCACAGAAGGCGAGATGTAACTAGTGGAAGTATGTTGTGCTTCCGGACCCGTGAGTGGGAAGCTTCCAGATGCCTCGTCGCAGAATAAGACAGTCATTCCAGCACGTTTCGGAGTTCGACAGAGGACGAATAGTGACTTATCGCGACAGCGGTTTATCGTTCCGGGCCACAGTAAGGCGAGTATGGATTCGGTGGGTGCAGGAGGGACGGACGGACGGACCGACGTGAGCGATTGCCGCAGCCGCGGCTAACCACCGACCGAGAGGACCGGCATGTTGTGCGGCGGGCATTGACGACTCGCACCGCCACATCACAAACGTTAGCGCAGGAATTAGGGTGTGTTGCACAACAACCTGTGTCAGCACGTTCCGTTCGACGTCGTCTGCAAAAGCGCGGACTTGTCGCACGGCGCCCATTGCTCCGATTGCCCATGACGTTACACCACCGGCGAGTGCGGCGGAAGTGGGCCGTTAAACGCCGCACCTGGACTACGGAATTGCACGACATTGTCTTCTCCGACGAAACCCGCTTCTTCCTGCAACACCACGATGGTCGGATCCGCGTGTAGCGGCACCGCGGCGAGAGACTGTATGACCCCTGCATTATGCATCGCCATACTGGTCCATCGCCTGGAGTTATAGTTTAGGGCGCAATTGGATATGACACCCTCATCCCTCTGGTATGCATCGCCGGTACACTCAACTGCCACCGCTACATGTCCGACGTTTTGGAGCCTTTATTCTCCCTTACCTGCAGGACCTACCAGCCGCCACGTTTCAACTGGACAATGTGCGCCCGCACATGGCACGTATCGTGCAACGATTCTTCACGGCCCACAAGGTGTCACTGCTGCTATGGCCCGTCTGTTCTCCTGATATGTCGTCCATCGAACACGTCTGGTCGCTGATCGGCAACCTAGTGGCCCTGCAAGCACCACCCGCGGCTACGCCTGATGAACTGTGGTAACGTGTGGACGCTGCCTGGACCGACATACCCCAAGCCCACATCCAAAGCCTCTTTCATTCGATTGCCGAGGCGTGTAGCGGCCGTTATTGCCAGCCATGGGGGCCACACGAACTATTGATGTCTGCGTGTTCCACAAGTCGCACGGGCTTGTAAGCTCAATCGTTTCATCTTTGTATCTGTTGTTATGTGTCCAGTAAATCTTGCTTTGCTATCTCGTGTCCTTTTTGGTGTTGCATTTTGGGTAGCCAGCAGTGTAGAGTCAGGATTTTTACAGATACATAGAATCGTTAACACAGTAGTTTGATTTTCATAGTATTTATGATTTTGGCAATGCGATAAAATATATTATGATTTGTCACTTTTTTTTTTACTTTCACCATCAATTTCACTTTCATAAAAACACTATTAAGAATATCTTACGCATGGCGCTAAAATATAAATTTTACAGTAGTATTTAACATTTTGAAATGTCGTTATTTATAATATACATTTTTAATGTACACATACAGTAGTATTTAACATTTTGAATGTACAGTGGTGCCGGATTTTACGCTGATTCAATTATACGCGGTCAACCCCACTGATAGATTCATATCACACGAGAAATGGAACTACGAATAATTCAATCAATGCGTGCTGACGGCCCCTGTGGTGTGACTGGGTCGATGATTTTAAAGGTTTTCTTATAATTAACGAAGAAGCAAAATATATTACTCAGATGGGCGGGGGATGGGGTGAAGGCTTCGTCGATATTATGAAGAAATAACAGATTTATTGCACATTAAGAACCGTTGACTAATGAAGAGTTAGAAAAACTTGTGACAACTTCCTTGGACGAAGACGATGCTAACGACAACGACGAACAAGAATGAAACTGCCAGCGGTAATCTGCACAAGTTTGCCGAAATTTTCCAAGCAGAAAAGCACTTGAAAGATTTAATTTCTAACTACAACGTCGTGCAGAAGTGCTCCATGTCGATTCAAATCATACCATAAGATCCCCAAGATGTAAGAATGTGGGACAAGTGAGCAAAACCGTCCAAACAAGGAATCCAAAGGATACAAAGGCACTTTATTGAAAAGGTAGCTTCGAGAACAACTGGACAGAAGACAGAAACGTCCATGTGACAGGCGGCTGCCAAGAAAAATCCAGTCTTTTGCAGGGGAAATGATCACTCCTGACAACGTCTGTCCATGCTGAGTACGAGGTTGTCAAGGAGCTGTGGAGGCATCGCGGCCTTTTCCTCTTGTAGCGCCAATCGCAGCTTCGTAATTGTTGCTGGCGGCTGGTGACGTGCTGCCAAGTGTCTTCCGAGAAGGTCCCACACGTGTTCGATTGGATTTAGGTCCGGAGACTTTGCGGGCCAATCCGTGCGTTGAAAATCTTCACTCCCGAACAGCTCCGCGACAGCCACTGGACGATCAGGTGTAGCGTTGTCGTTCAAAAAGAGGAACTCAGGACCAACAGCACCTCTAAACAGACGCACGTGAGGCAGGAGAACCTCGGTACAATAGCCGACACCAGTGACTGAACCTTCCTTGGAAAATGTGGAGGTCAGTACTGCTACCAAGCATGATACCGCCCAAAACGAGAACTCTGGCACCTCCAAACCGATCCCTTTTGATGATGTTGGAGGTGTGATTACGTGTTCCGTTCTCTCTCCAGATGTGTATACGTCCAGAATCGCTTGTCAGACTAAATCGGCTCTCATCCGTAAAGAGAACTCGATCCCATTGCGGATGTATCCAATTCTTGTGTTCCTGGCACCACAGAAACCGCAGTCTCCGATGAGCAGGCTTTAATGGCGCACATCGTACTGGTCGTCGTTCAAATAAACCATTTTTGTGCAGGCTCCTGGCCACGGTAAAACGCGATAACGGACGTCCTGTTGTCTGTTGCATGTGCCTTGGGATTTCTCCCGCTGTCTGCCGTCTGTCTCTTTTCGCCTGTAGGACAATGGACAATATACCGGTTTTCCGCCGCCGTGGTTGCTCGTGGACGACCACTGCTAATCTCTCGGACAGCTGTTCCTGTCGTTTGAAATGCTCTCCAAGCTCATGAAACGATGCTGTGAGCGATCCCGAACTGCTCGGCCACACTAGTCACACTTGGACCTTCTTCCAACTTCCCAATGACGCGACCTCGGGTAAAGTCATCCAGATGTCGTCTACTGGATTGCCTGTTGGCCATATCACACGGTGGCAGCAACTCGACGTCGTTCAAACCGATGTACAGCGTGCAATAGCTTTCACCGAATTGCTGAGCGTACACCGCCCGTGTGCTTTATACCCTTCCGACACTCCCCCCACCTACGTCATGCTGAATATATGCACATGCCCTACCGTACCGGACCCTAGTCTATCTCCTGAGTGGTCTTTCGGTCCTTTCTGCTTGCTCGTTCCGCTGTTATGCTAATTATTCTTCTCCGTCCTTAATTTTTGCACACCAGTGTATAATCGCTCTATGGAACGTAGGCTTAAAATAAACCGAAGTATTGCGGACTCTTTAATGCCGTATTATGAGATTTTTCAACAGCTAAAGACGCAGCTACAACAGTTGTTGATAACGATGTTTTTCGGAAAAAAAAAAACTCCTTTTACTGGCTCTAGGTTGCCCCGCCCAGAGTCTCCACGACTGCACCTTATGCATCAGCTTCGGACCACAGCTTTGACGCACGGGCAGTGTTGTTAAGTAGTGAAGGCAACGATTAGGGAGGCGTGCATAAGGAATTGCATCATGAGATCTCATTTGTTAACGGTAACTGTTACAGAAGAACGTATAGATTGTTCTTTGAAAAATACACTTTATACCGAATAATACCGTACACATATAACGAAAAAAAGCGTGTGAAATTATTTATTGTATGTAGTTTTATTATTAATTTAGAATTTAGCGGTTTCGGCTTTACGTGGTCTCGTCGGAACGGAACCCCCGCGTGAAATGCGGTATTACTGTACGCTATTTGCATTAATACGTTTTTTAAGTTGTGACGTACCTCAGAGGTGATACACATATTAAGACGACAAAGTTCCAGCGATAAATTCTGTCTGGTAATTGGGAAGCATTCGGGTCCGGAACAGATGGATGCGAGTTTGATCCTGTTCACCGGCAAATTTGTGTTTACATAGAGGCCATCGCTGAGAAAAAGGTGTAACCGAGGTTTAACTGTATTTTCTCACCTTTAGTATCGATGGCAAGAGATTTTACGCCTGAGTTCAACCAAAACCTGAATCAAACAAAGAGACATCTCAAAAATGGAAGAAAACAGATTACAGCAGAAAAGAGAACGGTTTTGTAACAAAAAATAAAGACGAAATTTTGAAGAGGGTTAAAGGGTTATACGCAAAATTATATGAAAAGTATGATGAATCTATTTCGTAAGAAAATAAATACATAGACTTAATAGCCTACAGTATACACATGGCAGAATTCGATCATGCAATTAAGATCATGAAATGGGGAACGGCTTCTAAGGGAAATGGGATTACCACGTACATTGTGCGGTAATATAGGAATAGCAACTAAACTCGGCAAAATCTTATTACATGCTTCAACAAAGGGAAGATTCCCGAAGTCTCGAACAATGCTACAGTGATCCTGCTACACAAAAGAAAAAGCATTGAGGATCTTAGGAACTAGAAAGTCATCAAACCATCATTATTCTCGTATCGTTTGAAGGAAACATTGGGCAAGGCTCAACCAAGACAACATGCCATATTCAGGAGTGGCTACCGTTTTATAAATCATATATATGCACGGAGAGAACTTATTGAAAGAGCGTATGAGTTTGAAATTCTACTACGAATGGCTTTTAGCGATCACGAAAAGGCTCTTAATTCCGTGCAAACATCAGCCGTCGTTATGTCTTTGAAATCCTGCGGTATCAGGGAACCGTACGTTATTAACATTGAACGCATTTATGAAAATGCTAGTGCAAAGGTTCCACACGGTTTCCATGGAACGCAACTCGTTTAATAATGATAAAAGAACTAAGACAACGTAACACCACATCTTCCAAGGTCTTTGACAGTTACCTCCGAGATCTTGAAGGCCTACCAAGTCGTGACGTCATTTTCAGTGACGTCATACCCCGCGGATCTATTGATCAAACAATCCGTATCTGTAATACCACGCTACGCCAAACTGTGTGACTTGTGATTTTTGTGGTTGTCCATGCTTTCCGTGAAATTAGTAGTGTTCTTTTCCTGTGGTTTGCTTCAACTAACATTTTAATTAGTTTTTATATACCGGTAATTGAATGAGATAGGTATTTGAATTTTTATTACGCGACATCCGTGTTGTGTTCCCGGCTGCCGTGGAAATTATAAAACAGGACCCAAAGTTGATGTGTATGGAGTTCCAAAAGACTAAGATTTGTGTTTCTAAGTGAATGTGTGCCATTTAAAGGGATAACTTCGCAGTTACACCACATCGTAAGACATGTACATAGAACATTTTTAAATCGAATTTAAATACAAGACCTTAGTTAATTAATTTGGTCAAGCATTTGGAAAAAAAGCATTTTATCAAGTGGATTTTGTTGAGGTCTACTTTAAAAGTGAAATATGTTTTTACATGCTTACTGCCCGTTGTGGTAACAGTGAACACTTCTTGTTCGATATTCATCTTCTGGAGAAAGAATATATATATATATATATATTCCGTTATTTGTTGAAAATTCACTTGTTCACCGTGGCATTCTGATTTAGTTATCATCACAATTAGTTGAGATATGTTTTTATAACAGTTAAAAACAATGACGTAGTCTTTGAAAACATTCTGCCACGATCATTCATCCCTGTTATTAAAGTTATTGACTGAAAAAAAGAAAGAAAAACATACGGAATCCGGAAATTGATTTTCAGAGTTAAAAAACGGGAGCTGCAACCGCGTAATAATTTTATTTCTCATTCTTTTAAGAAAAAGAATATGTTAAGCATTTTCAGTGATATGTCATATTTGTGATGCAATTTTTCACTGTAATACTGAAATCCTAACACAACGATCGTGACCACTGGATGGTCCGATTCCAAAACATTCTTCCACGATCGTTCATTCCTGTAACTAAAGTTATTGATTGACAACAACAACCAAAACACATACAGAATCCTCAAATTGATTTTCAGATTTAAAAAACGTGAGCTGCAACATGGCAAACACGTTAAGCATTTGCAGCTTTGTGATGCAATTTTTCACTGTTACCATCGGAAATAAGCTCCGATGCACCCAGGCTCTCTCTCTCTCTCTCTCTCATGGCCAGCGACGATCCACCGCTAGTGACGTCACAAACCTGTGCGATGGCCTTCTCTTTCCGGTGGTCACGCTTTAACACCACATTGGAGAACGTCTTTCAATCATTGAACCGGGAAGACTCTTGGATAAAGGTTAGTGAAGATTGTTTAACACACCTGAAATTTGTCAGAATTCTCGAGTATTATCGAGAATCTTCTTCACTAGAGTTAAAAAGTGGGATTAGTTATTAACGTACATACAACAAAATTGATACACATTGCTTTCACAAGAACTGAAGATTCAGAGGTTGATGGGGCAAATTTATAAATAATTCATGCTTACATTTACCTTGGGCATCAAATATAAAAAAAAAGGTTCACATCGTAAAAGAAATTAATTGGCGTCTACAATTTTGCTGGAGTGCATTTGGACAAAAACATAGTACAAGTTTTAATACCAATGTACCGTTATATCTCAAAAGTGTTGAATTCTTCAACGACCAGGGACGTAAAATCTCGTGTCTCTCAAATAACCATAACCACCTGAAACTCTCTGTTGCTCCTTTCAGAATTGTTTCCCTCCTGTTTTACTAGATATCGTTCGTAGTTTTCTTTGCTAGTTAACAAATGAAGGATTAGTGCTTCGTCACCACACGAAACTTCCGATCTGTAGTCTTGATGTACATTAATCTCCACATGTTTTCCATGGAACGATCATTGCGTTTTTTTTTACTGAGAAGGCATGCGATGTCATGAGGGTAAGTAGTATACCCCCGGGAGATACCAACGCCTGCCTTACGTATTTATTTAGCTAAAACAATGGTGACTGAGAGTGGCTTCTGCTAATACTGTAGAGGCCGTAAAAACTCTAATAAGAAGGGGGGTACGCAATGCTCTTCACTCTAGACAGGGGTTTGAGACGGTCGTCGTAATTTCGACGTAAGAACATTTAGGGCTGCCGTGGTAGTTTTGATGTAAGGGTGTTTCAGGCGGTTGTGGTACTTTCGATGTAAGGGTATTTCGGGCTGTCGTGGTAATTCCGATGTAAGGGAGTTTCTGGTGGTAGTGGTAGTTACGATGTAAGGGCATTTCGAGCTGTCGTGGTAATTCCGATGTAAGGGCGTTTCTGCTGATAGTGGTAGTTACGATGTATGGGCGTTTCTGGTGATAGTGGTAGTTACGATGTAAGGGCATTTCGGGCTGTCATGTTAGTTTCGATGTAAAAAAATTTTGGGCTGTCGTGGAAATTCCGATGTAAGGGCGTTTCTGGCGGTAGTGGTACTTTCGATGTAAGGGCATTTCGGGCTGTCGTGGTAATTTCGATGTAAGGGCGTTTCTGGTGGTAGTGGTAGTTACGATGTAAGGGCATTTCAGGCTGTCGTGGTAATTTCGATGTAAGGGCGTTTCTGGTGGTAGTGGTAGTTACGATGTAAGGGCATTTCAGGCTGTCGTGGTAATTCCAATGTAAGGGCGTTTCTGGTGATAGTGGTAGTTACGATGTAAGGGCATTTCGGACTGTCATGTTAGTTTCGATGTAAAGGAATTTTGGGCTGTCGTGGAAATTCCGATGTAAGAGCGTTTCTGGCGGTAGTGGTAGTTTTGATGTAAAGCCATTTCGATCTGTCGTGGTAATTCCCATGTAAGGGCGTTTCTGGCGGTAGTGGTAGTTACGATGTAAGGGCATTTTGGGCTGTCGTGGAATTTCCGACGTAAAGGCGTTTCTGGCGGTAGCGGTAGTTACGATGTAAGGGCATTTCGGGCGGTCGTAGTACTTACGATGTAAGGCTATTTAGGGCGTTCTTGGAGTTGAAGATTTAATCATAGCATCCTTCGGGTTCTTACTTATGGAACAGATGCATGGATCTTAATTAAAAAGATACATTCAAAGACTGCTGACAACTCAGAGAAGCATGGAGAGATAAACGATTGACGTAACCAAGAAAAATAGGAAAAGGAACTCATGGATCAGGAAATTGATAAGAGTCGATGACATTAATACATACAATTGACGTGGATTAGGAACATCAAGCAGAAGTCATCGCTCTTTCCACGTTTGTAAGTGATTCACTGAAAAATTATCTTGATGTTCTTAATACACGTCAATTGTATGTATTCCTTGTTCATTCGTCTCCTAGTTATTGTTCAGTTTCTGCTTACCATCTTTGGTGAATCCCCAGCAGTGTACGGGGCTACAAGAAGCAACCTTCCATGTGGTTTGGCAGTTAGTCGTATGTGAGTCTGGATAATTTCGAGGCCGCTATGGGGCAGTGGTAGTATGTCCGGCGCGTAACTGGAAGGACCTGGGTTCGATTCCCGGTGGCGGCCGGTGAGAATATTTCCGTGACTCACTTATAAACGTGGAAAGAGCGATGAATTCTGTTTGAAGTCGATGACATTATGTTCAAAATGAAGACCCTCAAGTAGCAGTAGGATGAACATATTGATAGAACTGATCACTATAGGACAACTGAAATATCAGAATGAATACAAAGGAATAGGAACACACCCCGAAAAAGACAACGTAGGAAATCGGCGGATGAAATTCGAAACCATGAAAGAGTCACGTGATGGAACAAAATGGCTCAGAAAAGATAGTTGTGGAAGAGACATGGGTGAACTTCGCGTAGCAGTTGATCACGAACAGTTGACGATGAAGATAATGAACTGGGCTGTCTTTCACCATCACGAATATTTTACAAATATTTTCTACTTCAAATATTACACCGTGTTCCCTCTTGGGTAATATTCCTTTCTCTGATTTTTTGTACTTCAAAAAATCGAATTTGAAATTTATTCCTTTGCGTCGTACAGAATTCACGATAAAAAGCGTTTCTTGTGTATTTTCTGCTTCTCTGCTTCTGCAAAACAAATGGTAGAACCGCTAGGGGACGAAAATGCATATTTTTATTTACGATCAGAGCTCCGCTTTTAAAGAACTGTCTGGAAACCTTTTTCTTAATTGCGTCTGCTGGCTTTCTTCTGTACGATGGTTTCAGATGCATATTCGACTTCCAGTAATGCATAGTGTTACTTTCACGGAATGCAGATGCGTATTTATTTTTCCGATTATATCTCGACTTCCAAAACATGTTTGGAAAAATCCCTTTCATCCAACAGGGTTGTTAAAAACGAAATATGTAATGCATTTCCGTAGCTTTTGTTGCTCTTGGTGTTGATCTAATGCAAGCGTTCGCACAAATCTAACTTATATTTTCCTGTCTAGGAAGTCATGATGTGTTACATTGGGAACTATTCTTTCCCTGTGCTCCTAGAACTAAGATTTAAGAAATTATTTTTGAATCCAATTTGAGTACTAGATACGGGATTTCTGTTCTTTTTCTGTACGTAATGTCGAGAAAAACATTGCGTTTATGATATAGAAATAAACTTACTCAAAACCTTGTAACAATCAGCGTTTATAATTTAAGTAAGCCCTATAATTTTCCAAAGTTTCAGCAAGGTGTTCAATCCAGGTTCGGTACACCATGACTAGTATTTAGAAGTGAAAACCTCTTCACAACACCCGCGACCCTCTTCTTTCGATTCAGCGGAGTTCCTACCATGGAGACAATCACCTTTTTCAGAAGCAGGAAATAATCAGAAGGGACGAAGTCCAGGCCTGTACCCTATACGTGGTAGATGCTCTATTCCATTAAGTTCGTGAAGCTCAATCTTGGTCCGTATGGCGGTATAACGCTTGAAGTTGCCCTGCTGAAGAAGCGCCCGCTTTCAGTTGGCAAAAGCAGGGTACCGCTGCTTGAATTTGTAATATATATCCAATACAGCTGCTCGGAATGCAGTTCGACGTTGGTCACTCGGCCATCCGGAACGAGTTCATACACAATCACCCTGGCGTAATTCCATCAGATACTGTGCTTTTACCTTTTGTCGAAACGCCAGCGTTGAACTAGTTTAACTGCGTTCAGCTACTGGCTAGAGCTGTCTGGATTATGCAGATAGAATCACTGCTCATCTCAAGTCACTATCAGTTTGACTGGTATTCTTAAGCATTTCCTTTCCGATCACGATACGAAGATAAACCACTGGTTGGAGATGTCTATATTAAGCAGGTAGATTCACTACTCATCTCTAGTAAATATGCGCTTGATGAACCGAGTTGCCGCCCCGGTGGCGCAGTGGTCTAAGGCGCTGGCCTCTGATCTTTCGTCCGAGATGGCTCAGGGTTCGAATCCCGGTCAGGCATGGATGTTGTGTTTGTCTTACGGCACTGGCTCTCTCCCTTCCCTGGAACCAGTGTCCCTAAATTAGGGACGGACGACTGCTTATAGCCCACTGAGTTGCTCACGGTGGTCGTTAAACCTCCAATAAAAAAAAAAATGAACCGAGTTTTACTTATATTCTTGAGCATTCCTTTAAGAACTCTATACGCGTCCTTGAGCCAGAGCTGCAGTCAACTCACGCTTCGCGCCATCATCTGTGAACCTTTCTGCACTTGTTTAGGTTATCAACAATGGTGGATCCCAAAACTGAGAGTTCAGCCGACAATTTGTTAGAGTTGGTTGAAGAAATGTCTTCAACAGCCGTGAGAACGGCTTCTGAATCAACCACAGAAAGCGTTTTCGAATCTTCCTTCCTTTCCAAGCTCATGTAACCAGCCGAAGCTTCTTGAACCAGATTTAAACTCTACCAATAACTGCAGCATCTTTGCCTTTAACTTTGTTAATTTTTCGAGCTGTTTCAGACACTTTGTACCTTTATTTCAGTAATGGGCCAACACAACCAGGATTTCAAACTTCATGACCATTTGGATAATGCCATAAACGTTCGATACGCAGTTTGAAATGCATGTACCCAGTAATCTGAAGCAGCCTGGTAGTATAGCACGCTACATTTACAGTAGCATGACACGTATTACCACTACAAATATAAAAACAGAGTTGTAGAACTAGCACGCTAAAAATGGAGTAGTTGTAGGGGAAAATTACGCTGCAAATCGTGCTACTCAATAAAACTGTAAAAACAAAAGATGTTTCTTCAAATCACGTGACATTTCCAGATTACATGAAGTGTAATTGTCTGGATATGGGGAAGAATGTGTCTTACCTAAAATCCTGTTGACTTATTTTGGGAAAGCTAGCAAAAATCTGCTAATTAAGAAGTCTTCTCCGTCAGCCTGCGATGGCAGCAAACTGCAAGTGGATCTTATTGAGCACCTTCGCGTTTCGATTCTCTTAGTCAAAGCGATAGAATTTGCAGATATTTCTTGATATTGTTTAATTTATATCAATATCAAGAAAATATATAGTCACATCTATCGAGTTACCCTGGAATGCACGCTACTAAATGTGCTAAAATGTGGGGATGATGGTAAGATCAGATCAGATCATATGTAGAGGATTTTAGAAAGGGAGTGTCTGACCCCAGGTCTTAAACAACCCTTAGAAATAGGAAGCTAGGAGATTTGGGTTAGAGTGCCCGATAGGAAAGTCACACTGAAGCGAGGCTGACCACTAAGCCACCCGATGCCCTGGATGATGGCTATCAGAGCTGAGTTAGATATAAAGTAAATTATTTTCATAATATACCTAGGTGTTTAGTTCTGAACGCCATGTGTAAGAATGTAGTTATGAAATGGTCATCCTCAGAATGAGCACTTTTAATTTAAAACTAAAAAGATTCTAATAAGAAGCAAAGTAGTTCGTATTTTTCAGAAGAAATAGTGTAGAAAAAAAAATATTTTTTGATTTGAGGTTTAACGACCACCGTGAGCAACTCAGTGGGCTATAAGCAGTCGCCCATCCCTAATTTAGGGTCACGGACTCCAGGAAAGGGAGAGAGCCAACGACGAAAGACAAACACAACATACATGACTCACCGGGATTTGAACCCGGAGCCATCTCGGACGAATGATCAGGAGCCAAATATAAACATTTGCAGCTGTAACGAACTGCTGTTTCAGGAATTTAGTTGTAGCAGTAGCTAGTTACTTTTCAAAATAAATAGTTGTAGCTGTAGCAAGCTACTTCTTCTAGAATGTAGTTGTAGCAGTAGTTTACTACTTTTATTTTTTTAAAATACACCAGATTTGAATAATTACGAAACGCATATAGCGTATGAAATCCGTTTATTTTCGTGGTGTAGTCAGCACAAATATTCGCCAAGCTTTCGCACTCCACTGGGAGGCTTTTTCAAGGCAATGATAGACATAAAAATGCAGAGAATTGTAACATGTAAAGAACGAAGATGATTTTTTGAAAATAACGCGAGGGACATCACAAGCATATTACATGAATTTTTGTCACGTAATTATACAGAGCGCCGTGATGTGTTTCCATCTTTTAATAATGCAACACAAACCATTGGTAGTTCCGTAGAGACTATATCATTGCATTCCATTTTCTTGGATAGGATTTCCACTGTTTCCCTGATGGCAGTCTCTTTGAAATTTTTATAAGGGGCAATTCATCTAATATTATTCCATACAGGAGCGACCGAGTAATGCATGACTTCTCTGGCGAGGGCTGTATTCTGCATGTCTTGCTTCACACTTCCTACGTGTATATTGCATCTAGTGTCCAAGGATCGCTTTGTCATTCCGAGCTGAAGTATCGTCGAAAGAAATTGAAATTTTGATACGGCCGTATAAGAGAATTTGACGAAATGAAACTGTTTTATTGTGTGTGCCGCTGGTTTTCATAGCTTCAACGGTATAAATTGTCAATATTGAAAGTCGTATAAAAGCTCCTTGTGTTGGAGTTAAGTTCCTTCTTTTTCTGTAATTAGTGGAGAAAATAACATTTGGAATGAAATAAAGCTTGATGTTTAAGTTTAGATCTAAAGTTAAGCTATTTAGAATTCGAAAAATAATTTGTGCTTTTGCTATACGATAAAGTATCGACTAAAAACTTGAAAAATGCAGTTAGGTAAAAACAACCAAAAATGCACATACGTGCCTTTGGCATAAGGGCAACGATTAGTGCTTTATGATGAATTTCTGTCCTGAAAAGTGATCCGCTACTCAAAAATTCTGGGAACCGCTGGTTTAGTCGGTTAGAACATTTGGCTCCGCAACGAGGATTTGATCTTCGTCCCCGACAAACTTAGGAATTTCCCATTGGCGCCAGGTTGTAGACAACTGGCGGCAAACTGGGCCATTGGTGGGTTCTTCGAAAAACAAAATGTGTGATTTTGTTCCACATATCGTTTGGAATTATGAAAACATTTCTTCTTCTCTTCAAAAAGAAAAATTACGAGGGAGATGATATGACGTATATCTAATACGTCATATCATCTCTCTCGACTATCTTGGACAGCAGATATCAAGTGAGGGTCACATTGATGAAGAAATTAATCGGCGTACAAAACTTGCCTGGAGAGCTTTTGGAAGAAACAGCATAATTTTCAAGAGCAATATGCCATTATGTCTTAAAAGAAAAGTGTTTGATTAATGCATCCTTCCAGTGCTTACGTATGGTGCAGAGACGTGGACCTTAACTAAAAGAGACATACAAAGGCTGCAGACAACTCAAAGCAGCATGGAGAGGTGCATGCTTGGTGTAACCAGGAGAGATAAGAAGAGGAACTAGTGGATCTGAAAAATGACAAGAGTGGAAGACATCATGACCAGAGTTAAATCCCTGAAATGGCAATGGGCTGGGCATACTGCCAGAAGGACAGACCATCGATGGACAGGCGAGATTTTAGATTGGATTCCAAGGGACAGGAAAAGACCCAGAAGAAGACCACATGGGAGATGGGTGGATGAAATTCGAAAGTATGCGGGAGTGACATGGAGGTGACTGGCACAAGACAGACCGTTGTGGAGGAAACTTGGGGAGACCTTCGTTCAGCAGTGGATTGATAATGGTTGACAATGATGATGATGATGATGATGATGGTAGATGATATTTAATTCAACTTTCATTTTTAGTTGTCTTTCTCTATATACATTTTGAGTTTACCCTCTTTTAGCGTTTTGACCTTAACGGTTTTTCTTCTCACTCACTGAAGTTATGTTGGCAGTAATCTTGAGCTCAGGGTGCGTGACGTGTGTGTGTGGACATGATAAGAACGAGCTATATATTGCTGGAGCAAGCAGCGAAAAAGTGTTCTGAGGTGTGATGTTGTGGAGCACTATTGCTGAAGTACTACAGAAAGTTGTAAGTGTTAGAGAGATGTGAAATTGGTGAACCAAATTTTATAGAGGTTCAATATTCTGTATTTTTCTGATGACATCGTTTCGTTTAAGTTGCGTTCCGGACGAACCGTGAAGTTACTAAAATAAAGACTATCTCTCTTGTAAGTTGTTTTCACTACTCTTTTCTTCTGGCCGTTAGGTCCCATAATTTAGCTCAGTGTGTAATTAATATTTATATATGTATATAGTAGCTATCGGACAATTAACAGTACGAAGTTCAAGAGATACAACGAATGGTAAGAACACAATGTTTGAATAGTGGCATATTAGCCAACAAAATGCATTATAAAGCGTTACATCTGAATGCAAAACACATCCTCAACATACAGGGTTCTTAGGAAATTCCGTTTACTCCCCTCTAACTTTTAAACCGCGAATCGTACCGCCACAGAAGTAACGTGTACCTATAGGAAAGTGGCCATGCTCAATCGATTGGATGTGCTTGTAGCGCCCCTAGTGGCGAAAATGGAACTTAACAAAACTAACTCAAAAACCAAGAAAGATACGCAAACAAGTCCAATTACAAAATAAAAGAACGGTGTTTGATTAGTACAAAACGACACTTGGTTCAACAGAAACAGTTACAGAGAAGACGAGACATGTTAAAGTAGTAAAGTTTAAATTACCCACAAAGCAACACAGATGAAACATCACATTCCACATTGCGTAGCAACACAGCTGTAACACAAATTCCACATTGCGTAGTTTTGTTTGAAAAACATTTCTTCTCTGCTTTTTAAAATAAAAAGTAAAGAAAATCTGAATCGGATCAGGGACATCTTGATCCGACCCGTTTGACCCGCTAGAAATTATCGACCCGTTGACCCATGACCCGTTTCCATCTCTCGTCGTTAAGGTGAAGGATCATGTATGCTTCGATATGCACACGAGGAGTGTTACATTTGAGTCCCACAGCATATCCTCATTTACTAGGAGGTTCCTTGTTCTAGGTGGGGTAACGGCCACATACTCAAAGGTAAATTGGGAGATGCGAGTTCGATTCCCGTTTCAGGACGACGTAATTTTGAGGTTTTCTCAGTAAAGTCTACTTGCACGAATGTCCCTTTTCGGAATGTGTTTGAAATTCCGAAGCACCGACATTAGGCATTGGATTTTTGAAATAATTTCCACCTCGTTCTGGCAGCCTGCTTTGATTTTAATTTTCTCACTTTTATTTCTTGAGATTCTACAGGGTGATTCCTGAAGAAGTATACAGTTTCAACGCACTATAAAACAAGAACAATGTAAGATATTTTATGTTATCTGTAACAGAATTGTTGGGGAATGTTTCAAGTTTTTTTAGACACAGTCACAGATGTTCTATGTGTGCACCCTTAGTCACACGACACACATCGAGCCGGTAATCCATTTCCGCCCAAACGCGATTTAAGATATCTGAATTTTGAGAAAGAAGCTGAAAATGTATGGAGTCATTTTCAGCTTCTTTCTCAAAATTCTTCAGACAGTGGGCTGTGAAATCTTCACTTCATGACTCACCCTCGGCGTTGATTTTCCCGGGCTTCGTTGAATGGCGGTGGAAACACTATCGACGACTTCTTCCGATACACGCGGTCGTCCAGGACTTTTAAGTTTGCACAAACAGCCCGTAGTTTCAAATGTTTTATGCCAATCGTAGGTAGGGTTCTTTTCCGAATCGTGATCGAAAATGCCGTTGCAAAACAGTTACAGAATCCATTTTGCTCCATTCAAGAACACAAAACGCCTTCTCCACTGCAGACGCTGCCAATTTGACTGACTAGTCATGTGACACGCGCGCTATCGCCTACGTCACTTCCCTCAGTAGCGGGACACAAACTTTATGAGCATATCTACCTAACTGTTCGCAGTTGTGGCCCGTGGTCTTCAACTGTTACTGTTTTACAGCATCTGGAAACTGTGTACTTCTTTATGAGTCGCCCTGTACTTCTGGCATGCACTCATCATTTAGTCGAGCCAAGGGAATTAATTAAACAGAGCATTTCCTTCATTTTTTGTTCGACTGACCTTATGATTTAAGTTTTAGCAGCTGAGTTCTAGAAAAGTCATATCTACAGCAGTCCAGCATAATTTTCATTCATTCTCTTCATTTTTCTTTATTCTTGGTTAAGTATTTTATTACACTCTGGACTGGTGAGCAAGCATTCTAGGTAAAAGGGAAATTTTTAATGCAGTCTTGATACACGGTAATTTCCAAATGAAAGATTCAAAATGGGAAGGAATTCCTAACGCTTTTCTTTTATAGCTCCGTCACGCAGCCTTGCAGTGTGCTCAACAAAATATAATGTAAATTCCGCAAAAGTCTTGCTGGTGGTTTCTTAACCAGTACTTGGTTGAAATACGAGTAACATTCATGAGAAAGAACACACTTTTGAAAAATGTTAGCAATCCATTCTCATATTTCTCGAAAAAAAGGTTATGACTTTGCCTGCCTTAAAATTGCGCACTTTTAAAAATGATATCTGAGGGTAACAAAATAATTCGTCGGAACATGGTACGTATGAATTTAGGAACAACTTAGTATTTCATTAGAATTTAGAAAATAATTTGAAAACCGTTTTAGTTATTCATACTTCACAAACAACTTATTTTGATAAATTCAGTTTAGCAACCATTCTTGCATATAATTACGTGTAGAAAGACCAAGAAATACACTGTATTATCAACAGAGTTGGGCAAAATCCTAACTGAATTAGTCGGTAACGCATTACAGCGTAATGGTAATGGAAACCAGAACTCAGCGTTACCATTACATGGTAATGGTGAACAAGTAATTAAAATTACATGGTAATTGTAATGACATGTAGCAGTTACCCATTATAATCGTAATGGTTAATGGTTAACTATATGTTGGTAATTAACCAATAAGTTATGTTTAACAATACAACATGAATAAACCAACAACCAGTACACCCTTACACACTGTGTAGGTTATTTGACAATTGTTCAACCCCTCGGACCTCAAATGCGTGTATGTAGGTATTGGAGATTGTACGTGTATGGCATGAGTAGTTGCCCCGTCTTCGCAGCAAGTAAAGTAATTTGAACGAAATAATACGCATGAAGTAAGTACGAATGGGATGTTTATTTCGGTTCCATCCACAGTACAGTAATCTCGTCCATTACATACGTTTCACGGTCCAAAATAATTACCCCACTATAGCCACAAGCACATATTAGCACTACAATCACAGTTCAGCAACTCAGGATGCACTGTCGATTATTACGGAATTTTGCGAACTCTTGACATTTTTGCCGTACTTCTCAAGTGTTGTTGTCCATTACTTGTCCGATACGAACACTAGATTAGCGAGCGACTGACTCCTTTATGTATACTTCACGACAGGACCTGAACCTTCTGAAATATTCTTGATTTACATAAAGTTTTCCAACTTCCCATCATTCTGGAACTTTCTACAAACGTCTAACCCATTCTTGACGCTTCCAGAACATTCTACACGACACTTCGGTCTCTGTCTGCTATGTTACATGGCTGAATTTCTAGACATAGCTTTTGGCACACGTACATTTCTATAAACTATTAGTATGTAATTATTATTTGCAAATTGTGTAATTTCATTACCGTTTGAATGGCATTAATAAATAATTGAATTATATCCTTTTGATTGTAATGCATTACAGATTAATTCTATTACCTTGTGCAAACCAACACGTTAATTGTAATCTGTATTTCCATTACTTTGTAATGCATTCCTGCCCAACTCTGATTATCAAAATTATTTGGACACCACCAAATATCAGCCTAAGTGGAAAGAAGAAAGAACGGTTGCGCAGGAAAGTACGGTGCGAGTGGGGGGCGGCGGGGGGGACGTATACGTGTAAAGCTCAGATGTTCTGTAGTGTTATCAATAACTGAAGCGGATATGCCGCGTGAACGTGAACGTTTTGAGTTCCAGCGTGGGCTAATCATAGGGGGTCTGGTACGATTCGTCCAACGACGACTGGTTAAATGTCGATTCGTCCAAAGGGACGATTCTTCCAATGGACAATTGGTCCAAAAGTACGATTCGTCCAATGGTACAATTGGTCCAATGCCGAATCGTCCAATGGGACGATTGGTCCAATGCGGATTCGTCCAATGGGACGATTGGTCCAATGCGGATTCGTCCAATGGGACGATTGGTCCAATGCCGATTCGTCCAATAGACGATTGGTCCAATTCCGTCCTATCTGTCCAAAGTGCAACTCGTGTTATAAAAATCTCAGCTGTTCTGATTTTATCTCCGATGTTATACGAAAGTGCCGGTAGTACAAAGAATGTAAAATAATGTTACATTTCGTGCGTAAATTGTGGTTACAGATTATTTTTTTTACTGTCCTTGCTGCCGTATGAAGTTACTGATGTACGAGCCGTTCAATTAACTTCAATGTTTCTCTTTTACATAAAATAATATAAAATACTAGTATTCCGTTTCTGTTTGTAGCATGCAGTGGGGTTCCGCCAACTGGACAATGGAAACGTTCTGGTCGGGTTCGGACAGAGGCCTTTTCACAGTTTTTATTCTAGCGATGTCATATTCAGAACGTTTACATATCAAATCAAATTAATAATATTGCGCTTTTACTTAAGCACGAAATATTAATTCATAGGCTATATGCCTAGGCCTTTTTAGCACTTTTTATTCTACCGATGTCATATTCATAACGTTTACATATTAAATCAAGTTAATAATATTGCGCTTTTACCCAGCAAAAACACAAGTGCTGGGAAACTGCTGGCCACCAGCTGGCAGTGATGGGTCACTGCTGGCTGAAATCTGCCGCTCACGGCCCGGTAGTGGTCCGTTTGTGCCAGCGCTATCAGTTGGCGAGCCATTGATGGCCCTGCAGCATCGTCGTGAATTGTGGGCCTCCAAGGAAGTGCCACTAGTGGCCCGTTGCTGGCAACCAATGCAACCCCCAACAGCAGGTGGAAGCATCGGGACTGCGCATGCGCAGAAGCAACACTTGCTGTGTCTCTCATGGTACCAGTTAGTTGAAGACGACGCTATCGCCATCGTGTCATTTTAGTGGATGTTAAGAAAAAAATCCATATGTGGAGATGCGAATTTATTTCCTAATGAAATTTTACGTCGACGAAGATATCAGATTAAGCCGTGAAATACTAGATTACAGCCATGAAATACACCCACTCCATTCCCATGAATAACAATTCATGGAATGGAGTGGATGAATAACAAGAAAAAATTTGAAACCGCTTGAAACACACATCCTGTAAAACCATTAAAACAGCGTTTGTTGGAAAAAAAAAAGAATTATACGCGTACAAAATTTATTAATTATTTGAAAGAAAAAAAAAGCAACGCTATGTGGTGTACTCATCCATGGGTTGAATACACAAGACTGGGAGGAATTCGCTTCTAAAAATAACGATAAATAAAATAAAATATCTTTTACTCTTTAAAACAAATGTAGCTTCGGACAACGGAAAGGAAAGACACAATGTTAAAAATGTAACAGAATGTGACATGAACCCGGGTAAATATATATTTATTCAACAATCTCTTTTCAAGACGAAAAGGACAGTACACAAGTTTGGAAAGCGATTCTAAGTATGTACACTCCTTGAAAATGAGTGAAGTTCCCTTAAGGTAAAAGAAAAACAACTGTCGTTACGTTGAAAAAATTAATTTATCAATTATATGAAACTGACTTTTATGAAAAATACCTCGCAATATTGTGTAAAATGAAAGAGGGAAGCATTCGATTACAAATTGCATACCAAACAGATAGCTTCCAGCACATTTCCGAGCGTAGTGAATTAGTCCGGTCGGTAGCAAGCGCGGCTTCCACGCAAACGGCCCAGGATCAAATCTAGTCAGATGAAAACGCGCGTTTTTCCGGTCTGTTGAGAAAATGTCCCCAGCGCAGTGTGATAATTCAAAAGCTTCGTACGGGTAGAAAAAAAAATTGTAGCTTTGGGAAACTGCGGTTATCCTTGCTTTATTATTATTATGGCTACTACTGGGAAATTGGCGGACAAGATTTGGCAAGCCACCAGTTACGTCACGTGGTTGCTGGCTGCCACTAACGGCCCACTAGCGGACCACATTAGGCTAGCCATCATTTCTGGCACGTGCTTGCAGGGCCACTGAAGGGCCACTTGTGGCAGCTACTGCCTGTGATGGACCACTGATGGCCCTGTTGTGGCATATGACAACTGATGGGGTGCCAACTGTTGGCCAGCTGTTGGCCTGAACTGCTGGCCCTCCTGTTGGCCGCCCGGACATTTTATTGACGGTTCGGCAGCGGCAACATAGTGCTGGGCCCAGGAAGACTGTTTTTGCTGGGTACTTAAGCACGAAATATTAATTCATAGGCCCTAGGCCTAGGCTTTTTAACAGTTTTAACTCTACCGATGTCAGATTCATAACGTTTACATATCAAATCAAGTTAATAATATTGAGCTTTTACTTAGGCACGAAATATTAATTCGTAAGGCCTAGGCCTAGGCCTAGGCCTTTTTAACAGTTTATATTCTCCCGATGGCAGATTAATAATGTGTACACATCAAATCAAGTTAATAATATTGTGATTTCACTTAAACATGAAATATTAATTCATAGGTCCTAGGCCTAGACCTTTTTAAAAACAATTATTCTACAGATGTCATATTCATAACGTTTACCTATCAAAGCAAGTTAATATTGCGTTTTTACTTAAGCACGAAATATTAATTCACAGGCCCTAGACCTATGCCTTTTTGACAGTTTTTATCCTACCGATGTCAGATTCATAACGTTTACCTATCAAGAAAACTTACTAATGTTATGCTAGTATTTTTAACTTTACTTAAACGTTAGAATATGACATCAGTAGAATAAAAAGTGTTAAAAGGCCTAGTCCTAAATGCGTGTAAAGAGCTAAGAAATGATACGATGAGTGCCTATTATTAGATTTTATAACATATTTACAAATACCAAATATCTAGGTTGTGACTTAAAGTTTTCTAAAAAGGCCCGCGGCCTCGGTGCTTGGTAGAGAGCTGAGAAATGATCCGTTGAAGGCCTTTATAAGATTTTATAAAATGTTTACAAATACCAAATATCTAGGTTGTAACTTAAAATCTTCTGAAAATACCTGCGGCCTAGGTGCCTTGTAAAGACATGAGAAATGATACGATGAGTGCTTTTTGTAAGGTTTGATAAAAGGTTTACAAATACCAAATATCTAGGTTTTAACTTAAATTATTCTAAAAAAGGCCCGCGCCTAGGGGCTTTGCAAACAGCTGAGAAATGCTCCATTGAGTGCCTTTTACCAGGTTTATGTAAAATGTTTACAATTACGAAATATACGGAAATGATCTTTCAAAAGGATATAATGAGCAGAATAATTTAAATCGTCTTTCCTTTCTGGAAAATAAAACAGTTTACTGTTGGTAAGATGATACCATTGGACGAATCGGCGTTGGACCAATCGTACCATTGGACGAATCGGCATTGGACGAATCGGCATTGGACGAATCGGACATGGGACCAATCGGCATTGGACCAATTGTTCCTTTGAACGAATCGACATTGGACCAATCGTCGTTGGACGAATCGTCCGGGACCGAATCGTAGGATGTCATAGGAAGGTGCGAGTGAGTGTGGAGGTACGTACACTGAAGAGCAATTGAATTAGAGACAGCTGGCGTTATGCAAATGTGGCGCTGTGGGCGGCCCCGTAAACGGAAACGCTATGACGTATGCAGCGATCTGACAGTAATCAGTAAGAGTCGGACGCAATATAAGTAAGACGAAGGATCTAAGCGCATTTGATCGTGGACAAATTATCGGCGCCCGACGAATGAGTCACTCTATCTCGGAAGTTGTGCAGGCACTGGGATTTTCACGAACCACTGTGTAACGGGTGCACCGTGAGTACATCAAATCCGGTAAAACCATCCCTGCAAGGGCCAACTGCCGTGGACAACAGCGTGTAGATGAGCGGGGTCATCGTCGACTAGCTCGCATTGTAACAGCGGATAGACGTGCCACAGTGCAAGAAATCACTCGACTATTTAACGCTGGTGCACAAAAAGGTGTAAGCAACCACACCATCCAGAACCATCTCCTCGCTATGGGGTACAGAAGCCATCGTTCCACGAGGGTACCGCTGCTGACCGCACATCACAGGGCGCAAAGATTGGCATGGGCGCGGAAACATTGCCACTGGACCCTAGACATGTGGAAAAATGTTGCCTGGACTGATGAGTCGAGATTGACGTTGGTACATGCGGATGGCAGGATACGAGTACGGCGCAAACCACATGAAGCGATGGATACTTCTTGCCAGCAGGGCACTCTTCAAGCTGGTGGAGGTGGCATTCTCGTCTGAGGACTGTTTGCGTGGACTGAAATGGGACCCCTGGTACGTGTGACATCGTCCCTCACAGGTCAACGTTACTGGGATATCCTGGACGACCATTTGCTACCGTTTGTGCGTCTTCAACATACCACCACTGGGGACCTCATCCTGCAACAAGACAATGCACAGTGCCATCGCTCCCAAATTGTATCCGAATAGTGGAATGAACACTCCACCGACGTGACCTCACTTCCTTGGCCAGCTAGGTCACCTGACTTCAATCCCATCGAGCATATCTTGGATGCCATCGAGAGAGACGTTCGAGGCCCTGACTCCCCTCCATCAAATCTTCGTGAACTGTGGAAGCTTGTTCATGGGTCGTGGATCCGTATGGCTTCCCAACGCTTCCGGTGTCTTCTCGAGTCCATGCCAAGACGAATCGCATCCGTCATCACGGAGAAAGATGGTGCTACACGTTACTATACAGGTATCTCTAATTAAATTGCTCTTCAGTGTATATGTTTGTAAACACTCTAAATTGTACAGGGTGAGTCAAAAGTCCTTAAACAAACTTTAAGGGTAGTTCAGGCATACAAACACAAGTTTGTTCTACATAGGAACTTGTGGTCGCAAACGCAACGGACGACCGCTAGAGGGGGGTTCTTTGCAAGCGAGTAAGTAAAGGTTTGGGCAGGCATTGTGAGATATTGTTTGCTAGGCCTATACCTTCTGCCACCGCGGATCGACGGGAGAACGTATCAGATATCTTCGGAGGATGTGTTACCAGAGTTACTTCCTGACGTACCGGCAGGCATTCGCCGTAACATGTGGTTTCAGCACGACGGGGCGCCCGCACATTTCAGTCATATTGTGCGGCACCCAGCGAGATGGATCGACTGGGCCGGCCCCGTTATGTGTCCTCCACGATCCCCTGACTTTTCTCCCCCTTGATTTCTTCCTGTGGAGCTATATGAAGAACCTCGTTTACGAAATCTCTGTGCAGAACGACGATAACGTCGTCGCGGGAGTCATTGAAGTAGCTGCACGGATCTGTGAGAGGCCTGGCATGTTTGAAAGTGTACGACGGTCCATGCGTCGACTTTGCGAAGCGTGTATCGCTTCGGACGGCAAGTCATTTGAACACTTACTTTAAGTATTAAGGTACTGTAAAAGGTGTGTTGTTGTTACATGTAACTGTAAAACTACGTGTCATTGCACTGTTGTTATTCATACTCGAACCTGTAAACCTATGTTGTACCTGTGTTGTTGTGTTATTGTAAACCTGTATTGCATTAAACATGTGTTACACATTTTATCTGGTATCATTTTCTTTTGGTTAATTCCCTGTCAAAGAGCCCCCTCTACCGGTCATCCGTTGCGTTTGCGACCACACGTTCCTATGTCAAAATGACTTGTGTTTGTATGCCTGACTTACCCTTCAAGTTTGTCCAAGGAGTTTTGAGTCACCCTGTATGTTTGAAAATACTCCAAATATATGTCTCCAAACACTCCAAAGTAGTATATATAGTGTGGAAGAAATATTCTTCTCATAATAGGGGCCGCGGGGGGCCTAGTGGTCAGCGTTCGTGATTGCCATGGAGATAACCTCAGGTTGAATCCTGAGAGGTACGAACCTTCGAACCACTAAATACCCGCCGTGCATCGGATGGGCACGTTAAGCTGTCGGAACCCGGGTACTGGCCCCCGGAAATAAATAAGGGCGTCTTCATCCCCCTTTCTACGTCGCTTCAGTGTGACTTTCCTATCGGGCATTCTAACCCTAATCTCCTAGCTTCCTATTTCTAAGGGTTGTTTAAAATCTAGGGCCAGACACTCCCTTCCTAAAATCCTCTATATGTGATCTGATGTGATCTGACCTTCTCATAATACGTGGAAAACATGTCATTATAATTAACAGAGCAATCAGACATCTCTGAATTGACTGTATTTACTGTTCTCACGTAATATCAATCACATCTGAAAACTTGAAAATTTCATCGCCCTGGAGCGAGAATCGAACCCGCATCTTCCGATTACCATTCGAGCATGTCGACCGTTACACAAAGTACATGTTTATCAAAAACTCGAAAGAATTTGGAACACTGCGAAGAACTATCTCCAAATTCAAACACGCCCGTCATTCTTTTAAACTGATGGGCATGTTTGGATTTGGCGAAAGCTCGGCGAACGATATTCGTCAGACTGTGCTCTTCAAATTGTTGTTAAGTGCACCGAAGGTTCCACATGATATGGAGTTGTTTTTCGTGAATGGGACTCGGCCCGTTGGTTATCATACCACAAACCATGAATTCTGAAGTGCACCTCTATGTTCTGCATAATTCAACCCTAACAAAAATGTGGCAGTGTTATGGAAATGACCCTTGTCTCTTTTAATATGATCAAGCTCCTTGCCACACTTCATGACGTGTGCAGGACTGGTTTCTTTAAAATCAGGTGGAATTGCTAAACTGGTCTGCTCAGAGTACTGATCTTAATCCCATAGACACGTCTGGGATGAACTGGAGCAACAGATACGAAATCGACCTCCTCGACTGCCTCCGTTCTCCCCTATGGCAGCAGCTTTGCAGGACGAATAGCAAGCCATTCCGGTGCAGAGCTAATGTTAATTGGTTGACAGTATGCCTCCACGTGTTGCCGCTGTCACACACACGAAAGGTGAAACGAACTAACTACTAATTGCTTTAACAAACCTATTTGTCCGGAAACATAGTGGTGCCCGAATACTTTTGATAATATAGAGTGTAAATGGCGAACAGTGCAAGAGTTCGAAAATCATAATTACTATATCTGATAATGGATCATTTGTTAAGCTACTTTTTCTTTTTACTAACTGATTTATTGCTATATACTACAGTGGAGAAATCGAAACAGTACTCGCCCAAATTTTCACTCGATGCCTTAATGAAGGGAAAATTCCTGAGGATTGGAACAACGCTACAATGATCTTGCTACATAAAAAAGGTGACATTGAGGATCTCAGGAACTACAGACCTATCAGCCTCCTATTAGTGGTTTATAAAATCTTCACTAAAGTTCTTTCACACCGCTTGAAGGTGACACTGGACATGGCTCAACCGAGAGAACAAGATGGATTCAGAAGTGGCTACAGCACAATAGATCATATCCACGTACTGAGAGAACTAATTGAAAGAGCGAGGGAATATGAACTTCCATTGTGCATGGCTTTTATCGATTATGAAAAAGCCTTTGATTCGGTGAAACCATCAGCAGTTGCAATGGCTCTGAAATCCTGCGGTATTGAAGATACATACATTAATATTATTAATAACATCTATGAAAATGCAAGTGCAAAGATTCGGCTGTTTGAAAATACAACACACATAAAAATTGGAAAAGGAGTGAGACAAGGTGACACCATATCTCGAAGCTCTTTAATGCCACATTGGAAAATGTCTTTCAATCACTGAACTGGGAAAACAAAGGGATAAGATTAATGGAGATTATCTAACCCACTTTCGTTTTGCTGATGACATAGTCATTTTTACAACTACCCCATCAGAGCTACAGAGTATGATCCAGGAACTTGCTGACAAGAGTAAAGAAATGGGATTAAAAATGAACTTTCAGAAGACAAAAGTGATGTACAATGCTTTTACAAGAAATGAAGATTTATCGATTGATGGAGAAAAGCTGGAGATAACAGACACGTACGTTTATCTTGGACAGCAGATATCAAGTGAGGGTCACATTGGTGAAGAAATTAATCGGCGTACGAAACTTGCCTGGAGAGCTTTTGGAAGAAACAGCATAATTTTCAAGAGCAATATGCCATTATGTCTTAAAAGAAAAGTGTTTGATCAATGCATCCTTCCAGTGCTTACGTATGGTGCAGAGACGTGGACCTTAGCTAAAAGAGACATACAAAGGCTGCAGACAACTCAAAGCAGCATGGAGAGGTGCATGCTTGGTGTAACCAGGAGAGATAAGAAGAGGAACACGTGGATCCGAAAAATGACAAGAGTGGAAGACATCATGATCAGATTTAAATCCCTGAAATGGCAATGGGCTAGACATACTGCCAGAAGAACAGACCATCGATGGACAGCCGAAATTTTAGATTGGATTCCAAGGGACAGGAAAAGACCCAGAAGAAGACCACATGGAAGATGGGTGGATGAAATTCGAAAGTATGCGGGAGTGACATGGAGGAGACTGGCACAAGACAGACCGTTGTGGAGGAAACTTGGGGAGACCTTCGTCCAGCAGTGGATTGATAATGGTTGACAATGATGATGATGATGATGATGATGACTACAGAAAATACCAGGTGCGCCATATAAAAGAGGTCACGTTGTTAGTCGGGTTAAAGTTGTTTGGCGGGCTTCCAGTTAAAACCGCTTTGTTCCACTTCCAACCGGTTTCTGCGTGTACAGCTGCAAAGGAATTCTCCGAAGTGGTTAGTCACAGCCAGAGTAGGTACGCGATCATAAGTGTAAGTGAAGAGATAAGACAACGGAATTGGTTTTACGTACGGAACAGTGGATTTCTATTGTGGAGTAGTATTTCAGAAATAACTCATACAAGGTTTTAAATGAGTTCTTTACAGAAATATATCCATATTGTGCAGCACCAGCGTAATCAGTGGTACAAACGTTAGTGCCGAAATTTCGTAAAACCGGCACGGTGTGCAACAGGAAAAGAAACAAACCCAAGACAATTCGTACTGAAGACAATATCAAGAACGTGTGAACAATGATGTTACAAATCCCTCGGAAGTCGATTCACCGATTATCGTCTGCAACGGAAATATCTACCACGCCATGTCGACACATACTTAAGGTGGATTTGCATTTTCGGCCGTACAAAGTTATGGCGCTCCAAGAACTTCAAACTCCTGATAATGCAAAACGGATGCAATATTGTAGGTGGTTTCAGGAGACCATTGTCAGCGGTAAAATGGACTCAACGCTTTATTACATGACAGATGAAGCATGGTTTTATCTGTCGGGTATGTCAATGGGCCAAACAGCAGGATTTGGACCGACACGAATCCCAGACGGACAATGGAGACTCCTCTGTACGAACAAAAGATAGGCGTTTGGTGTGTTGTGCCTGCGAACAGGATAGCCCGCCCATTCCTTTTCACTGACACCATCAACTCGGAGCTCTATGTTCAGCAACTGTTCAACCCATTTGTTGCCGCAGGTACAGAAGAAGAGCAAACATATGCTTTCTTTCAGCAGGATGGATGGTGAACAGTCTACGTGCTCTGCATGAAGTGTTTAGGGAGGACAGAACTGTATCGAAGTGACTATGGCCACCCAGATCACCCGATCTCTCCACCGTGACTTTTATATGTGGGGAGCATTAAAAGGGAAAGTGTACACAACTAATCCGCACACCCTTGATGAATTAAAAGTGAACATTACGGATGCCAACAACATGTTCCGTCGTGTGCAGCTGTGTCTTAATGTCGGAGGACAGCACTTTCAGCAATTGCTGCAAACACAGGTAAATTACTACTGTTTTCTGTCATTTCAACTATTTTTTACCATGCATAGTAACATTGCCTGACTGTTGTCGTTCATTACACTCGGGCCTATTTTATATGACACACCCTGTAGTAGTATATAAAGTGTCTTCCTGTCGTAGTGTAGTACAGAAGCACGTCAACAGCAGGAAATAAAAATGTTTTAACCTATTAAACTGAGCAATCATTTGACCAACAGATAGTTATTTTCATCAGAAACAATTATTGCTAAAAAGCAAACCTTTCGCATACAATTAACTGATTCTTTTGATTCAGCATTGACAAATTTTATTTGAAAGTTATTGTGCACTGCAAATAAAAATAAAGTATTTGAAAAATATTCCAGGCAAAACGCTTAAACAAAAGGAAAGGCTACTGGAATTTATTTATCTATTCTTTCATCACTTTTACAAGCAGTCTTCTGTTTTGACAGCAATTTTACATATTTTTGTTCTTGTTCAGATATGCATAAAAAAAAAAAAAAAAAAAAGCGTACAAAGCAATTCTTCAAATCAGCTAATTTAGTTATGAATAACAAAAAGTGAGTAAAGAAAATATTTCAAATTAGTGGATGCAAATTAGAAGAAGCAAAATTCAGAAAGTAAAAATGAAGTAACTAAAACTTAAATGAAAATATCTTGGCTTTCGACATCTTTCTGCTTGGAAGATAATTAAAATGAACAATTAAGAAATAAGCGAAATATATTTTTTTCTTCTTAAATCGTACATCTTTTGTTACTTTCCTATTAGGTGTGTTCAAAATTCTACCCTTTTCTTTGGTAGAGAAGAAAAACATATTTATTTGAATAAATAACATCTATATTCGTTTACATAATTGTCAGCATTATCTATGACCTCTTGTCATGGTTCTGGTAGTAATTAAACTCCTTTTCTGTAGAATTCCTCCATTTTGGAGTCAAAAAACTCTTGTAACGCAGTCTCGACATCTTTAAATTCATAGAAGTTTTCTGCAGTGAAATTGTTCTGAACAAATCTAAAAAGGTGGTAGTCTCTAAGTATTAGATCTGCGAAATTCGTGGAGGGGGGGGTAGGTAACACTTTTCATCCAATGTCCAGTAATTTTCTCTCAGTGGCTAAAGCTGTATGGGGTCTTGCATTGCCATTTTGCAAGATGACGCCTTTGCAATCAACCAGTGTTGGACTTTAAGATTTAAATTCTTCTTTTAGCTTTTCCAACTGTTGGTGGTGCAGGTCAGCATTTATCATTTCGTTAGTTGCTAGCAATTTTCAGTTGATTACCGCTCTGACATCTTACCACACACTTAACAAGACCTTTCTTGGATGCAGTCTTCCTCTTGAAGTTGTGGAGCAAGCTTTCGAACTCGTCACACATTCCTTTGACGCTTTACATTTCTGTAAAGAACACATTTTTCTTCACCCGTAAATAATAGTTCCAAGAAAGGTTCATTTCTGTGACGCGCAAGATAAAAAGACATCTGGCCATTCTATCCGATCGATTTCTTGCAGAAACGTCATCTGGTACCCACTGGTCGAACGGTGTGATTATACCCAAGTGCATGCATCCTTCGTTTTACTGTTGCTCTGTGTACGGACCACTTTCTCATAATTCTTCAGCTGGTAGATGTTAGTTATATGATATAGCTTGGTTTATATCCTCTTCATAAACCTCTGATGAACCTCCAGAACGTGGTTGACCTCTGCAGCTTCTGTCCTTTTCATGGAATTTCTAGAACCGAGTTCGACATGTGCTTTCGTCTACAGCATCCTCGTCATACACCTCACGAATGTTGCCGCAGGCTTCAGCTGCCGCAACATTTGTGAGGTGGAATGTTGCGGTAGGCTACATCAGCTGCATTCTTGCCTTTGTAGAACTCATAAAGTAAACAATGCCTAATGTGATCCTTATTCATGAATGGTATACGGGATTACACCAAACAATACAAATTTTGAAGATGGCAATCCGTTTTTTTTTGTGTGTAAACATGACAAGGATGGTAAGTCAGATAATATCCAAAAACTTGAAAATTTCGTCGTCCTGGAGCGGGAATAGAATCCGCGCCTCCCAGATAGCCCGCGGGTGTGCTAACCACTGCACCACCCAGAACGACCAAGTCTCAAATTTTCGATTAATTACATATAACCATAACAGGAGTCTCTAGCCGAAGCAACCGGCATTCATGTTTAGCGAATCTGGAGGTTAAGAATCCTATCCCGTGATTCCCCGGAGGAGCAGATAAATCATGAATGGAATACGGGATTACACCATGCTTGACAAGTTAAATATTATTATTTATAACAATATTTAACGATAATATTTGTTAAATATTGCTATTTATTGCTTGACATGTTAACTCTTGTGTGACTTGTTTGCAAATGAGGTGCACCTGACGCCATTTTATATCCTACTCATCGAAACATTTTGGGCATCATACGTGCCATCTGTTATTTCACTTGTTACTTAAACTTTTTATTTGGAATTTTCATCATGAAAAGCGGGTATAACTTTTGCACACACCTAATAACCTAATAAATCATGCGTATAAATGATTGTTCTGTCATGGGGGAGGTTGGAGACAGAATGATAGAGAGAGAGAGAGAGAGAGAGAGAGAGAGAGAGCCAGGGAAATTTTCATTTAAGACTATAATACCGAGAAATGCGTATCAGTTGATGTTCTTCACATAATGTTTGCGTCTGTGGCCTTATTTTGCTTGTCCAGCTGTCATGAGGATTACGTAACTTTTTGCACCATCATCACAAACGCTTCATATCTGATTTGATGATATACCAACAAGAGAAAGTCTTCAGATCTCATCAATATGAGCGTGCATTGTAGTTCTTCTTTTGTTCAACGGACTATACTTTAACGCTCACTTATATCGCTCTGTCTTTTCCATCGTTGTTCCGAAACTGCATTTCATGGAGGGAGGAGCGAGTAATCCTTTTCCACTTTCCTATGGACATATACGGGAAAAGAGATCGAGATATTGTAAAAATCAGGAAACGTTTTCTCTTTAAGTCTTCTTATTTCTAAACAACACCAGCTCTGCTGTTTGATATGGCGATACTTTAACGGTGACTGGAATCGCTTTGACGTTTCTGGCGTTGATCCTGTTACGACCTGGTACTACAAATGCCAGTCTCGTTAGTGTACACTGGGATTCTTTTTATACCGCAGGCGAGATGTTCTGATAAATTTTAAGGCTGTTACCAGTCAGTGTCGGAATTACTACACTAGCCAAATAAATTGGGGTTGGTAATTTCGTTGAAAGCCAACTCTGTAGAGCAGCCTTGGTGGCCCTGTGATCTAAGATGTAGCTTCTTGCCATTGGTATAAGAAAGGTCCGGGTTCGAATCCCGGTGAGGCGTTGAAGTTATGTTCGTCATTTGGTACTGGCTCTCTCTCTTTATCTTGGAACCAGTGGCCCAAAATGAGAGGCTGTCGACTAACTCACCGAGTTGCTCACGGTGGTTGTTAAACGAAACGAACAACTTCGTACAACTGACAAAGTAAAGTGGCGTATAAAATTGCGAAAAGCTTTCTTCTTCCTTGAAGACAATCCACCATGTCACACTTCCTCGATTGCGAAGACCGACTTATATTCTGTAGAATATTTTTAGAATCCTATCTCTCTCAATAATTTTATAAATAACGATATTTCTTGAGAGATAATACCAAAACATTAAAGGTTTCAAAACATCCATCCGTTTTTAATATTCATAGTAAACAGACATAAAACTTAGTTTTATAAGATGCGGTTACTGTAGCAATGTAATTGCGAACTTACCTAAAGTGTTAAAGTTTCCTGTTTGCCACACTTTCACCTGCTTCCTGTCGTATGAATTCACCTAAGTATTCACAAGTATCTCTTTCGGTCTACTAAGAGAGTTTACACATCCTCACATTCATTGGGTATTTTTTGTCTGGTAGGAACGCCTCTGAGCTACACGGATTAAGTTCCAACTAAGACGATATAGAGAATTTACACATCCTCACATTCATTGGGTATTTTTTGTCTGGTAGGAACGCGTCTGAGCTACACGGATCAATTTCCAACTAAGACGATATAGAGAATTTACACATCCTCACATTCGTTGGGTATTTTTTGTCTGGTAGGAACGCCTCTGAGCTACACGGATTAAGTTCCAACTAAGACGATATAGAGAATTTACACATCCTCACATTCATTGGGTATTTTTTGTCTGGTAGGAACGCGTCTGAGCTACACGGATCAATTTCCAACTAAGACGATATAGAGAATTTACACATCCTCACATTCATTGGGTATTTTTTTTTCTGGTAGGAAAGCGTACTCTGGATTCCTCAAATCCCCGAGAGCATTTATGTGTAACTACTGAGAACCTTTAAAAATGTTGAGTATAACTGGAATACTCTGATAATAACATCTTCATAACACGTCCCTAATGGACGTAGCATTTTTTTGTTGCACACATCCCTCTCTGTGCAACACCAAGTTTTTCCCATCAATAACATTTCGTGCAGAGAACTTCAAGTAAAAATTGTAGGAGCAATAGCTGTCAGAAGCACGATTCATAAACACTTTAGCCGAGTTAAACCAAGTTTTTATTGCGGAGTTGACAGGATCAGCTACGATGAAGAGATAAATCGCCTGGACAACTTTGTACGATTAATAGAGCCACGCCAACCACAAGACATATCTAAACGCATACATCACCATCACCGGCAACATACATAAATATAGACATAATCAGGGTGCGTAACGATTGTCTACATAACCTCGTACATACATCGGCACTACACCATGAGTAACCACACTGTTAGCCACCCAAAATGCAACACCGCGGAAAGAAGCATCCGATTGGCCTGAAATTCGCAGCATCCTCGCCACCGAGAAGCGCTATGAAAAGGGTGCACAGAAGGCGGGGTTAAAGTAGTGGAAGTGTGTTGTGCTGCCGGACCTGTGCGTGGGAAGCTTCCTGATGCCTCGTCGCAGAATACGGCAGTCATTCCAGCACATGTCGGAGTTCTACAGAGGACGAATAGTGGCTTATCGCGACAGCGGTTTATCGGTCCGAGACATCGGCGCCCATGTGGGACGACATCCAGCCACAGTGAGGCGAATATAGATTCGGTGGGTGCAGGAGGGACGGACGGGCCGACGTGAGCGATTTCCGCAGCCGCGGCACACCACCGAACTAGACAACCGGCATGTTGTGGGGCGGGGATTGACGGCTCGCATCGCCACATCATGAACGTTAGCGCAGGAATTAGGGTGTGTTGAGCAACAACCTGTGTCAGCACGTACCGTTCGACGTCGTCTGCAGGAGCGGGGATTTGTCACACGGCGCCCATTGCTCCTATTACCATTGACGTTACACCACCCGCGAGTGGGGCTGCAGTGGGCCGTTGAACGCCGCACCTGGACTACGGAATGGCACGAAATTGTCTTCTCCGACGAATCCCGCTTCTGCCTGCAACACCACGATGGTCGGATCCGCGTGTGGCGGCACCGCGGCGAGAGACTGTATGACGCCTGCATTATGCATCGCCATATCGGTCCTTCGCCTGGCGTTAGGGTTTGGGATGCAATTGGATATGACACCCGCCCCTCCCCCTGGTACACATCGCCGGTACACTCAACAGCCACCGCACCATCTCCGACGTTTTGGAGCCTGTAGTTCTCCCTTACCTGCAGGACCTGCCAGCTGCCACGTTTCAACAGGGCAATGCGTGCCCGCACGTGGCACGCATCGTGCAACAATTCTTCACGGCCCACAAGGTGACACTGTTGCCGTGGCCCACCTGTTCTCCTGATATGTCGCCCATCGAACACGTCTGGTCGCTGACCGTCAACCGAGTGGTCCGGCAAGCACCACCCCCGGCTACACCTGATGAACTGTGGCCACGTGTGGAAGCAGCCTGGACCGACATACCCCAAGCCCACATCCAAAGCCTCTTTCGTTAGATTCCGGGGTGGATAGCGGCCGTTATTGCCAGCCATAGGGGCCACACGAACTATTGATGTCTGCGTGTTCCGCAAGTCGCACGGGCCTGTAAGCTCAGTCGTTTCATCTTTGTATCTGTTGTTATGTGTCCAGTAAATCTGGCTTTGCTATCTCGTGTCCTTCTTGGTGTTGCATCTTGTGCGGCCAGCAGTGTAGATCCGTCTGTGAACACATTACAGGTTTCCAAACTCCATGCACCATTGTCAACTTTCACCACACCATTTCCGACAGAAATACGTGTTTCTCTCACAACCGAGAGGTGCCGTAACCATTGTTACATACCCGAGGCACCGTCTGCCTTGATATTCAAGGGAACTCCGTTGCTACTAACACATACACTATTAACTTCTCAAAACGGCATTTGATACATCATTCTGGAAGTTTGAACATACAGCACGAATGTAACAACGTTCTTTATATTGTCTGATGCAGTATTAACTTATCTGATCATTTTCTGATGAGCTAGTAGAATTCATTTATACTCCTTAAGATGACTGAACAAAATCTGTATTGATACCGATCTACTAAATTTTTAGAACTCAATGTAATATGGCAAGTAAAAAATGAGCACCTTATTATCAACATTTTGTTACCATTCAGATGTTACTACAGTGAAACCACTGAATAATGGACCAAAAAAATAGTAACGGTTGTTTGGAGGTGGCCGTTGTTCGGAAGTTAGGCCTACGTTATCTGTTGTTTTTTTGTACGAAAGCATAATAAGGGTATGAACCTCATGCACACGCAAAACAAAAATGGATGCAGTGCTTTCTCCAAATGGTGAATGCTGAATAATACTCAGTATCATAAGTAAACAAAGACAATTTTTTCTTTCCTGTAGAGTAGTGTAGCAACTGCACAGTTGGTTGAACACGCTCCTCAAAAGAGGAATAGAAACCACTGAACTAAACCTAGAGATACCTCCAAAAAATTCCATATTCCAGGCAGCAGCAACCACTCTTGTAGACCCCGGAGAGCGACTTAGAAATGCACTATATTATTAAAAGTGTTCTGACAATACCAGATATAAGTGAGAAGAACGGTTGTGCAGAAAGGTGCGCTGTGAGTGCGGAAGTACCTATATAAACCTGAGATGTTCTGTCATGTTATCAGTAACATTGAAGCGGATATGCAGCGTGGAGGTGAAAGTTTCGAGTTCCATCGAGGGGTGGTCATAGAATACCATTTGAGTAAAGTTTCCATACCGAGCATTGCAGCTAAACAAAACATACCAAAATCGACTGTCAGTGATGTCGTGAAAGGATGGAAGCAGGACGGTGCAATTAGAGCAAGAAACAGTTCACCAAAGCCACACAAACTGACGGACCTCAACAGAAGGCCTCACAAACTGTCAGATGGTGACACAAGGTATCACAAACTGACAGAATATGACAGAAGGCCTGACAAACTGACGGAATGTGACAGAAGGATTCACAAACTGATGGTACATGACAGAAGGCCTCATAAACTGACGTAACATGACAGAAGAACCATGGTAAGAAATCTTAAGAAATCCTGTTCTTCCTCTGCAGTTTCCATTGCTGCTGAAGTAGGAAATGCTTGTAGTGGATCGGTTAGTACCATAACTATCCGCAGAGAGTCGCACAGTGGTAGAGCAGCGGCACACAAGTCACACATCACTACCGTGAATGCGAAGTGCCGTTCGGAGTGGTGTGTTTCCTGTGGTTTCCGCACAGTGGGCAACTGGAAAGCTGTTCTCTGGAGTGAGGAGTCGCACATTTCCGTCTTCCAGTCTGATGGTGTGTTTGGATTTGGCGACAACCCGGCGAAAGATTTTTGTCGGACTGTGTTCTTCCAACTGTTAAGTGTGGCAGAGGCTCTATTTTCATGGATGGAACTCGACCCCTTGGTTATCATACCACAAACTATGAACTCTGAAGTGTTACCCGACGTTCTGCATAATTTTGATCTACCAACAATGTGGCAGTAGTATGGAAATGACAGCTGTCTCTTCTAACACGATCAAGCTCCCTGCCACACTGCACGGTATGTGCAGAACTGGTTTCTTAAAAATGAGGTGGAATTGTTAGGCTGCTCTGCTCAGTGTGCTGATCTTAATCCCATAGAACACCTCTGATATAAATTGGAGCCGCGGATACGAAATTGACAACAACGACTATCTTCGTTCTCCATTTTGGCAGCAGATTTGCAGAACGAATGGCGAAGCATTCCTGTCTGGACTACCGGATATTGGTTGATAGTGTGCTTTGACGTGTTGCCGCTCTCACAGCAACAAAAGGTGGACGGCTAACTAACAATAGCGACAATAAAACCATTTGTCCCAAAATTTTATGGTGTCCGAATACTTTTCATAATATACTGTATATCAGGTTAAAACTAGTCAATCATTAACTATTTATCAATTAACGGAATGCAAATGATACTTGCTAATTGAAAATTATAGATAGCTAAACGCAATAATATGAGTGAGTTTTGAAATATGCAAAACATTTGGAATGCAGATACTAAATTGATGATCGAACATTTGAAATTCCACTTGTTACATGGTATTAGAGGTATGTAGGATATATGCCCAAACTCTTGATGTTTTGTGTTTATCATGATCGCTGTTTTAAATGTTTTAAAACTTCCTCTGACGCCGTAGTAAATATGTTTCTAGATGACAAAAAATAAACTATTAAGATTCTCTAAACACAGATACAGTGATTAAAAGGTGGTAAAGGGAGGGAATAAAAGAACATATCCAGGAGAGCTATGTTTGGCAAGCAGGAGGTAGCAAAGAAGCAACTGGAACATTCGTGTCTGCATGCGAACTGACCTATCTGTAAGGAAACTCACGAAGTGTTGTCAACAGCAGGTAATTCTTTGTTTTCCAGTGAAGAAAGTGAGTAAATGCCATTTATTTTGTTTGCTGATAACTGCACTGAACTTAGCTATATGCGGTTTTTCCAAAACCTTTGTTCGTAATATACACTTAGAATAAAAATGGAGAATATTACGAAGTTCTAGAGATCTGTAAAAACTTCAATTTATTCGGAACTTCGTATTATTCCAGCTTGTTGTATGTGGGCTCGACTGCATCTTAATCAAACCCCCATCTCACTCTACTGCTAGATGAAGGTATCCCGAAGCCTAATATACACTGGTGTAAAAAAACTGGGGTATCACCATAACACCGTGTTGGTTCTCCTCGCGATCGATTAATAGCAACAACGCGACTGGACATGGACTCCATGAGCTCTCTGTAGGTATGTGGAGACAGTGTACACCATACTTCCTGAAGAACGTCCCATACACTGAGTGGCCACTTTATTATGACCACCTGAGAGTTTTCAGCAAATGAGCTATGGCTGCACGCTGTTACCGCCAGAGAGAGAGGCTAGTATAAAAACGGAAAGCTCAGTGCTTGCGACAGTAGTAGAAGTGATTTTTGGGTGACGAGATGGGTAAAAGATGTGATTTGACGGACTTTAAACGTGGAATGATTGTAGGAGCTCGGAGCCATGGTGCGAGTATCACCGAAACCCCCGCATTCGTGAAATGTTCCAGAGCAGCTGTTGCTAAAGTGTTTAAAGACTGGACTGTCAGCCAAAAAACTGGATCTCTACGTGCAACGTGTGGCTGTCATCGACTAGTGACTGCTCGGCCGGAACGGAAAGCGTCCAGACTGGTAACAGACAACAGAAGGGCAACAGTGCAGCAAATTACAGACCATCATAATCAAGGATCCCCTCATATTATCTTTGCACGCACTGTTCGCCGTACATTGCATCGGATGGGATATGGCAGCCGAAGGCCTGTTCGAACACCTTTGCTGTCTGCAGTTAACAAGAGAAAATGTCTCCAGTTCGCACAGGAGCACAAGGATTGGACAGTCGATAATTGGAAACAAATTATGTGGTCCGATGAATCACGTTTTCAGTTACACCATGCCGATGTCCGAGTGAGAATTTGGCGGAAACAGCACAAAAGCATGGACCCCAAATGCATTGCTACAAACCTTCAAGCTGGTGGAGGCAACGTTATGGTTTGAAGAATGTTTTCCTGGGATGCGTTGGGCCCTTTAATTCGTGTTGATCAACGTGTGACTGGAGCATCATATCTAAATATCGTTGCGGACCAAGTGCATCCTGTCATGTGGATGGTTTATCCCAATGGCGATTGCTACTTTCAACAAGATAATCGTTCTGCCATAGCGCTCGTATTGTACAGGATTAGTTTCAGGTACATGCCGGTGAGTTTACTTTGATTAGGTGGCCCCCACAATCTCCAGATCTCAACCCCATTGAGAATTTGTCGGATGAAGTTGAACGAGCCATCAGACAGCTGTACCACTACCCTGCAATCTCACACTCCTAGAAAGGGCTATTCATCAAGCATGGTCTCAGATTCCAGAAACCTTCTATCAACATCTCGTGGAGTCCATGCCACGAAGAATCGACGCGGTATTAAAGGCAAAAGGTGGCCCAATGAAGTACTGAGGGGGTGGTCATAATAAAGTGACCACTCAGTGCATTTGCCGTTGGAGGATTCCTGACATTAATGGCACGTTGAATACCATCCCAAAGGTGTTCGATAGCGTTTAAATCCTACAAACAAGGATGCAAATCAGTACGCCAAACTCTGTGAAACGTTCTTCCTGCCATAATCAAGCGCCTGTGGACGTGTGCGGTGGCGCATTGTCGAGTTGAAAGAAGTAGCAGTGGTTGCTTGATATGATCGGGTGCAAGTGATCCCCAAGGATGGTTACTTAACCTCCGCCGGTCAGACAGGAAGAGGGGTCATGATGCGTCCCAGCTGAAAACAACTTACACCATAACATAGCTGCCTCAGGCCTGCAGGCATGCGGAAACCATTACCTCGTAGTATTGTCGATACACCAGGAGTCGCTCATCTGCCCGAAACGGTTGGTACCCAGATTCGTCGGGCCAGACGACATGCTTCCAGTCATCTCGCGTCCAATGATGGTGTTCCCGAGCCCAGTGGAAGCACGCATCCTTGTGTCTTCGGATCAGCAAAATCAACGTGGTAGATCGCCACCTACGAAACCGCACTGCGCTGTGATTTTCGGCAATGTTTCTCGCTGGGCGGATGTTACGATGTGTTCCAGACGCCATGGTCCACAATCGTCCAGGGCTTTTCTACGGCTACACTGATCTCATATTCTGGTTTTCCCTCCGGAATTCGTGTAGTCCAGGTACACCCTTGAAATTGTTAATCGTGTAAATCCAAATTTCGTGGTAATTTCCGTGATGGAGTGACTCATCTCCAGGGTGCTGACTATCATGCCACGTTCAAAAGATCAAATCATCATATGTAAAGGATTTTAGGAAGGGAGTGTCTGACCCCAGGTCTTAAACAACCCTTAGAAATAGGTAGCTAGGAGATTTGGGCTAGAGTGCCCGATTAGAAAGTGACACGGAAGCGAAATACAAAGGGGAGGAAGACTCCCTTATTTATTACCGGAGGGCCAGTACCCGGGGTCCGACAGCTTAACGTGCCCATCCGACGCACGGTGGATATTTAGTGGATCGAGCGTTCGTACCAGCCGGTGATCGAATCTGAGGCCTTTTCCGTGGCAGTCACGAACGTTGCCCACTAGACCACCCGCGACCCATATGACAAGTTCAAAATTGCTTAAATCCCGATAAGCTGTCATCAGAACTGCTACTGCTACTTCTTGAGCTTGCGGAGATATCTGCGTCCACATATACTCTGTTTACGGACGATATCATGTACCGCATGGTTGTGGTGGCATGTTATGGAAATGGTAGCTCCCTTTCCAGTTTTTTGCACCTCATTGTAAATTTCTGTCTTCAGTAATTCCCTTCGATGTCACTCTGGCATGCTTTCGAATTTAATCCGCGCATCTGCAAGTTGTTTTTCTTCAGAGTATTTTCCTATCCATTGGTACCCAGTCTACTGTTTCCGCTTCACAAGAATAATCAGTTCTTTTTGCAATGTCTATATTTCAATTCTATAAGGTTTTTTTACTGTGAGTCCTATTCTGAGAGAACGGCTGAACGTAAAGATATGGTTGAGGTATAAAAAATAAAGTCTTACAATGAAGATGTGCAGTCGAAGAGAAAAATGAGATTCAGGCAATGGTTCGGGCGTTATGGGGAAGGGGGAGGGGGCAAATGGCCCATGTTAAGTGTACGGAAGAAGCGTGAGTTTGACTCACGCGCAGTTGAAGGCGGTGGCATGGAGGGACTGAGATAGTCCAAAGTCCGAAGTCTTCTCTTTTCTGATCAAACCGTTAAGCAAAGCAACGCTAGCAGGCATTCGTATCAAAGTTCTTCTCATCGGAACAGCGAACTCTCTCGAAGACCTGATTGCGTTATGCCGTTGGGCTCTGTGATGTACATATACAATTTAATATTCATTCGATCCAGTTTATTCACGTCGGTAAGACATTTCCAATTATGGAAAGATGTAAATAAACATTTCGTTGACCATTGTTAGTGAAAATATTTAGAATGTACATAGTGAGTTGTGCCATCTATATATTCATTGTATAAGGTTTTTTACTGTGAGACCTATTTTGAGAGAACGGCTGAACGTAAAAATATGGTTCAGGTATCAAAATAAAGGTCTTACCATGTAGATGTGCCAGTCGAAAAGAAAACTGAGATTGGGGCAACGGTTCGGGCGCTGTGGGGCGGCAAAGTTCTCATGTAAAGTCTATGGGAGCAGCGTGCGGCCCTTATATACATCAGTCCTAAAGTGAATAAATACTTTATTGCATACTTACCCTAAACAGAATGTCTCTCTCGCAAAAAAAAAAAAAAAGAAAAAGAAAATGTAAGAGCATTACTGGACGGCGTGAGTGATCAATGGGTGGCAACTATATGTCTCAGACAAGAGAGAATGAAGTGTATTTGCAACGCGAATCTCATTCCAACAACATTTACAAACGCAATTTGCCGCCCCGGTGGCGCAGTGGTCTAAGCGGTGGCCTCTGATCATTCGTCCGAACGGGGCCCGGGTTCGAATCCCGGTGAGGCATGGATGTTGTGTTTGTCTTACGTCACTGGCTCTCTCCCTCCCCTGGAACCAGTGACGCTAAATTAGGGACGGGCGACTGCTTATAGCCCATTGAGTTGCTCACGGTGGTCGTTAAACCTCCAATCAAAAAAAAAAAAAAAAAAAAAAAACGCAATTGTAACTGAAGATGAGAGTGGAAGAGTGCGCCATCCAGTTGAATTTTTGCACACCATCGAGATTTTTTTTTGATTGGAGGTTTAACGACCACCGTGAGCAACTCAATGGGCTATAAGCAGTCGCCCGTCCCTAATTTAGGGTCACTGGTTCCAGGGAAGGAGAGAGCCAGTGCCGCAAGACAAACACAACATCCACGCCTCACCGGGATTCGAACCCGGACCCCTTACGGACGAATGATCAGAGACCACTGCGCCACCGGGGCGGCACGAACGAGATGAGTGGACTTCCACCTCACATTGTACGACTGAAAACAGGTGCAGTCGTGATGCTGATCACGAGCCTGACCGACCTGGTGACGCAGTGGTCTAAGCGCTGGCTTACGATGATTCGTTCGTGAAGGGTCCGGGTTCGAATTCCGGTGAAGCATGGATGTTGTGTTTGTCTTACGGCACTGGCTCTCTGCCTTCCCTGGAACCAGTGACCCTAAATTAGGGACGGGAGACTGCTTACAGCCCATTGAGATACTCACGGTGGTCTATTAAACCTTCAGTCAAAAGAAAAAAAAAACCACGAACCTGGACTATTGTCTTTTCTGAAGTAGTTGAATGAATTTGTCAATCAAATAAAGTTTACATTTGTTGTTTCATATGAGTTTATTCTTCCCCCCCCCCCCAAAAAAAAAAAATAAAAATAAAAACTAACCGCCGATTCCGACTGCTTTCGTCTAATATCCAGTTTATAGTCACATGAAACATTTTATTTTTACCACAAAGTCATTTCGTGTACAAATTTTGAAGAGGACAATCCGATTTTTGGCGTAAATGTGACAAGGATGGTAAGTCAGATAATATCTGAAAACTTGAAAATTTTTCATCGTCCTGGAGCGGGACTCGAACCCGCGTCTCCCAGAAAACGCCCGGGTATGCTAACCACTACGCTATCTGACTTACCATCCTTGTCACATTTACGCCAAAAATCAGATTGTCTTCTTCAAAATTTGTATTATATGGCGTAATCCCGTATTTCTTTCATGATTTCGTGTATATGTTTATCATCTTGTCATTTTCCTGCTCCATGAGTTCACATTCCTACATTTTTTGGCTGCACCAATCATGATCTCTTCATGCTTGTTCAAGTTGAAAATAGCCTCTAAATGACTTTTTTATTTAAGGTCCATCTCTCTGATCCACAAGTATCCGTGTAACGTACTAGAAGATGTGACGTACCTGCCCGAAGGACGCACACGACATAAAGGCAGATAGGAATCAGAATAAAACGTCCGCGTAGCTCAATTGGTAGAGTGACTTTTTCCGGAGTGAGGGGACCCGGGTTCGAATCCTGGCGCGGATAAAAATGACGGAGAAATTTACTTCGTTATAATGGCACCCGAACTATCCGGATGACCCGACCGTTCAAAATCTCGCATTGGTGTGATGTCATTTCCACACCGCGAGATAGGAAAAATAAGAGAATCCTTTCTCCAGCACTTCGAAAAAAAAATAAGTGGGAGATGATGTAACGTACTAGAAGATGTGACGTACCTGCCAGAAGGACGCACACGACATAAAGGCAGACAGGAATAAAAATAAAACGTCCGCGTAGCTCAATTGGTAGAGTGACTTATTCCGGAATGAGGGAACCCGGGTTCGAATCCTGGCGGGGATAAAAAATAACGGAGAAATTTACTTCGTTATAACCGGAGAATGCATTCTGATTCTACACTTTGAGACATATTGCTACGTTACTCTAGGAAGTTGTACTATTTCTTCCAAATGCCCTCTAGCCACGTTTATTGTTCGATGTGACTCTCGCTTGATATCCGTTGTTCGACGTAGATCGGCATCAGTTACTTCCAATATTTTCCCATCAACCTCTAAAGCTTCAGTTCTACTTAGAGCATTGCGCATCAGTTTCAGTTTCTGTCAGACACCTTCTTTAATCTCACTTTTTACTCATGTCAGAAAGCTCCTGGACCATAATTTGGCTCACTGAGGGGTACTTGTAAGAATGACCATGTCATATGCAAAGCGAAGGTGGGTTAAACTATTTCCATTAACTTTATCTTTTCATCTTTCTACTTCAGGGATTTAGCCTTGTATCACTTGCTTTCCAGTTTTTATACGTGCTGTGCCTTAAAAAAATCCAATCTTTGTACTTCTGTAACCTGGGCTTCCATATTTATCAGGAGCAAAGTTCAGTAGCCATTTTAGACATAGTGAATTGATATCATTTTTTCTCCAATTTCCCGTTATTTTGATGAGCAGGACGGCTCTTTCTCACGCATCACCTCACGCATCACAACAGAGGGGGAGTTAAATTTATGGGATTTTCACTTTCCTGCGAAGGAGTAAGAAAGTGGAACTGGACATTATTGCTCTGCAGCCGTCCCAGGCGAAAGCGTAAGAAGGGAACGAGAAGCCAATTAAGGAACTTTGCGTCTTTAGAGAGAAGGCATTTTAAGGAGTGTCCGCGCTTTCTGGGAAAGCGTGGATTTCACTCTTCTGCAAGGGACACTTTTTTGGGGAGTTTTTTGAGCAAGAAGACGTAGCACTCGGTAGCAGGGAATTCGGTGGAAAGGAGTCGAATGAGGAGGTGTGAAATGTGACCGGTCATTGGGAAATTGGAAAAATGCTGAGAATCGACGTAGAATGAGAAGGTAAGAAGCGAACACTGGCCAGGACAAAAAAAGGGCGATCATCAGGTTGATGATAATAGAGGAAAAGAGATCAGGACAATGCTCTGAGACATTCCCCATAACATCTGAAGAAACACCTTCCTCACTGCAAGAGCGAGCTGATATCTTGATTGATATATTTTTTATATTTTATTTATCCGCTCAAGTCGATTATAATACGGGTTAAGGTCCAGAAACAAAACTCTCTAGAAGCAAAGCATCAAACGAACCCTTCACACAGGTCGCTGTAACATAACTCAGCACAAAGCTCTGTAACTTCGCAATTCAAAACTTTATTATATATGGAGGGGCAATTCATGGTACAAAATACCGTCATAAAGTTCATCTGCAATGTGCGCTGCATGTCATTTTGTGACTGTGAATGTACGTAGAGTGTTAATAAACTAGTTACTTTTACTGATGTATTTTCTAAAAGGTTGTGAATTTAAACAATTCCATATTTAATGTTTAACCAATTTTTAACACGTCTTTTGTAAAAAGAAAAATACCATGTTTATATTATAATTTAGTCCGTTGGTCCGTCTTTAGCCACCATAGCTGCGCAACTGTTAATCCGATTTGAAATATTCTTATTTGCATTGTAAAGCTTGAAATTGAGAATGATGATCCTTGCCTTTCGGGTTTTTCGGATGCACAACTTCGCCGTTAGAAGACGTGAATGCAGACAACATCGAATTCGATAAACATTTTATTGCATATACCTAGACGGACCTGTCCTTTCATTTAGGATTTCTCCATGAATGCAGGTAGCAGAGTTTCCAGTGAGAGCGATCCTAACCAGTGTTCACCAGTTGTTTCCTATCGCTATAGTTAGTCTTCCTATCTAGTTGGAGGTCCACCGGGTTTTTTCTTGGTTCATCTTAGATACCAGTTTGTGGCACGGTAAGTCCACTTGTTGTAGGTGAGTCTGGCGATATGACCTGCCGATCGTGCCTTGTTGCCATATATATACATACACTATATTGACAAAAATCACCGGACACCTAGGAGAGAAACACAGCATTTATTGACATACATTACTACGGTGTCGGTCCACCTTTGGCCTCAATGCATGCACTGACCCTTTTGACATGCTGTCGACAAGGTTTTGGAACACAGCAATAGGTATGCGCTACCTGTTGCTTAGCAGTAGGTCTTGATTGCAAACTTCTTGTACAGCGCTCTAATTCTTACCATAGGTGCTCTATGGGATTAAGATCAGGGCTATGTGCTGGCCAGTCCACACACGATAAGGAATTATCGTCAAACCACGCCGTAACAGTCCTTGCTTTATGACTCGGTGCATCATCCTGCTGGTACCAACAAGGCTCGGTTCTATAGTACTGCCACACAGTTGGTAGGGCATAATTGTCCAGAATATCGAGGTAGACGTGCTGGTTAACAAGTTTGTCCACGATAACCATATCACGAAGGACACCCCCACACGAGTACACTGTCAGCTCCAGGCTTAACCGTAGACACGGCCATCAGGTTCATGGATCGTGTATCTGGATTTCCATTGATATACGGTCCACGATGAACGTTCTTTACACCATGCTAAATGAAGAGTAACATTCCGAGTGGCGATAAAAGGCTTATGAGCAGCCTTACGACCACAGTAACGTATGTAATGAGTTCTCTGAAAATGGCACGTGTACATACCGAGGTTCCAGTATTTTTACTCAGCTGTACATTGATGTCTTGTGCACTACTCCGTCGATCAGCTGTAACGACCCTCCTGAGGCTTCTACTTCCTCTGTCACTGATTTTCTTCTGTCTGCCGGTACGTTTTGCTGTTCCAGACACGCCATGTGTCTTCCACTTATTCAGTGCATCCAAAGGAGTTGACTTGGGTATGTTTAAACGCCTCTCAGTTTCTCTGGACAACTCACTAATACACTGCTGGACAATTGCTAAGGACGGATCATAAACGGCTATATAGCTCATAAAAAAGTAAGTGTGGTTGGATGCCAAGTGAAATAAAATAATGTCAGAATGCCAGGACATTACAAGAAAGACAATTTATTGTGCTCTGAAATCCAGAAGGCTTTGTTTGGAACGTGTTCAAGGGACAAACAGGCCATTTTGTGCAGAATACGTAAACGTGAAAAAAATGCAATTACCGTCCGCAGGCGTTCCGGCGTAAGATGTCAATACGGGATATGGCCACCATGGAGGGCGATGCAAGATTCCACACGTCGTGTCATGCTTTGCACAACATTATCAAGCAGCTGTTGGGGTAATTTATCCAATTCCTCTGTCAGTGCACGGATGAGGGTGTCCTTGTTTATTGGAGGGCATTGGCGACCAGCAAGACTCCTCCCCAAAGCATCCCACACATTTTCAATGGGATTCAGATCTGGAGAACGTGCTGGCCATACGAGGCGTTGAATATCCTCGCTCTCAAGACACTCCTGGACAGCGACTGTTCGATGACTTGTTGCGTTGTCGTCCATGAAAACGAATCTATCACCGACAGCCCAACCGAACATGCGAACATGAGGTAGCAGAACATCATTAATGTATCGTTGGCCAGTCATAGTCCCAGTTGGAAGCCAGAGGGACGTACGGCCATTGATCATGATGCCAGCCCATACCATGACACTACATGTCGGATATCGGTCCCTTTCCTGTATGTTTGCTGGACAATATGCAGTACCACTATCACGCCAGATCAGTTGTCGTCGACAATCAGACGATAGACTGTATCTACTCTCATCTGAGAAGAGGACAGCAGACCAGTCGTTATCAGTCCAATTGCGATGTTGATGGCACCATTGCAAACGGGCGGTACGGTGACGTCTGGACAATGGGATGCACACAACAGGACGGCGGGCGTATAGTCCTTCTTCGTGCAAACGTCTGGCGACAGTTTTTCGGGAGATCCGCTTGCCAGTAGCAGCCATAAACTGATTTGCTACCTCACTAGCTCTGCTGCGCCGGTGTCTTTTTGTTGATAGCACTATGTACCGATCTTCTGCAGGTGTCGTACTGCGAACACGACCTCCCCCGTGACGTTTGCTACACTCTCCGTTTGTTTGAAATGATTTCCAAAGCCTTGAAACAACACTGTGGCTGACGTCGAACTCCCTGGCAGCGTCTGTTATTTTTCGCCCTTCTTCAATCTTGCCAATAATATGGCAACGCGTAAAATCATCTAGGTGATGTCGGGAAGACATACTGAAAATTGCGAGTTCGTCAATTGATTCTTTCCCTTTCAACTTTGCGTTTGAACAACAACGGTCAATACGCGTCAAATCCTTTATATCTCTTATCAGCGCTATGACGTCACGAACAAGTTCGGCAATCCAAAATTTGCATACGCACAACACGTCTTACTGTATCCCGCACTTATGCTAATTTCTACATTTTCCTGCCTTCCATTTTATGGTTGCTATCCTTGCTATTGTCATCCGTCCTTAGCAATTGTCCGGCAGTGTATAACACCAAACAATCTTTCCTTTCTCAAAGTCAGTTCTCTCCCGCCGCAATATTTTCACTCAACCTCACAGTGCGGTATGATCGCGGTCAGCTGCAGGCTGGTTTTTAAACCGTTTGCAGCTGTACCGCGCATCTTAACAACGTACCGGACCGCTCATTTGCTTTTAAAAGAGCGTCCGGTGACTTTTGTCATTATAGTGCATATCGCCTCCTAAATATCGGATTAAAAAAATTAATTTTCCTAATTTCTCGTAAAGAACGGTTTGGCCACCAGTGAAGTAAGCGTTTATTTCTGCTTTTGGTGTATTTGAAGCAACATCTGAGCTTTCCAAAACTAGACGGAAAAAATTATTTCGTTACCGATCTCGCTCACCTCGGGAAACCTTTTGAGAATACTCCGTGCTTAAAATAGTGCATATCTTTCCGGGCAGGGGCGTAGATGTATGTCATATATTTTTCAATATCTGTGCTTCTAAGAGAATCTAATTTGGAAAACATTTTCTTTGTTAGAGAGCGTTTCAAGGGCGAAATGTTGCTCACATAATTTCAGTTTTTTTGACGCACAAGTGTGAAGTGTTACCACCCTCCCTATTTGCCTGACTGAAGTCCTTGTGACTAATTAATAGACGTTTGACGTGGACCAGGGACATCAAACAAAGGTCTTCGTTCTTTCCACGTTTTATAAGTGAGTCACGGAAAAATTCTCATTGGCCACCACCGGGAACCTTGTGACTGCTATTTGTTTCTGAAGCTGAAAGCACCACTTCGGGATATTCGTTTCAAAACCTTTGAGTACATCGCAAGAGCCATAGACTGCTCCACTGCGGAGATGAACACGTCTCGCCTTGCTGACGGCATAGAGACTTCCACACAGACAGACGTCAGGTTTTGCATAATGCTGGCGACTTTATCGAAGGGATATATAGCGCTCTAGAGCAAGATCCTATGTTATATCCCAATGAAAGCATTACGTCCTCACTAATAAATTTTCAATCCTTGTATATTCTCTACCTAGGTAAGGCTTGAACGAGCGAACATGCGCATTAGGAGGCGTTGCTTTTCTTTAGCTTTTGGTATTCAAAGTGATCATTTAAGGCGATGATTAATCCTAATCCTTTCTGACTGATTACCTGCTAAAAGGGCTGCAAAAATATCAACCAGCAGTCGAAGACAGGAAAGAGAAGTTTTACAACCTAAAATGGTAACCAATGAAGAAAGGAGAGACAACATGTTTGGGTCACCTGTTTCTGCCCAGTGCCACGAAGTCCGTGTCAGGGGGAGTAGCCATTTTCCATCAAGTGTTGGGCCATGGAGCAGATAATAACAACTAGAAGCGAGAACTAATCATGAGGTACAGGTTAAGAGACGAAAGGAGAAAGGAATTGTGTTACCGCAGCTTTCATAAACCCCGACTGCTATGTCAATATTTCTATTTAGGGGAATGCAGAAAATTTTGAGCCCCATTTGGTTCAGTTACATGGGTCGCTTACAGCAATAAGCCATCACATTATGGCTACCTACATAATAAGCATTAGGACCCGATTTAACCCGCAAAACAGCGGCAACTCGGCGAGACATTGTTTCGATGAGGTAGCGATAGGTAACCTGGGGTATCTGGTACCATAACGTCAACAGCAAGTCCTCCTGTTACCATACATTTCGGGGTGGTGGTGATTTAGCACGAACCCGCTTTTCCAGGTCGAACCACAAATGTTCAATTAGGTTCATGTCAGGTGAATTTGGAAACCAGGGTATTAACAGAAAGCCACCAGCATGTTCCTCGAACCACTCCTTGTCGACTCTGGTAGTGTAGGAATGGGGTATCATCCTGTTGGTAATGACCATCACCAGCAGGAAACACAGTTGCCATGAATGTGTGAACGTGGTCCGCAACAATGTTCGGATAGCTGACAACAGTAAGGGATTGTGCTATTGGGATAATGGGCCTAATGTGCCCCCCCCTGAAAAAAAAACATCGTCCACAGCATAACACCGCAGCAGCCGGCCTGTTTCCACCCAGCAGTATCCAGGTGTCACAACCTCCGTTGGTAATCGGAGTATCCGTGCTCAGCCGTCTACGTGATGCACCAGGAATCTCGATTCGTCAGATTAGGCAACATCCTTCCAATCATTCACGGTCCATCATCCAATCTCGATGATCTTGGGCCCATTTCCTGCGTTGTTGGCGATGACGTTCAGTGAGCATGGAGACCCCTGCTGGCTCTTCGGCTACGCGGTCCAATACTAAACTGCTATGAGCTGTGTGCTGTGACACATTGCCCTGATCACCACTGTTCTAACTGCGGGTAATTTGTCGCAGTGTGACGCTGCTGTCGCTGTGAACAATGCACGACACTCTCAGCTGCCTTCTGGCATCAATGAGCTGCGGACGACCCACGCTGGACGACGGTTCGTCGTTTGGCCATACATGCACCACTTTTGATACGTGCCCATTACAGCGGCACGTGAAGAACCAACAAGCCGCGCCGTTTCTGTGATCGTAGTTCCGAGTTGTCGTGCCATCACATTTTCTCTTTTATCAAACTCCGATAAATTGGCAGCTTTTCCCATTCTGACTCCGAACATTCTATTAACCGAAAAACGACCCTCGGGTTGTATATATACACTGAGTGGCGACTTTATTATGACCACACCCTCAGTACTTCGTTGTGCGACCTTTTGCCTTTAATACTGCGTCGATTCTTCGTGGCATGGACTCCACGAGATGTTGATAGGTGGTTTATGGAATCTGAGACCATGCTTGATGAATAGCACTTTCCAGGAGTGTGAGATTGCAGGGTTGAGGATATAGCCGTATGACGGCTCGTTCAACTTGATCCCACAAATTTTCAATGGGGTTGAGATCTGGTGATTGTGGGGACCACCTAAGCAAAGTAAACTCACCTACATGTTCCTGAAACCAATCCTGTACAATACGAGTACTATGGCAGGACGCATTATCTCGTTGAAAGTAGCAATTGCCATTGGGATAAACTATCCACATGACAGGATGCACTTTGTCCGCAACGATGTTTAGATATGATGTGCCAGTCAGACGTTGATCAACACGAATTAAAGGGCCCAAAGCATGCCAGGAAAACATTCCCCAAACCATAACTATCCTCCACCAGCTTGAAGGATTGTATCAATGCATTTGGGGTTCATGCTTTTGTGCTGTTTCCGTCAAATTCTCACTCGGCCATCGGCATGGTGCAAGTGAAAACGTGATTCACTGGACCACATAATTTGTTTCCAATTATCGACTGTCCAATCCTTGTGCTTCTGTGCGAACTGGAGACATTTTTCTCTTGTTAACTGCAGACAGCAAAGGTGTTCGAACAGGACTTCTGCTGCCATATCCCATCCGATGCAGTGTACGGCGAACAGTGCGTGCAGAGATGATTTAAGGGGATCCTTGATTAAGATGGTCTGTAATTCTCTGCACTGTTGCCCTTCTGTTGTCTGTTACCAGTTTGGACACTCTGCGTTCCCCCGAGCAGTCAGTAGTCAATGAGGACCACACGTTGCACGTAGAGACCCAATTTTTCGGGTGACAGTCCAGTCTTCAAACACTTTAACACTAGCTGCTCTGGAACATTCCACGAATGCGGCTGTTTCGGTGATACTCGCTCCATGGCTTTCAGCTCCTACAATCATCCCACGTTGAAAGTCCGTCAATTCTCATTTTTTACCCATCTCGTCACCCAAGAACAACTTCTACTACTGTCGCAAGCACTAAGATTTCCCTTTTTATACTAGCCTCGCCCTCTGGCGGCAACAGCGTGCAGCCATAGCTCATTTGCTTAAAACTGTCAGGTGGTCGTAATAAAGTGGCCACTCAGTGTATACTGTTCGTCGAACTTCACCTGCGCCATCGTTCGGTCTCCAGGCGCGCTGATTTCCCTAGACTGGGGTCATCATAATGAAGGGGCTCATTGGGGTATTTGTATTCAGCTTTAAGAGTTCTACCGATTAATATTATTTAGTTTTGAAGTTTAAAACTAAAATGTAATATGTTTAACGTTCGAGTTAAAGTGTTCTGTTCTGTTGGAATGTTACTGTTTAAAGTCTGTTGACAGAATAAAGATATTAATCTTTAAGTAACCTTATTTTAACGTTTTCTTGGAAGACCCTTATTTCACTGTAGGTGAAGATTTTGGGAACTGATTTATATAGTATTCAGACAGCCATATCTTCTCGAACATTACAACTTTTCTTGTATAATCACAGTCAATGATTTTATTATCCACTAAGGTACACTGAAGTGCCAGAAAAACTGGTACACCAGTCTAATACTTGGTAGGTCCCCCACGGCAGCGCAGGATTACAGAAATACGACGGGGCATGAACTCCACTAGCTTCTGGAAATATGCTGTAGGCAATGAACAACACACTTCCCGTAGAGCGTTCAACAATTCGGGTGAACTCCGAGGTCTCTGATTGCTGTGTTCGATAGCGCGTTGCATGGCATCCCAAATGCGTTCTGTCACGTTCAGATCGGAGGACATGTTTGGGAATGGCAACACCCCAAACTCAGATGAATGCTCCTTTAAGTTAACCATAATGTGGCTTCTAAACACTGGTGTGGCGGTGGATTGTCCTTTTGTAACAGGCCTAACCCATCAGCATGAATGCAAGACATGAACGGGTATACCTCGTCAGAAAGGATGCGCACATAGCGTTGGCCGGTCAAAGGCGTTGGTAGATGTACCATGTGTCCTAGCTAAACACACCCCATACCATTACGGACACCCACCAGCCGGTACACCTCCCTGTTGACAGGCGGGATCGATGGCTTCATAGGGTTTGCGCCACACACGAATCCTTCCATCTGCCGGATATAGTTAGAAACGCGACTCGTTAGACCTGGCTACTTGCTTCCAGTCATCAGGTGTCCAGTGGCGGTGTTGTCGTGCCCAAGCGAGGCGCATAGCTCTGTATCGTGCACCCATCAAGGGGACTCGAGCTGGGCGTCGGCTCCCAAAGCCCATATCGTGCAGGGTACGATATGGGCTTTGGGAGCCGACTTTGACACAGTTCGGATGCTGACTCTTGTTGAGGCTCCAGCATGGAATTCCGATGATACGTGCGAGAGTGTTGCACGCTTTTCGCGTGAAACGATTCTTGTGCAGCCGACGATGGTCACATTGCGTGAAACGATTCTTGTGAAGCCGACGATGGTCACATTGCGTGAAACGATTCTTGTGAAGCCGACGATGGTCACATTGCGTGAAACGATTCTTGTGAAGCCGACGATGGTCACATTGCGTGAAACGATTCTTGTGAAGCCGACGATGGTCATATTGCGTGAAACGATTCTTGTGAAGCCGACGATGGTCACGTTCACCCAATGTCTTCTTACGGGCACACTGGTATCATAGGTTGGAAGTTTCGTCGGAATTCTTGTAGTTATGGTACACCCTTGCAATGGTCGTCAGTGAAAATCCAAACTTCGTTTCTACTTCCGAAATACTATGGCCCATCTCACGAGCGCCAACTATGACACCGCGTTGAAAATCGCTTAAATCATTATTACTTGTCATTCTCATACCGACAACAGCTCTGACAGCTGGCAAGTACCTCTATTGCTTTATATGCGCACTGGCGGACGCAACCGAGTACGCGCATAGGTGATGTTGCTATGTATTTTGCATTAGCTGGTCTGTACCAGTTTTTCTGTCACTTTATAATGAATAAAGCTTCTTCTAATGCTTGTTCTAGTGGTTTTTGTGTTGTTAATTATATCATGAATAAAGTTTCCTGCTAGTAGTGTAGTAATAATAATAAACAAGCTTTTAACTGCTAGTAATGTTGTAGTAATAATTAAGATGAATAAAGTCTTATGCTGGTTGTTACTAATAACAACTAATGAAATAAACCTAACAGCCAGACAGAGGTCTGACAAAACTATGAACTGAGAAAAACGTACTTACTAAAGAAAAATCTTTATTTAGGGAAAACTCCTGGTAGTATCCAACATAGACTTCACGGGTCACACAGCTACTCAATAAAACGTAGCTCCTTGCACATGAACGAAGCTCTACTCACATAAACGAAGATCTCTTTACACATAAAACAAAGCTCTCCCTACGCACATCAACAAAAAGCTCTCCCTACGCACATCAACAAAAAGCTCTCCTCGCACATAAACAACAGCTCTCTTAGGTATCGTTGAACGCGCCTATTTATACTGGCTACCTCCACGTCCTGACTTACACTAATTGCCAGATCCCATTCAGCGGGAGAAATAACATCTCGTTAAGTAAGAAGATAATTTACATAGGAAAATAAAATAACCAGAGATAGTAAAATCAAAAGGAAAGTGAATCTAGAGTATACGTTACAACTTCAGTGTATGTGAATGTGAACCATGGGCATTATTGTTACAGCTACGATTTTAGCGCGTTGCATATGTCAGTGCATTTTCCCCCTGCAATTTGTTGCTGTTGTTTAACGTACAGAGTTTAATAGACTGATAAAATAATTAGAACAAGATGTGTCCTAAAAGATGTTCTCCCCTATTTAATTTTGAGAAAATAGGCGCGCTGATTGGCAATTCCGAACCAGCAGTGCAAAATTAATTGCATGTGTTTCGGTCCATCATTGACGAAGGACAGTTCTAAAATTTGCATGGCACGGAAGTCAGATTAACACACGATGACATTGTAACGAGTGTGGTGCGGAATACTTGCCGTGTCATGGACCCGATGGCGGCAGAAAACTCCCTAGAAAGGAACATTGGTAATTTTCCTATATTTGCAGAGCACCGCACTTTAATCATTCGCTCTGGTGAATCAAATTTGGGAAATAACGTCTCGGAACACTAGAAATTTGCAGAAATGTGAAACTTGTTTAACGTAATTGCTTGCTTATCACACTCCTTAGAATCCTGTTCTTGGCGGTTTATTCTTCTATGCTTCAAGGGCTTTCGCTTAGCGTTATTTCGCAATAGTGGAATGATATAATTTGACGATCTTGTAGAGCAATAGTAGATCACAATTTTCGCTCCCTTAAGTCTTTCCTATGAGCCTGAATAAATACATTCATTTCTTTAAAGGTCAAATTGATCACGATACACAGATTACGTTCAGCGATGGAGCGTAGTTTAGTCTTGTAGAAAAAATATTTTAATTTTCTTGGTCTTTTATGGACTAAATTCAGAATTTTTAAAAATTTTCTTGGATACATGGACTAAATTCAGAAAAACAAATTTTACCGTACTAAATTTTTGCAAACAGTTCCTAACATTGCCTAAACGCTAACCAATTTATAAAAATATGATAATTGTTAATATTCCAGCTTAATTATTCGCGTTTTTAACTGGGTTTTGTTGTTTTGCATTTTAAAATCCAATCATCATTTGCGGTTCTAAAATTTTATTTTAATAGCCTTTATTTAAAAACAGCTTCGCCATTTAAGCTGTACGATTTTCAAAGAAGTTATTATGGGTCTAAAGCAGTCTAATTATCCTCTGCAGTTTTGAAACATGCAGATTTAAAACAATCTAATGATTCTTATAAATTAAAATAAATATTATTATGCTCACAGTTTAACAACATATTTTGAAAACGTATTAAGAGTACCAACGCGGCCCCGTTGGCCTACGTGCTTGTTTATAAACGTTCATGTGTGATGGGTCTGGGTTCAAGTCCTGTTGAGGCACGGATGTTGTACTTGTGTTGTGGCACTGGCTTCTGGGAACACGTTGCATTAAATTAGGGAGGGGTGACTTCTCACGGTGGTCGCTAAATTACCCCAAGTAAAGAAACAAATAGTATCAAGATTTATTTCAGTTTCAAGATGTTAAACCTTCAATATAAAATGTATATATATACTGAAATGCCACTTTATTATTACCACCCCTTCAGTACTTCGTTGGGTCAACTTTTGCCTTTAATACTACGTCGATTCTTCGTGGCATGGACTCCACGAGATGTTGATAGGTGGTTTGTGGAATCTGAGACCATGCTTGATGAATAGCACTTTCCAGGAGTCTGAGATTGCAGGGTTGTGGATCCAGCTGTCTGATGGCTCGTTCAAATTCATCCCACAAATTCTCAATGGGGTTGAGATCTGGAGATTGTGGGACCCACCTAAGCAAAGTAAACTCACCGGCATGTTCCTGAAACTAATCCTGTACAATACGAGCACTATGGCAGGACGCATTATCTTGTTGAAAGTAGCCGTCGCCATTGAGATAAACCATCCACATGACAGGATGCACTTGGTCAGCAACTATGTTTAGATATGATGTGCCAGTCAGACGTTGATCAACACGATTTAAAGAGCCCAAAGCATGCCAGGAAAACATTCCCCAAACTATAACGTTGACTCCACCAGCTTGACGGGTTGTAGCAATGCATTTGCGGTCCATGCTTTCGTGCTGTTTCCGTCTAATTCTCACTCGGCCATCGGCATGGTGCAAGTGAAAACGTGATTCACTGGACCACATAATTTGTTTCCAATTATCGACTGTCCAATCCTTGTGCTCCTGTGCGAACTGGCGACGTTTTCTCTTGTTAACTGCAGACAGCAAAGGTGTTCGAACAGGTCTTCGGCTGCCAGATACCATCCGATGCAGTGTACGGCGAACAGTGCATGCAGAGATCATTTGAGGAGATCGTGATTAAGATGGTCTGTAATTTGCTGCACTGTTGCTCTTCTGTTGTCTGTTACCAGTCTGGATACCCTCCGTTCCGCCCAAGCAGTCACTAGTCGGTGACGACCACACGCTGCACGCAGAGACCCCGATTTTTGACTGACACTCCAGTCTTTAAACACTTTAACAACAGCTGGTCGGGAACATTTCACAAATGCGGCGGTTTCTGTGATACTCGTTCCATGTCTCCGAGCTCCTACAATCATCCCACGTTGAAAGTCCGTCAAATCGCATTTTTTACCCATCTCGTCAGCCAAAAATCGCTTGTACTACTGTCGCAAGCACTAAGCTTTCCCTTTTTATACTAGCATCGGCCTCTGGCGGCAACAGCGTGCAGCCATAGCTCATTTGCTTAAAGCTGCCAGTTTGTCATAATAAAGTGGCCACTCAGTGTATATATATGTATTTTATTAGAGGTTTAACGACCACCGTGAGCAACTAAGTGGGCTATAAGCAGTAGCACGTCCCTAATTTAGGGTCACTGCTTCCAGGGAAGGGAGAACGCCAGTTCCGTAAGACAAACACAACATCCATGCCTCACCGGTATTCGAACCTGGACCCCTTTCTTGCGAGTGATCAGAGGCCATCGCTGAGGCCACTGCGCTACCCTGGCGACTGAAATGCATTTGAAAGAAATCTAACACCGACAATAATACTTCTGTTTTCATCATAAAGTTTGCAACACAGATTTAACAAACGAAGTGTTTTCACAGCAGGTTACACAAACGGTATATATAGAATGTAGGAAAAAAAATCTCATAGTAAATAAAGCTGACTGGCTTCTGATAGCAATAGCATTGACGTGACTACAAAGCTTCTTCTGACAGTAAATAACATTGACGTGACTACAACGCTTCTTCTGACAGTAAATGGCATTGCCGTGACTACAACGCTTCTTCTGACAGTAAATAGCATTAACGTGACTAGAGCGCTTATTCAGACAGTAAATAGTATTGACATGGCTACAACGCTTCTTCTGACAGTGCATAGCGTTGATGTGGCTACAAAGCTTCTTCTGACAGTAAATAGCATTGATGTGACAACAACGCTTCTTGTGACAGTAAATGGCATTGACGTGACTACAACGCTTATTCTGACAGTGAAGAGCATTGACGTGACTACAACGCCTCTTCTGACAGTAAGTAACATTGACATGACTACAACGCTTTTTCTGATAGGAAGTAGTATTGACAATACTATAACGCTTCTTCTGACAGTGCATAGCTTTGACGTGACTACAACTCTTCTTCTGGCAGTAAATAGCTTTGACGTGACTACAACGCTTCTTCTGACAGTAAGTAACATTGACATGACTACAACGCTTTTTCTGATAGGAAGTAGTATTGACAATACTATAACGCTTCTTCTGACAGTGCATAGCTTTGACGTGACTACAACGCTTCTTCTGACAGTAAATAGCACTGACGTGACTATAACGCTTTTTTTGACAGTAAATGGCATTGCCATGACTACAACGCTCATTCAGACAGTAAATTGTATTGACATGGCTACAACGCTTCTTCTGACAGTGCATAGCGTTAACGTGACTACAAAGCTTCTTCTGACAGCAAATGACATTGATGTAACTACAACGCTTCTTCTAACAGTAAATAGCATTGACATGACTACAACACCTCTTCTGACAGTAAATGTCATTGACGTGACTAAAATGCCTCTTCTGACAGTAAATGGCATTGCCGTGACTACAACGCTTCTTTTGACGGTAAATAGCATTGACGATCACGGCTCATTCATGTTAGAGGTGAACGAAATCTATCCCGTATGGTAACAGCTAACAACAGGAATACAGTGGCACAACTGGGCGGTAATTGGAATGTTAGTGAAGGGATTCGTGTGTGACACAATACCTAATTATACTGAACTATGCTGAAAATAGGGATGAGCAGACGCAGGCGGCTCCGAGAGCTCAAATAACCTCGGCTCATCGTCGAAAGCATCTACGATGGACATACTATCATCAAAACTGAGCCTTGAATGATTGGAAGAAGGTCGTCTCGCCCGATGAATGCCTTTTCTTGTTGCACCATGTGGTGGCAGCCTGGTACGTGAGCGTCGTTTACCTGGGGAAGTGTTGGCACCTGGATGCACCGTGGGACTCATGCCTATGGAGAAAGTGTAATTTCTTTGGGCCATGTTCTGATGGGAAACCCTGGGTCCATTCATTTATGTGCAGGAAACTAGGACGTCTATTACCTATTTGAACATCATTCCAGATCTAGCAGTGCCTTCATTCAGTAGGGAAATGCGCCATTGCACAGTGCCCGACTGTTCGAGATGGGTTCACTGAACATGGGAAAGATTTTTAGGTGTTTCCCTGGAATCCAAATTCACCAGACATCAATCCAATCGTGCTTCTGTGTTATGTGTTGGAACAGCAAATCCGATCTGCAGCGGCTCAACCACGTAACTTACAAAAGTTATAGGGCCAAATGGTAACCGGTTACCAGATACCAGAGCTGAGACAGGCTGAGCCCGAGCCCGAGCCCGAAAGCCCGTAGCAGAGCCCGGGTCCGAATCGGGTTCGGGCTGTAGAATATTTACTGCGGTTCGGGCTCGGGTTCTTAGAGAGAAGAAGAGCGAGATAATTTTTTTATATATAAATGTGATTTTATATGATTTAGCAAACGAGACAGATACTTTATAATTGGTGAAGGGTATTCTTCGGCAACTGGTTCTGGCTCGGGAGCGGGCATTTTTCGGCAACTGGTTCTAGTTGGGGAGCGGGCATTCTTCGGCAACTGGTTCTGGTTGGGGTGCAGGCATTGCTATTTATTCCGGACTTGGGTAGAAAATGACATAGGCCGAGCATTAGTACGGTTCGGGCTCGGGCTCTTAGAAAGAAGGAGAGCGAGATAATTTTTTTATATATAAATGCGATTTTATATGATTTAGCAAACGAGACAGACACTTTATAGTTGGTGAAGAGTATTCTTCGGCAACTGGTTCTGGTTGGGGAGCGGGCATTCGAGATGGCTATTTATTCTGGGCTTGGGTAGAAAATGACATAGGCCGAGCATTAGTGCGGTTCGGGCTCGGGCTTTTAGAGAGAAGGAGAGCGAGATAATTTGTTTTATACATAAATGTGATTTTATATGATTTAGCAAACGAGACAGACACTTTATAGTTGGTGAAGAGTATTCTTCGGCAACTCAACTGGTTCTGATTGGGGAGTACGCATTCGAGATGGCTATTTATTCCGGGTTTGGGTAGAAAATGCCGTAGGCAGAGCATTAGTGTGTTTCTGCAGAGAAGAAAAAGCTTTTTCAAGATCTATAGATATTGGATAGTTGATAGTATGCCAACGATAATTTACCTCCTATCTCCACACAGTAGCTCCCTACTAGATGGTTTTAGCAACGTACATATTGCAGCGCATTATGGCGCGATAATATTAGCATTATGTGAGCAACATACAACTGCAGCACCGTCCGATCATTTCGGATGTCCGGCAGACCGAAGCACTTCAGGTGGAAACGAACGGTCAAAGAAAATCGTACAGTTACACTGTAAAATTTGGTAGAGGTCCCTTCCCCACTCCCCATTTGAGAAATACATTAGTTAAGTGCAGGAGGTGAGAGTGGAAGTGTGGGAAAGGAGGTGTTTTTTATTAATGGTTGACAGGTTAGCTAGTTTTCGGGCTCGTTTGGGCCCGGGTTCTCTCTTGCAATATAAAATTCGGGCTCGAGTGGGCTCGAGCTGATATACCACGGGCTCAGGCACCGTAAATTGAGCACGAACTCAGCTCTACCAGATACCACAAGCCGGCTTAAGAAATCTTGTGGCTTCCAATCTCGTCATGTAAAAGTTTTTTGGCGGCACATAGAGGATGTTAGGAGGTGGTCGTAATGTTTTGGTTTTTCGGTATGTGTGTGTGTGTAACGTGAACCGTAGGGAACTTCAGTGTAAATTTTGTTGCTCTGAGAGAACCCGTCAGGAAGTATATTTTCAAAATTGACACAGTAACTTTTTTGCAGTTTCAGTGGACGAGAAGATATCAGAATACGAGTAACATAATTAATTAATTAAGAAAGAAAGAAAGAGTTGCACGGAAAACAAGTGAAATCCCTTTAGCGGTGAAAGAGAAATTGGCATTATAATTACACTATCTACCAACAAGTAATTGGACACCTGTGATAGCAAAGGAAAACGTTCATTCACCTTCACCGCTGGGATCGAACCCCAGAACTCTCGAGAACTATTCGAGTGCGTTCGAATTTATGCTACGGCGCCAACAATTCTCAGCGCCATGCGTGGTTTCTCAGTCAGCATCTGACTACACGAATACGTATTGATGGTCTCAGCAACTGAGATGTCGTCATCTGGTGGCATTAAACGCAACAGCTATTTAATTGTAGCTGATAAATTCAAAGGGCGAAGAAATGGTTAATATATATCAAAAACGAGGAGATAATGTAAATGGACGATTACTCCATGTATTTGATATATATTAATCATTCACCTTCAATAGTTGGTGGAGCCTCCACGATCAGCGATTACAGCTGCGACCCTCCGGGGCATACTCTCAACCAGGCGTTGTACGACGGCTAGCGGTATTTTCTTGCACTCGGCTTGAGGAAGACAGGTCAGTTCCTTCAGCGATTTCGGACGCTGGGGGCACCCCTTAAGTCGACGCTCCAAGTCGTCCCAGAGGTGCTCGATAGGGTTAAGGCCCAGGCTCTGCGCATGCCAGTCCATTCGATTAACCCCAGTGTCGCCATACCAAGCCATGAAGGACCTCGCAACATGACAGGTGGCATTGTCATCCTGAAAGTAACATGGGTCCACCCCGTAAAACTGTCACAACTTAGGAAGCACATGGTCATCCAAAAAGGTGCAGTAGGTCTCGGCGTTGAGTCTACCAGGAATTGCGACCAAGGGTCCCGTGCCATACCAGGAGAAATACCCCATAGCATAATTCCACCCACAGTTAGCACAATACATTCCGGCAGGAGGCGTTCTCCAGGCAGACGCCAAACCCAGACATTGCCATCCGAACGGTAGAGGGTGAACCTTGATTCGTCGCTCAATAGAACCTGTTTCCACTGTTCAACGGTCCACTGTCGACGTTCTTTGCACCACGTTAGCCGAGCAGCGCTATTGGACTTGGAGATCAAAGGCTTGTGAGCGGTAGCACGTCCATGATAACCGAGCAGATGGGCTTCCTTACGGATTGCATTCATCGAAAGAACACTCCCGGATGCCTGTTGAAACTCCACGCGGATGTGGCCCATCGATTTGGTGCGGTTCTTCCGAATTTCTCTGGCCAGCACCCGTCGGTCTCTAACTCCCATTTTTGTGGGTCTGCCGGGTCAGGGCACATTCCGACAGTCACCTCTCATCTTCCACTTGCCAATCACGTAGGTCACTGTCGATTTTGGGTACTTCGACTCGCTGGATATGTTACGTATGGATCGGCCATTTTGGTGATACCCGACGATTACTTTCTCGAAATCAGAGCTCCGAACTGCGTGGCATCTTGCATGCGACTGGTTGTGTTGTTGTTTCCCACACGATATTTAACGGCGGCGGCCGTGGCGTGCATCTGGACCGCAGATATCGTCGATTGCAGGGGTGTCCAATTTCTTGTTGGTAGATAGTGTTAAACAAGTCACTTCTAATGTAAAACATATTATAAGCAAAAGTCAGTAAGTTTCATGCTTTTTTTTTGTCATAAGGGATCATAGAAGACTGTTACTTGGATATTCGTAAAAAGGAAGCTAGACCAGCAAATGTATTAATTAGTACGCACGCCCGATTAAATTCGGTTATAAAAAAACAACAAAAAAAACCCAAGAAAGATACCACGGAATTCATGGGTTCCGCCTCTTTTAAGAAAATTTGTAAGAATAAACATTTTTTTTAGCATATAGAATCCATGACGTACTACAGAGGTGAAAACATGTGTGAAGACGACAAATCTGCAGCGAGAAATTCTGTCCACGTCGCGCACTTGGGAGAGCGACTTACTCCGGAGTGAGGGGGACACGGGTGTGATGCCCGTCTCGCGCGGACAAGCTTGTGTTTTCACAAATCTCACAAGTGAACGTTTGATTACAAGCTACTTTAATGACAGGAAAAGCAGTCGAGTGAAATACGTAACTTTAAATTCGTCTTTTAAAGCAGAGAAACAGTGGCAAACAGAGATATTGTTTTGCTCACCTACAAGAAAACTGAACTTCGGTAATAAGAAATTTACATAAAATGTTATTTATAATTCGATCTCAAGAGAAGATATACATGCTTTTCGGTCAGACTCAATATGGTGTACAAAATGGAAATGAATAATTGCGCTGGTCGTGAGAAAAATGCCACTATTAGAAGACGGTAAACGAACGCTATCATTGTCGTTGTCAGCGTTATTCCAATCAGAAAAAAAATAATCGTAACTTTAGAAGCACAGCTTCGAGACAAAATGCATGTCCGATCATTAGCGGCAGAACGGTATATTATAAGAAAATAAAAAGCCCACATAAACGATTTCCCACACTGGAAGCATTTTGAGACAGAATAAGTTTTTTAAAGATTTTGTAACGTACCAGGAGATGTAACGTACCTGCCAGAAGGACGCACACGACATAAAGGCAGATAGGAATCAGAATAAAAACGTCCGCGTAGCTCAATTGGTAGAGTGACTTATTCCGGAATGAGAAAATCCGGGTTCGAATCCTGGCGTGGACAGAAATGACGGAGAAATTTACTTCGTTATAATGGCGCCCGAACTATCCGGATGACCCGACCGTTCAAAATCTCTCATTGGTGGGATGTTATTTCCACACCGCGAGATAGGAAAAATAAAAGAATCCCTTCTCCAGCACTTAAAAAAAAAAAAAAAATAAGGGGGTGATGATGTAACGTACCAGGAGATGTAACGTACCTGCCAGAAGGACGCACACGACATAAAGGCAGATAGGAATCAGAATAAAAACGTCCGCGTAGCTCAAGTGGTAGAGTGACTTATTCCGGAATGAGGGGATCCGGGTTCGAACCCCGGCGCGGACAAAAATGACGGAGAAATTTACTTCGTTATAATTTTTAGAAATATAAAAAAACAAAGAAAACAAGAGTATATTTACCCTCTTAGCAGAAGGCTCCATGCTATTTAAACTGAAAAATGTGCACAATGCTCTTCATACAGAATGGAACAAAGGAAAAAAATCCCAGACGGATTTCTAGAATTGGCCAAACGTTAGCAAATGGATATATCCCCTTACTCCGACTAGTGGTAGGTCTTCGTGTTAGGAAAAGTCGGAAAATATACGCAAAATGCTCCGTACAACCTGTTTTTTACCTAGGAGGGCGAGACTTGATATTATTCCTCTCGACTGTAAAGTTCCCTACTTCCACTTGCTCATACCACTAATATACACTGGTGTGCACAACTTAAGGATGAAGTGGAAAAAGTACAATAACTCCCTAAATAGCAGCAGCAGCACCCAAACGCAAACACGAAGTCGTTACATTTGAACGGAATTTATGGAAGTGACTGGACGGTGTACATAACTGTTAGAGGAGTTCGAATGTGTTTGTTGTGTGCTAGAGACGACGAAATGGCCCGTCCAGATTATCTTGGTTGTTTTACTTGTGGTCGAATAATTGGGAGGTTCGAGGAGCGAAGGCTACCTAAGAGGTCCAGTCACTTGGTTACTACAACTCACTTACTCACATTCATTAGATAAAGCTAATAGTGCTGTCGAAGGGTGAGTTGCAGTTCTGCATTTGTGAAGTGCAAACGGAGCTTTAGCTGAATAAAGACGTTCTGTAAGCAACCTTTTCTTGAAATTTACTTGAGTGACTCCTGTTTCACTTAAGGTGAAGTATTTACTAGGGGTGTTCAAATGAAAAGGTACGAAACGTCATAAGAACGTAACCGTTAACATATTTGCCTATGCCGCTATGGAAGAACGTAGCGACACATCTAGGGATGCGATTGGAGTCGCCGGCGTGGATCGGAGCCTGCGCGGGCGCCCGCATGCGCAGGAGAGAGCAGAGGCTCTTATAAAGAGCGCCGTCCAATTGACGCGGCAGTGCGTGTGAGAACAGGTTGGCGTTCACATTGCAAAATTCGACGATTGAGGAGCAGCGAGGCGTTATCCGATTTCTGACAGCGGAAGGTGTTAAACCGGCTGCTATTCATCGCGGAGGGTGTGGTTCTGCTCCATGATAACGCGCGTCCACACGTCTCCAGGGTCACACACGCGGAACTGGCCAAGTTCCAGTGGGAACAGCTTGACCATCCGCCCTACAGCCAGGACATGTCGCCCTGCGATTTCCATGTGTTTGGTCCCCTGAAATAACATCTAAAAGGGAAGCGCTTCCACTCGGACGACGAACTCAAGGACGCTGTGCAGGACTGGGTCTCGTCACGGCCACAGGAATTCTGGGTACAAGGAATCCTTCGGCTCGTTAATCAATGGGATCGTTGGGCTGCGACCTATGGTGTATACTTTGAATAAAGTCTTCATTTATACCCACAGTGTCGTTTCGTACCTTTTCATTTGAACACTCCTTGTAAGAAGAACAAACTTTATGTAGTGTTCGGTAAGCCATAAATACACGTTTCATGTAGTAAGAACACTACACATTTATTAGGCTTAAATTTTGTGCACCAGTGTTTATCGACTTAAAAAAGCATTCTAGTGCGAATATCTGCATCAATATTTCAGCTGGTTGTATTCAGATATTGCAGCTGTGAAAGCTGTATTCGGATCACAAGAAATTTGTAGCAGACGTAGTGAATCGTTGTCAGTAAATATTCTAAAATATTTCTATTATTGAAAGGTGCACATTTCATTTATCATTATATTTATCTACCTTATCAAGTTGTATATTATCATCGAAAAGGAGAGACTGCAAATTTATGTGAGCAAGTGTGCAACAAACTAAAATAAATGTTTGATCACGGCTGCTAATGCATAATTTCATTTTTGAGCATATTGCCCTTAAATTGAGGTACTTTTATTACTCTGTTTTTTTTTATCTGATAAACAAGGGATTTTAACTACTTTTTTGTTTTTCAAGGACGTAAGTAATTAAAAAAGGAATATTCGAAACACCATATTTTGAATTACATTCTACCACCAACTTTGTTTCTTTGTGGTCTCAAGGTGCTCTTAGACCAGTACGGACATTTACTTTAATGTTTCTTGAAAGAAATGAAGTACAGCCTCTCAAAAATCCGTTGTATTTTTGTTTATGACATGAATAATTCGGTAAATATTTTTGTTTACCCTATGCAATTCTGATATTCAAGATATCTGTCGGCGAATCGATATCATTGTTTACAAGTTCAATTCCTAGGGTATGATTACCAATGCCCTAATTAGCTTATTGAAAGAAATGCCTCCCCATTAGCATTCCCGATTCTTTTAATTGGTTACTACATCTACTTCCCTAATTACTAGAAAGACCTGATTCATTCTGTTACTCCTGAGACTTCGGAAAAGAAGTAAACCTTAACAGAGTCCACAGAATTCTTTGGTCTCTCATTTAGCCGTACACACAAAGGTTGTTTTTCTGGTCCACGAAATGCGTCTCTGACTAACCACCTTGGCGCAAAAAAAAAAAAAAAAAAAAACAATCATCGACTCGCACTTTTATGAACATTTTAATGAGCAATATGAAACTCCTTCAAGAGCAGAATTTTAGAGTAGTAGGGGGTAAAACATCATGTTCTACTACACTGCCAGACACCCAAAACGCAACAACAAGAAGGACACGAGATAGCAAAGACAGATTTACTGGACACATAACAACAGATACAAAGATGAAACGATTGAGCTTACAGGCGCGTGCGACTTGCGGAACACGCAGGCATCAATAGTTCGTGTGGCCCCCATGGCTGGCAATAACGGCCGCTACACGCCGCGGCATCGAACGAAAGAGGCTTTGGATGTAGGTTTGGGGTATGTCGGTCCAGGCTGCTTCCACACGGTGCCACAGTTCATCAGGCGTACCCGCGGGTGTTGCTTGCAGGGCCACACGGTTGCCGATCAGCGACCAGACATGTTCGATGGGCGACATATCGGGAGAACAGGTGGGCCACGGCAGCAGTTACACCTGGTGGGCCGTGAAGAATTGCTGCACGATGCGCGCCACGTGCGGGCGTGCATTGTCCTATTGAAACGTGGCCGCTGGTAGGTCCTGCAGGTGAGGGAGGACTACAGGCTCCAAAACGTCGGTGCTGTAGCGGGGGCTGTTGATTGTACCGGAGATACGTACCAGAGGGGTGCTGGTTTCATATCCAATTGCGCCCCAAACCATAACGCCAGGCGACGGGCCAGTATGGCGATGCATGATGTAGGCGTCATACAGTCTCTCGCCGCGGTGCTGCTACACGCGGATCCTACGATCGTGGTGTTGCAGGCAGAAGCGGGATTCGTCGGAGAAGACAATGTCGTGCCATTCCGTAGTCCAGGTGCAGCGTTCAAAGGCCCACTGCCGTCGCACTCGCCGGTAGTGTAACGTCAATAGTAATCGGAGCAATGGCCGGTGTGCGACAAGTCTCCGCTCCTGCAGACGACGTCGAACGGTACGTGCTGACACAGGTTGTTGCGCAATACACCCTAATTCCTGAGCTAACGTTCGTGATGTGGCGGTGCGAGCCGTCAATGCCCGCCGCACAATATGCCGGTCCTCTCGTCCGGTGATGTGCCGCGGCTGCGGCAATCGCTCACGTCGGTCTGTGCGTCCTTTCCACCTGCACCCACCGAATCCATACTCGCCTCACTGTGGCTGGACGTCGTCCCACACGGGCACCGATGTCTCGGTACGATAAAACGCTGTCGCGATAAGCCACTATTCCTCCCTTGTCGAAGTCCGAAACGTGCTGGAATGACTGCCGTATTATGCGACGAGTCGTCAGGAAGCTTCCCACGCACATGTCCGGCAGCATAACACACTTCCACTACTTACACCTCGCCTTCTGTGCAGCCTTCTTATAGTGCTTCTCGGTGGCGTGTAAGGCGCACATGATTTACATATGACCTGCAATGCTAATCGTTTGCATGTCCTCTCTCGGGCGACGCATGCTACGAATTTTAGGCCAATCGGATGCTTCCTTCTTGGTGTGGCATTTTGGGTAGCCAGCAGTGTATATACTTCGTAATATTATAGGATCAACACAGTTTTCTTTCAGTCGCATAGAAAAGAGATACCAGGATTTTTACATGTCTGCCTGATTTTAGGAGGACCGAAACGAATATTGGTGTTGTCACTTTCTCATTTTTTGTGCCCTGTGAGTAAAAGAGAAACTGAATTAGAGATCAGCGATTTCCTAAGTATCTTTGTTGGTGGATATCGTTGAGGGAAAAAAAGAAAGAGTAGAAAGGAAAAGGAAACTAAGAGGAGCGAAACAAATAAAATATCGAGAGGAATACAAACATAAACTTAAGTAAGAGAACGGCGGAAACCAAAAAAATATTGAAGGGAATAAAAACATAAACTTAAGTGAGGTAGGGAGGGAAACAAACAAAATATTGAGAGGAATACAAAAAAAAAGTAGAAGTAACTTAGAGCGGGAGACAGACAAACTATTGAGAGCAATACAAACCTAAACTTAATTGACGTAGGGAAAGAAGCAAATGAACTATCTAGAGCGATATAAACATAAACTTAAGTGCCGTAGGGAGAGAAACAAACAACTTATCGAGAGCAATAAACATAAACTTAAGTGACGTAGGGAGGGAAACAAACTAACTATCGAGGAGAATACAGACATAAATTTAAGTTGCGTAAGAATGGAAACAAACAAACTATTGAGAGGAATGCAGACATAAACTTAAGTGGCGTAGGGAGGGAAACAAACTAACTATCGAGGAGAATACAGACATAAATTTAAGTTGCGTTAGAAGGGAAACAAACAAACTATTGAGAGGAACGCAGACACAAACTTAAGTGGCGTAGGGAGGGAAACAAACTAACTATCGAGGAGAATACAGACATAAATTTAAGTTGCGTTAGAAGGGAAACAAACAAACTATTGAGAGGAACGCAGACATAAATTTAAGTGGCTAGGGAGGAAACAAACTAACAATTGAGGAGAATACAGAGATAAATTTAAGTTGCGTAAGAAGGCAAACAAACAAACTATTGAGAGGAATGCAGACAAAAACTTAAGAGACGTAGCTGGAAATTATCCATATACATATCTTTTTATGGCGTGTATGAACGCACACGCATACAATCAAATCCAGAAAACGCATGGAAAATCTTGCTTCTGACGAAATTTGTGTAACAGTTTCAATTCAGTCTGTGAAAAACAAAACGTAATATCAGGCATGAAAACACGATCTTATAAGTACGTAATTTACTGACATTTCTTCACTATTCATTATCGTTTCACTCACGTGTGCATCATTTTGATCAAGCATTAATCTTGCTCAGATCACTATGTAAAATGATTAGTTCGTATTTGCAATTAATTATCTACACATCTTTTTTCTGTCGATCTTTTTTTCGTTTGGAGGTTGAACGACCACCATGAGCACCTCAATGGGCTGTAGCCAGTCACCCGTCCCTAATTTTGGGCCACTAATTCCAGGGAGGAAAGAAAATCAGGGCTGTAAGACAAACACACCACTCTTGCCACACCCGGGGTTCTGGCCCGACCAATCTTGGCCAAATGCTTCGAAGCCAACGATTCGTACCACTCGGACACCGTGGGGGTTACCTATCAATTCTGGGTTTTTACGCTTTCCAACCGTAGGTTGAAGAAGCGTATATGCTCCAGCTTTGTCCATCCGTCCGTCCGCACGATAACTGACGCAAAAATGGTTCGATCTCGATGAAGTTTGAGTATGTGGTAGGGGACCACCATGGGACGAACCCAATTGAAAATGGGACAAATGAGGTCAAAGGTCACGACGTAGGAGCGGGATCCTACCATTGCCCTTGTGCGTCATAACTTGCGTAAATATGGTTCGATTTCAATTAAATTTTAGTATGTGGTAGGGGACCGCCTGGGGACGAATCTTATTCAAAATGGGTGAAGTGGGGTCAAAGGCTAGGACATAAGAGCGGGATGCATTCCATTGCCCTTATGCGTCATAACGTGCGTAAAAATGGTTCCATTTCGATGAAATTTTAGTATGTGGTAGAGTACCATCTGGGGACGAACCCTATTGAATGTGAACGAAATGGGGTCAAAGTTCAGGACATAAGAATGCGATCCATTCCAACGCTCTTATCCCATATTATTAAGGTGGACGTCAAGTATCTTTGCTTACTATACTTCTAATGGAAAAAATTTTGTACACATTTCCTTCACAATTAATAAGTTCCCAAGGATGAAAATTTGAACATCGATTAAAATAACTTTATTACAACTTGGAATACTTAATATTTTCTAAAACATAACCATAATTACATTAAAAACCAATAACTTTTCTTTTGGTGGTTTTGAAACCAGAAAAAGGATGGCGCGACCTGTACTTTGATGACGTCAGTAGACAAACAAATGTTGGATTGCATAATTATGGTAATGTTTTAGAAAATATTAAGTATTACAAGTTATAAAATGAAGCTCTTTTAATCGATATTCAAATTTTCATCCTTGTGAACGCATTAATTGTCCAGAAAAAAGATGGCGCGACCTGTATTTTCATGACGTCAGCAGACAAAAAAACGTTGGATTGCATAATTATGGTTATGTTTTAGAAAATATTAAGTATTGCAAGTTATAAAATGAAGATATGTTAATCGATGCTCAAATTTTCATTCTTGGGAACGCATTAATTGGGAAAAACATGTGTGCAGAAAATTTTCCATTCGAAGTACACGAAGCAAAATTACTTGACGTTCACCTTAAAGGAGCAATTCTTGTATGTATGTAAGTTTTATTTTGAAAACGGCTCTGAGGATTTTGATGAAAGTCGTTAACCTACCGTTTTCTGGTACTAGAAATCGATTTAGCTTGATCTCCACTTTAAGAAAATTTGTTTAGTCGGTTAAATAACCACCTCGAATTACGAAGCTTGCAGTGTGGTGTCGTGGCATCGCCCCTTTAGATATTGGCGCGCGGTTATGCCATCTATCTTACTACGTCACGCGTTGTTTGTGGATCCTATTAAAGTTTTTTGACGTCACACCTTGCTAGCAGATGGTCGCGATTCCCATCTGCCTCATTACGTCACGCGTTGTGTGCGTATGTTCGTCCGCACGATAACTCGCGTAAAAATCGTTCGATTTCGATGCAATTTTAGTATGTGGTAGGGGAACACCTGGGAAGGAACCCTATTGAAAAAGAACGAAATGGGGTCAAATGTCAGGACATAAGAGCGGGATCCATTCCGCTGCTCTTATGCGTCATAACTAAGGTAAAAAAGGTTCGATTTCGATTAAATTTTAGTATGTGGTAGGGGACCACCTGGGGACAAAACCTAATGAAAATTGGTGAAATGGGGTCAAAGGTCAGGACATAGGAGCGGAATCACTTTCATCGCCATTATGAGTCATAACTTACGTAAAAATGTTTCGATTTGGATGAAATGTTGGTATGTTGTAGGGACCTTCCTGGGGACGAATCCTATTGAAAATGGGCGAAATGGGGTGAAAGGTTAGGACACAGGAGCGGGATGTATTTCATAGCGCTTATGCATCATAACTTACGTAAAATTGCTTCGATTGCGACAAAACTTTATCATGTTATTTCGGAGATATACTGAACCAATTCTGTTGAATATCATTCAAATTGATCAAAGTTCAGGGCACAGGGGTGAGATCTATTCCACAGCCATTTTCTTGATAACTTGAGTAATGTTTTTTAGTATGTTGGAAAGCGTATCATATAATCAATGCATTGCATGATTTTAGTAACTTGTTTAGTTTCTACCGTACTACTTCCTTTATGATTAATGGCTGATTTCTCATTTCTCTCCAAGGTCATAATGCAACAGGAATAAACATTTGGTTAGGCATCTTTCATCTACTATTCAACACACATATCCATACCATGTTTTGTAAAACAATAGTCATTTTAAAGAACATTTTACGTGATCTAAAAGACTACAGTCTTGTGATAATTATAAATATATGAAGAGACGGAAGGTATAGCCATGGGTTCACCTATATTATGTGAAATCTACATGCGTCGATTTGAAGAAAAACTTTTCAAACTCGTGGAATTTGGCTTATGGATACGATATGTAGACGATACTTTCGTTGTATGGAAGGGAAAACATTCTGAAATTCCGGAATTAGTCAAACTTATAAATTCCATTGATCCTCACATTCAATTCAGCTACGTAACTGAAAATAACGGATGCCTACCATCCCTCGGTGTCCTGGTAACTCGATCAAATGGATCTCTCGCAACCACAATTTATCGGAAACTTTTCGCTATTTTCTCACCTCCACTTGCCAAATCCAATCACATTTGGCAACAAAAAGTCAGCGCCTTTTACAGTGGCGTATATCGCGTGATACATATATGTTCAGATAAAGACAGTTTGGAAAAATAACTTTATTTCCTTAAACGTATTGCAGTACAGCGAGGATACAACCCTTCCATTACGGATAGGGCTCTAACAAAATTCTGGAAACCGAAACCTATCTCCATGTTAACCCCTGTGATGCGCCCATTACGAGAGAATTTTGCCATTATTCCATTTTCCCGTAACATTGCCTTCAAAATTTCAAAAATTCTCAAAGCCTTTAATTTTAAAGTACTTTTTAAACCCATAAACAAAATTAATTTTTTAGGATCAAAGGACTATGTTGAAGACAAAAACTCGTGGGGAATTTATCAAATTCCATGTGAATGTGGCGCTTCGTACATAGGACAGACCCGTAGAGCCTTGCGTTTTCGATTGAAGGAGCACAAAACCTACATTCGGAATTGTGACCTAAAGAAATCATCGATGGCTAAACACTGTTACGAAAAAGACCATAAATTTCTCTTTGAAGAAGCAAAACCAATTTACAAGCCAGATTCAACCACCAAACTTGATATTTTGGAAGCTTTCCATATATATCAGAAGTCTTCGCAACTTGTTAATGACATGGCATCCACCCCATTTCTATCAAGCGCGTGGAAGCATCTAACCAAAACACGTGTCTGTAAACACTATCTACGATGTCACATACAATTTGAATATTTACGTGCCATTCTTCCTGATGAAGCTAGGTCAATACCCAGCAAAATCATAGTTGGCTTGAAAAATTAAATATTTGTGACAAAATACGTTGTATTATTTTGATATATTTACCATGTTTACTGTTTGTTGCAAGTATTAACCTAACGTTTCGTTGGTTTCTCTGTGCGACACTGAACATGAGCTTGTTAAGTTACGGATTTTTGGCTTCACTGTATTATTCGTTGAAGCAGTATAGCTTGAAGCATTGGACGTAGCCGCAATTCGTAATTAAACATACAATAGCAAACTAATCATTCTAGATAACAGCCAGGCTGAGTAAAAGTTCGACAAGGTCCACTTTTATTTACTTTCGTCAAGAGTAAGCCACTTAATGATCACTTTTCTCAATCATATAGCTAAGTCACACAAAATATCAAAGTAGAACACATCCTCTCTACCTAGGCAATATACAACACTGAGCTCGCTTGAGTGCAATCGTAAGTAACCATTCAAAATATCGTATTCAAAACGTCGTAATCGTAAAACATAATTAGGGTAAAGAACATGTGACTAACAGTTAAGCGTTAGTGAGAGAAGGATATATGTTCCAAAACAGCTACTTTTATCTCTAGCTCTCGATATCGTAATTGTCGCCGAGCAAGAAGAATGTGGCATTCAGGCTGAAAAACGTTCAACGAGAATAAACCAAATTTGCATAAGAAGATAAAAACTATAAAGGAACGTTAAATTAGAGTATGTGTCACAGTTTCTCATTAACTGTCAACTCTAATGAAGAAGAAACCAGTACTGTTCTAAAGCCAGCATCACTAATTCTGCTTTGCTATCGAATTCATTTATTTTTCTTAGATATTCGTCAACCATTATCAGGTCAGCAGCTTCTAGAATAGCCTACATAGCCCTTCACGTTACTCTCCGATGAAAATGTTCTGACACTAGGCCGATATACAACAAAGGATAGACTGGCAACAGTGCAAGAAATCCCTCGGAAATTTAACGCTGGTGCACAAAAACGTTTAAGCAGCCACACCATCCAGAACCATCTCCTCACTATGGGGTGCAGAAGCCATCGTCCCACGAGGGTGCCGCTGCTGACCGCACATCACAGGGTGCAAAGATTATCATGGGTGCGGAAACATCACTACTGGACCGTAGACATGTGGGAAAATGTTGCCTGGACTGATGAGTCGAGATTCACGTTGGTACATGCGGATGGCAGGATACGAGTACGGCGCAAACCACATGAAGCGATGGATCCTTCTTGCCAGCAGGATACTCTTCAAGTTGGTGAGGGTGGCATTCTCGTCTGGGGTCTGTTTACGTGGACTGAAATGGGACCCCTGGTGTGTGTGACATCGTCTCTCACAGGTAAACGTTACCGGAATATCCTGGTCGACCATTTGCTCCCGTTTGTGCGTCTTCAACATCCCACTGGGGACCTCATCCTGCAATAAGACAATGCAGCTCCCAAATTGTATCCGAATGGTTGGATGAACACTCCACCGACGTGACCTTGCTTCCTTGGCCAGCTAGATCACCTGAACTCAATCCCATCGAGCGCATCTTGGATGCCATCGAGAGAGATGTTCGAGGCTCTGACCACCTCCATCAAATCTTCGTGAACTGTGGGAGCTTGTTCAGGGTTCGTGGATCCGTATGGTTTCCCAACGCTTCCGGTGTGTTGTCGAGTCCATCCCGAGACAAATTGCCGCCGTCATCAGGGTGAAAGGTGGTGTTACACGTCACTAGACAGGTATCTCTAATTCATTTGCTCTTCAGTGTATATTTTAACCTACGATATCTTTATTGAATGACTTAATAATATTGATTTTAATTATTTGAAGCCTGTTTTCAGCATTTTCGGGATAGCAAATTCGGAAAAATATTCGCTATATTGAAGAGTTTGTTATTAGATTAGTTCATTTGCATTCAGGAAAGGTAATGATACTCATTAACCGTCCAGTATCTAACACGCTGTTGAGAAAGGTGGAAACCAAATCCACCTAGAGTGTCCTGAACTGCGTTTGATTCATAATACACTTATTGAGTATCGGAAAATCAGGTTAACTTATCTACCCGTCGAAGAGGAACAGGCTTGAGAAATTCATGAAAAACTGATGATGCCATTACTATGTCGACGTAGAAATATAAATATGCGAATACGGATAAAGCTTCTAATATCTGAGAGCTTGTGGCAGTAGGATGCTTGATGCATTCAAGCGAAGCAATAGGCGAGATAAACGCTGATGTATTGCTCAAAGTACTTTTGAAAGAAGTGTTTTACCTAATGTGAGCCATTTAGCCTCTTAAGTGTCGTCTCTGGTCATAGTGACAATAGAGTCCCTAAAGATTCTTTGCAAAGCATCACGATGAGGAAGATTTTCCTTATTTCTCTTCTTGGCGTACTTTTCTTTCCGTTGTTTCCTGGGTCTTAGGAGTGGAAGAAGCGAGAGCACCTCCTTAAAAATTTATGGAACCATTATGTAGCGCGAAGTGAAATGGGCGAGCAGGGCCAAGATAGCGGAATCGTTGAGCAGTTTCCCGATGCTTCTATTTAAGGTGTTCGGTTTGTGGTCAGGATAATCGAGACGCAGCCGTAATTTACGTCACTTACGGAGTTATACCCACGCTAAGAACTTGATTTAGATGGTTTTATTTTTGGAATGCTTAGCCTCCAAGTTCTTCCGAAGTTTATATTCGTAATACCAAACAGAAACTTCCATAATACGTTCGTGGCATATTAATCCAGAAAAGGCAATAAATGTTTGACCTTTAGTTTCCCATGGGTTCCGAAGAAGTAGGAAAAGCAATCAAACAGCAGATTTATGTTTCCAAAAATGTCTTTTTATGCAGAAGATGCATTTATTTCTCCTCCCGCGCTCCGACTATAAAATCTTTCAGTTATCTACAATCGGTGTAAGCGCTAGCGATGATGCATTTTCAGCTATTTTGCTTTACGTGATGAGATGAAAGAAACTTTGTTTGGATAAAACTTAAAAAAAGTGAAAAAAAAAAGAAAAAGAGGTGGTATTAAAGGAATTTTAAGTTACATTTTTTTCCTCAATGAACTCGTAATTTTCTGCGCTGATACAATTCAAATAATGCCTTCACTGTAAATAATGCTTGATTAAAAATACAGGTAGAACTTTGACTTTCGAGAATGAAATTTCTACTGAGGGATTCTCTGAGGCATTTCTGATTTAAAGTAAATTCTAATTTACGGTGTGACGTATACTGTAATTTAACTTTCCTTTTTAATTTTTTTTTTATGTGAATTTGAGTTCATTCTCCTTTAGAGTTTTTCAAAGTTAACGTGACATCTCTCTGGCAAGAGTATGGTTGGCAAAACTTTGAGGTCAGAACGTATGACGTGTGTATGTGCCAGATGAGAACTGACGAGATATATAATGGTTTGAGCAGCAGCAGTAGTGCGAAGATGATGATATAATAGTAGTATGATGATATAACAGTACACCAAACAGAAATAATCGCTCTTTCCACGTTAATAAGTGAGTCTCGGAAAAAATTATCATCGGCCGCCACTGGTAATCGAACCCGGGTCTCCTAATTACGCACATGACATGCTACTACTGCACCACATCGGCCTCAAGTTCTCCAGACTCACATGTGATTAACTGCCAAACTAATATAATAGTAGTATGATGATATAATAGTAGTTACGGAAATTGAAGTACTTGAAGTTGTGATTTCTTGGCGTCAGCGTATTTAATATTTAGACCTAGTGCTTTTTGTAATTGGATTTTTTCACTAATGATATTAAAGACTAAGTCGTACTAAAGAAGTTTCTGCTGAATAAAGACTAATGCAGTGTCTATGTACAGCTGACTTACTAAAACACTCAAAATCAAAACTAGTGCTGTTCATCATGGATTTCGGATTTTTGGATATCCGGATATTTTAATATCCGAAAACCAGATTTTTAGCATTCGAATAGTTCGAATTCCATATATCCGGTTATTTTAGTATCCGAAAACCGGATTTTTAGCATTAGAATAGTTCAAATTCCAGATAACCGGATTTCGAACTTCGGAAGTGCTACTCACGGATTTCGGATGTTTTACTATCCGCAAACCGGATTTTAGCATTCGAATAGTTCGAACTCCGGATATCCAGATTATAAACTGCGGATAACCGGATTTCGAACTTCGGACATTCCGGTTTCGGATATCCGGACTTAGAGTACCGAATATTCATACATCTGAGCAACATAGATCTATCCGGCCATGATAGACCGCATGCCTCAGGTTGTTAAAACCTTAACGCAGCAGTTTTGCTGTTTTTTTTTTTTTTTTATTGGAGGTTTAACGACCACCGTGAGCAACTCAATGGGCTATAAGCAGTCGCCCGTCCCTAATTTAGGGTCACTGGTTCCAGGGAAGGGAGAGAGCCAGTGCCGTAAGACAAACACAGCATCCATGCCTGACCGGGATTCGAACCCGGGCCCCTTACGGACGAATGATCAGAGGCCAACGCCTTAGACCACTGCGCCACCGGGGCGGCTCAGTTTTGCTGTATGATGTCCGTTTGATTAGACAAAGTGATCTTTCGTGACATTGATAATGTACTAAGTGAAGGGATAATAAATAAAAGTGCAGTGTTTTATCCTGTAACAAACTCATGCGGCAACCCGGATATCAAATTTATGATATTTCGGATATTTTGAAATCCGAAATCCGGATTTCAAAATATCCGGTTTTTGATTGCACTAGCCTATCCGGATTTTGAAGTTCGGATTTCAAATCCGGATTTCGGATCTCACACGGCAATCTGGATTTCGTATTTATATTTCCGATATTTTGATAGCACTAGCCTGGATATCCGAATATCCGGATTTTGAAATTCGGATTTCGCATCTCATGCGGCAATCCGGATTTCAGATTTATGATATTTCCGATATTTTGAAATCCGAGATCCGGATTTCAAAATATCTGGTTTCTAACAACGGTAATCAAAACTTCACCTATAGTGAAATACGAGTCACTCGAATAAAGTCAGGAAGTTGTTACTTACAGCTAATCCTTTATTGCTGTTCCTTTTTTTTTTTTTTTTTTTTTTTTTTTGATTGGAGGTTTAACGACCACCGTGAGCAACTCAATGGGCTATAAGCAGTCGCCCGTCCCTAATTTAGGGTCACTGGTTCCAGGGAAGGGAGAGAGTAACTGCCGTAAGACAAACACAACATCCATGCCTCACCGGGATTCGAACCCGGACCCCGTTCGGACGAATGATCAGAGGCCATCGTTTAGACCCCTGCGCCACCGGGGTGGCCCTTTATTGCTGTCAATAGGCACTTGATTATTTGCACTTCAACACAGTGAGATCACGAAAACTTGGATTAATATTCAAAACCAATTAACTACACAACACTGGAACTAGAATTAATATCCACTAGAACCCAACACTGTTATTAAAGTGGAACACGTAGCCTTCACAATACTCAAACGGTAATTAAGCAGTCGCGTATCCAAAAGAAGCATTAACGTTCACCATCCAACATTTATCTTATAACAATCGCTACACTGCCTTTTTTACGCTTTCCAACAGTAGGTTGAAGAAGCGTATGTGCTCCAGCTTTTTCCGTCCGTCCGTCCGTCCGTCCATCTGTCGGCACGATAACTCACATAAAAATGGTTCGATTTCGATGAAATTTTAGTATGTGGTAGGGGACCACCTGGGGACGAACCTTATTGAAAATGGGATGAATGGAGTCAAGGGTCACGGCGTAGGAGTGGGATCTATTCCATTGAACGCATGTGTCATAACTTGCGTAAACATGGTTCGATTTCAATGAAATATTGCTATGTGGTAGGGGACCGCTTGGGAACGAACCCTATTTAAAATGGGTGAATTGGGGTCAAAGATCAGGACATAAGAGCGGGATGCATTCCATTGCTCTTATGCGTAATAACGTGCGTAAAAATGGGTCGATTTCGATGACATTTCAGTATGTGGTAGGGAACCAGCTGGGGACGAACCCAATTGAAAATGGGCCAAATGGGGTCAAAGTTCACGACATACGAGTGGGATCCATTCAATTGAACTTATGCGTCATAACTTGCGTAAATATGGCTCGATTTCAATGACATTTTGCTATGTGATAGAGGACAGCCTGGGGAAATACCCTATTCAAATGGGGTCAAAGGTCAGGACATAGGATTGCAATCCATTCCATCGTCCTTATCCCATATTATTAAGATGGACGTCAAGTAAATATGCTTCCTATACTTCCAATGGAAAAACTTGTGTACACATTTCCTTCACAATTAGTGTGTTCCTAAGGATGAAAATTTGAACATCGATTAAAATAACTTCTTATTATAACTTGGAATACTTAATATTTTCTAAAACATGACCATAATTATATTAAAAATCAATAACTTTTCCTTTGGTGGTGTTGAAACCAGAAAAAGGACGGCGCGACCTGTATTTTGATGACGTCAGTAGACAAACAAATGCTTTATTGCATAATTATGATAATGTTTTAGAAAATATTAGGTATTCCAAGTTATAAAATGAAACTATTTTAATCGATGTTCAAATTTTCATCTTTGTGAACGCATTAATTGTCCAGAAAAAAGATGGCGCTACCGGTATTTTCATAACGTCAGTAGACAAACAAATGCCGGATTGCATAATTATGGTTATGTTTTAGAAAATATTAAGTATTGCAAGTTATATGGGAACGCATTAATTTGGAAGAAAATGTGTACAGAAATTTTTCCATTCGAAGTACACGAAGCAAAATTACTTGACGTTCACCTTAAAGGAGCAATTCTTGTATGTATGTAAGTTTTATTTTGAAAACGGCTCTGAGGATTTTGATGAAAGTCGTTAACCTACCGTTTTCTGGTACTAGAAATCGATGTAGCTTGATCTCGACTTTAGGAAAATTCGTTTAGTGGGTTAAATAACCACCCCGAGATACCACGTTTTTAGTGTAGTGTCATGGCGTCGTGCCATTAGATGCTGGCGCATGGTCACGCTATCTGTCTCATTACGTTACGCTTTGTGTGTGGATCCTATTAAAGTTTTATGACGTCACAGTCTTGCGAGCAGATGGTCGCGATTCCCATCTGCCTCATTACGTCACGCGTTGTGTGCGTATGTTCGTCCGCACGATAACTCGCGTAAAAATCGTTCGATTTCGATGAAAGTTTAGTATGTGGTAGGGAAACACCTGGGAAAGAACCCTATTGAAAGTGAACGAAATGGGGTTAAAGGTCAGGACATAGGAGCGGATCCATTCCACTGCTTTTATGCGTCATAACTAACGTAAGAAAAGTTCGATTTCGATTAAATTTTTGTATGTGGTAGGGGACCACCCGGGGACAAACCCTATTGAAAATTGGTGAAATGGGGTCAAAGGTCAGGGCATAGAAGCGGAATCACATCCATCGCCATTATGCGTCATAGCTTACGTAAAAATGTTTCGATTTGGATGAAATGTTGGTATGCTGTAGGGGCCTAGACGGGGACGAAGCCCGTTGAAAATGAGAGAAATGGGGTCAAAGTTTAGGGCACAGGAGCGGGATCTATTCCATAGCCCTTATGCATCATAACATATGTAAAATTCCTTCGATTGCGACAAAACTTTATCATGTTATTTCGGAGGTATTCTGAACAAGTTCTGTTGAATATAATCAAAATGGGATCAAAGGTCAGGGCACATTAGTAAGATTTATTCCACAGCCATTTTCCTCATAACTTGAGTAATAACTTGAGTAATGATTTCTAGTCTGTTGGAAAGCGAATAATAATCAATGCATTGCATGATTTTACTAACTTGTTTGTTTACGCTTTCCAACGGTAGCTTGAAGAAACGTATATGCTCCAGCTTTGTCCGTCTGTCCGCACGATAACCCGCGTAAAAATGATTCGATTTCGATGAAATTTTAGTATGTGGTAGGAGACCACTTGGGGACGAACTCTGTTGGAAATGGGCGAAATGGGATCAAAGGTCAGAACATAGGAGCGCGGTTACATTCCATTGTTCTTGTGCGTCATAACTAACGTACAAATGGTTCGATTTCGATGAAATTGTAGTATGTGGTAGGGGACCACCTAGAGACGAACCCTATTGAAAACGGACAAAATGGGGTCAAAGGTCAGGACATAAAAGCGGGATCCATTTCATTACCTTTATGCGTCTAACTTACGTAAAAATACTTCGATTGCGACAAAACTTTATCATATTGTTCCGAAGGTACACTGAACCGGTTCAGTTGAATATAATCGAAATGGGTTTAAAGGTCAGGACACAGGAGTGAGATTTATCCACAGCCGTTATCCTCATAACTTGAGTAATGATTTCTTGAATGTTGGAAAGCGTATCGTAATCAATGCATTGCATATTTTGCTAACTTGTTATCTATCGTTCTTATCCAGCCCCAGATACGTTACTATTATTCCGACCTCAGGGTGTTGCCAACAGTATTCCCGTTTGAGGAAAAAGACATAACGTTAAGTTTGGAAAGTGTAAAAGAAAACAAACTCAAATTTACATAGGAAAAGGAACTAAAAATGAAAGTTAAATTAGAGTATACGTCACGCTAATGGTAAGTGACCTTTTTCTGAGTCATTTGAGTGTCTCCTGATTCGCTTAAAAGGGAAGTTATTATAAACTGATTCATGCAGCGTTCAGACAGCCATGTTTCCACTACATTACAGCGGAAATTAACAACGCATTTGATGTCCTAGCTATATGAGAAACCACACTGCGATTTGAATCAGAAGATCAGTGCTAAAAGATCGAAATGTCAGTGAGCCCCCCCCCTCATAAATGACGCAGTGGTCTAAGCTCTAAATTCTGGCTATTCGTCCGAGATGGGGTACTGGCTCTCTGGAACCAGTGGCCCATCATTAGGGACGGGCGACTGCATATAAACCATTGAATTACTCGGAGTGGTCGTTAAACCCTCAAACAAAAAAACAGAATAGAACTGCCAGTGGATCACTGTTCGCTGGGTTCTCAAGTTGAAAAATCGGACGCGCGTGCTTCAGGCTGAATCTCTGAACTTGGTTCGTGTTTTGAGTCCGCCATGAAGTGTGGATAGTGTATTTGTCCAAAGATGCTTGTGCTATGCCTTTCCTATAAATGGTGATCCTGAATTTGTGACGGGGACTTACCATAGCGTTAAAGCACGCGGTTGTCGTTATAAACCGTAACAGGAAACAAGAACCGGATTGGAACGCATTTTCTCTCATTAAGGCGGTTTCACCTAAAATCTCTGCCTTATGTTTCCAATGGTAAAACGTTATTACATAATTTCTTCGCAATTAATGTACCCAAGGATGAAAATTTGCATATCGATAGAACTAACTTTTTTTTTTTTTTGATTGAAGGTTTAACGACCACCGTGAGCAACTCAATGGGCTATAAGCAGTTGTCCGTCCCTAATTTAGGGTCACTGGTTCCAGGGAAGGGAGAAACCCAGTGCCGTAAGACAAACACAACATCCATGCCTCACCGGGATTCGAACCCGGACCCCTTTCGGACGAATGATCAGAGGCCATCGCTTAGACCACTGCGCCACCGGGGTGGCAAAACTAACTTTACGTTATAGCATGGGATACTAAATATTTGCTGAAACATAACCATAATTAAGCAATCCAACATTTGCTTGTCTACTAACATCATCAATGTACAGGTTACGCCATCTATTAGCAGGTCTGAACACTACTCAAAGAAAAATGATTGATTTTTAAAATAATTATGGTTATGTTTTAGCAAGTATCCCATGCTATAACTTAAAGTTAGTTTTGTCGATGTGCAAATTTTCATCTTTGGGAATACATTAATTGCGAAAAAAATCTGTAAAGAAGTTTTACCTTTGGAAACATAGCGCATAGATTTTAAGAGGAACCACCTTAACTCTGCTGCGAAATGCAATATCTGACGTCGTTAAAAACTACTGAATATTTGTGGCCAATATTTTCACACTTCTATTGAAATAAATGTAAATGGGAAACATCAAATCGAGCGATCGAAAACATAATTTCAAAATAGATCAAAGGCAATTTATAAAACATTTCGTTATAACAGATATGAGATCCCACACAGTGCAAAGTTTATATCCTTTGCTCGCAGATCAAGCGCAACTGAATAATGTCACAGGTAGGCACGTTGAAAAAGATACAAAGGCAACACGTGTCTGCGATGGAAAAGGTGTCTAAAAATGTTCACAACTTTTCATAGATTTTTAGGTGCTGATTTCAGGACCACTTGCCAGAAAATAATTTATTAATTTCTCTGTCAATTAATTCGTCCTTTCTTATAAAACATTTATTTTAATTTTATCGCCTTTGTTTGTTGAATATGGTATCATCTGACAAATGCACAACAAAAGGATTGTGTTTGAAACAAAAAGAAAACAATAGGGTCGGTAAAACTTTGTTCGCACTGTAAAAAGTAAACTAGTTTATATCGTTCGGCGCAAATAAGTAAAATTGTCCCTCCGTTGCTTGACTTCTTCTCTTTAGAAGAAACGGGCGGAGGCCAAGCAATAGCGGATCAATTTACTGGAATCAAACCATCAAATTTACTTGTTGCAGTACAAATAGGACTTAAACGACAGAAAGTGGTTGTTTCCTGAACCCTTCCTTATCTGCGATTCCTATCCAGTTGCATTTGGATGTTTGTGAGTAACAATTTCGCCATATAGCGTTCTTTTCTTACATTAGTGGTGTAGTGTTTTATGATTTGGTGTTTCTAACATTAAATAGTGCACAAAATAACACATTTGGAATGTCTTAATTATCCAGATAATTTTTGTTACATATTTGGGGATTTAGCACTCAGAAAGCAACAGAAGAACATTGCAGACCTTGTGAGAAACGTTTTATGTGTAATTTAGTGTAAAACTTGGTGATCAGGATAAGTCGTGGAAAACACATAAGGTGTGCTCTATTTGTGTAAAAGAACTTCGACAGCAGTCAAAATGTAAGAAAATATCTGAGGAAAATCCAGATGTCATAATGATTACGGCTATTTACTTCTTGTTCAGTATATGGGTACAATCTAAAAACGCCCCCCTCCTGGTGGCGACGTGGTCTGTGTGATGGCTTTTGATCACTCATCCGGGATGGGTCCGAGTTCGAATCCCGGTGAGGCATGGATGTTGTGTTTGTCTCAAGGAACTGGCTCTCTGCCTTCCCTAGAACCAGTGGCCCTAAATTAGGGACGTGTGACCGCATATAGCTGATTGAGTTGTTCGCGGTGGTCGTAAAACCTCCAATAAAAAAAAATCTGAAAAATAGTTTCTACTCGAACTTCCCTTGTGAGATCCCCCCTGTGCCTCATGGCTCAGAAATACCAGTGACTCAGCCACCAGAAACATTGAAAGGTACAGCAGTTGATTCCGAAAAGGATGACCAAGACTCGGTGCTTCATGTAGCAGAGTAACCCAGTTTTTTTCACAGAGTGGATTAAACGATTAGTCAGAGACTTAAGGCTTTCTAAAGATTTTGTAAGGCTGTTTGGCTCTAGGTTTAAAAAAAGAACTCATTTGCTCCTGGAACACCTTTCTTGTGGTAAAAGAATAGAGAAAAAGATTTCATCCCATATTTTTCTCAAGATGTTTACTTAAAGTACTGTACTGATGTTTTTGAACTGATGCAGAAATTCAACATAGAGTGAAACCCAGACGAGTGGACATTTTTTATTGAATCATGGGAAAAAGGTCTCGAAGCAGTGTTGTTACGAAGTGGTAGTAAGCATTCTTCAGTCCCAGTTGGTCATTTTGTGTTCTTGAAAGAAAGTTATGCGAATGTCGCCTGAGTTCTCACGTGGCTTGACTACAATGATCACAGATGCGTGATGTGTGGTGATTTTACAGTACTGTCTATGTTTTTTGGACAACGAGATGGATAAAAAGATATCCATGTTTTGAGAGCAAATGGAACAGCCAAGAGAAGGTTCAAAACTCTATCAAAAAGCAATGGCCAAGCCGGGCTGATTTAAAACCTAGAAACAAAAATGTTATCCGAAAACATTTGGATTTGGTTGATTCCACAAAAGACCTTCTACCTCATCTTCAACATAGGCTTATGAAGCAGTTTGTAGAAACTTTGCCAGGGGTAAGATAATGCTTTAAGAGTCTCTATTAAACACTTCCGGGATTGTCATGTGCCAAATTGAAAGAAGGCATTTTTGTCGTACTATATATTCGAAAAGTGAAAGACAACGAGTTCGAAACAAATATAGAAGCTGTTGAAAGAGAGGCTTAGAATGCTTTCAAAGAAGTTATAAAGAGATCTTGGGAACTACAAAGATTTCGATTACAAGCAAATAGTAGAAAACATGTTAGGAAAATTTAAAGTATTAGGTTGTTCAATGAGCTTGAAGATGTACTTTCTGAAAGCTGACTTCCACGACTTTCGTGAAAAAATTAGGTCCGTTAGTGAAGAACAAGTAGAAACATTCCACCAACAGATCAATCAGATGAAACAACGATACCAGGAAAGATGGAATGTCAGCATGATGACCAACTGCCGTTGGACGCTGCCCAGAGAACATTAGCTGCAAGCTGTGTGTAGAAGAAAAATACAAAACGAAGCTTTGAAGGCAAACAACATTTTTAAATTGTTCTTCATATCATTTCTTGTACATAAAAACGTTTTTTAATTTTTCGAAATGAAATAAACTTTGTATCAGAATACACGTGAATGAGCTATTTTCCCATATGTTTACATTCATTTTGTAAAAGCTTTCCTACGTCTTAGAGACAAATAATAGTTATTTTTGAAATCAGCACACCAAAAACCTTTAGAATCTGCCAAAAAATTGCAGACAATTTTGAGCGACTCAAATTTTGTAGGTCTATGAAATTCAGAGAAAAATAAAAACAAGAGACGCAGTGCTATCACCATTTTACAGTACACACTAAAACTGATAAAGCAATTCAACCTGAATAAAATAATTACAGAAATCTATACAACTGCAGGGTTCATTCCAAAGAAATTATCTGGAACTTTAATTATGTAAATATTACTAAAGAAGTTTAACGTAAGTAAAATATTGTAGAAATTCAAATAACTATATGCATAAAGGTGTCTTTACGAACTTCTTTTTCTTCTGTGGCTCAACAGTTTAGTGAGAACTTTAGCCCCTCAATAAGTTTTGCCATTGTGGCGCAGTGTGTTAACGAACTATTTAGCTTCAAAAACAATATTCCAGTTGCGATGAAAATAATATCTCACATATTTGCATTTGGATTTTATTTTAACTCAATAAATATATATAAAAATATCAGCTTTCTGTCCTTCGCGTGCATTTATTATATCTTAAGGTTTCTTCTGAGTGCTTTTTGTTGCGGTTCATAATCCCTAAGAGTCCATACAGGCCTTCTATTCTAGTAGGACACGGTCATACAAAGTTCATCATGGGAATGTTTACACTTATATTAATTAGCAACTTGTGTTTGTTTTAGGAATCAATTTTTCTTCGAAGTGGGCCCTAGAGCAAATGAATGCAAGTCAGAAGTGAAAAACGTGAAAAGAGCGATGTCTTTGTTTATTTATTAAGTGGAAAACAGTTTCATTGAGGTTGTGGAGCATTTTGAAGCTAATAAATCCTCAGATATTTGGGGCGACATGTCATTATGAAGGGAAACATGGGTGTAACTCTTCGACCCCGAAACAAAAGAACAATTAAAACTCTTAAAGTATTGCTCTTCCTTCCTCTCTGAAATGTTTTAAGTGATGAAGCCGGCTGGAAAATCATGGGATACAGAAGGAATAATCGTAGTTGAGTTCTTGGAACAAAGTGTCGCCATCGATGTGGGGTATCATTTTAACCTACTAAGACATTTCGCAAGAAATAGATGATCAGAAGACCCGGAAGTCAGCTAAAAATGTCCTCTTCTATCAAGAAAACGCTCCGGATTGAACAGGTTATGTTTCAGAGAAAACACTGCTCTACTATGGGCAACTCTGAGAAACATTCCATACAGCTACTTCAATATCCGCCCTGCTCAGCGGATGAGGCTCTTGTGGACTATTTCCTATTTGCAAATCTCGAAAAATGACTGGAAAATAAGGAAATTCGACAAAATGCAACACCAAGAAGGAAGCATCTGATTGGCATGAAATTCGCAGCATGCGTCGCCCGCGAGAGAACATGCAAACGATTAGCATTGCAGGGCATATTAAAATCATAAGCGCCCGGCACGACCCCGAGAAGCACTTTAAGAAGGGTGCACAAGAAGGCGGGGTGTAAGTAGTGGAAGTGTGTTGTGCTGCCGGATCTGTGCGTGGGAAGCTTCCTGATGCCTCGTCGCAGAATACGGCAGTCATTTCAGCACGTTTCGGAGTTCGACAGAGGAAGAATAATGACTTATCGCGACAGCGGTTTATCGTACAGAGACATCGGCGCCCGTGTGGGACGACATCCAGCCACAGTGAGGCGAGTATGGATTCAGTGAGTGCAAGAGGGACGGAAGGACTGACGTGAGCGGTTGCCGCAGCCGAGGCACATCACCGAGGGAGAAGACCGGCATGTTGTGCGGAGGGCATTGACGGTTCGCACCGCCACATCACGAACGTTCGCGCAGGAATTAGGGTGTGTTGCGCAAAAATCTGTGTCAGCACGTACCGGTCGACGTCGTCGGCAGAAGCGGGGACTTGTCGCACGGTGCCCATTGCTCCGATTACCATTGACGTTAAACCACCAGCGAGTGCGGCGGCAGTGAGCCGTTGAATGCCGCACCTGGACTACGGAATGGCGCGACTTCGTCTTCTCCGACGAATCCCGCTTTTGCCTGCTACACCACGATGGTCGGATCCGCGTGTGGCCGCACCGCGGCGAGAGACTGTATGACGCCTGCATTATTCATCGCCATACGTGTCCGTCGCCTGGCAATATGGTTCGGGGCGCAATCGGATATGACACCCGCACCCCTCTGGTACACATTGCCGGTACACTTAAAAGCCACCGGTACATCACCGACGTTTTATCGCCTGTAATCCTCCCTTACCTGCAGGACCTGCCAGCGGCCACGTTTTGAGAGGGCAATGCACGCCCGCACGTGGCACGCATCGTGCAACAATTCTTCACGGCCCACCAGGTGTCACTGCTGCCGTGTCTCCAATGTTCTCCCAAAATGTCGCCCATCGGACAGGTCTGGTCGCTGATCATCAACCGAGTGGCCCGGCAAGCACCACCCGCGGCTACGCCTCATGAACTGTGGCCACGTGTGGAAGCAGCCTGTACCGACATACCCCAAGGCCACATCCAAAGCCTCTTTCGTTCGATATCGCAGCGTGTAGTGGCCGTTATTCCCAGCCATGGGGGCCGCAGGAACTATTGATGTCTGCGTGTTCCGCGAGTCGCACGGGCCTGTAAGCTCAATCGTTTCATCTTTGTATCTGTTGTTATGTGTCCAGTAAATCTGGCTTTGCTATCTCGTGTCCTTCTTGGTGTTGTATTTTGAGTGGCCAGCAGTGTATTTGAGCAGGTTCGTAACGCTAGCGATCGTGGCAGGGATCTTTTGACTCTGTTGAGTAACCTTTCTCTGACTGACCTCTCTCTCTCTCGTATATGCTTGCCTGTGTTCCTAGAAATCTTTTAGACAGAAAGCAAAATACCGATTCGATTTGATTTTTGTAATGTTCAGTTATGGTTACCGTATAACGATCTTCCGAGAAAAGAATTGCCCATTTTTTTTAAAAAGTGAAATGTCGAATAAAAATCAACACGGAGACAAATGTATGGCGCTTGTAATTTCATTCTTTTTTCACAATTTCTTCATAATTTCTTTTAAGTTCCGTCACTTTTAAAATAGCATTCATGTATCAGTATTTTTGTAATACTGATAAATTTCGCTTCAGGTCTTAAAATGACTGTAAGTGGAGCTTCATTTCATTGTGTATTATGTTCTTAATTTTCCTTAGCCATTACAGAATTTCTGTTGTCCGAATTTCGACGCGAATATTAACAATTACTTCGTCACAAAAGTAACATCACAACGTTTTTAATACTTTGCTCTGAACCTATGGCCAAATTTCTTTCTACCAATACAGATATAAATATAGGGCGTAGACAATTAGATTTGTTTTTCAATTCCTCTGTGTTCTGCCACAGTTTGAAATACAAAAGATGACACCGAATTTTCAGTTGTATTGACCACCCTTTCAAATCCTTTTTAACGCGAATTAAATCTATCAAATTATTCAAAGTCAATGCAGCCGGTTAGAAAATAATCAACCGGATTTCTACAATCAATAAAACATCCAGCTATAGATATAACTACTTACTTCCAGTAGCGGCTAAAACGTATGTTACGAAAATTAACAAATTACTCGAAAAGTTTCCCACAGCAGAAGGTAACGGAGACTAACAAATTCTCAAATCAAACAGTTAAACAAGAAAGATAACAACGAATTTTCGGGTGTAATACGCACGTCTTTTGAATCCGTTCTGACGCAAATTAAATTTAGCAAAGCTATTCAAAGTCAATGGAACCGGTATGGAAAACAATAGTATCTGACGAAAGAAATAAGTTTTTCAATCGGGTTTTTAATCCCTCACATATTGCTGTAAACGGAATCGTGAGCTTACGAACTCTTAGAAACAGAGTTATCGACAAAAAATAAGATGTGACTTTACGTCCCCTGGTGGGAAAACCATACATTATTTTAGGAAGAACGTATTCTCAAAAGGTTTATCATTTAGAAGCTGTATCGGTCCAAGAAAAAAAATTTAGTCTAATTTGCAGGAGCCCAGATTTTGCTACAAATACATCAGAAGCAGAAATTTACACTTATGACTCCTGGCGGCCAAACCATTCTTTACCGAACATTAGAAATTATGTGAAAAATATTTTCCATCAGGTCTTGCACGCGATACAGGAAGAAGTTTTCAAATCGGAGTTTTAAAAGCAGGAATTTACCTTTGTGCGCCCTAGCGGAAAGTCTATGATTTACTTGAAAATTTTGAATTTATAGGAAAAGCATTTCGCATCGGATAAACTATCCAACAAAGAAGGAATTTTTCAAATCGGACTTTTAGAAGTAGAGATATTGACGAAAATAAGATAAAGGTCTACGCCTTCTGGCCTAAAAACCATGCATTATTTCAAGAAGAAAATGTTCCTAAAAGGTTTGTCGACATGAGTAGTATCGGTCAAAAAACGACTTTTTTTTAAATCGAGATTTTAGAAGCTCTTAATTTGCTGCAAATACATTAGAAGCGGAAATTAAACTTACGCCGCCTGGTGGCCAAACCATTTTTTACAAAAATTTGAAATTATGTGCAAAGGATTTCCCACCAGGAGCTGTATCAGGCGCAGAAAGAATTTTTTAAATCTGAGATTTAGAAGCAGAGATATAGAAGGAAACGCAATTTACCTTTACGCCCCCTAGCGGAAAGTCTATGAATTACTTGAAAATTTTGAATTTATAGGAAAAACATGTCACACCAGAAACATTGTCCAACAAAGAAGGAATTTCTTAAATCGGACTCCTAGAAGTCGAGATATTGACAAAAATAAGATACACATCTACGCCCCCTGACGTAGAAACCATGCACTATTTCAAGAAGAAAGTGTTTCTAAAAGGTTTGTCGACATGAGTAGTATCGGTCTACAAACGACGTTTTTTTCAATCGAGAATTTCGGAGCTCATATTTTGCTCAAACACATCTTAAGCGGAAATTAAGATTAACGCCACCTGGTGGCCAAACCATTTTTTTACAGAAACTAGAAATTATGTGCAAACGTTTTCCCATCAGGAGTTGTATCCGTTGCAGAAAGAATTTTTCAAATCGGAGATATAGAAGTAGAGATACAGGGAGAAACGCAATTCACCGTTACGCCCCTTAGCAGGAAGTCTATGAATTACTTGAAAATTTTGAAATTATATGAAAAACATGTCACAAGGAAAAACACTATCCAACAAAGAAAGAATTTTTCAAATAGAACTCCTAAAAGTGAAGATATTGACAAAAATAAGAAATATATCCACGCCCGCTGGCGGAGAAAGTGTAGAATATTTTAGGAAGAAAATATTCCGATAAGGTTTATCGATGTGAGTGGCATCAGTCCACGAAATAATTTTTTCAATCGCTATTTCAGAAGCTCAGATTTTATGCCAAATACATCAGAAACAAAAATTAACACTTACGTCCACTGGTAGCCAAAGTATTCATTACCAAAAATTCGAAATTATATGCAAAATATTTTCCATCAGGAGATGTATCCGCTGAAAAAAATAATTCAAATCGGAGTTTTAGAAGATGAGTTATCGGGAGAAATGTAATTTACATTTACATCCCCTAGCGGAAAATCTATGCGTAATTTGAAAAAGAAACTATATCTAAAATACTATTCGACATAAATGGAATCAAAAAATAAAATAATTTTTTCAATCGGATGTTTAGAAGCAAATATGTGGAATAAAACGTAATTTTTGAATTCGACATCATCAGCATTTACGCCCTCTAGTGGGGAAATTGTACATCGTAAAAAAAAAAAAGACTAAATAAAAGTTTATCATTCGCATATTTCAAGCTTCCGAATGCAAAAAGAATTTTTCAAATCTGACTAATAGTTGCAGAGATACCGTGAGTACAGACGGACGGAAAACCGATAACATAAGCACGCTCTTATTTTACAAAAGACGTGATAAAAAGAAATATAGAAGGAAACATGATATAACTCTACACTTTCTAACGGAAGACTTTTGTATAACGGGAAATATGAAGATAGGCGAAAAATATTTTTCATGGAAAAAACTATGCTAAGAAAAAGGACTTTTGAAATACGTCCACCGGAAGTAGAGATAGCGTAAAAAACAGGTTCTGACCTTGGCACTCCTAACGAGGAACCTGCGCATTATTTAAAGAGGATAACGCTCCACATCTCTATTGCAGCGGAGAGCATACAGTAAAAACTAATTTCTCAATAGGGTTTTTAGAACCAGAGAGACAGCTGCAAACAGAAGTACAAAAACACCACCTAGCGATAGAATTGTGAACCATAATACCCCTCTAATACTCACCTAAAATGTTTGACAAGGTTAATGGCATCGATTTTTGAAAGAAGATTTTAAATCGCACCTTTAGAAGCAGAAATCTTAAGAAAAAAGAATTAAACGTTGGCACTTCTAGCGGCGAAACTGCCCATTATTTTGGGGGGAAAATAGACATTAAGCGTATTCATAATTAGTAGTATCTACCCGACAAATAATTTTTTTAAACGAGTTTTTAGTACCGCCGATATTGCTGTAAACGGAAGGTTGAAATTACGCCGTTTTGTGGCAACTTGTCCATTGAGAAAAATTAGAAATTATATGAGAAACATTTCGCACCTGAAATGCTCTCCAATAAAGAAATAAGCTTTCAAATCGAACCCTAAGAAGCAGAGATATTGACAAAATTAGGACATATGTCTACGCCCCCTGGTTGAAAAACTATAAATTATTTTGGGAAGAAAGTTTACTGAAAAGAATTTGTCAGGTGAGCGGTATCGGTCCTTGAAGGGATTTTTTCATTCAAGTTTCCAGAAGCTTAGATTTTGTTGTAAATGCATCAGAAGCACAAAAACATATTTACGCCCCCTGGTGGCCAAACCATTTCTTATCAAAAATTAGAAATTATAATCAAAACATTAGCCATCAGGAGCTGTATCCGATGGAGGAAGAATTTTTTCTAATCGGTGTTTTAGAAGCAGATCCATTGGGAAAAACGCAATTTACATTTATGTCCCTGGCGGAAAATCTATGCATTACTTGAAACATTTAAAGCTATATCAGATACGTTTCGCACTGGAAACGGTCTTCAACAAAGAAGAATTTTTCAAAGTCGTCTATTAAAAGCAGAGATATCGACAAACATATGATATATATCTACGCCCCTGGCGGGGAAAGTATGCACTATTTTACGCAGGAGGTATTCTCAAAAGGTTTCCGAGGTGAGCGGTATCGGTCCACGAAATAATTTTTTTAGTTGAGTGTTCAGTAGCTCAGATTTTGCTGCAAATACATCAGAAGCAGAACTAAATACTTCCCACTCTTGGTGGCCAAACCACTCTTTACCAAATATTAGAAATTATATGCAAAACATTTCGCATGGGTAGCTCTTTCCGATGCAAGAAGAATTTTTCAAATGGAACTTTTAGAAGCAGATATATCGGAGGAAAAGTAATTTACCTTTACGTCCTAGCAGAAAATCAGTGCATTATTTGAAAAAAGAACTTGTCCGAAAATAGTCTTCGTTATAAATGGCATCGAAAAGAAGAACTTTTTCAAGCGGTAATTTAGAAGCAAATATTTGCATTACAAAAGGTACCAGTACCAGAGTTTTTCCAGTCCTCCCATCAGAAGTTGCACATGCAATCAAGAACATGAAACGGGAAAAAGCTCCAGGAGTAGGTGGAATTACCGTAAACATCATACAAGAAGTAAGTGGAGAAATTGAAACAGTACTCGCCCAAGTTTTCACTCGATGCCTTAATGAAGGTAAGATTCCTAAGGATTGGAACAATGCTACAATGATCCTGCTACATAAAAAGGGTGACATTGTAGATCTCAGGAACTACAGACCTATCAGACTCCTATCAGTGATTTATAAAATCTTCACTAAAGTTCTTTCACACCGCTTGAAGGTGACACTGGACATGGCTCAACCGAGAGAACAAGCTGGATTCAGGAGTGGCTGCAGCGCTATAGATGATATCCACGTACTGAGAGAACTAATTGAAAAAGCGAGGGAATGTGAACTTCCATTATGCATGACTTTTATGGATTATGAAAAGGCCTTTGATTCGGTGAAACCATCGGCGGTTACAATGGCTTTGAAGTCATGCGGTACTGAAGATGCATACATTAATATTATTAATAACATCTATGAAAATGCAAGTGCAAAGATTCGGCTATTTGAGAATACAGCACCCATAAAAATTGGAAAGGGAGTGAGACAAGGTGACATTATATTTTCCAAACTCTTTAATGCCAATTGGAAAACGTCTTTCAATCACTGAACTGGGAAAACAAAGGGATAAAGATTAATGGAGATTATCTAACTCACCTTCGTTTTGGTGATGACGTAGTCATTTTTGCAACTACCCCATCAGAGCTGCACAGTATGACTCAGGAACTTGCTGACAACAGTAATAGATGTGGGATTAAAAATGAACTTTCAGAAGACAAAAGTGATGTACAATGCTTTTACAAAAAATGAAAATTTATCGATTGATGGAGGAAAGCTGGAGATAACCAATACCTACATTTATCTTGCACAGCAGATATCAAGTGAAGGTCACATTGATGAAGAAATTAATCGGCGTATAAAACTTGTCTGGAGAGCTTTTGAAAGAAACAGTATAATTTTCAAGAGCAATATGTCATTATATCTTAAAGGAAAAGTATTTGAACAGTGCATCTTTCCAGTGCTTACGTATGGTGCAGAGACGTGGACCTTAACTAAAAGAGACATACAAAGACTACAGACAACTCAAAACAGCATTGCGAGATGCATGCTTGGTGTAACAACGAGAGATAAGAAGAGGAACTTGTGGATCCGAAAAATGACAAGAGTGGTAGACATCATGATCAGAATAAAATCCCTGAAATGCCAATGGGCTGGACATATTGTCAGAAGGACAGACCATCGATGGACACCCAAAATTTTAGACTGGATTCCAAGGGACAGGAAAAGACGCAGAAGAAGACCACATGTGAGATGGGTAGATGAAATTCGAAAGTATGCGGGAGTAACATGGATGAGACTGGCACAAGACATACCATTGTGGAATAAACTCGGGGAGACCTTCGTCCAGCAGTGGATTGATAATAGGTGACAATGATGATGATGATGGTGTTATGCGATAAAATGTACACAGAAGTGCCAAATGTCATGGGATACGTACCTAACATCGTGTAGGACCTCCTCTCGCCCAGCGAAGTGCAGCAGTAACTCGACCTGGCATCGATTCAACACGTGGCAGAAATACTTCTGGAGAGATGTTGAGACATGCCGTCTGAACAGCCACCCACAGTTCCCTGGTATTTGTAGCTGCAGGATCTTGGGTGCAAATGGAGCATTCCACCACGTCCCATAAGTGCTCTATTGGGTACATGTCGGGCGAACGTGGTGGCCACACCATCCATCGAAATTGTCCAGATTGTCCTCGAACTAATTTTGGACAACTTGGGCTGCCCGATGACATAGTACATTGTCCGCCTGGAAACTCTCGTTGTTGTTCGGGTACATGAAATCCACGGATGGCTGCAAATGGTCACCTAGTAGAGCATTAAAACAATTACCCGTTATTGACATGTTTACGATGACCAGAGAACCCAAATCGTGCCGCGTAAACGCACCCCACACATGTATGAAATCTCCACCAGCTTGCACAGTGCTTGTTGACAGCTTGAGTCAATGGCCTCATGGGGTCTGCGCCACACCTGAACCCTACCATCAGCTCGTAACAACTGGTAGCGTGACTCATCGGACCATATCACATGTTTGCCAGTCTTCCAGGGTCCAATTACCGTGTTCACGAGCCCAGGTGAGGCGCTGCGTCCGATGTAGTGGTTTTAACAAAGGCAATCTTGTGGGTCTTCTGCTCCCATAACCCATGGACGCTAAATTGCGCTGCACCGACCAGATAGATACGTCTCTGGTACCTCCTGCATTGAATGTGGATGTTATTTGAGCCAATGTCACTTGTTGTTAGCCAGGACAATCCTGAGCAGACGCAGCTGTTCACGGTCATTCAGCACCCGTGGTCGGCCACTGCGCTGTCCACAGTGGGTGGTAATGTCTCCCATGAGGTATTTTCGGTACATACGTGACACCTTGGATCGAGGAATGTTGAATGTTCGCACAATTTTGGGAATTGCATGCCCTATCCATCTGGCTCCCACTACCATGCCTTGTTCAAGCTCCGATATTTCACTTTGGATTGCAATAATCCTGGTGGCGGTTGTTCGAGCTGGTTCACAAGATTGCACCTGGCAACTGATAAAAATTGTAACGTGAGTCGAATCCTTTATACGACGGCAACGCCAGTTAAAAATGTGCATACTGCTATCCCATGGCTTTTGGCACTTCTGTGTATTTTGAATTCAATGTCATCTGTATTTACGCCCTCAGCGGCGAAGTTGTGCATCGGGAGGAAACCGCAATGCATGGATCATCGTTCTCACATTTAATGCTTCCCAATGCAAAAAGAGTTATTCAAATCGGACTATTCGTTGCAGGGATATGATGTCCACTGATCTGCGGACGGACAAACCGATAACATTAGCACGATCGTTTTTTACAAAAGACTTGATAATAAAGACCTTCCGCCTGTGGTTTTGTGGTTTTAAATTTTGTTCGCCCTTACTTCGTTCGCAGCAAAAATCTTTTTGAATGTTCTAAATGACATTTCTGTTCGGTTTTTATACCTTCTGGGGCCGATTTCTTGCTACTGTACTAAACAACATTTGATTAGAGTTACTCGTCAGTATTTCCTGCGAAAGGTTTTTCGCAGGAAATACTGACGAGTAAAGAATGGGCCGCCGTCAGCAGCGAGTGAGGCGCTGCTGACGGCGGCCCATTCTTCCGAAATGGGCCCCAGATCGAGTCCTCAATGAGGCCTGCGTGTTGTGTTGGGTTTGCCATATTTGGCGCTGTCTATCTTTCTTTCCTGGAAGCAGCAGCCCTAAATTAGGGAACACATCTGACTATAAACATATTGGTTTGTCCCGACTGATTATAAGTGTCCTCCTCCCCCCAAAATTATGTTGGGTGAAAATTTAACAAGTTAGTAAAATCATGCAATGCATTGATTATGATACGCTTTCCAACATACCAGAAATTATTACTCAAGTTATGAGGATAATGGCTGTGGAATAAATCTCGCTCCTGTGTCCTGACTTATGGCCCCATAATGATGATATTCAACAGAACCGGTTCAGTGTATCTCTGGAACAACAACGTTTTGTCGCAAGCGAAGCATTTCTACGTAAGTTATGACGCATAAGGGCAATGGAACGGATCCCGCTCCTAAGTCCTGACCTTTGAACTTATTTCATCCATTTTCAATAGGGTTTATCCCCAGGTGGTCCCCTACCACATATTAAAATTTCATCGAAATCAAACTCGAACCATTTTTACGCGAGTTATCGTGCGGACCGCCAGACGGACAAAGCTGAAGCATATACACTTCCTCAACCTACAGTTGGAGCGCGTAACAAAAAAGATGACACCAAATTTTCGGGTGTAATAAGCACGTCTTTTGAATCCGTTCTGACGCAAATTAAATTTATCAAAGCTATTCAAAGTCAATGGAACCGGTATGGAGAAACAATAGTATCTGACGGAAGAAAGAAGTTTTTCAATCGGGGTTTTAATCCCCCAGATATTGCTGTAAACGGAATCGTGATCTTACGCCCTCTGGTTGCAGACTTGTATTTAAAAAAAACCATGAATTTATATGAGAAACATTTCCAATCGGAAAGGCTCTCCAACACAGAAAGAATTTTTCAAATCGGACTCTTAGAAACAGAGATATCGACAAAAATAAGATGTAACTTTACTTCCCCTGGTGGGAAAACCATGCATTATTTTAGGAAGAAAGTATTCTCAAAAGGATTTTCCATATAAGTAGTATTAGTCCAAGAAAAAAAAAATTAATCGAGTTTTCAGGAGCCCAGATTTTGCTACAAATACATCAGAAGCAGAAATTAACCCTTATGCCGCCTGGTGGCAAAACCATTCCTTACCAAACATTAGAAATTATGTGAAAAATATTTTCCATCGGGTCTTGTATGCGATACAGGAGTAATTTTTCAAATCGCAGTTTTAGAAGCAGAAATAACGCAGAAAACGCAATTTTCCTTTGTGCCCCCTAGCGGAAAGTCTATGATTTACTTGAAAATTTTGAATTTTTAGGAAAAACATTTCGTATCAGAAACACTGTCCAACAAAGAAGGAATTTTCCAAATCGGACTCCTAGAAGTAGAGATATTGACAGAAATAAGATATACATCTACGCCCCTGGCGTAGAAACCATGCACTATTTTAAGAAGAAAATGTTCCTAAAAGGTTTGTCGGCATGAGTAGTATCGGTCAACAAGAGACTTTTTTTTCAAACGAGATTTTGCTCATATTTTGCTGCATATACATCAGAAGCGGAAATTAAGATTTACGCCCCCTGGTGGCCAACCCATTTTTTCACAAATATTAGATATTATGTGCAAACGATTTCCAATCAGAAGCTGTATCGGGTGCAGAAATAATTTTTTAAATCGGAGATTTAGAAGCAGAGATATAGAAGGAAACGCAATTTACATCTACGCCCCCTAGCGGAAAGTCTATGAATTACTTGAAAATTTTGAAATTATATGAAGAACATGTCACACTGGAAACACTATCTAGGAGTCCGATTTTTCAAATCGGACTCCTAGAAGTAGAGATATTGACGAAAATAAGATATACATCTACGCCCCCTGACGGAGAAACTGTTTAATATTTTAAGAAGAAAATATTCCAATAAGGTTTATCGATGTGAGTGGCATCAGTCCATGAAAGCATTTTTTCAATCGATATTTTAGAAGCTCAGATTTGATGGTAAATATATCAGAAGCAAAAATTAGCAAAGTGGCCAAAATATTTTTTACCAAAGTTTGGAATTTTATGCAAAAGATTTTCCATCAGGAGGTGTATTCGCTGAAGAACAGTTTTTTTCAAATCGGAGTTTTAGAAGAACAGTTATCGGGAAAAAATGTAATTTACTTTTACTCCCCCTAGCGAAAGATCTATGCGTAATTTGAAAAAGTAACTATATATACTCTTCGGCATAAATGGAATCGAAGGATAAAATATTTTTTTCGATCGGATGTTTAGAAGCAAATAAGTGGATTAACACGTATTTTTGAATTCGACATCATCTGTATTTACGCCCTCTAGCGGCGAAATTGTACATTGTAAAAAAAAAACGAAATAAAGGATCATCGTTCGCATATTTTGAGCTTCCCAACGCAAAAAAGAATTTTTCAAATCGGACTAATAGTTGCAGAGATATCGTGGGTACAGACGGACGGACGGACGCACAAACCGATGCCATAAGCACGATCTTTTTTTACAAAAGACGTGCTCAAAAAGCACACGAAGGAATCTGTTTCTTACAGAACCGGTGTTGCAGCCGTCTAAGCGCTGGATTCTGCCCATTCGACCGAGCTAGATGTGGGTTCGAATCCCGAGTAAGGCATGGATGTTGTGTTTGTCTTTCGGCACTCCCTTCCCTGGGACCCCTGACCCTAAATTAGGAACGGGCGACTGATTATAGCCCATTGAGTTGCTCATGGTTTTAGTTTAACCACAAATAATTTTTTTTGGCATAAATATCTATGATTTACATCTATTTTAAGTTAGTAAAGATATTTTTATTCATTAAAAAATTCATTGTGCTTCGTAAGCACAGGAAATAGCAGCAGTTAGCTATACCATAAAATAGTACAATAGGTTTGTTGGCACGCGATCAGGTTGCTGCCTTGTACCTCTTAGGAAATGGATTTTATATCTAGTAAGGTACCGACGGTGTTTCGAGACTCAAACACTGTTAAGAAAAAGATTGTACGACTTAAGTACCAGCGTATTTGCAATGCTCTTACACGTGTTCTCGGTAGCTTATTTTCACTTAATCGGAAAGCTATAAGAGAACAAATAAGGAAACGTGTCTTCAAATGGAAAACTATAGATAACCAATAAAGAAACGTGTCTTCAAATTCCATGCTATGCTGCAGAAGATCCTAAATGTATTCTAAAACCATCAACAAACAAATTTTCAGCAAGATACATTTTTCTAAGTGGAGGAGATTAATACCTTCATTCAAAACCGGCCAGCAAATACGTGCCGCATGTATGTATGCATCATAAAAGGTAAAATATGAGTTTGCGTTAATAACAAGAATTACAAGTGTTCGAGAGATTTATAGGAACATTTTTACAAGTAACTTCCTCTTCAACCGAATATGTGCCAAGTTTAACGCTCTTTCGAAGAATTCAGAAATTTATTGGCATAAATACTTTTGATGATGGTGTTTTTATGAGTAATATTTCATATAAGGCATTCATTGTTGTTACTAACGCGTTGGAAGGTACTCTCATAGCTGACGTAGAAATTGTTATTATGAACCAATTGTGAAATGGATTTATTTCTGCGTAATGTATAAGTTCTACTACACAGCTTATACACTGAGTGGCCACTTTATTATGACCACACAATTTTTAAGCAAATGAGATATGGCTGCACGCTGTTGTCGCCAGAGGGCGAGGCTAGCATAACAAGTTAGTAAAATCATCCAATGCATTGATTATGATACACTTTCCAACATACCAGAAATTATTACTCAAGTTATGTGAATATGGGCTGTGGAATAAATCTTACTCCTGTGTCCTGACCTTTCACACCATTTCGATGATATTCAACAGAACCGTTTTACTATACCTCCGGGACAACATCGTAAAGTTTTGTTGCAATAGAAGCAGTTTTACGCAACTTATGAGAATAATGGCTGTGGAATAAATTTGGCTTTTGTTCAATGACCTTTGACCCCATTTCGTTGATATTCAACAGCACCGGTTCACTATACCACCGGAACAACATGATAAAGTTTTGTCACAATCCAAGCAATTTAGGTAAGTTATGATGCACAGCGGCTATGGAATGGATCCCACTCCAGTGTCCTGACATTTGACACCATTTCGCCCATTTTCAATAGGGTTCGTCCCCATGTGGTTCCTTACCACATACTAAAATGTTATCGAAATCGAACCATTTTTACGCAAGTTATGACGCATAAGGGCAATGCAATAAATCCCGCTCTTATGCCCTGCCTGACCTTTGACCCTATTTCGCCCATTTTTAACAGGGTTCGTGCCAAGGTGGTTCCCTACCACATACTAAAATTTCGTTGAAATAGAACCATATTTACGCATGTTATGCATAAAGGCAATGGAATGGATCCCGCTTTTATGTCCTGACCTTTGATTCCATTCCGCCCATTTTCAGTAGGGCTTGTGCCCAGGAGGTTCCCTACTACATACTAAACGTTCATCAAAATCGAACCATTTTTAAGCAAGTTATGACGCATAAAGGCAATGGAATGGATCCAGCTCCTATGTCCTGACCTTTGACCCTTTTTCACCCATTTTCATTAGGGTTCGTCCCGAAGTGGTCCCCTACCACATACTAAAATTTCGTTGATATCGAATCATTTTCACGTGAGTTATCGTGCAGAAGGACAGACGGACGGACAAAGCTGGAGCATATACGTTTCTTCAACCTATGGTTGGAAAGCGTAAAAAAATAGAAAGTGTAGTGCTTACGACAGTAGTAGAAGTGATTTTGGGTGATGAGATGGGTAAACAATGCGATTTGACGGACTTTCAACGTGGGATGATTGTAGGAGCTCGGAGCCATGGAGCGAGTATCACCGAAACCGCCGCATTCGTGAAATCTACCAGAGAAGCTGTTGTTAAAGTGTTTAAAGGCTGAACTGTCAGCCGAAAAACTGGGTCTCTACATGCAACGTGTGGTCGTCATCGACTAGTTACTGCTCGGGCGGAACGGAGAGTGTACAGGCTGGTAACAGATAACAGTGCAGCAAATTACAGACCATCTTAACCAAGCATAAATGATCTCTGCACACACTGTTCGCCGTACAGTGCACCGGATGGGATATGGCAGCCGAAGGCCTGTTCGAACACCTTTGCTGTCTGCAGTTAACAAGAGAAAACGTCTCCAGTTCGCACAGGAGTACAAGGATTGGACACTCGATAATTGGAAACAAATTATGTGGTCCGATGAATCACGTTTTCAGTTGCACCGTGCCGATGGCCGAGTGAGAATTTGGCGGAAACTGCACGAAAGCATGGACCCCAAATGCATTGCTACAAGTCTTCAAGCTGGTGGAGGCAACGTTATGGTTTGGGGAATGTTTTCCTGAAATGCTTTGGGCCCTTTAATTCGTGTTGATCAACGTCTGACTGGCACATCATATCTAAACATCGTTGCGGACACGAAGTGCATCCTGTCATGTGGGTACCTTCAACAAGATAATACGTCCTGCCATAGCGCTCGTATAGTACAGGATTGGTGTCAGGAACATGCCGGTGAGTTTAGTTTGCTTAAGTGGCCCCCACAATCTTCAGATCTCAACCCCATTGAGAATTTGTGGGATGAAATTGAACGAGCCATCAGACAGCTGGATCCACAACCCTGCAATATCACACTCCAGGAAAGTGCTATTCATCAAGCATGGTCTCAGATTCCACAAACCACCTGTCAACATCTCGTGGAGTCGATGCCACGAAGAATCGACGCAGTATTAAAGGCAAAAGGCAACAAAGTACTGAGGGGGCGGTCATTATAAAGTGGACACTCAGTGTATAAAACTTGTACAGATTTGTAATATAAGCTACATGCGTGGTGGTTTGAATGCTTCCTTAGGCAGATTTTATTTTGCTTCCAGAATCTTGCGAAACGCGATTCCTTTTCATACAAATAGACATTTTGTGATAATATACCTTAAAATCTACCTAAGATGGAGTCGCATGCTGTTTGAAAAAAATTTCATCTTACACACAATTGTGCCTTTCACGGATACCTTCACAAATAACATGAAACAGTAATTAAGGCTCTGAAAATACAAATTTCAGACCTTTTTGGGGAGGAAATTCCTTAGAAAAATTGATTAGGTACTTTTTTTTTAATTGCATTATATAATTTATATTATAAGCCCACGAATTTGAGAACCATTATGATAAATATTATGATAAAAGAGCAGTTTTCTGTTTCATAATAATAATAAACACCCAGATTTGTCTGTCTCTCTGGAACGCTTGACGTCACAGCACCGTCTACATTGTTGCGCCATAACTTATCGAACGATTCGTGTGTGCTCTCGCGGTGTCAAAATCATTGCTTGCTATATAATAAATAGCACGCGATCACTTTTTGATGTCAAGGTGATCGACATAACTTAAAAACATCGGCTTATTAATGACTCGAGCTCTATTTTTCCGATCTACAAAATTTGAATTGAATTTTTAATATCAGAAAAAGTTCAGTTTGCACGCTATCACATTGAGATGTCACGGTGACCACGTGCTAATTTAAAAACATTGGATTATCAATGACTCGAGTTCTATTTATCCGATCTACAAAATTCGAATTAAAATCTTAATATCATGACAAGTTGCGTTTGTATAATAATTTAATTTAGCACAATTCGAATAGTAATTCGTACGCTTTAATGATTTTTTACTTTTTTTAATTTAACTAACTTTTCGAGTTCAGTGCTGATTAAATTATACATTTTGCAAAATAGCGATCTATCTAAACGCCGTAACCTACAATAGAAACTGAAATCTTGAGGTGTCAAAGTGAACAAGATTGCATATAAAAGCAAATGGCGCCCCAATAGCAAATTGTCGAAAAGTTAGATAGCTCCGATTTGTAATACCAGATGATGCATTTATTTTGTAGAAAAACCTTTGTTACGAAGTTTCAAACTAACCGTCGAATAGGACAGCCTAAAATAAGCCGTGAAGGGAATAATAAATGTGCCGGAGAAAAAGTGATTTAAAGCGAAAAATCAAAGTAAAAGTTAGTAAGGCAAGTTTACGCGAAAACAACTTTCCGAGTTTAGTGCTGATTATATTACACGTTTTGCGAAATATCGTTCTATCTAAATGCTCTAATCTACAATTGTTAAGCAACAAATATTTCACACATAATATTATTTATCGCGAGGTTTTTTAAAAAAACGGGAATAAATAGTATATAATGTTTAGTTCTAACATGAATGAGTTATTACTATATACGTTTTTACGATGTTTCCTTACAGAAATCCGGCGTCTATTTGATTTCTTTTCGATCTGCTTCAATTAAAAATTTCACTCCGTCATACGACGGGCAACATCCCCTATAAATTAATACTTATTTAAAGTTTAAAAACAAGCTTCCTATAAAGGGCTATACGTTTGTTGTATTTTACCAAACAAAAGTTCCTGGTTTGCTCGTTAAAATCTGAGATCTCGCTATATACGGGTTCTTTATAAGCGCGTTTCTGCTGTTTACTCCACGTGTGAGATTGTATGACATAGTCCACATTTTAGTGCCTAAAGTGCACCTAATAAACAAGTGGATTACTGTAAGTACGAGACTATTTATTACTTGGCCTTTAGTGACATTTAGTGTTTAAGCAAATGCTTCATGTGTTGCAATTTAAGCTATCCAAAGAACGAATGGAAGCATTACAGTGAAGCGAAGTTTGAAGTAAGACTACGCCTAAATCAGGAAGTGCTTTACAGTGAAAAAGTTTATATCTCGGTGTAACATAAACAGTTAAGAAACTCCTTTACGAACATTTAAAGAGAATACATTTCTAATTTTTCAGTTATCGTATTCAAGTAACTTCCTTACAACTGATTTTTGTGGCACACCATCTGCCGAGTGATTTCGAAGCTGGATTTCTCCTTTCTCTGGAGCTAGCGACATTAATTTAGGAGCAGTCGAACGCTTATAGAAGTATTGGGTTGTCGGAAAAGTCATGACGTATTTTGGCACCCGATGACGGTTGGGCGGTTTTGAAAGTACTAGAGGCATGCGCAACTCTATTATCGCTATAGCATTCAACAGGCGCCAGTTTTAGCCGCAGTCTAAAAGGAACAGTGAGCGATTCGGTTGATTTGCGGAGATTTGGCATCAAGTTGAAGATGAAAGACCAAACTGTGCATTTTCGCCATATTTTACTGTTTTACTTCCATAAAGGGAAGAACGCAAGTCAAGCTTTTGAAAAGTTACGTACAGTGTACGGTGATAATGCTCTACAAGAACGTCAGTGCCAGCGGTGGTTCGCAAAATTCCGTGCTGGTGATTTTGACCTCAACGATGCTCTTCTGTCCGGGAGGCCAACCGAGGTTGATGACGACCAAATCAAGGCATTGATCGAATAAAACCCACGTTACACGACACGAGAGATTACAGGCACATTGTACATCCACCATTCAAGCGTTCACGACCACTTGAAGAAGCTGGGATACGTAAGCATGCTCGATGTGTATGTTCCTCGTGAACTCAAAGAAGCTCAATTGACGGCGCGTAAAAACATCTGCGATATGCTCATTAAACGTGAAGAAAACGATCCTTTTTTGAAGTGACTGATAACTGGTGACGAAAAGTGGATTGTGTACAACAATGTGCTGCGCAAACTGACTTGGTCTCGACGTGCTGCTTCGCCTCGAACGACATTCAAAGCAGACATTCATCAGCGGAATGTTCTGGTCTCAGTGTGGTGGGATTTTAAAGGTGTCATGTTTTTCGAGCTCCTACCACGGAATCAAACAATCTATTCGAATGTCTACTGTCGGCAATTGGACAGTTTGAACGAATCCATCATCCAGAAATGTCCAGAGCTCGTTCATCGTAATGGTGTTGTGTTCCATCACGACAACGCGAGACCACACACAAGTTTGATCACCCGCCAAAAATTATTGGAGCTTGTGTGGGATGGGTTGCCACACCCAGCATACTCGCCTGACCTTGCGCCGTCAGACTTCCACTTGTTTCGCTCTCTTCAACAGTCCTTGCGTGGTATAACGTTCAATTCAGATGAGGCTGTAAATCAGCACCTTGTATAGGTTTTCGACACGAAAAACAGGTCCTTCTATGAACGAGGCATTCTGCAGCTCACTGAAAGATGTCAAAAGGTTATTGAACAAAACAGGCATTATATCATTGATTGACATTTGTTCTTTCTATTAATAAATCACCTTTGCAGGACATGGCTAAAATATGTCATGACGTTTCCGACAGCTTAAGAATAGCAGCTCACTATAGTTGTTAAACACATAATATTTCTTTGAACATCACATTTTGAATGTTTTAAGAATATTTTGTCCTTGATTTTTCTGACATACACCATTGCTATAAAACCTTATTTGAAGTTTAATGATATTTGAGTGTGCTTTCCGTGGGCATACCATGAAAGTGTACCACTACAGTCTCCTTTTGTGTTAGTGTAAAATAACCCCACAGGCATCTAAAGATAGAAGCAGTTGCTCATGTTTCAGTCACAGCAACTCGTTCAATAGAAGCAAAACAACGATAATGGCAGAAAAGGAACTACGTTCCTTGATAGGATATCAAGCTCGAAGCATCTGCTATTTTCCTTCTACAAAACCCATCGATATGTATCAGTTTCTGAGCATAATGCAGAAATTGATGCCATCGAATCCTTGAAAGATATGACAAAAAAATCTTTAACACATATGCGTTTACAGTTTTGACTTATCCTACAATCTGATTTATTCTTCTGGTACTCGTATTTATTTGACCATCCTGCATCCATTGGTTTTTATTGCTGCGTTTTTGTATTTAGGAAGCATGTTTGATAGAGAGCACAACTTGGATGGTGAAATTAGTAGGCGAGTGAATTTTTCATTGACAGTCATAGCTGTTTTGAGAGGTTTTCACAGAAATGATGGGTTCTCAAGAGATTCCCGCATGGCTGTATATGAAAGTATAATTGTTTCTACTCTGATGTATGGCCGTGAAACCATGGTACTACAGAAGAAACATAGGAGCCGTTTGCGTGCTTGAGAAATACATTACTTACGGGGGATTTGTAGCAAGACACGTTCTGGTTATGTGAGGAATGAAGATGTGTAGCAGTTGTGTAATGTGTAGCAAAATGTTGTTAGCAAGGTGGAGGCTAATATGCTTCGGTGGTTTAGCCATTTTCAAAGAATGAGTAATGAGATGATTATTAAGGAACCTTTTTTGCCCAAGTAGCAGGAAGGAAAGGCAGAGGAATCCCAAAGAAGCCATGGGAAGATCAGATTCGGGAGTGTCTGCATGAGTAAAAGATTATGAGTATGAAGTATAGAAGGTATTGTGTACGTCGTGTGGTGGGTGTTAGCGAAGCCGGAGTTGTGTGTCAAGATCGCTGTACATGGGAAAGTTTGATACGGCAACAATAAGTAAATAATCAATTGAAACTTTATCTGGTAGTTGTGCTTCTTTGAGAAGCTAACCCCTGAATCTCAGAGAATAACACAGTGAATATGAGTGTATATCACAGGATATTTTCACAACGGCCGGAATTAATACGGCAATAATACATTCCGTGTCAGTTTTGTAGATGCATGGTCTATAATATATTACATGCCAGTTCTACAGATACAGAGTGAGTCATAAATATTGATACACGCTAGTGTCCGTGACTTCTTTTACCTCTCAAATACCACAAATCTGCATACCGAGATATCTGTATGTGTTGAGTTACAGCTATATCTGCCATATAAGAACAGCAGTCCTTCATGTGTATTAATTTGGTTTGCTGTTTTTCAATGGTTGCTTAAATGAAATCGCCTGATTCGTGAACTTCTGTTGTATGAGTTCCAACTGGGCCCCAACGCAGCGGAGGGTACCAGAAACATCTGTCGTACAAAAGGAGAGCTCGCAGCGAGTCACATAAACGCAGGAAGACGGTTTACCAAATTCAAATCTGGCAATCTAAAATTGGAAGATCAGACTCACCCAGGGAGACCAACTACCGTAGATTCTGAAGCTTACGTGAAACAGTACTGTCTAGTCCTACAGCCAGCACACGTAGATTGTCCAGATAATTTGATACTTCACAATCCAGCGTGGTTCGTCATTTTCACCATCTCGGAGAGACCAACAGAAGCTGTCACGTGGTCTCGCACAAACTGACACTTGCCGAAGCTGACAGACGATTGGAGATCTGTTGTGAACTGCTTGGAATTCCTACCCATGACCGTTTCATCAAAAGTATCGTGGCGTCTGATAAGAAATGGTTCTTTTACCGCAATCTATACATTCGGAAACAATGGCTAGACCACGGTCAGATACCACAACCGGTCGTCACAAGTGGAAGGTTCGAGCACAAGGTTATCCTATGTGTATGGTGGAACTGTGATGATATCGTGCACCGTAAATGTGTCCTAAATGGTCGTGGTATTACTGCTGATCGTTACTTAGCGTAATTAGACCGAATGTACGCTGTTCCGACCCAAAATTACCCTGCGCTTGCCAACCGCAGGTGGAGGGAGGTTTTTCTTCAGGAGGATAACCCACCTCCACATGTGGCACGTTCAACCAAAGCTAAAATGCAGGAGCTGAGGGGTATCGAGCTGCTGCTCCACCCATCCTATAGCTCCGACCTTGCACCAAGTGACTACCATGTGTTTCGTTCCATGGCTCACTCTCTGCGAGGTAGGTACTTCCATGACCAAGCTGAAGTGGAAGAACGGGTCCAGGAATTTTTCACCTCAAAAGACAAGACATGGTATCATGTTGGAATCGCAAGTTTGTCACAACGTTGGCTGCAGACCATCAAACATAATGACCTTCATTTCGAAGACTGATACTTTTTGTATTTTATGTAGCACCGATCCAAATACACGTATCCCAGTGTATCAATATTTATGATTCATCCTCTGTGCATGGTACCTAACATGACATGGACATACACTAAATGCAAAAAATAATTATGCTTTGAAGCGCCAAACGTCATGGGATACGTACCTAGTATCGTGTAGGACCTCCTCTATCCCGGCAAAGTGCAGCAGCTCAACGTTGCATCGATTCCACAAGTGGCCGGAAGACTTCTGGAAAGATATTGATCCATGCTATCTGAACAGCCACCCACAGTTACCTGGTATTTGTAGATGCAGGATCTTGGGTGCGAATGGACCTTTCCAGCACGTCCCATAAGAGCTCTATTGGGTTCACGTCGGGAGAGCGAGGTAGCCACACCATCCATCGGAAATTCAGAAAGCTCCTCGAACCAGTTTTGGACAACTTGGGACCGATGACATGGTACATTGTCCACCTGGAAAATCCCATCGCTGTTGGGGTACATGAAGTTCATGAAGGGCTGCAAGTGGTCATCCAGCAAAGAAACAAAGCGATTACCGCTTAATAACGTGTTTACGAGGACCAAAGGACTGTAACCGTTCCAAATAAATGCACCCCACACATGTATGGAACCACCACCAGTTTGCGCATTGCCTTGTTGAAAGCTTGGGTTCATGGCCTTATGGGTCTGCTCCGCACCCGAACCCTACCACCAGCTCGTAACAACTAGTAGCGTGACTCATCGGACCACTCCACACGTTTCCAGTCTTCCAGGATCCAATTACCGTGTTCACGAGCCCAGGTGAGGCGCTGTTTTCGATGTCGTGGTGTTAACAAAGGCACTCTGGTGGTTCTCTTTGTTCACATACCCCATGGAAGCTTCATTACGCTGCATTGACCTTATGGATATGACTCTGGTACCTTCTGCATTAAATGTGAATGTTATTTGAGCCAAGTGTCACTTGTATGTTAACATGGACAAGACGCCATGGTCGGCCACTGCTCTCTCCACGGTGGGCGGTAATGCCTTCCGTGAGGTATTTTCGGTACATACAGTAGTGAACTAACGTATTTGGCGAAACTATTTTTCGACCATAATATCGGTTTCTGCTGGACCAAATCGGGTCATTTTGGGATATGATATGTGTTGATTCGTGCGTTACAATGCCGTGTAGTTTGTATTTCGTTCAGAGCAAATTTGTCTTTCGAAATGGGCCATATTCAAGAGTCGCCAATTATTACCCATTTGTTTGCTGCATGTATTAATGTTTTTCTTGCGATTTTTGTGGGTTTTGTGATGTGTAGTGTGATAATAAGTCAATCTTAGATTTTCAGAAATGGGTAAAAAGGCGGAGATCCTTGTTGGAGTTCGCCAGGCGGCCGTGAACATGATGGAATCCGGAATGCGCGTCACCGACATTCCGAAAGGCCCTGAAGATCCCACACCAGTCCATTTCAGCTAGCTGCAACGTTATAAGAAGACTGGGACAGTCGAGAATAGTCCGCGATGTGGGTAGGCCTCGTTCCAGTACGTTGCATCAGAAGAGACGCATCCTCCGTGGATTTCGTGCTGATCCCACCTTGACTACTGTGGACATCGCCACCGAATACCGTGACAGCGACGACCTGAACGTCAGCCGAATGACCATCTCCCGTCGTCTCATTGCTGGTGGATTGAATGGAAGACGCCCCGCCAAGAAACCACTCATCGCAGTCAAGAATCGACGAGCCGAAATCGCGTCCGCGCGCCGTCATCAACACTGGACCGTGGCGGACTGCATTAAGGTGCTTTTCACCAACGAGAGCAAGTTCAACGTTTTCGGAAGTGATGGCATCCGATACGTACGACTTCCGTGTGGCCAGAGATTTAACCCCCAGTTCATTCAGCCGATTGTCAAGCACGGAGGAGGATCGCTGATGGTTTACGGCGCCTTCTCTCGCAATGGAATGGGCCCCATCATCAAGATTGACAGAATATTGACTGGTCAGAGCTACACGAACATGCTCATCTACGATGTCTTCCCATGGGCAAACCAGAACATGCCACCCGGATGGATCATGCAGCAAGAAAATGACCCGAAGCACACCTCCAGAGTAGCGAAGGCAGACTTCCAGCAGCAACAGGTCAAACTTCTAGACTGGCCAAGCCAATCTCCAGACCTCAACCCCATCGAGTTGATGTGGGAGGAGCTGGAGAGAGGATGTGCGAAGAAAACCTACCGGAATAGGGTCCAGAAGTTCGATCAGCTGTCTGCAGAATGGGCGCGAATTCCGCAGGTCACCTTCGAGAAGCTAGTGGACTCGATGCCGGCCCGTTGTGCAGCTGTTATTAAATCTCGTGGTTATCCCACTAAGTATTAGTTATTGTTTTGCCGTTTTCTCGTACTTGTTTTCTGTTATCGTTGCATTAAATGAATGTGATACACACCTACTTTGTTGGTCAATTTGTATGATCGTTGAGATTAAGCTCGGTACCTGATCTGTGTTAAAGTTTCCGATCCATCTGCATATGGGTCATGTTTACAACTGAATAACACATATATCCCAAAATCACCCGATTTGGTCCAGCAGAAGAAATATTATGATCGAAAAAGTGTTTCGCCAAATACTTTTGTTCGTTACTGTACGTGACACCGTGGATGGATCGAGAAACGTTGAATTTTCGCACAACTTCGGAAATTGAATGTTCCACCCGTCTGGCTCCCACGACCATGACCGGTTCATACTCCGATAATTCACGTCCGCTTGCCATAATCCTCTTGGCGGTTGTTCAACATGACTCACGAGATTACAGCTCGTAAGTGATAAAAATCGTGGCGTGCGTCGAAGCCTCGATTTTTATCTTATGAGTCATGTTGAACAACCGCCAGGAGAATTATGGTAGTAGGAGCCATAATCCTCCTGGCGGTTGTTCAATCATTGAAACTTCTGCATTGTTTTTTTCAAAGTTCTGACATGGGAATTTAGTCCAACCAATGGGAGAAATGTAGCAGTAAACGAGCAATTTTGCCTTGAAGTGAGCTCAGACTGTCTCGCATCGTTACAAAGACTTGCACGGCTACCTTGGAGCGGATAACGTGAAAATTTAGTGATGCCTTGTACACACGTTATGCAGAATGCCTATCCACGGTTCCATGGAAAAAAATAGGATGTGGCAGGCGTCGTTTGTATTATATCCCCATGCTAGGCACCGAAAGATAAGGCTGCAGTTTTGCAAAGGCCTTTTGCAGCTAGAGTGCGGAAGATTGGAAGCACATCATCAAGTCTAACGAATCACGGTTTTCACAGCCATGAGAGGATGCGGGTGTGAACCACACAAAGCAATGGACCAGTATTTTCTAGTTGGTGATCATGCAGGCAAGTGGATGTAGTGTAAGAGTTTGAGATGCGTTTATTTTTTTCGGAAATGGTGTTCAATCGATTCACTCTTGATATTGTGGAACGAGGATATTTCAATTCCGGGTACCACCTCAGCGGTAGAGTGACCCATGCATCTGGCACGGTTCTACGTCAATTCGTCGCGTGCGTCAATTCGTCGACTGCGTCAATTCGTCGACTGCGACGATTCGTCGCGCGTCAATTCGTCGCCTACGTCAATTCGTCGCGCGTCAATTCGTCGACTGCGTCAATTCGTCGCGCGTTAATTCGTCGCGCGTCAATTCGTCGACTGCGTCAATTCGTCGCGCGTTAATTCGTCGCGCGCCAATTCGTCGACTGCGTCAATTCGTCGCGGACAAATTCGTCGACTACGTCAATTCGTCGCGTTTACAGATTTTGGTTACATACAAAACGAATGCAGGAAAACGTACGATTTCGAACGTCTTGCTCCCTGATCAAATTTATAAAGTTTGGACACGCAGACAGGATAGGAATATTACGTTTTTCTTTGGCACTAAAAATATTAGACGGTAAACGGTTTTTGGAACGGGGCAGGGCCCGGTTGGACAGAGCCCCCTATATATACAAAATTTTCGTAAATTCTACAGTTTTCAATTCAAAACCACCAAATCTGGTATACTATCTCGTGGTACTCTAACTTAGACTGTAGACGGTTTTGGGAAGCGGTTGCAGAGAGGAGGGGGGGGGGTTACAGCCCCCCCACAGAATTGCCGTAAGATATAGTTTTCAATTTAGAACTACCAAATTTGGAATATTATCTCAGGGTACTCTAACTTAGACGGTTTTGGAAAGGGTCAGGGGCCCGGTTGGTCAGAAACCCCACACTACAGTTTTCAATTCAGAACCACCAAATCAGGTATCCTATCTCATAGTACTCTAACTTAGACGGTTGTCGGTTTTTGGAACAGGTCAAGGCCCGGGGAGTCCCCCCCCCTACATACAAAATTTTCGTAAAATCTAGTTTTCATTTCAGAACCATCAAATTTGGTATCATGAAACTCTAACTTAGACGCTAGACGGTTTTTGGAAGGGATTGGAGCCCCCCCCCCCTCATAAAAAATTTCGTAAAATCGACAGTTTTCATCTTAGAACCACCAAATTTGGTATACTATCTTATGGTACTCTAACTTAGACAGCAGACCGTTTTTGGAACGGGTCAAGGCCGGGGGTGAGAGCTCCCCCACATACAAAATTTCCTTAAAAACTACAGTTTTCAATTCAGAATCACCTAATCTGGTATACTATCTCATGGTACTCTAACTTAGACGCTAGACGGTTTTTGGAAGGGTTGGAGCCCGGGGGGTCAGACCCCCCAATAAACACTTTTTCGTAAAATCTACAGTTTTCAATTTAGAACCACCAAATTTGGTATACTATCTCATGGTACTCTAACTTAGACGCTAGACGGTTTTTGGAAGGGTTGGAGCCCGCGGAATCGGAGCCCCCTCATAAAAAATTTCGTAAAATCTACAGTTTTCATCTTAGAACCACCAAATTTGGTATACTATCTTATGGTACTCTAACTTAGACGGCAGACCGTTTTTGGAACGGGTCAAGGCACGGGGTCAGAGCCCCCCCATACAAAATTTTCTTAAAAACTACAGTTTTCAATTCAGAACCACCAAATCTGGTATACTATCTCATGGTACTCTAACTTAGACGCTAGACGGTTTTTGGAAGGGGTTGGAGCCCGGGGGGTCAGACACCCCCGAATATTTTTTTTTTGTAAAATCTACAATTTTCAATTTAGAACCACCAACTCTGGTATACTATCTCATGGTACTCTAACTTAGACAGTAGACCGTTTTTGGAACGGATCATGGCCCGGGGGTCAGAGCCCCCACATACAAAATTTTCTTAAAAACTGCAGTTTTCAATTCAGAACCACCAAATCTGGCGTACTATCGCATGGTACTCTAACTTAGACGCTCGACGATTTTTTGAAGGGGTTGCAGCCCGGGGGTAAGGGCCCCCCTCATAAAAATTCGCAAAATCTACAGTTTTCAATTTAGAACCACCAAGTTTGGTATACTATCTCATGGTACTCTAACTTAGACGCTAGACTGTTTTTGGAAGGGGTTGGAGCCCGCAGGGTCGGAGCCCCCCCCATAAAAAATTTCGTAAAATCGACAGTTTTCATCTTAGAACCACCAAATTTGGTATACTATCTTATGGTACTCTAACTTAGACAGCAGACCGTTTTTAGAAAGGGGCAAGGCCCGATGGGTGAGAGCCCATCACATACAAAATTTTCTTAAAAACTACAGTTTTCAATTCAGAACCACCTAATCTGGTATACTATCTCATGGTACTGTAACTTAGACGCTAGACGGTTTTTGGAAGGGGTTGGAGCCCGGGGGTCAGACCCCCCCGAATAAACAGTTTTTCGTAAAATCTACAGTTTTCAATTTAGAACCACCAAATTTGGCATACTATCTCATGGTACTCTAACTTAGACGCTAGACGGTTTTGGAAGGGGCTGGAACCCCGGGGTGAGAGCCCCTCCCCCTCCTCATAAAAATTTCGTAAAATCTACAGTTTTCAATTTAGGACAACCAGATTTGGTATACTACTTATGGTTATCTAACTTAGACGGTAGACGGTTTTTGGAAGGGGTGCAAAAATTTTCGTAAAAAGTTCCGTTTTTTACTCTTAAGAATACCCTATTTACGTTCTAAGGCGCTCTTTGTCCCTTTGAGGGCCTTGCTCCATAAACCATCAACCAACCAACCAACTAACCATCCCACGGTCTAAGTTAGGGACTGTAGATAACAATAAAGTGCAAAAATATGCGTTTAATGGTGTATTAAAAACACAAATCTATATAGTTTAGCTTTCACTACCAACGAACGGCTTATCAGAAAGAAATATAATGTAATGTAAACAGAGAGTTCCAGATATTCAAAATTCAAAACGGTAAGAAAAGATGATCAATGCCAATGTGAAGTCGTATGCATGCGACATCACATAGGTGCATACATTTCTGTGTCGCAGGATTCACAGAAGCACACGCTAGATGTACGGCAGTTCTATAGATGTCTCTTAGAAGGTAAGTATTCCCATTCCTTTTTCTTTCTTTTTTGTTTCGCAAAATTAAATTAACTAAATCAAAAAATTTAAAATAAGTTTACTGGAAAATTGCAGGAATATCTTTTTCATTCATTAACTTTCACCCGCTGAACTTGGTGATTCCACAAATAGTAATATTTACCTGGCAAATAACTGGTATCTCTGCTAGTACAAATTATATTAATGATTTATTTGCGTCCAGTTCAATCTAGTATGTCCATAAGAGCGTTTGGGGCCGTATGAAAAATACATTTCAACGTGTGCCGCTACGGCGGCGGAGTGATCTAGGCGCTGGCTTCTGACCACTTGTCGAGAAGGATCCTGGTTCAAATCCCGGTGAATCATGGACGTTGTGCTTGACTTCTGACACTGGCTGTACCCCTTCCCAGGAACCAGTGGCCCAAAATTGGGAATGTCCGACTGCTTATAGCCCTCTGAATTGATCACGGTGGTCGTTAACCCCCCCCCCCCAAATTGCGACGTGTCCATTGCTATTTGTTGTGGACCGTACAAAAAGTATGTTTTTGATATCAAGGTGTCCACTTCCATGTAGGCTGGCCATAAAATGTTAGGGGACCGTACAAAATTGCACTTTTGTTTTCACCTTGTCAGCGCTTCGGTATATGGTTGAAGTATACGTATATATAGTTGGGCCATTTCAGCACGTAGTTTGGTTTATATAGAAAATCAAGATAATGTTACATTTTTTACTCAGCTACAACACATTAATCCCGAAGGCTATTTGTTGAAATCTTTAATCCGCCGTGCTCATATTCACAACGTTAACATAACATGTCAAGTTATTAATGTTGCAGTTTTACCCTGTCACAAAACTTTAGTTACAAGACCTTAGGCGTAAACTTTTTTAGGAATTTTTAGTCCGACGTATTCATAAGGTTTCGATAACATGCCAAAGTTATGGTACTGCGTTTTGACTGAGGCACAAAAATTAATAAACAGGCCTTAAGCCTTTTTATCAGTTTTCAATCAACCGTGCTCATATACATAAAATTTTCAGAGAAAGTCAAGTTTACTGTGTTGCGCATTTACTCGAGTACAAAACTATAAACAGCCATTAACTTTCACCCACTGAACTTGGTGATTCCTCAATTCATCCATTAAAAGTAATATTAAGTGATTGTATGCTATGGTCATATTGATAATGTTTGATGACAAGTCGGTTAATGATGTTGCACTTATTAAAGACTTAAAAGGTGTAGAGGCTAGTAATTATTATTTGAAGTCTAAGTAAAAGCTCATTTTTAACTTGACTCGTCATGAAATCCTTGTGAATATGGCATTTATTTTATTTTGTACATTTTACAAAGCGTATGCATTTTTTTTTTTGGCATTTGTTTTAATTTTGTGTTGTACTTGTTACATAGCGTTTCGCATTTTTGTAATGCTTGTGACTTGTGATTGCATTTTGAATTTTTATTTATTTCACATTTTGGATTGCATTTTGAATTTTTATATGTTTCATATTTTGGATTACTTTTTGACATTTTATGTTTTTGACATGCTATTTTGAAAATTTTGTCTTTTTTAATTTTGCGTTGGTTTTACATTCTTGCATCTTCGGCGGAATTACATTCTTGAAAAATTCAAATACAAGTTAGTAAAAGGTATAATTCAATTAGTGAGAAATACCAGCACATTTTAGTAAAGGGTAGAATTATATGAAATTCCTCTTAAAATGTCCAGCATGTTAACATTGTCTCTGTGCACCAAAGAAGTTCGAATTCCTTTTTATCTTGCCAGCGTTTCTCTTCTGGGTGGATTTGTTGGAATCTGTGCTATCACTCTTTCGATTTTAGCCATAGTTGTTCTCTGCTCTTTCGCAATTTCACTGATTATTTCGTACAGTCACAGTTTTTTCTCCCCCAGAATTGTATTCCAGCGTCTGTCTAATCTTTCAAGTTCGTTTTGTGTTCTGGGAAAGCCAAATAAATTGTTTTCACTAACTGACCAAATTGTTGGCGGGAACAGCGGAGGGCTTCTGCTTGGATTGTTTCTTCTGCTTCCACGAAATTTTCCAAGAACATAATTTTCCTCAAACCACTGAACTACAGAATCTGCATATTCTAGTAAAATTGATTTCACAAAATGAAATGCCCAAAACATTAAAAAAACTGCAACCACACGAAACAAAATACCCAAAACATGGTAAGAAATTCTGTTGAAAGCACAATGAAGGTATACGATAGGAGAAATATATGTTTTTAAAACTTAATACAAGTGTCAAAACTGAAATAAAAAAGAAAGAAAAAAGAAATATTCCAAATTTCATTGTTACTTTAGATATTTTGACCTGTTGACATTTCGTAAATTGTACTTGCACTCGGTCAAAAATATTACTTACAAGGACTCTTTAGTAACTTTTAATCGCTGTGGTCGTATTTATAAGGTTTGCATAACAAATCAAGTTAATAATGTTGCGCTTTCACTTAGGAACCAAATGCTAATTATTGGCCGCTAGGCTAGGCCTTTTAAATAATTTCTGATAAGCGTAACACTCTTAAATTGATTTGTCATGCAAACCTCATATAATCACAGCATTATAAAAATTACTGTAAATGCATATGCCTAGGTCTCGGGCGTATCTATTAATGCTTTGTGCTCGAGTAACATTTAAACAGAATTCATTTTATTTTCTATGAAAACTACATAAATATCAGCTCGGAGGACTGAAAACTATAAAAAATCTCTAGGCCTAGGGTCTGCTTAATAGTTCCAACCTCAGAAAAGCGCATTGCAAAAATCTTGGACTTCTATGAAAACATTTTTGAAAATTAGCACGGCACACTGAAAATTGCTAAACAGGCCCAGTCCTAGGGTTTTCTAATTATTGTGTTGTACCTGACTAAAAGTGTAACATTATTTTTAGTTCTTACTAGCAGGGGTACCCGGTATTTCCCAGGTAAATATTACTATTTCTAAAATCACCAAGTTCAGCGGGTGAAAGTTAATGAATGAAAAAACTATTTCGTAAATTTCCAGGAAACTTATTTTAAATATTTTGATTTAGTTAATTTAATTATACGAAGCAAAAAAGAATTTACATTATTTACAGTACATTGTATTTCTGCCTGATAAGGCAACCGTTGGTGGTGAAAGCTAACGTTTATTAATTTGTGTTTTTAATACATCATGAACCGGATATTTTTTCACTTTATTGTTATCTACGGCCTCTAACCTAGACCGTAGGTGGGGTAATGGAGTGCTGTATTGGGATGCAGTTCTTAAGAGTAAAAATTGTAATTTTTACGAAAATTTTGAATGGGCCCCCTTCACACCGGGCACCGACCCTTTCCGTCTGCGGTCTAAGTTACAATACAATGAGGTAGTGTACTAAATTTGGTCATTCTAAATTCGAAACTGTAGGTTTTACAAAAATTGGCATAAGGGGGGGGGGCTCTGAACCCCTGGCTCCAACCGTTTCCAAAAACCACCTGCATTCTCAGTTAGAGTACCATGACATAGTATACCAAATTTGGTGGTTTTAAATTGAAAACTGTAGATTTTACGAAATTTTTTTATGGGGAGGGCTCTGACCCCGTGCCTGACCCGTTCCCAAAACCGTCTACCATCTACGTTAGAGTACCATGAGATAGTATACCAAATTTGGTTGTTCCAAATTGAAAACTCTAGATTTTACGAAAATTTTGTATGGGGAGAACGATCTAACCCCGGGCCCCGAACCGTTCCGAAAATCGTCTACGGTCTAAGTTAGAGTACCATGATATGGTATACCAAATTTGGTGGTTCTAAATTGAAAACTATAGATTTCAAGAAATTCTATATCGGGGGGGGGGGGCTCTGAACACCGGGCTCCGACCCTTTCCAAAAAACCATCTACCGTCTAAGTTAGAGTACCATGAGATAATATACCAAATTTGGTCGCTCTAAATTGAAAACTCTAGTTTTTACGAAAAATTTTTATGGGGGGGGGGCTCATACCCCGTGCCCGACCCGTTCCAAAAACTCTCTACCGTCTAAGTTAGAGTACCATAAGATAGTATACCAAATTTGGTGGTTCTAAGTTGAAAACGGTATATTTTACGAAAATTCTTTGGGGGGAGCTCTTACCGCCCGGGCCCCGATCCGTTCCAAAACCGTCTCCCGTCTAAGTTACAGTTTCATGATACCAAATTTGGTGGTTCTAATGTGAAAACTATAGATTTTACGAAAATGTTGTATGTGGGGCTCTTACCCCTCGCGCCTTGACTTATTCCAAAAACCGTCTACCGTCTAAATTAGAGTACCATGAGATAGTATACCAAATTTGGTGGTTCTAACTTGAAAACTGTGGATTTTACGAAAATTTTGTCGGGGAGGGCATTCTAACCCCCAGGGCCCCGACCCGTACCAAAAACCGTCTACCGTCTAAGTTAGAGTGCCATTATATAGTATACCGAGTTTGGTGGTTCTAAATTGAAAACTAGATTTTACGAAATTTCGTATGAGGGGGGGGGGGAGCCTCTGAACCTCGGGCTCCGACCCTTTCCAAAAACCGTCTACAGTCTAAGTTAGAATACCATGAGATAGTATTCCAAATTTGGTGGTTCTAAATTGAAAACTGTAGATTTTACGAAAGATTAAAATTTTGTTGGGGGGGGGTAGGGTTGCTCCGACCCCCGAGCCCCGACCCGTTCCAAAAACCGTCTCCCGCTAAGTTAGAGTTTCATGACACAAAATTTGGTGGTTCTGAAATGAAATATAAAAATTTTAAGAAAATTTTTTGTATGTAGGAGGGGTCTTACCCCGCCTTGATCCGTTCCAAAAGCCTTCTACCGTCTAAGTTAGAGTACCATGAGATAGTATACAAAATTTGGTGGTTCTAAATTGAAAACTATAGATTTTACGAAAGTTTGTGTGAAGGGGGGGGGGGGAACCACCCTTGCCCCGACCCGTTCTGAAAACCGTCTACCGTTTAATTTAGAACACCATTATATAGTATACCCAATTTGGTAGCTCTAAATTGAAAACTTTAGTTTTTACGAAAAATTTATGGGCGGAGGGACTCTGACCCCGTGCCCGACCCGTTCGAAAACCGTCTACCGTCTAAGTTAGAGTACCATGAGAGAGTATGCCAAATTTGGTGGTTCTAAATTGAAAACTGTAGATTTTACGCCGCATTTTTTATGTGGGGGGCTCTTACTTCCGGGCTCCAACCCCTTCCAAAAACGGTCTACTGTCTAAGTTAGAGTACCATGAGATAGTATACCAAATTTGGTGGTTCTAATTTGAAAACTGTAGATTTCACGAAAAAGTTTTTATTTGAGTGGTGGTCTGACCCCCGGGCTCCAACCCCTTCCAAAAACCGTCTAGCTTCTAAGTTAGAGTACCATGAGATAGTATACCAGATTAGGTGGTTCTGAATTGAAAACTGTAGTTTTTAAGAGAATTTTGTATGTGGGGGGCTCTGACCCACCGGGCCTTTACCCGTTCCAAAAAGGGTCTGCAGTCTAAGTTAGAGTACCATAAGATAGTATACCAAATTTGGTGGTTCTAAGATGAAAACTGTAGATTTTACGAAATTTTTTTATGAGGGGGGGCCCGACCCCGCGGAGCTCCAACCACTTCCAGAAACCGTCTAGCGTCTAAGTTAGAGTACCATGAGATAGTATACCAAATTTGGTGGTTCTAAATTGAAAACTGTAGATTTTACGAAAAAGTTTTTTATTCGGGGGGGTCTGACCCCCGGGCTCCAACCCCTTCCAAAAACCGTCTAGCGTCTAAGTTAGAGTACCATGAGATAGTATACCAGATTAGGTGGTTCTGAATTGAAAACTGTAGTTTTTAAGAAAATTTTGTATGTGGGGGCTCTGACCCCCCGGGCCTTGACCCGTTCCAAAAACGGTCTGCCGACTAAGTTAGAGTACCATAAGATAGTATACCAAATTTGGTGGTTCTAAGATGAAAACTGTAGATTTTACGAAGTTTTTATGAGGGGGGGGGCCCGACCCCGCGGGCTCCAACCACTTTCAAAAACCGTGTAGCGTCTAAGTTAGAGTACCATGAGATAGTATACCAAATTTGGTGCTTCTAAATTGAAAACTGTAGATTTTACGAAAAAAAAATTTTTCGGGGGGGTCTGACCCCCGGGCTCCAACCCCTTTCAAAAACCGTCTAGCGTCTAAGTTAGAGTACCATGAGATAGTATACTAAATTTGGTGGTTCTACATTGAAAACTGGAGCACTCTCGTGCTGCCTCAACAAACACCGATAGCGTTTTTCAATCCACTTGGGCCCAATCGGCTGGGTGGTTCCATATCCACAATTTGCAGTTACATCTCAACCTATAAGTGGGATTTTTGTTGTCGCCCACGTTCACTGTAACAAATCATGTTTTTACGTATTAATTTTGGTGCTTCGCTATTTGTGATTTTTCTGTTTTAATGTGCCATTGAAGATAGCTCACCATGTTTCCCATGTTCTCTTCGATGATGTTGGGTTTTATGTTGTTGTATATAATTCTTCCTTCTGCACAGTTTACTGCCCACGCAATGTCCCCTTCATTATGTTGAATATTTTTTTAAAATATTAGTCACTGTGTGTATAATTTAATGCAACAAGATGCCCTTCTGAGTACATTTAGCGTTATTTCCTTGTCACTGAATACTTCTGTACATATGTTGTAAATTTTGAATGTAGCATCACTGTTGCATTTCTGTGAATTAGTACCTAATGTTTAATCTTTAGTATGGTAGTAATGCTTTAATTGGAATTTGTGCATAGTATAGAATCATGTCTTGCCCTGTCTACAATACTGTAGGTAAACATTTTCGTTTGTATCGCTCGTGCTTTATTGTCTGCTCTCCTTCGCCCTACGTGGCGAAATATTTTTTATGATTTTAACAATATTTTGTTTTACGTTTCACTGGAACTTTCCAGCTGATGTATATACCGCTGTATTTATTGGCAGAATTCCATTGTCATGTACATAGAAATGTTATTTTACTGAAGAATAAAGGCAATTTTGAAATGTAGATCTTACGAATATTTTGTGCATGGGGGACTCTGACCAATCGGGCCCCTGACCCGTTCCAAAAACCGTCTACCGTCTAAGTTAGAGCGCTATGAGATAATATACCAAATTTGGTAGTTCTAAATTGAAAACTATATTTTACGGCAATTCTGTAGGGGGGTAACCCCCCTCCAACCGCTTCCCAAAACCGTCTACAGTCTAAGTTAGAATTCCACGAGATAGTATACCAGATTTGGTGGTTTTGAATTGAAAACTGTAGATTTTACGAACATTTTGTATATGGGGGCTCTGACCAACCGGGCCCTGCCCCTTTCCAAAAACCGTTTACCGGCTAATATTTTTAGTGCCAAAGAAAAACGTAATATTCCTATCCTGTCTGCGTGCCCAAATTTTATAAATTTGATCAGGGGAGCAAGACGTTCGAAATCGTACGTTTTCCTGCATTCGTTTTGTATGTAACCAAAATCTGTAAACGCGACGAATTGACGTAGTCGACGAATTGACGTAGTCGACGAATTTGTCCGCGACGAATTGACGCGCGACGAATCGTCGTGGTCGACGAATTGACGCGCGACGAATTGACGCATGCGACGTATTGACGCGCGACGAATTGTCGTAGTCAACGAATTGACGCGCGACGAATTGACGTAGTCGACGAATTGACGCACGCGACGAATTGTCGTGACACCATCTGGCACCTACTATCACCCTTCTTTCAAACTCTGTTAACTCACGACGTAAATCCATACTGACATCAAATTTCCTGTCAAGCGATGAGCTCGTCCACTAGCAAAAGGGGTGACGATAGGAACTAGGTATTAGGTATCCCATGATTCTTGTCCTCTCTGTGTAGTTCCTGAGCTTTTTTTTTTTTTTTGATTGAAGGTTTAAGGACCACTGTGAGCAACCCAATGGGCTATAAGCAGTCGCCCGCCCCAATTAAGGGCCACTGGTTCCAGGCAAGAGAGAGACCCAGTGGCGTAAGAAAAACAACATCTCTGCCTCACCGGGATTCGAACCCGCACCCTTCTCTGACGAATGGTCACAAGCCATCGCTTAGACCACTACTCCACCGGGAGGGCTTCCTGAGCTTAAACCGATATTCTGTGGTGAAGTGACCTACATGAAAATTTAGAACATAGGATAAACGTCCAAAGTTTCTGATAAATTAGTTCGATACCGAAATTGAAAATAGCCACCCCGGTGGCGCAGTGGTCTAAGGCGCTGGCCTTTGATCATTCGTCCGTAAGGGGTCCGGGTTCAAATCCCGGTGAGGCATGGATGTATTGTTTGTCTTACGGCACTGGCTCTCTCCCTTCCCTGGAACCAGTGACCCTAAATTAGGGACGGGCGACTGCTTATAGCCCATTGAGTTGCTCACGGTGGTCGTTAAAACCTCCAATCAAAAAAAAAGAATTGAAAATAACAAAGCACAATTTTTCGTTGGTAAGACTCGCTTCGGAACTGCGGTAATCCATCTTTACTAAACTAAAATGGTATCATAGAAAATTTATATACACTTAATGCATGTATTGCGTAGGGAAACTATTAAGGAGCAGTGGAAAATGTTCGTTTTATTTTGCTTGTTTTCTAAAGCAGTTAAAATGTATCAACCATTTAGTGTTTGCTGTAATTTCTTGTGTTTATATTTGGTACTCTAGTTGGATGCTTATGGTGAACGAGAAACGTCCTCTTTAAAAATGTTGATGTCATCGCGTATTCCACAACGTAACGAAATATTGTGTTGTTTCGTAATTATTGCCCGATGCCGACAAGGTGAATTTGCATAGCCGGTTACAATGGACGCCTCGTAGAAGGAACTACCAAACGCCCATGCACACTGCATCGGTTTAGTCCACGTGTATAAAATGGTATTTCAAACGGATCTCAGCAGTTGAGGACGTGATGGAGCAACCCGACGTGAGATCAGTGACTTTGCACGAATTCAAACTTGCGCAGAATGTGCCCGAAACGGTCGCAAATGTCAATAGAGCGTGGGTTGTCGGAAGGACGAGTGACAGAACTGTCCGTAGATTGTTTTCCAAGTTCCATGCCCATGATGTTGCCATCGACCATAAGCCAGAAGTCGGTCGTCCGGTTCTGTGTGACACTGTGCATTTAAGGCGGGAAGTGGAAGAAAAACCAACGTCCGCAGTACATGATCTCAGTGAGGAACTTGTCGTATCATTAGCGATAGTTTCCAGACAGCTGGCAGCTATGGGAAAGGTCAAAAACAGGATAACTGGGTTCCACACGAAATCACCGAACATCAGCAGATACGGCGTCTAGAAACATGCATTGCCCTCCAAAAACGTCAGGCTAGTGCTCCCTTTCTGCATTGAATCCTTACGGGTGATGAAAAATGAGGTGCTTCATGACAAAAGAAAAATGGGTGCTTTATGACAGCGCCGTGGCTCGATAAAGGGGAAACGCCCAAACACATGCCTAAACTCGAATTGCATCCACAGAAGGTTCTGATCTCTGTGTGGTGGACCGCCAAGACTGTGGTTGATTATGAGTTTTTGCCGCGAGGTCAAACAATCAAAACGGACGTGTGCTGCCGTCAGCCGAACAAATGTCACCAGAAATTATGTAACAAACAACCATCGCTCGCCAATCGTTTGGGTCCCATACTGCTTCAGGATGGCGCATGACCGCATGTGTCTATTCAAAGCATGCGAATAATGAACGCCTTGGGGTAGGAGGTCCTCTCTCTCTCTCCCTGTTTATTCACCTGACTTGGCCCCCTCAGACTTTCACATGTCTCGTCATTTGGACCACTCCTTGCGGAGCAAACGGTTCGCTAACGAGGAGTCTGTGATTTCCGCCGTTAGCGATTCCCCGGACCACTGTGATGCCAGTTTCTGCCACCGTGGCATTTTTGCACTGAAAACACGTTGGGCACAGTGTATTGCTGCCGAGGGCAGAAAGTTTTCGGAATAAAATGCATTTCGTCGTCTGTTACTGCTGTTTGTTTCTTTGTTTCCGAATCGGCCAATAATTATGAAACGACCCAATATATATCTCCCATTACAGAAAAATAGATTTGCTATAAACAAAGAAAATATGTTTGTGTGTGTGTGTGTGTGTGATTGGAGGTTTAACGACCACCGTGTGCAACTAAACAGGCTATAAGCAGTCGCCCGTCCCTAATTTAGGGTCACTGTTTCCAGGGAAGTGGAAGAGCCAGCGCCGTAAGACAAACACAACATCCATGCCTCACCGGGATTCGAATCCGGACCTATCTCGGACGAATGGTCAGAAGCCATCGCTTAAATCACTGCGCCACCAAGGTGGCAAAGAAAGCATGTAGTTTGCCCATATGACAGAATACTGCACCTCATTTCAATTTTTAATACTCATCACGTAATTAAATTAAATTTCTGAAAGAAAAACTCAACACAGAATCATGCAGCCGCAGATATTTTCAGATCATGGGAACGCCCGTCCCAATGCCACCGCCGTGGCAGGGTAGTCTGAGGCGCTGGTGTTGGACTATTCCTCTGAGAATGAATTTATAACGAGGAACAGTACACCAATTAAGTAGTAAATAGTAACGCTGTACTAGTGATCCGATTTATTGGCGTAGAAAATAAACACATAAGCGTTTCCAACCTTATGGCTTTTGTGGCCTCGGTTGAGGTATAGTCTGTCTGATAATGCCAGCTGTGCCGTCACCCTGGAGCCACCTGCCACTAAATTAGGGGCAAGCGACTGTTTATATCGTTACAGTTGCTCACATTGATCGTTAAACCCCCAAAAAGGACGTGAAAATGGTCTGTCATTGCTTTTAGATGAAAGTCTTGCCCTGTTAAGAAAAAAATCAAAATATGCATAGATATGACTTCCTTTTAAGTGCGACTTCTAACGAGGAATAAGATGTTTACGTTATTCAAAATATTAGGATGTCTTCTTTTTCTTCTAGTGTTGGCTCCGATAAGTAGAATGGAGACCAGACATCACTATGTTCTGTGTTTTGTGATTCAAAGACTTTGAGTTATTTCCCTTCAAATTGAAATTCTCAAGTCCTTTAAGTAAGAGTATCTAGACCTACTTCGTTTTGTTCTTTCAGGAATTCTTTTGTAATTCGGTCCGCAACGTTCTATTTTCTTATGATGTTGTTTAGAAACTTTATCTATATTTCAAATTCATTGAGAAGGGGTTTGTGTCCTGTCTAGCCAATTTGAAGTACTCACGGTTGTTTTTCGATGTTTCCGTCTTGTGTAGTGATCTTAAAATCAAACGTGATAGGTTTTCACGATCCTCTCCGTTATTTTTCCTGTTGCCCATAATTCTGATGCTAACATCAGAGTGGAGAGCATCTCAAAGTTCATCGATATCACTTTTGTTTCAGATGAAATCCTTTTTTTCAGGCAAATTTTCATATATAAAAAGACAATCTTTAATATTTAAATTTTACTAATTTTTCGAGAGCTCCTTATATCATGTGCCGCCGTGAACTCTCTATAGCACACAAATTTGTTCAGTTTGTACACACCCAAAATGATGTTTATTTATTTCACCGATCTTCATGAGTTTTTGGTGTGAGTCAGGATCAAAATTTAGAATTAAATTAAGAGGACATTAAAACAGAAGAAAACTGCCTGAACATTTTCAATTGCTAGGTAGGCAAATTCGTTTTCAACCAATAGGAAACATAAGTTAGAATTAGATGGCGTAATATAGTTTTAATTATCATCATAAAAGTCTGAAGTGACACCGGATGCAGAAACCACCTTTGTGTGGATGAGTAGCAGTATTCGAGGAAAAGCCCAAAAGTAACGCAAGTCAGCACAGTGGAAAGGAAATTGCTTGATAAAAGAGCGCTACCTGTGTCCTTTGTGTATAGAAAATGCCCGTGTGTTTACCTAGTTCCGGGTGTCAAAGAACAGAAGCGTAATATCGGAGAATGCGAGAGCTGCAATAATGAAAACGTGATAACTAGTTTTGAGAGACAATTTTGGTCTGCGAATGTGACGCATATTGTTCATACTTTCTTTGAACTACGATTTCCCGCTTCAATTGGTTATCTTTCTTTTGGGGTTCAACAGGAAACTCTCAGAGTTCCAAGAAATCGCCGGGCTTTGATCTGTGCCCATTGGCTTTGAGAAGAGAGCCAGAACTTTAAGCAATTAGAATTACTTAGTGTCGAATTTACTTTACTGTCCCCAAAAATGTCTGATGTCTTTAGGGACGCAAATTGTCCTCAAATTTTAATATTTGTCCTCAGGTGTCCTGGAATTTACACTTTCTCAATAGCTCGTTAGAATTCTAATGAAAAATGTTTTTAAAAATTGTTTTGTTGTAATAATTTTCAAACATGATTCTTGCGAAAAGAAATTTCGACTGCCTTTTTTCCTTTTTCAGAGTTTAACGACCACCCTGAGCAATTCTAAAGACCATAAGCAGTCACCAATCCCTAATTTGGGGACATTCGTTCCAGGGATGGGAGAGAGCAAGTGCAGTACGATAAAAACACCACTGATGCCTCATTCAGGACTGAAAACCGTACCAACTTGTACGAATGGTTTGTGGCCAGCACTAACAGCACTGCACCACTAGGGCGGGCAGTTTCGACTGTTCTTGTTTTCAGTTCCTCCAAAAACTTTGGCAAAATGAGAAATTCGCCATGCAATTCGTTAATAAGTGTGTAGCTTGATTTTAATTCAGCACATATACCTAAGGTAAAGCATTTCACTTTTGCTAATATGTTCTCGCGATCATAGCTCTGCTTTGTGAGTACAAATTACCAACATTCTACAAGATACGAGTATATCCTTATAAGACATAAATTTTCATATGTAATAACACACTTATGGAAACATCACAGTTTTGTGACAAAAAAAAAAGAGTATTTCGTTTGAGTATGCATGTGTACCCAAATGATTTGCTGATTTGGTGACACCACGCCATATTGTCCTCAGATCAGTGTTCCAATATCTGGTCACCTTAACTCAAGCTCATCGGCATCCGGGATTCGAGTCCGAGCTTGGATACTACTAGCCAGAATCCTATGCGCTTGACAACTGGGCATTCGGGGAGACTCAGTTGGTTCTATTGGTAATAATAATGCTGGTTGGAAACGACGAATTTTTTACACGCAAAATAAGTTTATTATTTTGTACTTTTTTTAGCTTACGAGCTAAAAAACGTACAAAATAATAAACTCATCATGTTTAGACCTAACTACAGTAATGTATTCATCAGAAGCAAGTTTAATACGTTCAATTAAGGTGAATCCACCTAAAATCTTTCACTTCTGTTTCGAATGGGCAAACTTCTGCAGCCATTTTCTTAATAATTAATGCGTTCTCAAAGATGAAAATTTAAATATCGATAAAAATAACTTCAGTATACTTAATATTTTCTAATACTTAACCAGAATTATATTAAAAATCAATAACCTTTTATTTGGTGCTGTTGAGACCAGAAAATAGATGTCGCGACCTGTACATTGATGACGTCAGTAGCAAACAAATGTTGGAATGCTTAATTATGGTTACGTTTTAAAAAAATGTTAAGTATACTAGGATATAATATGACGTTATTTTTATCGATATTTAAATTTTCATCCTTGGGAACACATTCATTGTGAAGAAAATGGTTACAGAAGTTTGAACATTGGAAATACTAGGCAAAGATTTGAGGTGGATCCACCTAAAATCTCTGATTTATGTTTCCAATGGTAAAACTTCTGTGCATATTTTCTCCGCAATTAATGTATTCCCAATGACAAAAATTTGTACATCGACAAAGCTAACTCTAAGTTATAGCATGGATATTTAATACTTGCTAAAGCATAACCATAATTATATTAAAAATCAATCATTTTTCTTTCAGTAATGTTCAGACCTGTTAATAGATGGCGCGACCTGTACATTGATGACGTCAGCAGACAAACAAATGGTGTATTGCTTCATTATGGTCATGTTTTAGCAAGGATTAAGTATCCCATGCTATAACTTAAAGTTATTTTTATCGATGTGCAAATTTTGATCCTTGGGAATATAATAATTGTGAAGAAAATATGTACAGAAGTTTTACCATTGGAAACGTAAGGCAGAGATTTTAAGTGGAACCCATCGAGAGGTGGAAAAACTGTAATGAAACAGCCGTTTGAAAAAAGAGAACAGTAGAAATAGACCCGTAATTACTCATTTTAAATCGGGTGCGTTAATCATTTAAGAACAGGCGCCCAGTAGTTCAGAATGTTTGCAGCCGGGCCCAATCTCTGTTTAAAACCATATTTTTGTTCTTGAATATCTCAAAAGACTCTCTTGTGTTGAGATGTCCGTCCCGGTGGCGCAGTGATATGACGACTCGACCGAGAAAAGTCCGGATTCGACTTCCGGTAATGCATGGATGTTATGTTTGTCTTACGGCACTGGTTCTCCTTTCCCTGGAACCAGTGTCGTTAAATTAAGGACAGAGGATTGCTTATAGCCCAATGTGTTGCTCATGGTGGTCGTTAAACCTTCAATAAAAAAACATTATGTTAAGATGAGGAAACAAATAAGACTTAAAAAGTTAATTTCGTATCTTTTCATATAACATGGCTTGGGTCAGTTAAATGTTTCGCTACAGCAGATTTTGTGATGTTTTAATCCCCGACTGGGTGTTTGTGTTCCTTCAAGCGGGCAGAGAGGTTTCTTCCTATTTAGTCTACATAGAATGTATTTCAAACACAAGGCACAGTATAAACTTTAGTCTTACCGTAATCTGTAATCTGATACTTGGATGATAAAAGATAATTTTGTATTTTCGGTGAATTTTTAAACGCGATTTTGCACTTTGTAAATTTGAAGAAATAAACGCTCTATTCATAATGGAAAGCACAGTGATGAAATATCAGCAACCCCGATGGCTGATGAAATCTCATCAGCCCCGGTGGTGCAGTGGCATAAGCAATGGCCTCTGATCATTCGTCCGAAAAGGGTTTGGGTTCGGATCCCGGTGATACATGGATGTTGTGTTTGTCTTACGGCACTGGCTGTCTCCCTTCCCTGCCTGGAACCAGTGACCCTAAATTAGGGACGGACGACTGCTTATAGCCAATTGAGTTGCTCACGGAGGTGTTAAACCTCCAATCAAAAAATAAAAAATCTCAGTGTGATAAAAGAAAACCATATTCTTTGTGCAAATCTTCACGGTACAGGCCTGTAACCCAAATATAACCGGTGACATTCAACGTCCTATGCCAAGAAGGACTGGGAAGAATGTTCAGAAGCCAGACACAGAAACTATAATACTTCGCCACTGGATGGATCATTTCATAAAGTGTTTTTTTCACTAATATCTTTTTTCTTAAATGTCCAATTTCTTTTGCGTAAAGTAGCTCTGATGATTAGAAATATTTTTTTCTGTAATGCATAATTCCACGTGACGTACAATTTTTCTTTTAGCGAGAGCAAGTACACATGAGTGTTTATTGGATTAAGTCCACCTATTTCCCAGGTAGCACAGCCTTGCAATTTAACGTAGGCCCAAAACTGAGCCACCGTCTTTTGTTCCTAAAATACGGTGGCTCAGTGTTGGGCTTACGTTAGATTGCAAGGCTGTGCTACCTGGGTTTATACTTAGTAGACCTGTCTTTCTTCCAAAGAACAGTCCAAATACGGCGTGTTATCGACTCTAAGAGATGTCTGAGCAGTTGTGTGGGGATCTTCAACCAAACCGTTTGTATTGCGGCGATCCACAGTTCCGGTATCAAACGGGATAGTGTGTTCAACTGCTGTACCTGGAGTTCCACAAGGTCATGTTCAATTGAGGTATTAGGGAAGTTTGTGGGCCACTCAAGATGTCTCATTCCTGCACGAGGGCCTGAAAACGTGGAGTATTATCGTCCTGGAAGAACATATTTCTGCGTAGAGGAACAACGTTGTGACATCGTGTACATGGCCCGCAACCGTTCTCTGGTGGTAGCCGGCCCCCATACGTTGGTTCACACGCACCTGAGGTCTCAGTTCATGCCAACTAAACATGCCCCATCAAACAACCTCCCACACCAGCCCCGATGCTATATACCATGTAGGCTTGTGACGCCAATACGGACTCGACCATGGGAAAAATAGAGAACGTACAGGGATTTATCATACCCGTACCCTTGCTTTCAATCTTTTGTTATCCAATACGCGTGCTGTTGGAACCAGAAAAGTCGTTTACATCGATGTATAATTGTTAGGAGAGCGTGTGATGCATAGGACATATTATTTTGTAGTCCATCCGTGCCAGTGTGTGATGCATAGTCGCATGTCATATAGTTTTTCATTGACCCATGTAGTGGGTCAATCAAAAACTATATCACGGGCGACTGTAATGCGAAACTGTGCTGCGCAGGAGTGCCAAGTACAAGGCGACGCACTCGTCGTTCACCTGCGGGAATCCACCTTTCACCGTACAGTTGCGTAGCAAGTTGGTTATGTTGCCATTTTGGCAACACTACACTCTTGGTACATTGTAATCATAAAGGCTCTTGAAGAAACCACAAGTGTTGCCGGTTTCGAAATGGACACACCAACTCTTCGTGTGTCCACAATTTAGCTTTTCGTATACTCTGAAAAATATTTGGTTTTAATTATAACGTCCGTAACTTCGCTCTCTACTGAACCACCAACCTCCTACATACATCTCTTTAACTACAAGCCACGCTCTTCTCCTCGTTACGCTAGTATCGGGTGTGACTCACTTTGCATAGGGGTGGGCGTAAACTCGCATAGATCCTTGGTTTTACACATCGCGTCCGTAGATTTGCTCTCAGCTGAACCACTTGCACCTTATATACCCCTCTTTAGCGTAAACGCAACGCCCTCTATATAGTTAGGCTGGTATCGTGTATAACTCACTTTGCATGGGAATGGTCCTTATTCAGTGAGCACTCGGCTTATACATTTCTGTTTTCAGTATAACTGCAGCCATGTCTATGCTTCTAAAGGCAAGATTGAAAAAATCCTTGTTTGATCAAATACTACTCTACGCGCAGAACATTTTATGTATGCTTTGTACATAATAAAATAAAACATTATACCGCTACTAGTGTTGAACATGCGCTGGTGTCTAAAATTAACATGACAAACACAAAATCAGTTATAACGCAAAATCCACATGACAGAATTTCATGAGTTGGTAGGGACATACAAAAATCGATAACTCAGCAATACACAACAGAAAAGAAATGCTATCACCACTAGACGTGGAAGCATGCACATGAAAGCATGGCAGTACCAAAGTGATTCAGAAGGTGACGCTGATTTCGAGGGGTTACAAGGGAGTGTGATTACCCTGAACAGCAATATAACTCACACAACGAGCTCTCATGCTCTTTATAAGGTTGTGAATGAGAGTTTGGGAAATACGTGCGACTCCTTCACCAAGTCACGTCGGAGTCCAGGGGTGGATTCTGGGATGGGGTTGCCGGCTTGCAGACAGACATGCTCTATCGGGTTCAGATCTGGAATCCTCGCGGACCACTCCATCCTGTGAATTTCCTCACTCTCCAGGTTTTCGTCGACTAGCTTAGTCCTATAGAGACGGGTGGTATCGTAAATAAAATGGAACCAGGGGCAAACAGATCCCATGAAAAGCCGTACACAGAGCTCTAGGATGTCATTCTTGTAGCATGTAACAGCTTCCTGGAAATTTGTGCAGCGGGATGCAGCCATCCATCACGATGCCAGCCTGAACCGGATGTCCTCCACCACCGTGGTGGTCGATTTCCCTAATGAAGATTTCGGCTTCACAGCTCTCTCCAAATGTACAGACGCAAATAATCCGTGTTTAGTCTGAACCATGTCACTGACGAGAACATAAGCCAATTGAGAAGGAGTCCAGGGCTGAAGTTGTCGGGCCCAATTCAGATGAACCATTCCATGCGATGTGGCGAGTGAGATACAGACCAATGACCTTCTTGCATACATTCTTATCTCGTGATGCCCTATGTAAACTGTTTGCCTCGATATCAAGGTTTCCGCGGCGGAGGGGAGCACCTGATAGACTTACCTGGCCATCGAGTCCCCATGGCGGCGAGCTATTAGAGACAAATACCGGTTATCTTGACCTTTTGTGGGTCGTGTGCATCATTGACTCAGCATTTTGGTAATGGTCCCGGTGTCTTGGAACTATTTACAGGGATTGGAGATTATCTGACTTGACATATTCAGTCATCTAGCTACCTCAGCTTACGATTGCCCTGCTTCCAATCTATCGGTCGCTCTCCACCATAAAGCGTCTTCAAAGCGGTGATACGGAACCATTCTTCCAATGACAGTCCAACTCAAGTTTCAACTGCCGCACCCGCCTCAGACCAACGCTTCGCGTGTCTGCCCGTCTGATTTCGGTCATATTATCGAATTTGTGTTTATCACCTTAATTTTAGACACCAATTTATATCAGTTTATGACCCCAACAAGAAGTGTTGTTTCTCCATGTCTCCGTTTTCTAATATTTAGATTTGAAACGTCTTTTATGTCCGATGTCTTTTGTCTCTTATATATATAAAACAGACTGTGTGTGTGTCTGTCGGTCGGATTTCACATAGAATTAGGCAACCTAGAGCGACGAAATTTGTTATGAAGGTACCTGTAGACATCCTCTGTTGCACCTCGAAGCGATTTTTTTTAATTTGAATTTTATTTTTAGTTATTTAATGTTACGCGCTTCTACCCGATCTGAGTGTGTCTTTCCACTTTGTTGACATCAACCTGATTACACCGAACGTTAAGGCGTGCAGAAAAGTAATTCATCAAAAATTTTAGGGGTTTCTTTTTTAGAATTCCGTTACGACTATTTTCACTCGTAAATACATTTATTACCCCATTTTTTGTAAGCGTTGTTTGCCGATTGTATTATGACCTTGAGGGCGGAGAAGAAAAAAAGGAAATAGAACGTTGTTTATCAATCTGCGTTATTAATTCAAAAGTGTCATACGTCAGAAGGTCATTATACTGTAACGACGTTGTGAGCTAGAAAATAGAACGCTGTTTTAACGTAATTCTAAAAAAGAAATGGCTCAAATTTATCGTGAACTAGTTGCCTTCGCGTTGGGCGTGATCAGGTTGCATGTAAAGAAAGCGGTAAATATACAGAATACAGACGATGCAGTCAACTGCCCAACTGAGTTTCTTATTTCTTTGGAGCCCCTGGAGTACCTTCACATATTTTAGAGTTAAAGATTGGTTCACCAATTATGCTTCTGAGAAATTTGGATCCGCCTTCACTTTGCAACGGCACGAGATTATCTGTCAAGAAACTAATGAAGAATGTTATTGAAGCTACTATAATGACTGGGCATACAGCAGGCAACAACGTTTTTATTCCAAGGATCCCGATCATCCCATCTGATGTCCCGTTTCAATTTAAACGTCTTCAAATCCCGATTAGTTTGAGTTTCGCCATGACCATCAATAAGGCACAAGGACAGTCTCTAAAAGTTGTTGGACTAGATCTACAAAGTCCATGTTTCTCCCATGGTCAACTGTACGTTGGTTGTTCCAGAGTCGAAAATGGGGAAAATCTTTACATCTTTGCTCCGAATGGAAGGACTGTTAATATTGTTTACCCCGAGGCTCTACAAGAATAAGGTACTCTTCATCTCAATCAATTCCATTGCATAATCCTTCTGCTTTCAAACTTTTTGAATTATTTACATTGGACGTGGCAACTACTAAATAATTCAAATACATTTTTTTATCCTAATATTCTATTCCGGGAAGTTGTACTACAAAGTTGTATAAACCTTGATTTACCAGTCTTAATTAAATTGCCGATATAGCTTTTACTTTATACTATCACTAGCCCGTCAACGACGGGTACAACAGGATAGTAGAGAATAATATTCTGCCCATGATTTCAATTTTCGTGAGTAAGGGACGTGTGAATATACTACACTGCCGGACAATTGCTAAGGACGGATGACAATAGCAACGATAGCAACCATAAAATGGAAGGCAGGAAAATGTGGAAATTAGCATAAGGGCGGGATACAGTAAGACGTGTTGTGCGTATGAAAATTTTGGATTGCCGAACTTGTTCGTGACGTCATAGCGCTGATAAGAGATATAAAGGATTTGACGCGTATTGATTATTGTTGTTCAAACGCAAAGTTAAAAGGGAAAGAATCAATTGACGAACTTGCAATTTTCAGTATGTCTTCCCGACATCACCTAGATGATTTTACGCGTGGCCGTATTATTGGCAAGATTGAAGAAGGGCAAAAAATAACAGATGTTGCCAGGGAGTTCGACGTCAGCCACAGTGTTGTTTTAAGGCTTTGGAAATCATTTCAAACAAATGGAGAGTGTAGCAAACGTCACGGGGGAGGTCGTGCTCGCAGTACGACACCTGCAGAAGATCGGTACATAGTGCTATCAACAAAAAGACACCGGCGCAGCACAGCTAGTGAGGTAGCAAATCAGTTTATGGCTGCTACTGGCAAACGGATCTCCCGAAAAACTGTCGCCAGACGTTTGCATGAAGAAGGACTATATGCCCGCCGTCCAGTTGTGTGCATCCCATTGTCCAGACGTCACCATACCGCCCGTTTGCAATGGTGCCATCAACATTGCAATTGGACTGATAACGACTGGTCTGCTGTCCTCTTCTCAGATGACAGTAGATACAGTCTATCGTCTGATTGTCGACGACAACTGATATGGCGTGATAGTGGTACTGCATATTGTCCAGCAAACATACAGGAAAGGGACCGATATCCGACATGTAGTGTCATGGTATGGGCTGGCATCATGATCAAAGGCCGTACGTCCCACTATGTGCTTCCAACGGGGACTATGACTGGCCAACGATATATTAAAGATGTTCTGCTACCTCATGTTCGCATGTTCCGTGGTGCTGTCGGTGATAGATTCATTTTCATGGACGACAACGCAACATGTCATCGAACAGTCGCTGTCCAGGAGTGTCTTGATAGCGAGGATATTCAACGCCTCGTATGGCCAGCACGTTCTCCAGATCTGAATCCCATTGAAAATGTGTGGGATGCTTTGGGGAGGAGTCTTGCTGGTCGACAATGCCCTCCAATAAACAAGGACACCCTCATCCGTGCACTGACAGAGGAATGGGATAAATTACCCCAACAGCTGCTTGATAATGTTGTGCAAAGCATGACAGGACGTGTGGAATCTTGCATCGCCCTCCATGGTGGCCATATCCCATATTGACATCTTACGCCGGAACGCCTGCGGACGCTAATTGCATTTTTTTCACGTTTGCGTATTCTGAACAAAATGGCCTGTTTGTCCCTTGAACACGTTCCGAAGCCTTCTGGATTTCACAGCACAATAAATTGTTTTTCTTGTAATGTCCTGGCATTCTGACATTATTTTATTTCACTTGGCATCCAACCGCACTTACTTTTTTATGCGCTATCTAGTCGTTTATGATCCGTCCTTAGCAGTTGTCCAGCAGTGTATATCTGTTAACAACACAATTGTAGTGTATCAATCCTGCTGAACACCAGATTATAAAAAATACTCTTTTTTTTTTTGTAATGTACCACTCAATGTGAATAAACATTTTAAGCACAGTTTCCGGTGTACACTACGAAAAACATTTTAAACATTAAACAGTATCGGTTTGTTTATTTTTTTTTATTGAGGGTTTAACGACAACCGTGAGCAACTCAATGAGCTATAAGCAGTCGCCCGTCCCTAATTTAGGGTCACTTGTTCCAGGGAAGGGAGAGAGCCAGTGCCGTAAAACAAACACAACATCCATGCCTCACCCGGATTCGAACCCCGACCCATCTCAGATGAATGATCAGAAGTCATCGCTTAGATCCGTGCGCCACCGTTTTTAAGCAAAGGCGTATGAATGCATATTTTATTTTCCTAGAAGTTTCTTTTTCCAAAAGTTCAACTTGAAAAGTTCTTTTTACTTCGGATACTATTCACGTTGTATTAAATACTTTTCGATGAAAGGTTCTGCCCCTAGGTGGCGTGTGTTTCTGTTTGCAAATATTCTAAAAATCCGATTGAAAACTGTTTTTACATTGTTTGCCATTTGCAACAGTAAAGATGGGACACGTTATCACTCTAAATAGTGCAAAATGTTCCCGCTAGGAGGCGCATACCTATAAAATGCTTTCTCTCTATGACTGCTTCTAAAAGTCGTATTTGAAAAAAAATTGCTTTCTATCGCATAGCTGCCGCCATGAAAAATATTTTGCGTATATTTCCTACATTTTCATGATGAATAGTTCGGCTGCAAATGGTTCAGTGAATGTTTTCATTTGAAACAAAATCTTTTCTTCTAACAATGCGTTTGAAAAATCCTTTCTGGGTCGGGTATCCTAGACATTGAAAAGCATTTTCACCCATATTCTTCTTCAAATAGCCCACAGTTTCTCTGCTATTAGACGTAAAGTTATACACAATGTGGCAATTGGGAAAATGGACTGATGTGGATGTGCCGCCATGTATTACATGTAAGCATGAAATGAAAGATTATTTCTGGATCATTGCACTAAAGGTTAGCGGAAGTTTCCACCATTTAAGAACGTAGTGTGATATGAACAACAAGTCTCCTGTGTCTGTATTATAAACGGACAATTAAACAAAGATGAAACATCAAGTTTTGCACTCGACTGGACAAAGGTGCAACGGAAATGCGTCAAATGCTGAAGCAAATGTATGGAGAGAATGCTCTGCCTCGTGCACATGTTCTCCAGTGGTATAACGTATCTGTCATGGAAGCGAATCACTTGAAGACGACAAACACCCGGGCACAGCAAAACCAATTCGCTTTTTTTTTCTTTGTGATTGGGGGTTTAACGACCACCGTGAGCAATGGACTATAAGCAGTTTCCCGTCCCTAATTTAAGACCACTGGTTTCAGGAAAGAGAGAGCCCCAGTTGCATTAGGCAAATACAACATCTATTATTCACCGGGATTGAAACCCGGACCCAGCTCGGAAAAATGATCGGAAGTCATCGCTTATAAAACTGTGTGGCAGCAACGTTAGACTTGATTAAAAAGATGCGGGTAATCTTTACCGATGCCAAATTGCGGAGCTCCGAATGATTTCAGACAATCTTTGCGTTAACAAGGAGACCACTCGACAAATAATAACCCAAGAATTGAAGTCTGTGGGCCGTATGTTCCACATTCATTATTCACACACACATTCATTCATGAACACATGAGCGACAAGTAGTCGAGTGTTGAACATTGCAGAGACCGCTGATAGCAAGCCGAACTTCCTGAATTCGATTGTTTGCCGCCCCAAGTGACGCAGTGGTCTAAGCGAGGACCTCTGATTATTCGTACGATAGGGGTCGGGGTTCGAATCCTGGTGAGGCATGGATGTTGTGTTTGTATTATGGCACTGGCTCTCTCCCTTCCCTGGAACAAGTGACCCTAAATTAGGGATCAGCGACCGTTTATAGTCCATTGAGTTGCTAACGGTGGTCGTTAAACCTCCAATCAAAAAAAAAATCCATTGTTACGGGTGACGAGATATGTTTTTTTTTGCAAACTAATCTGAAAATAAGATACAAATGAAAATCGGCAAGCTGTCCGAGAGCCAAAAAATTCGTCAAGAACAGTCCAGAGTCAAAACAATGCTCCCCACTTTCTATGATCACGGGGGAATTGTACAAAAACAGTTCGTGCCGATTGGTCAAAGAGTTGGTCCAACCTGTTATCTGGACGTTTTGAAAAGTATATTGCACGGTGGCACACCAAGAAGGGAAAGTCTTTTGTTTTTCGGGAGTTTTCGACTTGGAGAAAAGACTGTGTATTGTCGCACCCACTGTACAACCACAGGATTGAACTCCTTGATATTTTATCTTTAACCAGAAGCTCAAAGCACCTTTGTGAGAATGGTATTTTGATGCCACGGACAGCATTCAAGAAGAAATTGGAAGAGCATTGAAAATAATTCATTACGGTGCCTTCTAGAAGTCATTCCAGTCACTTCGTGATCGTTACGCGCATTGTGTGGAAGAAAAGTTTTAATAATTTGAATAAACCAATACTACTTTACTCCTACATGGGAATATTATTTTTTTCTTTCCAATTGAGATATTGCTTAATATACTTTCTTCTGTATGTGCATCTCCAAGTGAACAATTAGAAAAATTCTATTTACTTCGAATACATTCTGGTATGAAGCATATTTTGCGCAAAGTTTGTGCTATTTCGCAGCACATATTTTTACCGCATTTGGGCGTATTTTTACTTGCAAACTTTATACAGATTCCATAACACCTGTTGAAAAACAAAATCTCTGTATAACTAAACTTGTGGCAAACCTAACCTGGCTATTAAGTGTTTTCACCAAAAATATACTTCATGGTTTTACCATATTTCTCCACACCAATGGGGGCAGTGTGTCGGAGACCATCCCAGAAACCCTGAGGGTGTGCCACCGAAATGGTAGGCAGAACAAACGGAAACCTCTCACTGATACTTCTTTCAGAGATTCCCCCCTCAGAAAGAAAAGAGCAATGCTTAGTACCCCTAAAACCATTTGACTGTACGCTTACACTCCTACTTCCAGTAAAGATCATCCGGGTGCTCTCCAGCGCACAAAGCCAACTGACAGAAGTGAAAGTGACGTGGCAAGAACGTGATAATCGGTATTTGTTAGAAATTTAACTGAAACTGTGTTCTTTATTTTTTTTAATGCACGTATGGTCAAACTTTAGAGCATCTGTGCGTTTTGTAAGTCCCAGTTTAAGCTTGAATAAGAGCTTTTTGACTGGAACTATGTTATTGAAAGAAAGTACATGCACAGTGCCTTCCGCTACGTAATCAGGTTAGCCACACTATGAGTATAAGTCCGTTCAGTATGAGTAACAGTGCGTGCATCGTGTGTTTTAAATAGCGCACAGTCTACCTAAATGAAACGAAAATGCATATCTATGATTTTCTGCTTTTCTAAAATTTAGTTTGAAGAATTATTTTTGCATCGGAAGGGATTTAAAAGACGTGCTCATTACGCTATTTAACACTTTGTCATCCTTCTTGTTTTTGTCTTCTGTCCGCTGACCCAGAGTTTTTTTTTTTTTGAGTTAGCGAAAGAATATTTTCATTCACAAAATTGCAAATTCTTCGCGAAGGTACAGTTCTCCAGAGAGCACATATTCTTGAATCAACATAGTATTTTCAAAAGCAAAGGAAAGCAGCTCTAAAACTATAAAATGGGGACATAACGTCTTTTCATCACTAAGAAAATATTTATCTAAAAAATTATGATAGTTAGTAAAAAAAAACGTCTGTGGCGTGGTGCATGCAAACTAACAGATTTTTTTTATTTTATTGTTGTAGGTGTATGCGGAGTATTAACTACGTGGCGCTGTCAACGCAAGATGTCAAAATGGTGTCTTTGCAGAAAAAGGCGCAATGTGTTTACCAAGGGACCAAATCCCCGGTACCCGTTTAGCCTACTTTCAGAAGACAGTAAGGACACCACCTAAACATAAAAGCGTAACAGGTTGGTATGCAAAATTTAAAAAGAGAGAAAGAGCTGATGACAGAACGAACGTTCCGACCGAGTGTCAGAGGAAAAACATGTTGATGCATGTTGTCGAAATCCTCCCTCCGAGCTTTGTGTGAACTCAGAATCCCCTGCATTACACAAAATAATTTTTTGCGCAAAAGGATTCGTTTGTACATGCATAAAGTGCAGATTGTTCAAGCCTTGCAGGGGAAAGACAGCTCACGTCGGCTGCTTTTGCAACTGAGATTTTACAGGTATCAAAGACAACAACAACTACCTGAAGCGTATGTGTCTTTCAGATTAGGCTACTTTTCACACCTCTGGAACAACACACACGTTTTGCGTATATGGGGGTCACAAAATCCCCATGTTGTCTTTCAAAAACAGTGCAACAGCCTCAGAGTGAATGTTTGTTGCAGGTTCATGCAGAACATAGACATTGAACCTTTCTTTTCTTTGAATGCACAATAACAGCAAATGTGTACCTGGACATGATAGAGCTTTTTGTTTCAGTTGGACGAATGTAAACCACGTGTAATTTATTTTCTAGCAGGATGGTGCCCAACCACATTCTAGATAAATTGTTCGAAAATTCCACATTTCCAAACAGATGGATTGGGAGAGACGGTCCAACATCATGGCCACCACGGTCACCCTATATAACATCCCTAGACGTTTTCCTTTGGAAGTATGCCAAAGATAAAGTCTATTCAACAGTAGTGTCTGATATTGAAACTCTGCAGAGTAGGATAACAGATACTATTGCTATGCTCTCCAAAGAAATGTTAGGCAAAAGATGGCGCGAAATCGAATACCGACTAGATGGGCTGCAGGCCACGAACGGCGCTCGTGGAGGTGTACTAACAATACATGAAAAAATAACAAACTAACATCTATCAGTTTACATGCATCATTCCACAAGCTGTTTGTTTCTGCCAATCATAGCTTTTTCAACAGTAATTATTAATGAGGGAAAGCCTATATGTCCACCCTGTACAAGTAAGACGATTTTCCCGGAAAGATATCGTAAATTTTATTGAATTAAGAAACGCTGTTTTTCCTTTTTTTCAACGATAGGAATTCCTTCTTTTTTTTTTTTTTTACTTCCTTACTAGTTCGATTGTTGGCTGGGGCTTTTTCATCATACGCCGGCTTTAGTTCATGAAAACTCGCTTCGCCTTCAGACTAATACTTGTGGCAAAGCTGCTGAAGCAATTGATTTGCGATTTTCATCATGTCGTGAGAGATGCCGATCCATCATCAAAGAAATGAGCTCCACAGACTACGAATGATGTGAGCGAGATATGATTAACTTTTCGGATAGCTTTTATAAGAAATCATCGTAAACATAACTTCGGTAAAACCTTATTTACATGATCTCGGTTTTTTTAAACGAGTTCCGCAAAATCCAGTTGCACAAGCTGTAACTATAGCAATAACGCATGTGTTAGGGCGGTACACGAACTTTTGAAATTTGTCGCATTTGAATGATGATAAATTACTTGAATTTTCAGTTTGGGTACTTCCTAGAGCGGCTTGACTCATAAAGTTGCAGTTCATGCATCCTCGTCAGGAAGGTTTAATTCACTGCCATTTTACTTCGAAATAAATGTTACCTATTTAAATTTAAGTGTGCTCAATATGACTTCACTTTGCCAATATGATTTTTAAATCTTCCGGCAGAGTGATTTCTTATATACTATATTGACAAAATTAACTTGACACCTCTTCAAAAGCAAATGAACAGATCCGCTGCGTTGTTAAGATGCGCGGTACAGCTGCAAACGGTGTAAAAACAAGCCTGCATAATCATATCGCACTGTGAGGTTGGGTGAAAATATCGCGGTGGGAGAGAACTGACTTCTAGAAAGGAAAGATTGTTGTGTGTTATATTAGCAGGTTATCCATAAGAGAAACCGAGAGGCGTTTAAACATGAATAAGTCAACTGTTTTGGATGTATTGAATAAGTGGAAGACACATGGCGTGCCTGAAGCAGCAAAACGTACCATCAGAACAAAGAAAATCAATGATAGAGGACGTCGAAGCCTCAGGAGAGTCGTTACAGCTAATTGACGGAATACTGCACAAGACCTCAGTGTACAGGTGAGTAAAAATGCTGGAACCCCGGTATGTACATGTACCATTCGCAGATAACTTAATTTCATGGGTTGCCGTGGTCGTGCGGCTGCTCATAAGCCTTTCATCTCCACTCGGAATACTATACTCGTCGTTTAACATGGAATAAAGAACATTTATCGCGGACCGTAGATTAATGGAGACGTGGCCCTATGGACTGATGAATACAGATACACGATCCATCAGTCTGATGTCCGTGTGGGAGTGACGGCAGCCATCGGGATGCTATTTACCACAGCGTACTGTTCCTGCGGTCAAGTCTGGAGCTGGCAATGTACTCGTGTGGGGGTGTTTTTCGTGATATGGTCCTCGGCTTATTAGTTATCGTGAACAAACCTGATAACAAGCACGTCAACCTCGATATTCTGGCCAATTATGCTCTACCAACTTTGTGACAATACTATGGAACCAAGCCTTGTTGGTACCACCAGGATAATGCACCGTGCCATAAAGCAAGGACTGTAACGGCGTGGTTTGAATATAATTCCGTATAGTGTGTGTGACTGGCCAACAGGAACCAAGGCCTGTAGCAACTGTTAGCGGCAGCATTATGTACTGAATGAACGCGCATACTCTATCGCTGTGTTCTAAAACCTTCTCGAAAGCATGACTCGAAGGGTCGGTGCATGCATTAAGACCAACAGTGGACCGACACCGTAGTAATGTATGTCAATAAATGCTATGCTGTATTTCTCTTCTAGGTGTCCGGTGACTTTTGTCAATATAGTGTATACACAATGAGTTAGGTTTGTATAGAAACACCTACCTAATTACGCGTTGGTACCCCTTTCTGTGCAATCACATCTTGAAGATGCCTTGGAACAAATTCTACAAGGTGTTGAAAATCCTCCATGTGTAACTTTACACACGTCTGCCGCAGCAGCTCCATCAGTTCGCGCTCATTCCGTGGAGGAGGATCATCTCATACCTCACTATAGCTTATCCCACAAATGTTTAATTAGGTTAAAGTCAGGGATGTTTGGGAGCCAAGGCAATCTCGCGAATTCGTTATAGGGTTCCTCTAACCTCTCAGTAATTATACGAGCCCCATGACTTGGTGCGTTGTCCTGCTGAAAGATGACACTGAGGGTCCGGGTCAACCTCCTGCAGGTGTGGATGGAGATGGTTGGCTAAGAGGTCCCTGTAGCTTTCACCATTCAGAGTGTGTGGGATGATAACTAAAGGAACTAGGGCTTGCCAAGGAAAAGCTTCCCAGACCAGAACACCACCTGCACCAGGCTGTTGAACACCAATTTTGCACCCATGGGATAGGTCTTCATGTTGTCTACACCATACACGAACCCGGCCATCAGCATCGTGCCGCAGAAAACTGGACTCATCACTCCAGACGGACGACCGTCTTCCGTCCGTTGAGGGCCTATTGCCTTTATTATTTGGCCCATACGAAGCGTTGTTTGCGATGACCTGGCGTCATCATGGGTACCTTCTTTGGTTTCTGGCTGTGGAACCCCAGACAGAGCAAGGTACGGCGCATGGTGCATGTAGAAACAAATCGAACTACACTACTGGTGTACTGGTTGATCAGCTAGGTGATTGTTGCACGTCGTTGCTGAAATACCAGTTCGTGGCACCCGACGCTCACGTCTGGGATCTATCGCGCATGGTTGACCAATGTCAGCACTTCTGTGGGATTCTGTGAATGGTTAACTCTGTCCTGGTACAGTAGTAGTAATCGAGCAGGCGACAAGTGCAGCTGTTTCGGAAATGCTGGTACCTGCTCTCCGGACCTCAAGTATCTATCCGCCGTCAAATTGCCTTAACCCGCCACTTTCCTCATTACTGGCAAGCGTTTGCTGTTCACGTACAGAGAATAGGTATGCGCAATTAATATATACTCGCTTCACGTAACGTTGCTACCATCACGTGGTACTTCGTATCGCTCCGATTATGTAAAATTGGTGGTGCTCCTAATGCACAGTTAACTCAGTGTATAAGTAAGTGTTTGTTGACTAAAATGATTAAACATGTACAGTATTCACGCTATATTCGTGTTCTGAAGAAAAATTAACCGTTTAACAACTGGGTTCCTTAGATCTCATATCGCTCAGGGAATCATAACGCCCGAAATTGTCTGTTGCACCTTTCAGAATTTCTCTCCACCCTTTTGGAACTTCACAAAAGAGGGATTATTAATCGGGCACAACACGAAATTTCCGATCTGTAGTCTTGATATGCACAGACCTTCAGACGTTTCCCCGGTGCGATCACTACATTCTTCCATAGAGAAGGCATGCAATGTCATAAGAGTAAATAATATCGTCCCAGAAAACACCATCACTCGCTTTTCTTATTTGTTTAGAGACAACAATGGTGACTGAGGGTGTCTTCTGCTAATTCCGTAGAGTCCCTGAAAATTCAAAGAAATACGAGTAATATCGTCCCGGGAGTACCAACGCCTGCTTTTCTTATTTGTTTAGCGTTAACAATGGTGACTGGGTGAGACTTGTGCTAACCCCATAGAGAACGTGTAAATTCAAAGAAGAATTACGAGTAATACCTATAACGAAGTGAATTTCTCCGTCATTTTTATCCGCGCCGGGGTTCGAACCCGGGTCCACTCATTCCGGAATAAGTTGCTCTACCAATTAAGCTACGCGGACATTGATTCTAATTGCTATCTGCCTTTATGTCGTGTGCGTCCTTCTGGCAGGTACGTCACATCTCCTGGTACGTTACATCATCTCCCCCTTATTTTTCTTTTTTTTTTTTTTTTTTCGAAGTGCTGCTCATATTTTTCCTATCTCGCGGTGTGGAAATAACATCACACCAATGCGAGATTTTGAACGGTCGGGTCATCCGGATAGTTCGGGCGCCATTATAACGAAGTAAATTTCTCCGTCATTTTTATCCGCGCCGGGGCACGAACCCGGGTCCACTCATTCCGGAATAAGTTGCTCTACCAATTAAGCTACGCGGACATGTATTCTGATTCCTATCTGCCTTTATGTCATGTGCGTCCTGCTGGCAGGTACGTCACATCTCCCCCCCCCCGAAAGAGGGCCGGGGGCATGGCCCACGGATCAGCCGTGACCATGAATCGTTGCAGGCAGACAACCACTGAAGAACGTGCACTTGAGAACTTCCAGTCAATCTGGTGTGTGGAATGCAACGTCACACACATTTATTTTTCGAAGCACTGGAGAAGGGATTCTCTGATATTTCCTATCTCGCGGTGTGGAAAGAACATCACACCATTGCGAGATTTTGAACGGTCGGGTCATCCGGGTAGTTCGGGCGCCATTATAACGAAGTGAATTTCTCCGTCATTTTTATCCGCGCCGGGGTTCTAACCCGGGTCCACTCATTCCGGAATAAGTTGCTCTACCAATTAAGCTACGCGGACATTGATCCTAATTGCTATCTGCCTTTATGTCGTGTGCGTCCTTCTGGCAGGTACGTCACATCTCCTGGTACGTTACATACCGTCCCGGAAGTACGCCTGCTTTGCTTATTTTTTTAGTGACAACATAGTGACTGAGTGTGAGTTCAATTAATCCCGTAGATGCCGTGTAAATTCAAAGAAGAAATACCAGTAATACCTTCCCGGGATATGCCTGCTTTACTCATTTGTTTAGTGAAAACAATGGTGACTGAGTGTTACTTCTGCTAATCCTATAGAAGACGTCAAAATTCAAAGAAAAGTACGAGTAATATCGTCCAAGCAGATACCAACGCTTGTTTTATCTATTTGTTCAACAACAACGATGGTGACTGAGGTTGATTTCTGCTAATCCCGTAGAGGCTGCGTACATTCAAAGATAAAATACGAGTAATATCCTCCTGGGAGATACCAGCGCCTGCTTTACTTATTTGCTTAGAGAAAACAATGGTGTCCGAGTGTGACTTCCGTTAATCCCGCAGAAACCGTCAAAATGCAAAGAAAAGTACCAGTAATATCGACCCGGGAAACACCTATGCCTGGTTTTCTTATTTGTTCAGCAACAACAATGGTGACCGGGGGTGACTTCTACTAATCACGTATAGGATTTGTATACTCAAAGAACAGGTGGGGGTAGGAAATCCCACTCATTCTAACGGGGTGTTTACGAGCGGTCGTGGTAGTTTGGTAGTGAAAACATTTCGGGCGGTATGGTCGTTGAGCAGATAAGTATTTTTTTTATTTATTTATTTTATTTATTTTTGGTTTTTACATGCTCTTAGAAGAAATGAAAAAAACAGAGTGGGATAAAAATTGACAGTACATTAATGATGAACATAGACTATAACAACTGGGAAGACAAGGGAAAAGGCCAAAATGGTCTGACATACAGTAGTGAACAAAGGTATTTCGCGAAACACTTATTCGACCATAATTTTTTTTCTGCTGGACCAAATCGGGTCATTTTGGAATATGATATGTGTTATCCAGTTGTAAACATGACTCATATGCAGATGGATCGGAAACCTTAACACAGATCAGGTACCGAGCTTAATCGCAAAGATCATACAAATTGATCATCAAAGTAGGTGTGTATCACATTCATTTAATGCAACGATAACAGAAAACAAGTACGAGAAAACGACAAAACAATAACTAATACTTAGTGGGATAACCACGAGACTTAATAACAGCTTCACAATGGGCCGGCATCGAGTCCACTAGCTTCTCGACGGTGACCTGCGGAATTCGCGCCCATTCTGCAGACAGCTGGTCAAACTTCTGGGCCCTATTCCGGCAGGATTTCTTCGCACATCGTCTCTCCAGCTCCTCCCACATGTGCTCGATGGGGTTGAGGTCTGGAGATTGGTTTGGCTAGTCTAGAAGTGTGACCTGTTGCTGCTGGAATGCTGCCTTTGCTACTCTGGAGGTGTGCTTCGGGTCGTTGTCTTGCTGCATGATCCATCCGGGTGGCATGTCCTGGTTCGCCCATGGGAAGACATTATTGATGAGCATGTCCTGGTTCGCCCATGGGAAAACATCGTTGATGAGCATGTCCTGGTTCGCCCATGGGAGGACATCTCTGATGAGCATGTTCCTGTAGCTCTGGCCGGTCATTATTCCGTTAATCTTGATGATTGGGTCCATTCCATTGCGAGAGAAGGCGTCGTAAACCATGAGCGATACTCCCCGTGCTTGACAGTCGGCTGAATGAACTGGGGGTTGAATCTCTGGTCAGACGGACGTCGTACGTATCGGATGCCACCACTTCCGAACAAGTTGGACTTGCTCTCGTCGGTGAAAAGCACCTTACTCCAGTCCGCCGCGGTCCAGTGTCGATGAGGGCGCGCGGACGCGATTTTGCTCGTCGATTCTTGACTGCGATGAGTGGTTTCTTGGCGGGGCGTCTTCCATTCAATCCACCAGGAATGAGACGACGGGAGAGGGTCATTCGGCTGACGTTCAGGTGGTCGCTGTCGCGGAATTCGGTGGCGATGACCACAGCAGTCAAAGTGGGATCAGCAGGAGATAGACGGAGGATGCGTCTATCCTGATGCAACGTAGTGGAACGAGGCCTACCCCATCGCGGACTGTTCTCGACGGTCCCAGTCTTCTTATAACGTTGCAGGATAGCTGAAATGGACTGGTGTCAGATCTTCGGGGCCCTCGGAATGTCGGTGACGCGCATTCCGGATTTCACCATGTTCACGTCCGCCTGGCGAACTCCAACAAGGATCTCCGCCTTTTTACCCATTTCTGAAAATCTAAGATTGACTTATTATCACACTACACATCACAAAACCCACAAAAATCGCAAGAAAAACATTAATACATGCTGCAAACAAATGGGTAATAATTGGCGATTCTTGAATATGGCCCATTTTGAACGACTAATTCGCTCTGAGCGAAATACAAACTACGTGGCATTGTAACCCACGAATCAGCACATATCATATCCAAAAAGGACCTGATTTGGTCCAGCAGAAAAAAAAAATATGGTCAAAAAAAGTGTTTCGCCAAATGCTTTTGTTCGCTACTCTAGCCCTTTATTCCCCGTAGAAAAAACAAATGAAACAACAGATAGACACACCAAGTCAAACAATCAGAAAACGTTTTGCCAATATTTTTCTTTTTTTTTTAATTATTGAAGAAGATAGAATTTGAATTTTTTTAAATAAATTAAAATTGTTTAAGTTAGTCAGGTTGCTAGGTAAAGAATTCCAGTATTGAGGGCCTCTGTAATTTATTAAGTTTAATTGATTCCGTTTTTGGAAAATTAGGTTGTAATTGTAGTTTATTCCTTATTTCATACGAATGTGCATGTGTATTAAGAAATATGAGATCTGAATATAAATTATATTTAATACATTTGAACATAATTTTACCAATTTTAAAATAGTATAGTTCAGTAATAGTAAGTATATTATCTTCATTAGGATATACCTCTGTTCTAAAATTTATTAAAGGTCGAATATTATTATGTGAATTGAGATCAATTAGTCTAATAAATTTATTTTGTAGAATTTGTAATTTATTAATAGTATATTGTGTCGTTTGTCCCCATGATAGTATGCAGCAATTAATATGAGTTTGAAATAGTGTGTAATACAATGAGATCAATGTTTTAGTTTTTAGATCAGTCAGGATATTACTCACTATACCAATATTTCTAGATAGCTTAATTAAAAGAAAATCAAATGTTTATTCCATTTGAGGTCAAAATTTATTGTAGTTCCCAGGTAGTTGAATGAAGGTATTATATGATTTTTTTTATTATTCAGGGATATTTGTGCATTTAGTGTTAAACGAGATAACGTATTAGAAAAAATCACTGCTTTAGTTTTATTAACATTAATTATTAATTCATTAGAATTTAACCAGTCAGAAATTGTTTCCACCTGTTTATTACATTGTGTTAGTATTTCACCTAAGTTTTTCCTTTTATAAGTACAGCTGTATCATCAGCATACAGAAACAGATCCGTATCAGTTGACAGCGAAAATAAATAATTAATCTATATGTTAAACAATAAAGGACCGAGGACAGAACCCTGAAGTACTCCTGATCTCATAATTTGAAATGAGAAGTGATAATGCTCAATTTGTGTATATTGTTGTCTGTTAGTCAAGTAAGGTTTGAAAAGTGAATGAGTATTACCCCTGATTCCTATATTTTGTAAAGAGTGTATGTAATAAGAAATGCAACGTGTAACGAAATATCGGATTTCATAATATGAAGTCGAATTTCAAAGAAATAATGTCTTTTTGAAGTTTATAGTTGTAAATGAACTTTTAACTTTCAAATTTCGATTTCGCACGTTTACTCAGAGATTATGATACCCAAAATCGGTAGATTTTGTTATATTCGAAATTGTGTCGATTAGGTTGGTGCGGATGAAATGCCGGATTTTGCAGACTCTCATAGCGGGTAATTATGAATTAAAACATCACGCAATGTGATTTGTGATATGTAATTTTAAAACGCCAATTTGCTGCATATAAAGCACTGGCCATTTCGTCATTGTCATTAGTTCCAAGGGTACCGTGCCACAGTAAAAATTATGATGGATCAGAGCCAAATTGGTGTTATGTTTTAATATGAGTCTAAACCTAGGCATCCTGCATCGAAGGCTCTAAGTATAATTGAGGAAGACACCAATAGTAAACGCATGACCCAAAGTGTGATTGCTGAATTCCTATCCGGAGAGGAAATGAACCACGCGGTAGACCAGAAGAAGCTATTGTTGATGCGGAGTCGGAGGTCTCGATTAAATCCAATAAACATCAAACGGCATGAGAACTTGGAGAGAAACTCATATTAGACCAGGCAAACATTTCCTGACATTTAACGGCCATAAACAAAGTGAAGAATATGGGGTAAATGGGCCTAACTTAAGTTAACGCAACATCACGAAATACGACGATTTCATGTCTGTTCATTCCTGTTTAACCGTAACCAAATGAGCAACATTTAGGTGCCTCGTCGCGTGTGATGAGAAATGGATGATGTACGATAATCGCCGATGATTGGCTCAATGGCGGAAACCCACTGAAGCCCCAAAATACACCAGAAAGCCAATTTTCAATTGCATGAAGTTCATGGTCAGTGTTTGATGTTCAGCAGCTTGCGTGACCTTCTTCTTTTTCGTACAGCCAGTTCAAACCCTTAGTGCGGACAAGTATTTTCAGTAACTTGACATCATGCATAGAAAACTGTTCACCAAACAGAAGACATTAATCAATCGCCATAGGCCGGTACTTCTGTATGACAACGCGAGACCCCACGGTTCTTTTCATTTGTTGTTGTTTCTCTGGGGGTTTAACGACCACCGTGAGCCATTCAATGGGCTTTGCATTAAGAATTCGCTTTCCCTTATTTAGGATCACCGGGAAGAGAGAGAGAGCCGGTGCCGTAAGAGAAACACAACATCCATGCCTTACCGGTATTCGAACCCGGACGTCATAACGGCTCAATGGTCAAATGCCAGCTCTTAGACCTCTGCTGTGCCATTGGGGCGGCGACACGTTACATTCCAGATGTTCTAGAAGCTCCAGCAGTTAGAGTACTTGACCTTTTCTTATTCGCTTTCTTCACTTCATCTGTTCCCAGCGGGCTATCATCTTTTCAAGGATTTGGACGACATTTTCCTGAGTAAATCGTTTCCCAATCAAGTATCAGCTGAAACAGTATTCCATTTGTCGCATCCCATAGCTTGACAATTTTTCACGACGGCGTACAAAAGCTTGTATCGCGTTGGCAAAAATTTGTTGCAACTATAGCTGATTCTTTTGATTGATAAAGTTAATTTTGCACGGTAGTTTTTAGTTTTTCATCAATACTGCGACATTCAGTCCTCGACAACCTCCAAAAGCAAAAGACCGCACTTCGGATCTCCTATTTCGTTAGCTTAAAGCCATATAGGATGAACAAACAAACACCGTGACGTTTGAATTTTGATTGATAGCTGATAACCGAAGCTCAGTACTACATTCAGCAAATGGCAAGTATCTAGCAGGAGCTTTTTTGATAAATTAAAACCTTTATCTCATCGTGGCGGAATACAACTTCAGGTAATCCCCTCCTATCCTTGACTCAAAGGCAGGGGTGCAGTCGAGGTATGGCGGGGACAATGACCGCAAAGTCCCTTTTTTCAAGTCATGGAAGTGACAGGGTTTTTACCTTAACGTATTTGACTTTTTTTTAAATGTATTTATTCAATCGCAGTCCATCGAAATCGACATTTTTTAAACACAAATAATCACGAACGAGTTCATCTCTCTCTCCCTCTCTCTTTCTTCTTATTTTCTACTTCTCTCTCACTCTCTCTCTCTCATTACTTTTCCATGTTGACTATCTATGCACAAATCCGTAGATCTTTCGTTTACCGACACCACCTCCGAAATAGTCAGTGAAATGGGTACTAGGCAGTCCGTACAGAGAAAGTAATCGATCACAAAGACAAGGGATTGCCCTTGATCAAAGTCGCTTCCTGTGGTTTTGACAATAGAGAGTATTCCAAAGTTTCTGAAATGTTTAATTGCGGTTGACCCACCGCTCCTACTAGCTGACCTTCCCCCGCAATTTGGTTGCGTACTACAGTGCCAAGGCTTCCAGGGTATTGTTTTTAGGATTGCACCTATTTATACACTGAAGAGCAATTGAATTAGAGACAGCTGGCGTTATGTAAATGTGGCGCTATGGGCGGCCCTGTAAACGGAAACGACATGACGTATGCACTGATCCGACAATATAAGGAGTGATGCGACGGGAATCAGTAACACTCGGCCGCAGTATGGGTAAGAAGAAGGATCAAAGCTCATTTGATCGTGGACAAATTGTCGGGGCCCGACGAATAGGTCACTACATCTCGGAAGTCGTACAGACACTGGAATTATCACGAGCCACTATATCACGGGTGCACAGTGTGTATATCGAATCCGGTAAAACCATCCCTGCAAGGGCGAACTGCCGTGGATAGAGTGTGGATGAGCGGGGTCATCGTCGGCTAGCTCGCATTGTAACAACGGATAGACGGGCCGTAGTGCAAGAAATCACTCTGCAATTTAACGCTGGTGCACAAAAACGTGTAAGTAGCCACACGATTCAGAACCATCTCCTCGCTATAGGGTACAGAAGCCATCGTCCCACGAGGCTACCGCTGATGGCCGCACATCACAGGGTGCAAAGATTAGCATAGGCGCGGGAACATCGCCACTGGACGATAGACATGTGGGAAAATGTTGCCTGGACTGATGAGTCGAGATTGACGTTGGTACATGCGCATGGCAGGATACGAGTACGGCGCAAACCCCATGAAGCGATGGACACTTCTTGCCAGCAGGGTACTCTTCCTGCTGGTGGGGGTGGGATTCTCCTCTGGGGACTGTTTACGTGGACTGAAATGAGACCCCTGATACGTGTGACACCGTCCCTCACAGGTCAACGTTACCGGGACATCCTGGACGACCATTTGCTCCCGTGTGTGCGTCTTCAACATCCCACTGGGGCCCTCATCCAGCAACAAGACAATGCACCGTGCCATCGTTCCTGAATTGTATCCGAATGGGCAGCTAGGTCACCTGACCTCAATCCTATCGAGCACATCTAGGATGCCATCGAGAGAGATGTTCGAGGCTCTGACTCCCCTCCATCAAATCTTCGTGAACTGTTGGAGCTTGTTCAGGGGTCGTGGATCCGTATGGCTCTTCAACGCTCCCTGTGTCTTGTCGAGGTCATGCCGAGACGAATCGACGCCGTCATCAGGACGAAAGGTGGTTCTACACGTTACTAGACAGGTATCCCTAATTCAATTTCTCTTCAGATATAGGGTAATTCAAAAGCTCCGATCCACTTCCAACAAAAAGCAACTTCAATGATTGCGAAAACAATACAAATCAATAATAAAATGCATGACTAGGATGAGGAATGGGTGTAATTCAACATGATCTCCTTGCTGCGACCGCTGCATAGTTGGTCTGAAAACCCGCTGCAAAAGATCAGGTGTAATGGTGTATACAGCAGCTGCAATGCGATTCCTCAGTTGCTGGATACTCTTCATCTTCACCTTGTACATCTTTGATTTGACGTATCTACAGACAGAAAGTCCAGGGGTCTCAGGCCTGATGAACAAAGAGCCCATAGCCTAGGTGAGTATTTCCAATCCACCTACCAGGAAACGCCAAATTAAGTTAATCACACCTAATGTTCGCAAAATGGGGCAGTGTCCCGTCCTCTCGGAACACAACTGTATCGAAAAATGCCATCTGATATGAAATGTGGCTTTAAGAACAGCTGTAGCCTATCCAGGTACATAGCCCGTGTGATTGTGGATTCAGCAAACATGAAAGGCCCATACACATTTTAGTCTTAGTGAATCCCAATCAGACACAAACCTTAGGTGTGTTTCTTTTCCACTAAAAGGTCTCATGCGGTTGTTCATTCTCCCATATCCTGCTGTTGTGTTGGTATATCATTCCGCACATGTGGAAGATGGCATCATCAGTGACCAATAGATGATCCATCAGATCTTCGTGTTCAGCAGCCTTCAGGAGATCGGAACATATAGTATGGCGAGATTCATAATCTTCATCGTCAAGTGAATTAACGACCTGGACATGGCAGGTACGTTTCTGAAGAATGAAGCTTAGGGTTGACCACACAGTTGTTTTGGACAGACTCAGCTCCCTATTGAATCTGCGTGTGGAGGAAAAAGATTGCTGCGTCTATGTTTGTGGCAGTCTCTGTCTATTCAGCTGGTCTCCTGGAACGTTCTTCATTGAATACACTTCCTGTTCTGCGAAATTGTTTCACCAATATCCCGATATTCGCTTTTGTCGGACCGAATTTGTGAAATTTCCGCCTGAACTTCTCCTGGATCTTGGCAGATGTTAAACCTTTCCACAGTCCACAGATGATGCTATTTTCTCTTCTTTTATCAGCATGACTCATATGACCTGTAAAAGAGAATAGTTAGAGTTCATTAAAATGGATCGAAACTTTTGAATCAGCCTGTATATATTAGGCGTATGCAAAAGTTCCCGCCATTTTAAGGAGAAAAAGAGACAGGAACTATCAGGAAACCAGTACACATTTATTCAACGAAATAGTGGCTGTTGTCATCAATGACCTTTTGCCATTTTTCAGGCAACAAATGAATGCCCCTGTGGTAGAAGGACTCGAGCTTGGCGCTGAAGAACGCAGTGACGAAATGTTCCTACTATAGAATTATGATGAACCGTTGTTAGGCTAAGGCATGCTGTATAGAGCGAAACAGATGAAGGTCTGAAGGTGCAATGCCCGGGGAGTAAGCCGGGAGCGGTAAAACCTCCCCGTGTAACTGTCGAAGGGTTGGATTCGTAGTGGCACCGACATGTGGACTGGCATGTCGTGTAACAGGATGTCTGGGTGGCGTCCGTTACCTGTCCATGGACGTTTTTGCTCAATTGCGGCGTTCAGTTTCCTCAACTGATAGCTATATCATTGTGCAGTGATTGTTTCTTCCGGTTTCAACAGATCTAAGTACAGCACTCCATGCATATTCCACCACACACACAACAGCACCTTTCTCCCCGTAGACATCCTGTTTTGCAGTGGATGTTGATGGCTGGCCTGGGCCGACCCAGGATCGTTTGTGTACGGGGTTGTCGCATTAGACCCACTTTTCCTGCTTGGTGACAACCTTCCACAAGAAATTCTTCCCTTGAAACTTCTTCAGAAACGACATACAGATGCCCAATCGTTGACCAATATTACGCTGCGTTAAAATAAGCGGAACCAACTTACCAATCATCTTGATCTTCTCCAAGGCCTGTAGATGCCGCACCACCGTCGATAGAGCCACTTTCAAACGTTTCGCTAGTTGCGCTGTCGATTTCGTGGCATTCTCTGGCAGCAGCGATTCCAGCTCCTCGTCAGCGCGTTCCTGTGGTCTACCTGCACGTGGCTTGTTCTCCAAGCTTAGAACACCTTTCTTAAACCTGGCAAACCATTCTCGACACGTCCGCGCACCCATAACCGTTTGGCCATGTGTCTGACCTATTGAGCCGTATGATTCACTCGGACGTTTCCCTAAATTAAACATGGATAACAAACAGTGCCTCAAATGAACTTTATCGACCGCCGTGCTTGGCTTCATGTACGAACTTACAGCATGGGTCGCCGGCCGGTTAGACCCCTACAGCGCCCGGCCAGCGTAGGCGGCGAAAAATGTGCATACCCCTATTAGTATATTCGATTTCAAAGGTTTGTTGGCGTCGTACCCGCTTTCCTATTTCCTTAAATCGATACCGCCTAGGCCGGACTTTGGATCCTAAATAAGGGAAAGCCACATTATTTTTCAGGACTGCACCATTGCTCAAAGGCAATGATATGGTTGACTTTTTTTCTATGGAGGATAATCTGGAAGTACTATCATCATTTCTTAGTTACACTTTGAACGAAATATCCGTACGAGTTAGAGTTACCGACAGTTTTACTTGGATAAAGATATCCATACACAATTTTTATTCTGAACTTCAATTTGCAGCAGCACTGTAGTTCATTGGCAACATGAAAGACAAAACTTCCTTATGAAAGCTAAAAAGCGTTCATTTAACAACAGGGAAGATAGAGCGAGTTTACAAGATTTTTCCATTTTGTCATAATTGTAACACGGCTGCTATCTGATTTAGTCCTCTGCTATCCGGCATCGACCTAAACAAAGAAACTCTTTTTCAGCAACTAGATTTGATGCCCGATAGACTCAAGGTGCATGAATTTATGTACTTGATCTAGCTTGAATAGTTCAACTAGAATTAGCAATAGCAAAGCTGAACTGGGAACATAACAGGCTCGTAACATCAACCTTGGGCCGCCACTAACCGCTGGCTTATGACCATTCATCCGTGAAGGGGTCCGGGTTCGAATCCCGGTGAGGCAGGGATGTTGTGTTTGTCTTACAGTACTAGTTCTCTCTCTTCCCTGGAGCCAGTTACCCTAAATTAAGGACGGACGACTGCTTATAGTCCATTGAGTTGCTCAAGGTGGTCGTTAAACCTTCAATAAAAAAAAACACCAACCTCGCAGACAATAAACTTCTGGTGATCGGCCAGTGGGAGTTAAAGATGATTTTTACAGTTAGATGGCACTGCGTCCCAACGTATGAACCAAATAGCTTATAATAGATGAAATAAAGGCCAGCTGTCCCCTTCGTGTAATCAAAGTGAAGCCACTGAAACGACACGATAATGACGTCACGGCCAATCACATCCTTTGCCGCCATGTTGGTGAGACGTTTGAGAATTAAAATCGTCTGCTCAAAGTGCTTCAAGTTTGTGACGTCATTATGACTCCATCTATTCTATCCTCCTTGATATAAACAATACAGTATCCGTGCTATTTGAATGGCTGGATTGTGTCTGTTAAAAATATTTCACTACGAGTCTAAGAACAATCTATTTTTTTACAACAAAATACAATCCATTTTCAATACGGTTTACTGCTGTTTTCCGATGTGCAGGTCTTCAAAAGAGAAATGAACAAATAGATCGCTCTTTCCACGTTTTAGCAACACACAGCAACCTAAAAATTGTTATTCGGTCTTCGCCGCGGAATCACGGATCTCTCGATATCTAGCCGAGCGAGTTAGCCTTACACCAGGGTGGCCAACAATCCACAGCGCTACGTGTGTTTTTTTCTGTCAGCTTTCGACACCATAAATCCGTAAGATGGGCTCAGCTACTGAGACGTCTCCATCTGGTGGTCATTAACGGCGCTGGCTATATAATAATTATAGCAGTTAAATCCAAAGGGCGAGAAACAAAGTGAAAATCCTCCAAACACGTCGCTCTTTCAACTTTTTTGGCAACACACATCAACCGAAAAATTGTTATTCGGTCGCCACCGGGGAAATGAATCCCGGATCTCCCGATATCTAGCCGAGCGCGTTAGCCTTACACCACGGTGGCCAACAATCCACGTTGCTATGTGTGTGTTTTTTTGTGTCAGTTTCTGACATCATAAATCCGTAAGCTACTGAGACGTCTCCATCTCGTGGGGGCATTAACCGCACTGACTATATATTAATATTGGTTATTCACTGACGTCACGTATTTCGAGGATTTTCACTTCAAGAGAGAAAATTGTGCGTTTCATGAGGTCGCATCAGATTAGAACCTGAAGCAACTGCTGTTGAAAGCAATATATTTCCAGGGTTTTGGACTAAATCATCATTAAGTGTTGTTTGTGGTAAGCATTTTTATTCTGATAATTACGTACTTAATATGCGGTACAAGCGACTGAAAAGAGTATTCCTTGCTTTACACATAATTTGTCGAAATCTGCTGCTTCGGTTTAATGTACTGTGAGGTGCCTGCACCGCAGGACGCACATGAGATAAAGGCAGATAGCAGCGAGAGCATACGTCCGTGCAGCTCAGTTGGGAGAGCGACTTACTCCGGAGTGATTGGACTGGATTCGATGGTCGGCATGGGCAAAGATGCTGGAGAAATTTACTTCTTCATAGTTATCCTTACAATTGCATTTATTTCCTCATAGTTATCCGTACAATTGCATTCTAAAGTGTCTGATGAAAAAAAGAAGTCTCTAGCATTTGTAAAACAGCACTAGAACTTCGAAGGAATTAGCTGTGTCATTGGTCGATAGGCTGCCTACTTTCGGGAAACTTAGGTATTTCGCTATATAACGAACTATCGTACCTCGAAAATTTTTTCAGGGAGTTTGAATTCATTTGTGATCTTTGTAACGCAATCAATAAAACTTCCTGACGTATTTCTAAGAAAGTATTTGATATGATAGTGCAATGCTTATGTGTTTTTCCCTTCATTTTAACACACTGTCACGTCAGCTTCACCATTTCTTTTCCAATGATGCCGAGCAAAATGAACTGCAAAATTCTTTTGCTAGGTGACCTTTTTCTTTAGGACGGTGCTTCTCAGGGAGAACTAGACTCATCGCGCGTCGTCTGCTTTATAGAGCGATGAGTGGAAACCTCTGTCGAACGACTTTTCACAACACGTCGCTTTTCATTAAATTGGTGACATGCAGTGCTCACGATTCCATTATTAGGTATGACAAGGGCATCAAGGGACGAATCTCCCCTGTCAACTCTTACTTTCAGGGTTCGTTTTAATATTTTAATCCGTGTGAAATAATTCTTGGAAAAGTTTCAAGCTTCAAGTTTCACAAATCCATCATATTTTTTAACTGTAATCTAGAAACACAATGACAGCCATACAGGAAGAACGTCAAGTTTAGCATTTCCGTGTGGTGCTGGGAGCATACTAATGAATCGAATTAAAATGAAGACCCAAGATGCTAAAATAAGGAAACAGAGAAACTGTGAAATTTTATTTTTAAGATGAGGGAATAAATTCGTTGAAGAAATGTGAAGCTGTTGAAGTAATATTTTCCTATGTGTATCTTGGAGAAAAAAATGCTATAAAGTTTGCTAAGAGAAAATAAATAGAGGAAAACAACTTGGATGAACAGAATTTCGAAAATTCAGAAAAATCACGAGAAACAACATTTCTGCTGTTCTTTGAAGAAAACAATTCGATAAGAGCATACTTCCGAAATCCTGTTCGAGATGTAGGCACTTAGAGAACACGTTTCTCCGAAAACAAGCAAAAAGGTTGCTTTCAATTATTTCTTTGAATTTTCCACAATAAAAGTTAAATAAAACATATACACCGATAAGACATTGTGACGTATATTCTAAATTATCTTTCCTTTTTACTTTCTTTCTCTTTGTAAATCTTGAGTTTTTCTCAGTTATACTTCATACTTAAAGTGATATCTTTTCTCTCAAACGAATACTGTTGGCAACATAATTAAAGTTGAATAAATTTGACGTATGCTTGTTATTAGATAAGAACGAGAGATATAAACTACGATAAAACAGTTGTTAGTTATGGAGTGTGAAGCGTTTAATGTGGAAAGTGGAGTGTTGATACCGATTTGTTATGTTAAGTGCTATATCTGGGCTGTAGAAATAAAGCATCATTTCCGTAAGTTTGACTTCTGTCTTTAAATGTTTCGTCTGGACGTTAAGGTTTAATTTAGGAACTCTTTTATCGTATGGCGATGTTTTAAAATAACGTAGAGGTACGAAAAGACATTTACGTTATAACATACATTATTAACTCCCCCAATCTAGAGAAATCAGCGCGCCTGGATACTGAACGATGACGAAGGTGAAGTTCATAGAGCAGTATATATGCAACCCGAGGACCAGCTTTCGGTTAGTAGAGTGTTCGGAGTCTGAATGGGAAAATCTGCCGATTTATCGGAGTTTGATAAAGGACAAATTGTGATGGCACGGAGCCTCGGAACTACGATCTCGGAAACGGCGCGGCTTGTGAGTCGCTCACGTCCCGCTGTAATGAGTACGTATCAAAAGTGGTGCACATATGGCCCAACGACGAACTGTCTTCCAGCCGTATGGCGTCAGCATCTGATTGATTGCAGAGGGGAGAAGAGACTATCGCACATTGTTCACAGCGACCGCAGGGCCACAATGAAACAAATCACCCGCAGCTACAACGCTTGGTGATCAGGGCAACGTATCACAGCACGGAGTTCATTGCAGCTTTCTGCGCATGGGCGTGAGTAGCCGAAAACACATCTGGTTTCCCATGCTCACTGCACGCCATCTCCAACAATGCATGAAATGGGCCCAAGATCATCGAGATTGGACTGTGGATGCTTGGAAGAAAGTGGCCGGCTCTGACGAATCACGTAGACGGCCTAGCGCAGATACGCAGATTACCAAAGGAGGCTATGACACCTGGATGCACTGTTGGGCTGAAACAACCGGGCGGAGGCAGCGGTGGTATACTATGGGAGACGTTTTCTTGGGGAACTTTAGTTTCCATTATCCCAATAGCACAATCCCTGACAACTGTCATGTATCTGACTATCATTGCGGACCAAGTTCACCCATTCGTGACAACTGGGTTCCCTGCTGATGATGGCCATTACCAACAGGATAATGCGCCATGCTACACTGCCAGAATCGTGAAGGAATGGTTCGAGGAACATGCTGGTGACTTTCTGTTAATGACCTGGCCTTCAAATTCACCTGACATGAACCCAATCGAACATTTTTGGTTCGACTTGGAAAAGTGGGTTTGCTCAAAATCACCACCAGCCCGAAATGTACGGGAGGTAGAGGACTTACTGTTGAAATTATCGTACCAGATACCCCAGGATACCTATCGCCACCTCATCAAATCGATGCCTCTCCTAGTGGCAGTTGTTTTGCTGGCTAAAGGGGGTTCTACAGCTTATGAGGTAAGTGGTCATAATGTAATGGCTCAAATGTGCACTTACGACTGTGATAGAGCCATCCCTGTGATCAAATGGTACGAAGTGTTGGCTTCCAATTGTTTGTACGAGATGGATCCGGGTTCGAATGCCGTGTGGCATGGGTGATGGGTTTGTCTTATTCTCTGTCACTATTCTCTGCAACCAGTGGTCCCAAAGCAGTGACTGATGATTTTTATAGCCCACTGATTTGCTCAGAGTATACGTTAATCCCCCAAACAAACAAACAAACAAACAAAATGCTGCAACCTTAAGACATGCTTTTGTACATGGACAAGAAACTTCGGCGACTAGAAAAAAATAAAACAAGTGTAAAGAACATAAATAAGGATCGAATGAAGCAGATGACAATAAAAGACCACAGACGAAATGAGTGTATAATAAAAGATCTCGGAGTTAAAAATGATAGGGGAAAATTAAGACAGTGTCATCCAAAATGTGCATGGCATATGTGAAAAGGAGGAGGAAGAAATTAAATTTGAAAAGCGTTGGACGTCCGAGGAAGAACAGTAGATGTGTACGGAAACCAAGATACAGAAAGTAAGAAATAGTGGAGAGAATGAAGCAACTCAAAACAAAAAGCAATGCAGCACCAAGGAGGTTAAAATAATTCTTCTAACTTGCCTTGGTCTCTAAACCATGAAGCTGCAAAGTGTGGGAATTTTGATTTGTTTGCATCATACACATGCAGTTTCAGCTGTGTATATTTTTGAATTGCGTGGTTTTGTTTGCACAAATCGTGTTAACATCAAACTGGAATGAATCATATATAAGTGAGGTTTCCAATTTTAACGTGATGTTTTGCTTGGAATTCCCACTAACGTTCATGTATTTCAGATTAAAGTAGAAATGAGAATGAGCCTCAAAATAATTAAGAATTTTATAAATCCAGCATTTTCTCACACATCGACAGCAAGTTACCATGCGAAATTGGAAACATTTGCGACGAAAGAATTCGATTCGGCCAACACAAAATGCATTACAATAACCTTGAAGACGACCAGCTTTCCTATACGTTAACGGCCGTCCCTCGCGGTTATAGGCTTTACTCAAGATGGTGCTGATCCATCAGCAAAGGCATCTCCAGATGTCTTATTCTAACCACCTCGTGTTGCACAGGACAAATAAAAGAAACGGATGAGCCGGCTACGAGCAGCACACCTTAGTTCGGTCTAAAATTGCCAGACGAGAGAAGAAGGTGAGGAAGAAAAAGAAGTGCTTACTTCGTTTTACTTAGACCGTAACTTAATGTCTGTTCAGTAAATCAGGAGCGACTTGATAAAAATGGAAATAGCAATTTCAAAGTTATATTCATCACTAGCGTGCAATTTCACCCATATGATGAATTCCCAGTTATGTCGCATGATTGACATGGGTCACCCATGTTCCATCATGCAGGTTCTCATGTCAACCATCCGATACATGGGTCGAAGTGCTAAATGGGATTTCTGTTTATGAAATAATGCGTGTGCATATGATTTCAGAATTACGGTTTTACTAGTTGGAGCCGGTGTATCATACGGTATCATTGCAGGGGTAAAATTATCCGAACACAAAAATTGCTAGTTGATCTTTTAAAACTGAGAATTACTAATCAAAGACAATAGTAGAAAAGGAATTGTCAAAATTTTAGTTTCGTTTCAGGCACTAAACGCATCAAAGGATTTGGCTCTATCAAGCAACGACAATTCCAATTCTGGTTTGTGTGTCGGTTTTGTGCAGAATGTGGATATTGATTGATAAGGTTGACTGGGGGTTCTAAAAGGGAAAGGGGCTTGTCGAAGAGGTAATATGACCTGAGCTCACAGTGCAGGAAATGATAGAACAACAATTGTGCCTTGTGATATGGTAATTTTAGCATTATGCTTCAGATGTTACGTCTCTCTGACACTGTTTAAATAATTCAAGTGCTTCTTCTACATGTTCAAGACATGATGGCTGTTTGTTCGTTTATTTGAAACGTTTCGTTCAACGTTCTACTGCAACTTTCTTTACAAAGTGTGCATTACTGAATTTGATTGCCTAGAGTAAACTTCTAACTTATACTCATAATTACAGATCACTGGCAATGACAATATCAACATTTAGTTTTCTTCCTTTGACTTACTATATCCAAGTGAGTTAATCATAGGTTTCTTTCTTCTGCTTCTTCATCTGCACTTTTTTGTGCATCTCGTATCCATGATGGTAACTTTTCTCTAATGTTTCATTTCCCCCTCCATTGCGTAATATACATTTTCCCATTTAGAAACATCTTCACTTTGGTAAAACTCATTGATCGGCATTCGAGATACAGAAATGGCCTATGCTAACATATAAAACGCTAAGTTGCGACAACGCGGATCACTTTTTAAGTCGTCATAGCAACAACCGAGAAACAAATGTTTGTGACGTCACGCTTAACTTTTTGTGCCGGTCACGTCATCCACTACACGAGCACAGTGCACGCGTATATCACTTTGTTTTGTTGTCATAGCAACAAAGAACAACACTGCTGGTGTGACGTCATATCCAAATCATTCTCATATGACGTCAGAGATATGTTACGTCACACAGTCAACTCTTTAGAAATAGGAAAACTTTACGTTAGGAATTTTGTTCTACTTTACATACCCTTGATATGCTTTATAACGCTGTTTAACAGGAAAAGACGAAAATTTATATCCCCATGTTCATACCCTGTTATCTATAGCCGTTCCTGTTTAATGTTTTGTTTACATCTTTTTTCTTTCGTTCGAAGTTAAGAGTTTTTTTTTCCGAGTGCGATGGAAGTGGAAGCATACAGTTCTAAGTTGTAAGATGTTTTACAATATTATTATTTTTTCATGCATTTTCCTTCTAAAAATATTTAATGGCCATTAATATTTATTAAATGTATTAATCTTCATACGTACTTCCGACGACGTGGATCCCTTTTATTTCAGTAAGGCAAGGACGAACATTAGTGTCCTTCGCGATCTTGACTGTCCGTGGAGAAGGAAACAGAGATTTGCCTGTTGCAACCACAGGAAGCGCTGCTAATCTGTTAGAAGGTGGTAAAACACACTTTAGCCAGTTTAAGTTAGTGCCATCTTTAAATAAAACGCCTACGTCAAATATAAACATTAATTTCACCGACGCCGAAATCATTCGATCTGCGAAAGCCATTATTTGGGATGAAGCTACAAAGGCCCCCGACACTACTTTACTTGCAATTGACCGAATACTGAAATATATTATGAGAAATCAAAACCTTTTGGCGCCAAAGCTTTTTTATTTGGAGGAGAATTTAGACAAACTCTCGCTATTGTCAAACACGGTGACAGAACCAAAATACTCGAAGCCAACATTGAATTCAACCAACTATGGGAGAAATTTGAGATTTTAATACTCAAAAGTAATGTTCGATCTGTTGATTCATCATTCAGGGAATGAGTTTTACAACTTGGTGATGGTGCCCATGAAACAGCTGATGGCCTACCAGAGGAAATGATAGAGACACCTACGCACATTTTATATGATGGTGATATAGCAAAAAAATATTTAGTGAGAACTTGAAAATTTCTAATTTTAAAACATTTGCAAAGAAAGCCATTATGTGTTCCCAAAACTCTGATGTTGACAAATTAAAGGAGAATGTTCGTGATCTCTTAGAGGGGACAGTAACCACACACTTAAGCTCTGATTCAATTGATGCCGATGGCGAAGAAAATACTGAAGAGTATTATACTATAGAGTTTTTAAATGAGCCAACTCCATCAGGAATGCCATTTCACACACTGAGGTCGGAGATTGGAGCTATTATATTGCTCCTGAGAAACCTCAATATACAACGAAGTTTATGCAATGGAAAAATACTGATAATTAAAGACTAAGACCCATTTTGATCATTGGAGAAGTACTCACGTGCTCAGCATGTGGTAAAACTGTGTTTATTCCGCGAATTGACTTCGTACCTACTAATATAGATCTCCCATTCACATCAAGACGACGACAATTGCCTGTAAAACTCGCCTTTGCTATGACCATTAATAAGTCTCAAGGTCAAACACTGGGGAAAATAGGTATCTACCTTCCTGAACCAGTGTTTAGCCCTGGACAACTTTATGTTTCGTTGTCAAGAGTTCGACGTTTTGATGATGTTACAGTTAAAGTAGTACATGGGCTAAAACAAGGAAAACTACTTCCAGATTCCGAAAATATATTTACAAAAAATATCGTGTACCAAAATTTTCTCCAACGTCGTTAATTAACGCTTGAATAGCAATATGTAGCGTGTTGTATTCTTATTTCAACGGTCTTTACAGCTAGTTTCATTTAAACAAAAATTATCTATTTGGAGCATCAGTTTGGTTAAAGTCCAGTGAGGAAATCCCCCAAAAGAGAAATCATATACCGGAACTGGAAGAAAGTCAACTTCGCGAAAGGTTTATTAACACGTACTTGAGACGTTAGTAAACACAACTGCGGTGGCGTATTCATTGACGTCATACACATTCGAGCTGTTGCCACTCATGCAAAAAATATGCGAAAGACAGCCCCAGCGTTTCTTATACATATATTTCCATGACGTTTGAGCCGTTTTAAAGCATTACCGTGGTGGATAAAAAATGATGTGATTGGACCATTAACAAGAGTCAGAAATTTAATTAACTTTTCGTCATTTTGTAGACCTTAGTACACTGTAAAAAATTGCAGGGTCAAATTACGGTAGATACACGGGCAGATGAGTGGCCAGTCAATAAACCGCAATTTTACAGTACCATACCGTAATGTTCATTAACAGTCTAATGACCGGGAAATAAAAACGTATTGTCCACAGAGGTGTTGCGCGTTGCCAGTCGACTGACTGCACGTGAAAAAACAGGCATATAACCATTTTAAGGAAAATGTTGCCAGATTGCCAAGGTTAAAATACAGTAACAGTTTAAAGAGTTTAAACACCGTGAACATGTAGTTTATCTACCGAAAATTTATGGTTGACCTCCAGTTGGCGTGGTTACGTTTTGTAAACCGTTTTAATCCGGATGAAACACTGACTATCTATTAACGAAAATTTTTTACAGTGTACTTTGCCAGGTGAAACACCCAAGTAATTGTTTTGTCTGTGTTCCTGATTAGATACCATGAGAGGAGAACGATATAAGAGAAAAACATAAAACGAGTTAAGAATATCAGTCCCAATTGGCTGCGAGCAATGAACAAAGATAATGAACAGAACATCGACAGAATTAGGAAAGACTTACTAAGGTTTATCTACCGCCTCGGTGGTACAGAAAGGTCAGCGATAGAAAATATTTCTGCCAATGGTGGAAAATATTCAGAATGGTGGCGCAGTGGTCTAAGCGTTTGCTTTTGACCGTTCGCACCAGTGGGCACGGGCTCGTAACCCGGATGAGGCATAGGTGGTGCATTTACCTTACAGCGCTAGCTCTATTATTTTCCTGGATGCAGTGGCACTAAATAAGAAACGGGCGACTGTTTGTATCCCTTAGAGTCGTTCACAGAGACCCTTAAATCGCGATAGAAAAATAAAGTTTTCGCGCAGAGATGGAAAGAAGATCATTGATGAAGATGTGAATATGAAACATGTAAGTTCAGAAACTTCTTCCAATTCAGACTATGAAAACTTCAAAGAAATTAAGAACCTATAACAGATAGATATTGTAAGTTAAATGATAAGGTAAAAACGCTGTGTTATGCACGAAAAAAACGAAGTCTGAAGATGACAGATGCACTTCGTAAAATTATATTTAATGAACTATAAACAAGGTTAAAAGACACTCATAAGATCTTTCAGGCTCCCCTGAAGTCCTTCATCAGATGAAAATGGGGTCACTGGGGTCATTTTCATCTGATGAAGGACTCCAGGGGAGCCTGAAAGATCTTATGAGTGTCTTTTAACCTTGTTTATAGTTCATTAAATATAATTTTACGAAGTGCATCTGTCATCTTCAGACTTCGTTTTTTTTTCGTGCATAACACAGCGTTTTTACCTTATCATTTAATTTTTAACCTGTACGCACCGTCATAATCATCAAAGATATTGTAAGTGTTGATGTGCATAGTATTCAAACTGTTTTTTGAAATACATATGCGATCCTATTTAATAAACAGCGTTTCTAATGCATTCGGCTCATACTCTTGCAAATGGGGAAAACTGACGAAATTCAGTAATAATAATCTTTGTGCAATTATTACGAAGAAAACTCGAACATCAGAGCATGAAGCTTTGCAGTACAAACGTTCTACTTATTCTTAACGCCACCTGCATTATCTTGAGTCAACCAATACACGTTTAAAGAATAAATGACGAATTTGAAAGAGCGTCTCTCAAATTGCATTCATATTTAAAGTGAAAACCGAGTTCATTATCAGAAATGAAGTCCCTTAGATTTTATACATTTCTGCCAAAGAACGGCAGCATTACCTATGCCCGTTTGAAATCCTTGAAACGTACTTATCGCTTAAAGAGTTTCAACGCAGAAAAGTTTCTCCAACCACATCAAGATTCCAAACGCTTTTCTGCAGAAGGACTTTGCTTGAAAACATTTTTAGTTTATTGGTAATAAGGCAAAAGAGTTAGCACTTTGTAACTCATCTGACTCACATTTTATTCCTTAGACAAGAAGTTGACTGTCGTCGGAAATTTATTTTTTCCATTTGCCAGTGATTGAAGATATTTCAAATGTTTTGAGATCGCAGTACCCAGACGTTTTGCAATGTTTCTTTAATATGATCGTTCGGCAGTTTTTAGGAATATTGTAGATGGTTGATACCTCTCAAAATAGAGCCATTGCACTTTAAGGAGGAAATTGTACCTAAACATTTCTGACATATACCGCTAATTTAAAATTAATTTTGAATTTCTGTGTCCTTATGTAAATTTAGTTTCTTAAACGTTTTCCGACTAAACGATACATTATTTCCCCTTAAGAGCTTTCTCCGTCTGGCATCACAGCACCAGGGGTCATGACATTAACACTGAACGTAGAGAGTATGCGTTTGTGAAGTCGACTTGTTAGGTGTGTATTTTGATAGAGGTATTTAATATTGCGACAAAGAGGCTTGTTAGAAACGCATGTAACGATTACAGAGTATTATGAATGGTATATGAATTGAAGCCAGCAAATTCATATTCCGGCTGGTGTTGGTCATCTTGTTCTGAAGAGTCAGTAACAAAACAATAAAGTTCATTCATATAGGTTTTCAGTTGATTTATTATCTCGCCAGTTTAGGATTTCTACATATGTTTGCTAGACTTTATATTTATGGTATCAAGTTCAAAGACAAATTCGTAGCCTAAGCAATTAATCAGTTGAGAACGCAAAATTTACAGTTGCAAGTCAAACTTACAAGAGCTGGAAGATTTAAAATCTAATTATAATTGTACACATTGGTTTGTGGGCTGCCACCTGTGCTGCGCTTTGTGCAGTACGATGCCGTAGAACGGGGATCAATATTCAATTTATAAGCAAGCACCACAATTTCAATAAATATGTGATCATAGGACAATAATATTTTACGTCGACTGAAGGCTCTAAAAAATTACTATTTAACATGTTTTTTGTTCCTCTGTTCCCTTTTCATACCATAGTTTTGTTCCTCTCTTACCTTTACATACATATTTTTTTCCTTTTTTTCCTTTTCATATCATGTGTTTGTTCATTTTTTCCCTTTACATAGCAGGTTTTTTCCTCTTTTCTCTTTTCGTATCATGTGTTTGTTCCTCGTTTCCCTTTCAATATCATGTTTTTGTTCCTCTTTTCCGTCTTTATATCATGTTTTTGTTCTTCTTTCCCTTTGCATATCATGTTTTTTCCTCTTTTCGCTTTACATATCATGTTTTTTCTTCTTTTCCCTATTAATTTCATGTTTTTGTCCTCTTTTTCTTTTCATATCATGTTTTTGTTCCTCTCTTCCCTTTACATACATGTGTTTTCCTATTTCGTATCATGTTTTTGTTCTTCTTTTCCCTTTACACAATATGTTTTTCCTTTCTCTTTTCATGCCATGTTTTTGTTCTCCTTTTCAATTTTCATATCATGTTTTCCCTCTTCTTCATTTCCATATCATGCTTTCTTGTTCCTCTTTTCCCTTTTTATGTCATGTTTTTGTTCCTCTTTTCTCTTTCCATATATCATGTTTTTTCCTTTTTCCTTTTTATATCATGTTTATGCTGGTTTTTTTTTCTTTTTTGCATCCTGTTATTGTTCTTCTTTTCTCTTTACATATCATGTTTTTTTTTTTTTTTTCCTTTTTTATATATTATATTTTTTTTCTCTTTTTTCTTTTGATATCATGTTTGTGTTCCTCTTTTCCCTTTACTTATCATGGTTTTCCTCCTTTCTTTTTTTCCTTTTTAATAACACGTATGTGTTCCTTTTTTCCTTTACATATCATGTTTTTTTCCTCTTTTCATATAGGGCTATTTGTACCACTGTTCCCATTTCATATAATATTTTTTATTTCGCTTTTCCATTTTCATGTAACTAAGCATAAAAGTAATATTGCACCAATATTTTGTTTTGTTTTATTACCACCGTGAGCAACTCGGTGGGCTGAAGCAGCCACCTGTCCCTAATGTAGGGTCTCAGCTTCTAGGATAGAGAGGGAGCAAGCGGTGTGAGGTAAAAACACCACGCAAGCCTCATCCGGGTCCACTTGGACAAACTGTTTGAAGCCAGAGCTTAGGCCACTGTGCCACCGGGGTGACCAACGAATATTTTTAGAAAATATTTAAACTATAAGTGACATCTATTAAACTAATAATATCTCAGGTGACTAAACTAATTCGCAACGTTTATATAGCATTTTTGCATTTAGCTCTGAACAACGACTTAAAGTAGAATTTCTACACCTGCATTTTATTTAGTTTACCTAAAATACAGGCCCTTTAATATTTTCAATTTTAAGTACCCTGCACTTAAACAATTTTAAATGTCTAATGCTCAGACTTAATTTTTTTAAAGAAACATAAGACAATCCGCAGCAAGAAAACCAGTATTGCTGGAAACCTGAGAACAGATATGCTCAAAAAACCGCGTAAACCGCCATTATATGCCGATCTTGAGAAACATTTTGAGCTGATGAAATCTCATCATTTGCAAATAATTTGGAAAAGGTCTCCGAAGTCTGGCAGCTGTTCTGATGTGAAGCATTTCATATAAGACTTCAGCTCTGAATTCAAACGTCTTTCCGATGCTTGAATAGACGGCATTTGTTTTCGATTTAATAGACTTCTCTCAATTATTATTTACTAGCTTGCAGGTGTTTTCAAATTAGAAATTCCAGATACTTCTGTTTTAAACGGTGAAAGCGTTGAAAAAAAAATGACTGTCCTAAGGTATTTCTTAAAATCATTAAAAATTGCAAAATTAAATCAATGACTGTCCTAAGGTATTTCTTAAATTGAAAAATTGCAAAATTAAATCAAGGCGTTAATTGATGTCTAAATCACAGGGTATTTGACATTGCTATTTTTGATTTTATTTAGGCGGAACTGTGCTTACGCAGGTCCTCGAATAGTCAGAGTAGCTGTATTCTAGACAATGGTCCAAGTTGGTCCCAGGTTCGAGTTCGAGATGAAAAATGGATGTTGAGTTGGATTAATGGTGTCGACTCTCTCCCTTCCCTAAAACTAGTGTCCCTGCATTAGGAAGGAGCGACTAGTTTGGGTCTTAGAGTTTTTCATGGAGCTCGTTAACACCGGAATTTTTTTTTAGAATTGCAGGTTTCGATGTGGAACGTAGTAAAGCGATTTTTAAACCATGAGTGAAAATGTCTGTAGTTAACTTTTGTGTCCGTACTGACAGACTGTGCTATAGAAATCCTTGCTGTGAATAAGAAAACTAAAAATGAAACAGAGTAGGATCCGTTTATGACAAAGAGCTCGTGTCAGACGAAGATCCTCGATTAGTCCTGGTGCACGCTAAATCCGTTTTGGGGAGAAACATCTCACCACGTAAACATATGCATACAGAAAATATAAGTTTTTATGTTATACACTGCTTGACATAGAAATTGCCCTGCCGCCCCCCGGTGGCGCAGTGGTCTAAGCGATGGGCTTTGATCATTCGTCCGAACGGGGTCCGGGTTCGAATCCCGGTCAGGCATGGATGTTGTGTTTGTCTTACGGCACTGGCTCTCTCCCTTCCCTGGAGCCAGTGACCCTAAATTAGGGACGGGCGACTGCTTATAGCCCATTGAGTTGCTCAAGGTGGTCGTTAAACCTCCAATCAAAAAAAAAAAAAAAAGAAAAATAGAAATTGCCCGACGCAGAATGAGGTGTGCTATAAACAATCAAATAGCAGGCCAGGTGTACCCACTCGAGATATGCAAATGCTGTTAAACCGGAGCCTATGACGTCACACTTTCTTGAGATAAAGGTGCAAGCAGCTACAGGGATGGTAATATGTGGTCGCTGTTTTAAATGTCGCGGATGTTTCAGATTTCTTGTTTATGCTGGGAAACTGTTAAGCGAAAGCTAAAAATGCCGGGTACACGCCGTCGGAAGATTTATCGCTATTTGGATTTGTCTAAAAAAAAAAAAAAAAAAAAAACAATTGTTGGCCTGTGTGAAGCCGGCTGGTCTACACGTCGTATCGCTGCGCATGTGCAACGCGATTCACGAACGACTGGACTCTGTTGGCACCAGTGGCTACAGGAAGGTTCGCACGCGCGTCGGAGGTGCAGTGGTACAATACGAGAGAAGCCCGCAACGTTTGGACCCGGGAATATTTCGACGCGCTAATCCGTCACCAGAAAGCACTGCAGGCGATATTCGACTTATTTGTCATCGGTCATGGACGTCTCCATAACGAACCGAACTGAAAACCGAAGAATACATGTGGCAAACCTGCGCAGTAGGCAACCGTTACGTCGACTTTCATTGACGGACAGCCGAATTCATGCAAACTGGGGTCACGAATGGACCACTGTGGTCTTCATTGCTGAATACCATTTCTTTGTGGGTGCTGATCATCGAAGGATTCGTATTTCGCGACAAACTCGTGAGAGGACGGATCCCGGTTTCGTCCCCAACCGCAACACAGCCAGTCAGGCAGGCATAATAGTATGGGGTGCTATTGCGCATGACAACAAGTCAGCTCTTGTCCGCATCACGGGCACACTGACAGCTGCACGATAGATAAACGAGGTTCCGCAGACCATTTTTGTACCGTTCCTCATTAGCCTATAGCACCCCATTTTCCAGCGAGATAACGCCTGGATACACACAGCTCAGGTCTTCATACAGTGTTTGCGACATGTTCAAACACTGCTATGACCAGCAAGATCTCCCGATTTTCCCCCAATCGAAAACCTGTAGGACCACAATGGGCGTCGTCTGCAATCAAATCGGCCTGCGCACGATCTCGATGTATTATGGGATCAAGTCAACCGTGCTTAAAGTTCCATTCCTCAGGACGATATCTGTCGGCTGTATGACCCAGTGCCACTCCGTAATGCAGCATGCGCTGCCGTTAGCCGCGGTGCAACCACTTATTGAAGCGTACCCATTGTGCTGCATTATCTCATCATATAAATACTATATGCGACTGAAATTCACATCTAGGTAGACACTTGTGTATTTCAATTTGCGTGCTCAGTTTCATTCCTCTATCGTCACTCCTTCTGGTGAGGCTATTTCTATGTCGACGGCAGTGTATATCCATGTACAAAGAGCTGAATCAAAATGTCGAGTGCATCGTTGTTAAAATCAAAGCAATTACAGATAAACGATAGCGTGTGTGAAGGTCATGAAACGGTATAAAACAACACCTGATACTCATCTCTGTTTGCCAGTGTTATTCTTGTTCTTCAGATGGGGAAGGCAGCTGACTTAAGTGAGTTTGACAAAGGACAAATTGCAATCGCCAGACGACTGGGTCAGAGCATTTCCAAGACGACAAGATGAGGACCGACCATGGCACATCGATTCTTGGGGGAGTGAAAGTTATCCAGTATAGTATGAGCAAACAGAAGATGTACTGTGCCACAACGCGACGGTAATTTGAGTTCTGCTAACGGGAGTAATGCGTCACAACACTCAGTGCATCGAATCGTACTGAAAATGGGACTGCGTAGAGGCAGGCCGCTCGCAGTGCCCATGCTAGCCCCGGGTCACTGTCGAAAATCCCTACAGTGAGCACGCGAGCATCAAATTTACAACACTTTAAATGACTGGAAAAAGGTCGTCAGGTCCGACGAATCTCGTTTCCTGTTGCACCATGTAGACGGACAGGTATGTGTGCGTCGTGTACGTGGGGAAGTCTTGGCACCAGGATGAACCGCAGAGGAAAACAAATCGGTGGAGGAAGTGTAATGCTTTGGGCAACATTCTGCTGAGAAACCTTGGGTCAAGTCATTTATGCGCAGGAAACTATGACGTCTTCCATTTACCTAAACATCATTTTGCGTCCTTTCATGGCAACGGTATTTCACTCTAGTAATGCGTTTTTCAAGCAGGTAATGCACCATGCCACAATACCTGGATTGTTTGGGAATGATTCGAGGAACATGAGGAAGTATTGTCCTGGCCTCAAAATCTCCAGATATCAATCCAATCGAGCGTCTGTGGTTTTTGTTGGTACAGAAAATGCGATCTGCGGCGACTCAACTACGTAATTTACAACAGTTAAAAGATCTATTGGTAACGTGCTGGTGCCAGATACCACAAGACAGCTTTAGAAATCATGCAGCGTCCATGCCTCGCAACGTGAGAGCTGTTTTGGGAGCACGTGGAGGATCAACATCATATTAGCCAGGTGGTCATAATATTTTGGCTCTTCAGTGTATGGCATACCATACGGCCATATTTTTGCTATATTTCATAATGTTTGGCTCCGGTGTATTGCATAACGTATGACCATATTTTTTCTCCGTTTTATAATGTTCGGCTCTTCGGTGTATGGCATACCATATGGCCATATTTTTTCTACATTTCATAATGTTTGGCCCTTCGGTGTACTGCATAACGTATGACCATATTTTTTCTCCATTTTATAATGCTCGGCTCTTCGGTGTATGGCATACCATATGGCCATATTTTTTCTATATTTCATAATGTTTGGTTCTTCGGTGTACTGCATAACATATGACCATATTTTTTCTCCATTTTATAATGTTCGGCTCTTCGGCGTATGGCATACCATATTGCCATATGTTTTCAATATTTCATAATGTTTGGCTCTTCGGTGTATGACAAACAATGTGGTCATATTTTGTCGTCATTTTATAGTGTTTGGCTATTCGGCGAATGACATAACATATGGCCATATTTTTTCTCTATTTTATAATGTTCGGCTCTTCGGTGTATGGCCCACCATATTGCCATATTTTTTCAGTATTTCATAATGTTTAGCTCTTCGATGTATGACATACCATATTGCCTTATTTCTTCTATATATCATAATGTTTGGTTCTTCGGTGTATGACATACCATGTGGCCATATGTTTTCGTCATTTTATAATGTTTGGCTATTCGGCGAATGACATACAATATGGCCATGTTTTTTCCCTATTTTATAATGTTGGGCTCTTCGGTGCATGGAATACCATATGGCCATCTTTGTTTTTCATTTAATAGCTCTCTGTAAGAGAAAGTGTTTTCTGTAAACGACAATATAGCAATCCTTAAATAGACATTTGTCAGTTGTAAAAGTTTAAGATTTCCTACTTGGCTACTTTATGAGATTGATCGCTGTTTAGCGACACACGAGAAGCAAAAGCAGCAGCGATTTTCCAATGCAACCCTCACTTTCCGGACGACAGGGGCAATGGACGCAATCCCAGGAATTGCTCTCTCCTGTTTCCCCTCTTGCCATATCCCATCCCATTCCATTACTCCCCTATTCTTCCCTGCAATCGTTTCCCAGAAACCCACTTAGTACACATGCGTGAACTTCACGCTTCCTCTTTTTTTCTGGCAGTAGGACGCGGGTTTTCATTCCTGTTGTCCCGATACTCCAAATGTATAGCACCTTGGAGTAGGTGGTAGATATTCTCTTGAACAACTCGTTTGTTTAACATTTGATGTACATCCTTTCCATCGTTTTCCTTTCAGAATTCTTCCACTAGCACACGAATAGTGCATTACACAGCTGTAGTACAATATTGCACTGCACAGCTGTAGTTTTGTCCGGTATGCCACTATTTCTTCAGTGCGCAGTAGGTTCTCTGCCTTGTAAAATATGGAATTTCATTAAAACGTTTTACTACTAATGTTAAAATAATCATCTTAGCCATCCTTTACCTCGTTAAATCTGGGATTTCATCAAATTTGTTCGTTAAAAACGATCAAATTATTTTACAATTAACATTATACCATAAAACGTTCTCGTTAAATCCGGGATCTCTGTAAAATCAGGGATAAAATAAAAATGTAAAATCAGGTTGTTATAAGCGGTTGCTACTGTAATAATAATAATAATAATAAGCTTCCCGTTCGTTCCCTTAGGTTCTGTTTAGTGTTGTGTAAATAATTTATTATGACGAAACATTGCATTTGGAGACAAACTCTTCTGTAAAAGATACAAACTTCACAGAATAGGTTGATCAAATATGCATAGTTCAATTGTTTTTATGATTTACTCCTTGGTGGCCGGTAAGAAAAAATACAAACTTAAAGGCCTGCGCGTCTAAAATGTTGTAGAGCACTTAGAGTCGTTACATAAAAAATATATCAAAAATAGAGCGTTTTTCCTCTGTGTAGGTTGCAAAGAGAAGGACGGATTAATAACCGTCGATTTTTGATGCTTAATATTCGGTACATGAAGAATCAACCAATCCAGCTTCTTCATAGTGAGAGTGCCAGCTAGATGGTGGAAGATGTTGCTATGACAACGCCGCTAAGCTCTTTATGAATATCTCGCACTGTTGGCCAGGAATTTACATTAATTAGAATCTGCAGGTAATCATTTCCCGTGTTGAATGGATTACCTGGTCCATTTTCCCTTTAAAGCTCATATATTTAGAACAAAATTTCTGGAACCCGTTATTTACGTTCGTAGTAATTTTCCTTTTCTGCAATTTCTCACAGATCTCTTACAGAACGGCACGATATGTGTGTAAGGTTCGGATGTCATGGATACGATGCTCATAATTTGAAAATGTTATGACATCAAGATGAGTATTTATCAAGAAACAAAACAATGTGGAATTTAAATTCCGTAAACTCGGCACGAAAGTACAGGTTCAAAATTCCAAAGGTGAATATCTTTATGCTCTTTTTCATAATTTTGGGTATTTTAGTCTTACATTCGAAAATAATTCAAATTTTAAGGCAGATAACATCTCTTAAAATGTAGATGACTTTACGCACGACTTGCTCAAGACTTTAAGACACATGGTTCTTGGTTCGTGCGCCGCTGTAGTCCAACACCAGCCATGGTTTAGAAATCATATTAAGCCAGAGAGATTTTCAGAGATTCATGTAGAGGATTTTAGGAAGGGGGTGTGTGATCCCAAGTCTTAAACAACCTTAGAAGTAGGAAGCTAGATTTGGGCGAGAGTGCCAGGCAGGGAAGTCACACGGAAACCAGGCAGAAATGGAAAAGAAGATTCCCTTATTTATGACAGGCCATTCAGAAAGTAAATACCTTTTGAAGATACAACAAAAAATATTGATAACTAATTTTTAATGCACGATGAATTCTGCATAACTTAATCTACTTTTCAACATATTCTTAGTGGATATTAAGGCATTTGTGAAATCGTGGCACAAGTTTCTGGATATCCTTCTCATAGAAATCTGCCGCCTGGGTTCTACATACCTTAATCTACGTTTCAAAGTATTCCCCGTGGATGTTAAGGCATTTGTCTTATCGTGGTGCAGGTTTCTTGATACCCTTGTCATAGAAGTCTTCTGCCTAGGTTCTACATACCTTAATCTACATTTCAACATATTCCCCGTGGATGTTAAGGCATTTTTCGTATCGTGGAACAGGTTTCTGGATACCCTCCTCAAAAACACACAAAGACGGGCCAAAGAAGGCTGTCTTTTTCTGTTTTTACTTTTTATTATTATTTTTTATTTTTTTCGGCCCATCCACTCATTTCAGGGTAGGTTAACCTTACACGCCCCTTGAAAAAAGCTTTTGCTAAGTATTTAAAACCACTTGTTACTTTTAAGTACTCCGTTTCCAGTTCAACTAAAGCGCTAGAAAGGATTCGGGACTTTCCGATCTCAACATATTCCGTTCAAGTTAGTTTCCTTGAACGTGGTGTCACTCTTCCTGAGAGTACTCATCTAGATATAGTGCACTCAATTATTGAAGCTGAACTTCATCTGTTAAAGTTAGATGTTTTGAGATTCAAGCCATACTTAATGCATTGACGTTCATTCAAAATCAAAAATATTATAAATTTAATGGTATTGTTTATAGACACACAGGTGGAGCACCGATGGGCTCACCGCTCTCCCCCGTACCGGCGGAGATTCTTTAACAAGAACTAGAAGATATCATTTTGAACTCTCACACCGATATTCCACTGTTCTACATGAGGTATGTGGACGATGAGCTTGTTTTTTGGCAGCATTCACTCGTAAAGCTATCATTGTTCGCTGAAACTTTGTCAAATCAATTTTCTTCTATTCGGCTTACTTTCGAAGTTAAAGAAAACCATGCAATCCCTTTCTTGGATTTCCTTTTAGTCCGCGACCCTTGTACCCAATCTTTGACTCATTCTGCGTATCGAAAACCTACGATGAACCCTACAATTATTCCTAGCTCTTTGGCTCATCCCCTTAGTTATAAGCTCACAGCTATCCTCTTTATGGTAAAACGAGCAATCACTCATTCGTCAAGTGTAAAGCTAAGTAAAGCGGAGATATCCTGAAAATCAAAGATATTGCAAGAACACATGGGTTGATGATGATGTTGTGAATCGAATCTTGAGAAACCAGCTGAATACCACTATCTCTACTCTTCAACGTGAGAGGGAGAGACCCAGATTTGTTGGATTCATCAACTATTCCCCTGCCCCCTTATCTATTCTCAGGAATGTTTGTATTCGATACAACTTGGCACGTAGAATTCGGAGATCAAATATCTTATCAATTATTAAGAAAGGCAGATACCCCATAGATCCGCGTGGAAGGTTTGGAATTTACAGCATTCCCATGAAACCAGTGGACAGTAGTTCATCACAAAAACTGTATATTGGCTCCACAAAACGCTCTTTACAGCTTCGCCTTTCAGAACGCATTTATAGTGTGAAGACCAGGGCTATCAACTCTGCCCTAGCTCTGCTTACGTACAGTGGGACCTATTATCCGGCCTGGAAAGAGTCCAGTAACTGTCTTACTCCATCGGACGTGTCTGCTACTCTTCTTTTCAGAGAGAGCTTGTATATTCACACCCAGTTACAAGTCTGTTGTAATGAATCATTACCTAGTGAAATATCACAACCGTGGAAATTGCTATTTCCAGGAGGTTATCCACGTCAGACGGAATAACCCTGTAAGTTTTTAAATATATGTCATAACTTACCTTATGTGTATCATAGTGCAAATGTATGTCATAACTAACTATATGTGATTCAATTGTGTAACGTTGATGAACTTCCTTTTTCAACCTGATTTCCGCTAGAGTGCAGGGTGAGTATTCTTCAAAGTTCGGTCCTACGTCATGGAAGCTCTTGGACATTGTATATACATATATAGAACCGAATTCCACATGCTATTGTAGTCTGCGGATGGGACATAGTGCCCCCAAAGATCTCAATTTTTAATCTGTAAATATCTTAACTTTTAGTAAAGTTTTACCTGACTTGTGAAGGGTTTTTTCCCCTTTCATAAGTTTTTATCGTGTATTGACAGTGTTGTCTTTAACATTTGAATTTTAACTGCACGAATGTTAACCGCTCTTAACACCAATTTAAATTTTTCTGATTGTTGTGCCATAAATTCATCTGATGTTTAACTGTGTATTATAGCTTTGCAAATAGGCCGAGACAACGCAGGCGACAGAATTATCAAAATTAGGGGACATTTAAGTTTGGCCAAACGTTAGGAATACATGAGACCGTTTGTCAGTGCATTGGATAGCCGATTAAATCAGTCGTTCCGCAAAGCAGTAATGGAGTGTTTACAACAGAATATCACGGTGCTATAGATTTGACCCATACGGACTATGGTGCGTCGCCGTAGATTTGTTCCATACGAACTCATCGGGTGACAATCAGCTGTAAACGTTTCTGCCACATTTACTGATATATACGGAAAGAACTTCGTCTCTTGCATTACATGCTGTAGTATATACAAGTACTGTTGGACGATATCTGGCGGAAACTAAATTATAGGACTGAGTTCCATGTGTCCGTCACTTCTGACATCACGTCACTTTCTAAATATTGTGCTATGCTAGTGAGAAGGAAGGGTCTGGCGCTTCTGTGATGAATCCGGCTTCTGCATTGATGAATACGAATACGTCAGAGGAGGTCGTCAAAGGGAGAATGAGTATTCAGCTTTCGTCCTGGTACGCAACACTGCACGAAACAAACGGAATTAGGGTGTGGGGTGCAATAAAATTAAGACATCACATTGACTTACATGTACATCATAAGGAGAACAACAGCTTAACGATACATGGCTGAGATTTTGAAATCTCACTACCTATTTGTTCTAAGCAGAATTTCTTTTTTCAGGGATATGGTGCCTACAGACTAATGGACATAGTAATGACAAAAACACATCCTTCTTTTTGTTTCTTTATTTCTTTTTCAGAAGACATGCTAAAAATTGCATATAAGAAGTGCCAAACTGAGCTTTTAATTTCATTTTGGGGAAGGGGCTAAAAGATGACCTGAAATCCCTCCGCGAGGTAAATACCATTTATCCGTAGTACCACCATTTTAAATTTAGCACAACAAATATCTTTCTGGTGGAAATAAAGTAGATAGCAAGTGTTCCTAATTATCTCCATTCTTTGCGAAACAGCAATAAAAACATTAGTTTCAGTTTTAACTTCAGGACATTCCTAAATCAAAATAACTTTTATTTTCCTTTGTGTATTATTTATGCCATACACTGTTCTCTTTTATGGTCAGTTCTTCAATAAGGGAGATAATGGGCAAGACTTGTAGGTTAAAAGAGAAAGGTAAAGTTTAATACTATTCTTTAATTCAACAGTGAACTTCTGTCATTGATCAGATATGCACCAATAGAAGCTCTTATACTTCTAATTCTCTTTAAACCTAGAACTTCCTCAAGACTTCACAATTGCTTGACTTCATTAAATTTCAATTCTGCGTGGAGACGGAAATTAATGCCCAGGACATCGATTCTTATCAGCGTCAGCTGATCCTGACGCCTTCAACTCATTTCCCGGCTGTGGAACACCCGACGTTCCCAAGGATTTCGTGGGAAGGGAGATTAGGGATAATTGGATTAACACTTTATCCTCGTTAGAGAAAGTGATTTTCGCCAAACATTTAACATTAAGTGCTTGCAACTTATCAGCAGCCTTACCGTGGAGAGATCTCAGCTCTTAAGAGGAGCAAAAATTCATCATTGTCCTAATATCGTTTCCAGAGCGGGGTTTATAATAAATTATCAAATAGCTATCAGTAGTGTCTTTTAAGAGAAACTTATGGTAGTAAGAGTTTACGGTTTATTAAAAATTTTACAAAGCTTTCCTAGGATAAGCAGAGAGTTTGTTTTGCTTTGAACAACTTGGTACGAATTGCTGAAATGGTTTCCATAATTTGAGTATCAATTTAAAAAACTGGGTTTAATAGAAAATTGTCCGGATCTACTGCATGTAAAATAGAAGGTAGTTATTTAAGAATACTGAGGGTAAAAATAAAAACAATTAAAACGTGGTAGAGTCTTCATTCGAGTCTACATTCATCAATACCTATGAATTGTTGAAAGACTCGTAAGGCTGAGAACCTCAAAACATGCCAACGAATGTTCCAAAGGAAAATAAAATTAGGCAAAAGGTACATTTAGAAAACAGGCGAGAAAAAAAGGCTAATCAGAACCAAAATGAACATAAATAAACTTAAACTATAAAAACGCTACCAATTGATGCAAACAGCTCAAGTAAAGTGAGATGTTCCTGTTTGCAAGTGAGTAATGTTTGTTTTCACTGAGTGAGTAATGTTTGTTTTCACTGAGTGCTCGAGTGCCATTGGATAAGTAATTGCTCTCTTTACTTGAGCTGTTGTATCAATCATGTTATACACACCTCGTTACTTACACAAATGCTCTTGCGCTCTACAATCTCAAATGTTAAGTTAGTGACAGTCGTTTTAACTGTTATATTAAACTGAACTGTAGTTTAATGTTTACTTCAACTGCATGTCATCTTCACTGTGGACTTAATGGTCACTTTACAACTCAGAGGTCACTGTTCCAGATGAGCTCAGTCATAGTAACTGAAAACTCAATTATATACGTATACATTTTTTTTTGTAATAAACTATAATGTTTCTTAAATGAGTTGAGTCTACTCATACAATAGTTGAATCCTGTTTATTACACGTGGGTAAGGAGTAGACACTCAACCATCTGCATGTACAATATATCCTCTCAGCTCATAGCACCTTAAGCATATAACTGTCGCTTAAGCTAACAACATCAGCAGTGCTCCAAACAGCAAAGACATAGCGTACTCTCATAACTGTTCTAAAAAAATAGTCACTTGAAAACAAGAGCGGTTAAAAAAGAAGTGAGAACACCAAAAACATAGTGAGACTGCAGTGGCTAACTAGCAGAACGCATCCACAAGATTTACTTCAGCACTCCTAATCATAGTAATCCCAGGATTTCGAACACGAGGGAGGATGTGTTTGTCGTTGTGTGTGTGTGTGGTGGGGAGATGAGGGGAGCCAAGAAGTCAAAGGAGAGTATCTGGAAAGCAATGGGGTAACCTAGAGCCCTGTAGTACTAACCTTTTAAGTAATTTTGGAACAGAAGTACATTATGCAAGGTTATCAATCAGCCAATTAGGATTAACAGTGTGCGCGGACCGATGCATGAAGATAAATATAGTATATTTTATTGGAAAAACGAATTCGGTAAAATACTTATATTTAAATGGTTGAGGTTAGTAGGACTTCACTTCATAATCACTCATTTTGCTTTCATTTGTTTTTGAAGTGCTTGGTGTTTGAAAAGTGTCTGCTTCTAAACTTTTAACAGTTGATGTGCCAACCAAATCATTCTTCTTTTCTTCAGGAACGGCACTTGAACTTACTTGACTCTGCGGTAAAGAAAGTTTTGGAAGTTCCTTCGCGAGCTTTCCTTTCTGCTTTCGCAGATACTGTGCTCCACTTGGACGCTTTTCTGACATTTCGAAAATGGATGTCGTTCTCTTGTATGTATGTTAAAATTTCCATATAGCGAATGGTATAGACGTTCCTCCTAATTCAATTGCAATGTGTAATTATTTTGTCCAAAACTACACTGTTAAAAATTCAGTAGCAGGTTGCACCAAAACGTGGTGCTACACAAGTTGTACCACTTTCTGAGAAAAGATTCACCATCGTGATTTGCAACAAAATTCCAACAACATGGTGAAACTTTGTTCCATAATGTGGTACCAGATTGTACCATAACTTAGTGCACAGTTGCACCGTATTGTTGGGTTTTTTGTTTGCAAGACACAGTGGTGTATCTTTTCTCAGAAACTGGTGCAGCTGGTGTAGCACCACGTTTTGATGCAACCTATCACAAAATGTTTAACAGTGTAAAATAAATCACTTGAAGAAATCACCCTTTTATACATAGTAGATCTGTAGATGCAGTGAATAGGATCACGCTCCACTCGTGTACGTGATCCTAGGTGACTGACTGCTTTCGCACGCCCTCCACGGGGAATCACCATGCGGACTCGTACTTTTCCTTAGCAGCGCAGAGAAAGGGTGTTTGGAGAGCGATCGTATTATTTACAACCCATGGTACAGCGATCGTATTAAAACCTATTTTAGAGTGAACGTATTACAACCCATAGCAGAGCGATTGTATTACAAACCGGAGCCAAAGGGCAGAATCGCTTCAATCCTAGGTCATCTATTGCTCTAAAAGTGAAGCTTGACATCTATTTATTAGGTAAAGCGAAATATATCTTACTGGAGAATATGAAACTTTGGGCTAATTATTTCTTTATTTTTGTGCGCACTCGGATTTTTTCATAAAACTACGCGTATAACTAGCTGCTACAGAACTCCCCTTCGTCACCTGCGCCCCTAACAGCTCAGGAAGCGCAGCTGTGAGAGGCGCAGGTGACGAAGGATACATTAAAAACAGCAGCCGCTATCTCTAACTTGAGCATGTACCTTCTGATTTCTTGTCAGTGTTTCCAAACTCAAATTCACTGGACAGGAATCAGTGGCGTTAAGTTTAAAAAAGTCTTTTACAAGAAGAATCCAAATTTATGTAAGAAAGGAAACAAAAAGGAAGGTTAAGTTATGGAATACGTCACAGTTCGCTGGATATTATTAGTCTGCAGCAAAATGTGAAGTCATGTTCAGAGCTTCCTGAGCCAAGCTGCAGGGATTCTTCGGGTGCGTGACCATAAAGTCAGATGATTCACTCCAACCAATTAGCAATTATTATTTTACGCCATGACCTTTCCCGCAGAAGGTTGAACTTGGCACTTCTTCCTTGTTGGAGAGGTAACATGCTTCCATTCCATGGGTAATCGTTCGGTTTCAAGGGTGAAATGTTGAAACCACGTTTCGGTCCCTGGAATGATTCAAAGCTAAAATTGCGACCCTCAACAAAATACCGTTGCAGAAAAGCCAAAGATGACAAGAAAATTGGTTTCTGTGTTGGTCGGTGAGTAAACGTGGCACCCATTTCGCACACAATTTCCGAAATCCCAGCTGATCGGGAATGATGGAATGCACAGTCACGTACGAAATGTCTAACGCACTGGTAATTTCCTTGGTTTTGGTACGCCTATTTGGTACTTTTGTGGGCTAAGCGCCTAAATTGCCTTATCAGTACAATTTAAGCGCTAAGCCCATAAAAGTTAAATGGTTCCTCGCATTTCCAAATTGGAGTAAGAATCCAGTTGACGCTTCATTATGAACTGCCTCCTGCACATGCTTTACTGAAATAAAAACAGTTACTTACACTAAAACACCTCCCGTCGGCAGCTTTGACGTACTGTCTACTTCCCTCCCAAGCACACACGGTCTGACTGCAATCCCACACCAGATGGCGCTAAGTGTAACTTACTTTTTGATTCACCTACGCTCAAAAGCACATGCTTCAAAACTAAATTTTCTATTCCAGGACGATAAAAAAGTAAGACAGTAACTCAACAGGTATCAATGGGATCAGTTATTGCTAAATGCAGGTTTTAACACGTTTGGTCTACATTAATTCAGATAGAAGTAGAAAAATGAACGAGTTAAAATATTGGTAATTACTGGTCAGTCATGATTGTCCGTACTGGTCATAAAACCATGTCGCGGGGGTTCTTTGTGACGGAATTATGAAAATTCCTTTGTGTACACTTATGGTATTTCAACACATTAGGAACTTTTATGTCATAAAAGATCTTCAATGGAAGATTTAAGGTTGGTGGTTTTAATGAATGTGGAAAAGCGTGTTTAAGAATACGCCATCATCTTATGCAAGTATTAGATCATGCAGGATTTTAGAGAAATCGATCTCTGAGTAGCTAAATTTTCTGATGACACTTATGATAAAAAGCATGTGGAAAACTGTTACTTTGGTCTTCGTTCTGAGTGAAAATGTGTATTATATTTCGCTTGCGCACTAAAGTCCTTATTCAATCAGCTGTGAGCGATAAATGCAATAATATAATCATCAAAAAGAAACACAATCGAAGGACTACTCTTCTCATGTTAAAAACAGTTTTTCTAAGTTTCAGATTGTTTTATCGGTTGACGTGATTTCTAGCATCACTGATGGCAACTGGAAACGGACGAGTTGCATTATAAGCACGAACAGGAGCTTAAACTTCCAACAGATGGCTGTGAAAATAATCGTGAGGGACTGAGTCTTATGGAAACTGCGTGAGAAATAGGATCTTCACAACGACAACGCTCGCCCTCTCAAAGATCTCTTACAACGAATTAATCCGTTAAAAAAATGGGTTTGTTATTAAAGTCACCCCCCTTCCCTTCCTAAAGTTCCAGATTTAGCTCCATTGCATTTGCTCCTGTACTTTCCAATGAAAAGCGACAAAGAATTAATGACGTAGGAAACATCACAGCTGTTAGAAAAACATGGATGAAATGGGTCAACATTCATTTCCAAAATTGTATTTCAGTATTGGGATCAGGGCTAAAGAAAATGAATTCATAGTGCTCGAGATGACTTTGAACGACCATTTTGTGTAGCGCAACAGAATGTATATACAGTTCATTGACAAACGTCACCGGACACTCTTTCAAAAGCAAATGAACGGGTCCGCTGCGTTGGTAAGATGAGCTGTACAACTGCAAGCATTATAAAAACAACCTACAGCTGACCGCGATCGTATTGCACTGTGAGGTTGAGTGAAAATGTCGCTGAGGGAGAGACCTGACTTTGAGAAAGGAAAGATTGTGAGGTGTTACATTAGTGGGTTGTCCATAAGAGCAACCGAGAGGTGTTTAAACATACTCAAGTCAACTCTTTTGGATGTACTGAATAAGTGGAAGACACATGGCGTGCTTGAAGCAGCAAAACGTACCGGCAGACTAAAGACAATCAGTGATAGAGGACGTCGAAGCCTCAGGAGAGTCGTTACAGCTAATCGACGAAGTACTGAAACAGACCTCAGTGTACAGGTGGGTAAAAATGGTGGAACCTCGGTTTATACACGTACCACTCGCAGAGAACTTCATTCCATGGGTTATCGTGGTCGTGTGGCTGCTCATAAGCCTTTCATCTCCACTCGGAATGCTACTCGTCGTTTAGCATGATGTAAAGAACATTTATCGTGAACCGTAGATCAATGGAAACTCGTCCTATGGACTGATGAATCCAGATACACGAACCATCAGTCTGATGGCCGTGTGTGGGTATGACGGTACCCGGGGAAACGCTATTTACCTCAGAGTACTGTTCCTACGGTCAAGTTTGGAGCTGGCAGTGTACTCCTGTGGGTTGTTTTTCATGTAGTCCTGGCACATTGGTTATCGTGTTGAAACCTGTTAATTAGCAAGTCTACCTCGATATTCTGGACAATTATGCCCTACCAACTCTGTGGAAATACTATGGAACCGACCCTTGTTGGTACCAGCAGGGAACTGCACCGAGTCTTAATGCAAGGGCTGTTACAGTGTGGTTTGACGATAATTCCGTATCGTGTGTGGACTGGCCAGTACAGAGCCCTGATTTTAATCCCATAGAGCACCTATGGGAGAAATTAGAGCGCCGCATAAGAAGTTTGGAACCAAGGCTTACTACTAAGCAACAGTTAGCGGCAGCATTATATACTGAATGGAAGCGCAAACCTATCGCTGTTTTCCAAAACCTTGTCGAAAGCATTTTTCAAAGAGTCAGTGCATGCATTAAGGCCAAAGGTGAACCGATACCGTACTAATGTATGTCAATAAATGCTATGTTGTGCTTCTCTTCTAGATATCCTGTGACTTTTGTCGATGTAGTGTATATGTGCAGTTGAAGACTTCATTGTAAAGACAAAACCTTCCGATGGCCTGGTAGTTAGAAGCGTAGGTTTCTGACTAGCCGTCCTAGTGGGACCCGGGTTCGAGTCCCGGCTGAGGTATGGATTATGTGTTTTCCTCAACATACAGAATCTCTCCCTCCCCCGGAACCAGTGGCCTCAAATTAGGGACGGAGAACCGCATAGAGCCCTTACAGTTACTCATAGAACCAATGTTGTTGTAACCTATGCACCGTATAATACATTTGTTTTTCAATGCTCTCTGAGTAGTCTAAAAAAATGTGTACACACTGCAAATGACTGAACCAGTCTATCGCGTAGTTCTATTTTCGTTATCGTAACTTCAGTCTAAGAGACTGGCGTTGGATCATTTGTTCAAGCTGTACCCTGTTTCGAGTCCCGAAATAGACATTGGTGGTGTGTTTGTGTGATGACGCTGGCTCAGTTTTTTTCCCTAGAAATAATGACCCTAAATTTGGGGAGGGTGTGACTGCTTATTACTCTTAGAATTGCTCATGGTGGTACTTAATCCCTGAAACAAAAAAAAAGTAGAAAGAAAGATAATAATCGTAATTGTCCTTCCTATTCGGCTAAAAGCATATTTTTTATCACAGTTCAACGATCCTTATTAACATGTAAGTCTACAAAGGTTCGCCCATCTTTAATTTAGAGTCACTCTTTACTTTGAAGAAAGAAAACAATACCTGAAAGACAAAAAGAACATCTATATCTCGTTGTTCAGTGATTCCGAACCCAGACAGAACATACCAGATGACCGCGTTTGCTGTGAGCGCATTGCAGGAAAGTGAAAATGGAACGTACAAATATTTAATTTGTGACGCTCTTTGGAAAAACAAATTGATAGACACTCATACTCACAAACGCAAACACACTCTCGCGATGCTGATGTGAGATCAGCCAAACTATCGTAACTTATTAATGGGCATGTTAAATATTTGAAATGATTTAAATCAGGGTATAGATCTAATGGAACCTCTTAGTCTTCTTTTTCTATAGAGGTGAAAATTCAAAACACTTGCTTGTTAACGAAAGGAATCACTCTTTGGGCCAGCTCAGATTTCTCAAGAATACAACTACGAATTGTATCACAATCCTCCTTTAAGAAAATAAGGAAAACTTATATGAGAGGCTGTCAGTTTAAGCGTTTAAACAAAGCGACTACTGAATGCTGCTGACAGAAATTTGTGTTTAGAGATCAAAAGGAGATTTGTGAGCCTACTCTGATATGCAATACATCCCTGGATTGCATAAATTGAAAGTGCAAGTTTCCAGCTCTTCGCTTTAGACATCGATAACCCTCCTGTGTTAGATAAAAGCTTATAGCAAGAAAAATGCAGAAAGAAAATTTATATGGCAAGCATGCTTCAGTTTTCAAGAAAGTGCATTTCTAAAGCACTAAACTTTAAACATTCTATTTCTCTAAATGGACATTTGGAATGACTGGCTTTTTAATCTGAAAGAGCTACGAAAAAATTCGCTGCCTGTTGTTGGGTGGAAAAATAATCTGACAGAAACTACAAAGGACTGGAAAAGTGAAATGACAGCTGGACGTGGGAGTTGATGGAAGCTCAATTTTTCAACACTTAGGAAGCAGAATTTCGTTGACTTGTTATTTCTGCTGAGGAGTAAGAGTTTTATGCAGAATGCCAAATCGCAAGAGAATGCATGAAACATAATTAATTTGGATATATTTACCCCTGTTCTTCTTGAGGCAAATGATTCCTCGCTTAATGTTAATGATTGCAGGATTAAATGGATTTGACAACTGTCTGAGTTAGCGAGATAAACAATTAATTTCCTCTATGAGGGAGAAAGATGGGCAAGGATATGACAGTTGTCACTTCAGAAGAAAGTGAAATGTTGAAAGAGAGGGAAGAACAGAAAGCAACCGTTATTAATTTTATTCGTAGTAATAATTTTATTTCTGCAAGCTCTTTAGAAGACATTTGATTTCATACAAATATCTCTAAGCCAAAATGTTCGTGGTTTTGAGAAAGTCAGGATGAAATCAAGAATTAGTACTACATGAGATATTTATTTCTATGTGTGGAAATCTATATCTTTTTACACAATTTCCATGGCAAAGTTTCAATTAGATGAAAAACATGATCTTGTAAATTTCCAAGGTATTTGTTTAAGAATGTGAGAACTTTAGTTTTGAGTTGAACTATGAAGATTTTCATGTATTTGTTATAAGGCAAAAAATGATGTTCGCCTTTTTTCTTGCTTCTTTCGTAGAATATGAGACATGATTATTAAGTGGTGAGTTTCACGATATAACTTTAGTTAAATATGAAACTCTCATATGTTGTTTTGTACGAATCTTGAAAGTAACAATAAATGATTGTACGGTTAGTTTTGCGTTGTGCATTAGTGTAAATATCTTAATATAAATACTTCTCGTCAAAAGTTAGGCACAGATCCCAAAAATGCGAATAAAATAAAAACGAGTAAATCAATCGGAATGCAAATTTCTGGAGGGACATATTTTGTATTGTAAATGCGTAATATCTAGTCAAAAAATAATGTCACATGTAACCGTAGATGTCCAATAGGAACACGGTAAGAAAAGCGTATTTTGCTAATGGTCGTAATTTGTTATTAAATGTCACGGTTAGAATTTCTGAATACGCAATTTGTTGAACATGTCCCAAAGAAGATGTTTGAAGGACTCAGAAAGATAAATAGCTATCGGACAGATGGAAGCTTAGCAAACAGTCACCGAAGTGGCCAGATCCTTTAATGTCCACCATTCCGTCATCTCAAGGCTGTGGAAACAATTCCAAATAAGCGAAGCCGTTGTCAGACGACCTGTTGTAGTTCGTCCGAGGAGTACAACACCACAGGATGAGCGCGATATCGAACCTTTTCCAAAAGGAACTGTAGGGTATCTGCATCATCTTTGCGTTCTGATCTCATGGCATCCACAGGCAGGCAGGTATCGCTCTCAACTGTTTCTAAGCTGCTGGCTGGACTCTATCTAGGCGACCAGCCGTATGTGTACTGTTAACCTCCAGACATAGACAGGCTCGCCTGAGAGGGTGGAACCGAGAACAAAAAGCCCGTGTTCTTCTCACAGATGGATCCAGGTTCTCCCTGGAATATGACAGCAGGCATGTATTGATCTGAAGGTAGGTGGGTATCCGTAAACATCATCGAAAAAAATCATCGAAAAACATACTTTCTTTAGTGGTGGAAAAACTGTGTGAGTTGGAATTTCATTAGGTGGAGGTGCCTTTACAGCTCAAAGGTGTCAGGATGAGATCCTAGACCACTATGTCAAGCCTTATGCTGGGCCATTGGACAACATTTCATTTTAACGGATGATAACGCTCGCGCACGCAGAGCCAAACTGTTCTACCAATACCTTGCTGATGAAGGAATTCAACGAATGGTGTGGCTTGCGTACTCATTGGACCTGAATTCTATGGGATGCCCTCGGGAGACGTGTTTCGGCAGTCATAACCCTTCTCCTCAGTGACCTTCAAACTGCTCTTGTGCGTGAATGACAATTATTGCCCTCTCCCTCTTTGGGTTTTCTTATTGAGGGTATGAATCGACGCTTGTGGTCTAAGCGATGGCCTCTGATCATTCATCCGAAAGGAGTCCGGGTTCGAATCGCGGTGAGGCATGGATGTTGTGTTTGTCTTACGGCACTGGCTCTCTCCCTTCTCTGGAACCAGTGACCCTAAATTTGGAACGGGCAACTGCTTATAGCCCATTTAGTTGCTCACGTTGGTCGTTAAACCTCCAATCAAAAACAAAATGAAAAAAAAAAAAAAAAAAAGAATTGACGCTTCCAGGCTTGCCAAATGCTAAAGGTGGTCTCATTCCATATTAAACGCGATTTGGTGTTCATACCACGTTTCTCTTATTCCGAGTTTTTGGGTACCTACTCTCATCAGTGTGTTTGTTCGGGTTATATGCAATCAAGTTTCCCAATATTTGTAGTATATCTACCCAGGTCTTGTATGTCTGACCGTCTCGAATTTGAATACATTTGTTCCCGTAGTTTTGGCGTTATGATGATTTGTGTGATCCGTGTTTAAAGTTGGAAAATCAGTGTATAATATCATTAGTATAAATATCTATTTCTGACTTTGCATAGGAGGAAAGAAAGCGGATGAACAAGAAGTCTTTGGACCACTGACCCTGAAGATGAAGCTTTAGCGAGATTGCATTCTGTTCAGTGTACAGGGCGGTGTTTGTTATTACACATCATAACAAAAGCTCTGATCTGACTCGTAAAACTTGTTACCGAAATAAAACGTGAAGAACAGAAACGTATTTTTAAGATACGTAAAAGAAGTTGACATGTTTAATTCTTATCATCTTCAATGCATTCATCATGCATAGAAATTCGCATCGTTTTGCACAATTTCAAAGTTTCAACTAGATCAAAAACTTCTCTCGGGAATTTCTAAAGTATTTGTTTAAGAATGTGAGAATCGATTTGAGTTCAACTATGAAACTTTTCATCTACTTGTTATGTGGCAGTTTCATGTACTTTTTTTCTTTTTTTTTTGGGGGGGGAAGCAAATATGGAGAGCAGGCAGATGTTCATGGACTTCGAAACGTGTTTGGTTAAAACCTGTTTCACTGTAAGCGCCCACTCTGTCAAAATTACAACCTTAATTAAAAAAAATGGTTGCCATGGCGTTGAACTCGTACTTAAACAGCTGTGCTTTATTCACCCTTGGTGACGTTTTTTTTTCCAAATAATCGAGTGCTTTTCCGTTTTAGGATCGTATTGGAAGATTTAATTTTCATCATTTTCTGAAAGGTTGGAATTCGCTTGAATTTGTTCTAGAATGTCAGCACAAATACCCTTTAAATTTTCTTTTTACTCAGACGTGAAAATCTTCGGAAACATCGCTGCACAAACCTCTGTCGTGTTCAGACATTCATGTAACATATACCTAATATCATTTACCGTTATCGATTATCGCCATTTTTGCTATCATTCTAATACTCAGATATCGCTGGATCATTTCTAGCAATTGCATGCATTTTGGCCACACTGCTCTCTGTTTTCGAAGTGTTTAGGCGTCCCGGACGTCCGTCGTCTTCAGTGTCTTCCAGGCATGCATTTTCCTCCGTACGCCTACTTAGCGTAAAAAAGGATTCAGTAGGCTTTTTCTTTAATTTCACCAGAAATTTCACATTTACCCGTTGGTCAATTCTTGAACACAGCAATTTAACGACGCGCGATGAGCAGAACGTTTACATTCATTGACAGGTGTAACCGAACTAGTGCAGAGAGTGAGGGTAAGTTTACATTTCCGGTTACTGACAGTTCAAAGTGAATGACCTCCCACTTATTTTCTACTGCACCTCGCCTTTCACTCACCACAAATGCAGTATCAGTAAGTACCTCGTATTATGATGCTTCTGTTCGTGCACTGAATTAACAGAAATAAACTAAACACGCGTGAAAGAAAATTCTTTAAACGGGACTAATGTCTTCAATGGGTTCATCAGCTAAGCAATAGCAATAATAATTCTTAACAAGTAAATAGTAAATAGTAACACTGTACTAGTGGTCCGATTTATTGGCGTAGAAAGTAGACACATTAGCGTTTCCAAGCTTTCGCGCATCAACCTGATGGCTTTTTCAAGGAAGTTAGACAGAAACTGCAACTGAAAAATAGAACGCATTAACAATTTGAACGCGGAAACTTAACTTGACAACAATAGATACGACGTTATATTCATTTAAAGATATGACGCATCACGTTGGTTGCACGTGCGGTATCCTGGTAGGCAGAGGCTTCACTTGAAGAACTGGTTCCAAATTCATGGCAACTCGATTGAGGCGCAATCATTGCAAGCATCGCTGTTGGTAATGATTTCCAAGGTTTCCCGAATGGCTGTACCTTTAGGGGTAGAGTAGGTAGCTAATTTCTTTATATCGTCCCACATAGGAGTAGCGGACTTGAATTTCACTTCTCTGGAAAGAGCCGTGGCTACTTTACCGTATTTTGTGTCTCTTTTATGTTCGTTGACTCTGACTCCAAACGAAGGCTTGGTCATTCCAATGTAGTAACGTTTAGAGCCGTCCGGATACTGTAAGGGGATCGCATAAATACCTGCTTCGCAGGAGAGAGGTGGTTTTTCACTACTTCCCTTTAGCATAGTATATAAAGATACAGGAGACCCGATGCCGACGCCATAGTTCATCTTCTTCAGGGCGTTTTTGAGTTTGCAAGACACATTTGGTATGTAGAGAATTGAGCCTAAATAACGTACCTGCGGCAGAGGAAGATTAGAATGTTTGACCCTGGCTTTTTGGATAAAGTTGCGTATCTGATTCAACGAATATCCTGCATTAGTGGCTAACTTGATGACGCTTTCAATTTTGTGTTGTCTAGAATGGGTATCGAAGGAAACGGCGAAGGCTCTTCGAATTCGAGAACGGATGATTGCTGTTTTGTATTCTGTGGGACAGAAAGAGCTGCGGAGCATCAGGTTGGGGACGGACGTGGGTTTGTAGTAGACTTGTGTACCGAGGCGGTTGTCAGGCGATTTTATCAAAAGAACATCCAGATAAGGTAAAGCGTTGTTGTGTTCAAGTTCCATCGTGAAATTGATAGTAGAATGCATATAATTGATTTTATCAAGGAACATCGGAAGAGTTTTTTTCCGTGAGGCCATACAAAAAATCCAGGAAGTTTGCACCAACGTACCATTTAGAGAAAGCACTATCCGAATTTCTGCGTAGTTTTCTTCCTGAATCGGACTTTGCAATAAATTCCACTCTGGATTTTATAACGAAAGCCAAGCAACTCACTGTTCTACCAGGCAACATTATCGGCAGCTTCGACGTGGTTTCCCTTTACCCCTCAATCCCCGTTCTGGAAGCCTTCAGAATATTAAAGGAGGCCATATCAAATTCAGCATTTTATATGCAGGAGTCATGCCTCAGCATCTTTAAATTAATAGACTTGGTCACTAATACTAGCTTCTACAGTTTCCCAGGACAAGTATATAAACAGAATAATGACGCTCCGATGGGATCCTCCCTTTCACCCGTCCTTTCAGAAGCAATACTTCGCCCAATTGAACGGAATATATTTTCTAGCATTACCCCACGGCCTACCACTTGGCTGCATTATGCAGACGACGTGTTTTTTGTATGGCCTCACGGAAAAGGGACCCTTCTGATGTTCCTTGATAAAATCAATGATATGCATTCTACTATCAATTTCACGATGGAGCTTGAACACAACAACGCTTTACCTTATCTGGATGTTCTTTTGAGAAAATCGCCTGACAACCGCCGCAGTACACAAGTTTACTACAAACCCACGTCCGTCCCCAACCTTTTTTTTTTATTTTTGTTGGAGGTCTACCGACCACCTTGAGCAACTCAATGGGCTATAAGCAGTCGCCCGTCCGTAATTTAGGGTCACTGATTCCAGGGCAGGGAGAGAGCCAGTGCCGTAAGACAAACACAATATCCATGCCTCACCGGGATTCGAACCCGGACCCCGTTCGGACGAATAATCAGAGGCCATCGCTTAGACCACTGCAACACCGGGCCATCGCTTAGACCACTGCGCCACTCAAATTGGAAGAGCCTTCGCCGTTTCCTCCGATACCCATTCTAGACAACACAAAATTGAAAGCGTCATCAAGTTAGTCACTAATGCAGGATATTCGTAGAATCAGATACGCAACTTTATCCAAAAAGCCAATGTCAAACATTCTAATCTTCCTGTGCCGCGGATACGTTATTTAGGCTCACTTCCCTGCATACCAAATGTGTCTTACAAACTCAAAAACGCCCTGAAGAAGATGAACTATAGCGTCGGCATTGGGTCTCCTGTATCTTTATATACTATGCTAAAGGGAAGTAGTGAAAAACCACCTCTCTCCTGCGAAGTAGGTGTTTATGCGATCCACCTACAGTATCCGGACGGCTCTAAACGTTACTACATTGGAATGACCAAGCGTTCGTTTGGAGTCAGAGTCAAAGAACATAAAAGAGACACAAAATACGGTAAAGTAGCCACGGCTCTATCCAGAGATGTGAAATTCAAGTCCGCTACTCCTATGTGGGACGATATAAAGAAATTAGCTACCTATTCTACCCCTTAAGGTACAGCCATTCGGGAAACCTTGGAAATCATTACCAACAGCGATGCTTGCAATGATTGCGCCTCATTCGAGTTGCCACGAATTTGGAACCAATTCTTCAAGTGAAGCCTCTGCCTGCCAGGATACCGCGCGTGCAACCAACGTGATGCGTCATATCTTTAAATAAATATAACGTCTTATCTATTGTTGTCAAGTCAAGTTTCCGCGTTCAAATTGTTAATGCGTTCTATTTTTCAGTTGCAGTTTCTGTCTAACTTCCTTGAAAAAGCCATCAGGTTGATGCGCGAAAGCTTGGAAACGCTAAATGTCTACTTTCTACGCCAATAAATCGGACCACTAGTACAGTGTTACTATTTACTACTTAATCGGTGTACTGTTCCTTGTTATCAATTCTTAACAAACCTGTTTACGCTGGGGTGAATTTTTAAGACTGTGGTAATGAGCTAAGAAAACAAATCCTAATTACTTACTGTTTTCCGAAATAAAAGGAAAGTCTTATATTTTTACTTGTCACATTGTTGGCATCCTCCTGTTATGTTAGTGTCATACAAAGGCATTAAGAAAATAATAATTGTATATTTTCAAGTCATTGTACAAAAGTTCAGCTTAAATTGTAGATAACTCCAAAACATTTCTTCTTAACAATAATAATAATAATATGGAGTGTCATGTCATACACATTCTTCAAAGGACGATTATAAACTGAGTTATTTTTTTATTTGAGAAACTATGAACACCCGCTAGAGTACTCAGTTTATTAACATTAACGCAAACATGCAAAACATGAGATACGGAGATACGTAAAAAAATTAGCAGCAGAAATAAAGGACACATAGCACATGTACGAGTGTTCACATAATATAACAATAAACGCGCTCACACGGAGCACTTTAAATTAAAAACAAAGTGTCGGCAATATCAAATGACAAAATGACATACGTAGGGAAAAAACACTGATAGATGCAGAAATGTGCAAGTGTTATGTGTCACGATATTACCACGATATTGGCAAAACTTAGAAAACGATAGAGAAAGTATCTGCGAAAACTTAAAATGCACGGTACAACATGAAATAACAGCAAACCTGCAGTACAGAGTGGCACAGAATAGACAAATAACAAAATAAAATCACACATAATGTAAAGGGAAGGACCCTAGCCCATAAGTGCAACGAAAGGAGCAGCCCTAGAGTCAGGAGTTCTCGGCCATGGGTGACCACAAATAGTCGCAAGATCTGAGAGCACCAATGAGATGGCGAACGGATTCGCAAACACCCTAAGAGTCAGCAACCTCAGGTGGAGACGACTCAGAGATTTCTTCGTGACGTCTCAAGCGTGCGGACATGAGCGGAGTCTCGTTGATCAGAACGGCGGTGCGATTCGAAATGGCGGATACATTGTTCGAACTGACAAGCAGCAGCTTGAAAGTCTAAGTCAAAAGACGGGCAAAACGTTTGAAAAAATCTGTGCATTCGTGCTAGGAGAAAAAAGTAAAGAAGTTTCTTACGGGACAACGGCCCAGGAATCAGAGGAATTAAGTCCATCGTACGTACAATATCGGGAACAGTGATTGATGGAGTCTCAGACGTTGTGCTGGGGCGAAAGCGCAACGTCACAGCACATTGGTTGGCCGGGCTCGAAGAGGTATCAGGAAGAGTAAAAAAACGGAGGTATTCGTAGAACGGGATAGTTGACATACCTTTTTCTGTTTGGTAGATTTCTTAGAGGAGACAGACCTCTTACATATAGATGAAAAAGCAGCTGCCGACACATCCATCTGTTGATCACGGACGGTCTCAGATTCGGAGGAATGAAGAACAGATTGCACAGAAGAGTCACCAGTGTTATAACGAAGTAAATTTCTCCGTCATTTTTGGTCTACGCCGGGATTCGAACCCGGGTCCACTCATTCCGGAATAAGTTGCTCTACCAATTGAGCTACGCGGACATTTTATTCTGATTGCTATCTGCCTTTATGTCGTGTGCGTCCTTCTGGCAGGTACGTCACATCTCCTGGTACGTTACATCATCTCCCCCTTATTTTTCTTTTTTTTCTTTCGAAGTGCTGCTCATATTTTTCCTATCTCGCGGTGTGGAAATAACATCACACCAATGCGAGATTTTGAACGGTCGGGTCATCCGGGTAGTTCGGGCGCCATTATAACGAAGTGAATTTCTCCGTCGTTTTTGGTCTACGCCGGGATTCGAACCCGAGGCCGCTTATTCCGGAACAAGTTGCTCTACCAATTAAGCTACGCGGACATTTGTTCTGATTCCTATCTGCCTTTATGTCGTGTGCGTCCTTCTGGCAGGTACGTCACATCTCCTGGTACGTTACATCCTCTCCCCCTTATTTTTTTTTTTTCGAAGTGCTGGAGAAAGGATTCTCTTATTTTTCCTATCTCGCGGTGTGGAAATAACATCACACCAATGCGAGATTTTGAACGGTCGGGTCATCCGGATAGTTCGGGCGCCATTATAACGAAGTAAATTTCTGCGTCATTTTTGGTCTACACCGGGATTCGAACCCGAGGCCGCTTATTCCGGAACAAGTTGCTCTACCAATTAAGCTACGCGGACATGTATTCTGATTGCTATCTGCCTTTATGTCGTGTGCGTCCTTCTGGCAGGTACGTCACATCTCCTGGTACGTTACAGTGTGAGAGTCTGACTCATGTAAAAGGGATAAGGAACGAAAAAACCCGATGACAACAGTGTGTTTCTGGAGAAAGGAGACTGGCGCAGCCACACTTGGGGTTTCCGGTCCGGAAACTAGCATTGATGATTCTGTAATGGGACGCACGGGAGGAACACTTGGCACATTCGGAAAATTCAGTCCGTGCAGGAGTCAGCGGTCAAGACAGTCTTCGAGAAGCGTAGAAAGGATGCAGTACTTTCCGCTGAGACAACTGTGGAAAATGGCTGGAGTCTTTCAGATGGCTCGAATGAAGCACAGAAGACGGTGGAGCAACATTATGAGATGTACCCTCGGAAGCATCAGTCGGAAAGGAGGAGCCAGTCGCCGCTAACGGGCGATCACCAGGATGGTCACGTCGTCGGTTTAGACACACTGTCGTGATGTGATCTTATGTAAAACACTGTGTACACTAATGAGAACTAAAACTGTTGAAAGTATACGAAAGATTGCAGATGCATAGAGTTGCAGGTAATCCCACAAGGCTTAGTCCGTCTGGAAGGCAAAACAACATTGTTCGAAGGCCAGAGACGTGGGCGAAGCGGGTGCCTCGAAGGGCATCCGAAAGACGGCCGACGTTTCCGACAATGTTGCAGACTTTGTCAACTAGAAAGGGACGAAAGTCATCAGGAATCATCTGAGAAAGTGATTCCATCAGGCCGTTTCGAAAATGGAGGTGGAATGAGGTGATGTGCAGCAATATTAAAGCCGTTGGCTGAGAAAAAGTCAGCATAAGTTTTGCGGTCAAACAGCACGAAGATATCTTTAGGTGTTCTGGCGATTCTGGAAATGGTATTTTCATGAATATAGATAGACAGAGCATCCATGCAAGGAGGCAGAGGAGTGTTGGGTAGGGTATGAAAGAGTACACGTTGATCCATGATGAAGATATACTCTCTGCTTACCTTTGACTGATTATCAATTACAACGACTACAGTTTTATAGACAATCATAATAAAGACAATTGACGTGGATTAGGAGCATCAAACAGAAGTCATAGCTTTTTCCACGTTTATAAGTGAGTCACGGAAAAATTCTCATTGGCCGCCAACGGGAATCGAACCTCACGGGAAAATTCCCATTGGCCCCCACCAATGAGAATTCCCGATGGCGGCCAATGATAATTTTTTTCCTGACTGGGATTCGATTCCCTGTGGCTGCCAATGAGAATTTTTTCTGACTGGGGTTCGATTCCCTGTGGCGGCCAATGATAATTTTTCCGTGATTCACTTATAAACGTGGAAAGAGCGATTACTTCTGTTTGATGTTCCAAATCCACGTCAATTGTCTGTATTATTATACATTTGCCTTCTAGTTATTTCTTCAGTTGCTGCTTACCATCTTTGGTGAATACCCGGCATTGTGCTGGGCTCCAAGAAGCAACCTGCCACGTGGCCTGCTAGTTAGTCGTGTGTGAGTCTGGAATAATTCGAAGCCGCTATGGTGCAGTGGAAGCATGTCCGGCACGTAACTGAAAGACTATTGGTTCGATTCCCAGTGGCGGCCCTTGAGAATTTTTCCGTGACTCAACGTGGAAAGAGCGATTACTTCTGTTTGATGTTATTGACAATCTGTACAATCGGGAAACCAGGTGACGACGATACTGGAGAGGTAGGAGCAGGTGATGGAGTTGAAGAACAGTTACGAATGATGTCTTCCAGGACGGCTTGAAGGGTTGAGAAGGCAGCACTGAATCATGAGAAGACAACTGTGCAACGGCAGGCACAGATGGGGAAGGCACAGCAGTGGTAAAGAGAATAGCACATCTGAACCACATTCTGAGACGAGAGACGTCTTGGTAGACGGGACGACCTCATCAGTAACAGTGACATCTGATAGCGAGAAAACATCTATTTCCATGGAGTTGGAGAGTGGGGGGATCAACTTCGACCAGTGCAATTTGTTTTTGGTTGGAGGTTTAACGACTACCGTGAGCAACTCAATGGGCTATAAGCAGTCGCCCGTCCCTAATTTAGGGCTACTTGTTCCAGGGAAGGGAGAGGGCCAGTGCCGTAAGACAAACGCAACATACATGCCTCACCGGGATTCGAACCGGAACCCCTTTCAGTTGAATGAAAAGAGGCCATATCTAAGACCACTGCGCCATCGGGGCGGCACCAATGCAATTGTTGTGTTGAATCACCGGAAAACGCCATTGTAGCGACTTCAAATTATAAAAGTGAAAACGTAGTTGGTACCTTTATGATGAAAACACACACAGATAAATAAGACGAGACGACAGGAAGGTAAACTCACTCAAAAGCTCAATATCGGAACACGGGATACACACAGCCAGCTCAGTCAGAGTTAGCTTTGTATTAGTAACACTTCCGTTTTACATATTTGGAGCTATAACGAAGTACCACGTGATATCAACGTCACGTTCGGCTACTATAAATTGTGCACCCGTATCCTCTGTACGTGATCAGCAGACGTTTGCCGAGTAACTGGGAAAGGTGGGGACTTTATCCAATAGCACAGTGGCGGCTAAGTAGCTGGGGTCCGGAGACCAGGTGTTTCGGAAACACCTGCTTTTATTGACAGCTCCCATGCTACTGCATCACGAGTGTACTAGGACTGGATTAATCACGCACAGACATCTAACAGAAGGCTCACATTGGTCATCCACGCGCGGTTAATCCTAGAGCTCAGCGTTGGGTGTCGCGACTTGTAACCAGAAACGACGTGTAACAGTCACCCAGCTCACCTTACAGTAAAACAGCGGTGAAGTTCGACCTATTTCCACATGCACCAATCGCTGTAACTTCTCCAGGTAGCACAGCCTTTCAAGGTAAAGTAGGTTCTACGCTAAGCCACCACTTTCTGTTCCTAAAAAGCGGTGGCTTAGTGTGGGACCAAAGTTATACTGCAAGGCGGTACTACATGGGTTGCTTCACTTGGGATTCCACATCCGGAGACCAACAAGGGTACCCATGATGACGCCCAGTCGCCGCAAACAACGCCTAGCACAGGCCAAGGAAATCGACAATGGACCTTCGACAGATGGAAAAAAGATGTCCACGGTAATGAGGGCCGATTCCTCCTGCAATATGCTGCTCGCCGGGTTAGCATTTGGCGTCAACAGCATGAAATCATATACTCTAGTTGCACATTTTATATTCAACTTTTCGGTGGAGAAAGATTTCTGGTCTGGGGAACTGTTCCTCTGGCAAGCCCAAGGTCCGTTGGTTATCATCCCACAAACACTGAATGGTAGACCTTACACGAGTCTGTCAGCCGACATCTCCATCCATGTCTATTCAAGAAACGCATATAGCGTATTAAATTCGTTATTTTTTGCTGTGTAATAAGCACAAAGCTACAAATCTTTGTGCTTATTGCAATCTTGGATAAATACTGTATATGCGTTTCTTGAGTATTACGGTCAGGTGTATTTAAAATAACTTTTCCAGCCATATTTGCATGAGATGTACACTGACCATATTACCATCTTTCAACAGTACACCGCACCGTGTCATTGGGCTTGTATAACTACTGAGTAGTTGGAGGAACACGACAAGGAAGTCGCGGCACTGCGTTGGACATCAAATTCCCCTGACTCTAACCCAATAGGACATTTGTGCGATATGTTAGAACGTAGGGTGAGAATTGCTGATCCTCCTGCATAGAATGAGCTTGAACTGAAGGAGCTGCTTCAGGTGAATCATCAAGTGAAAGCATTCGTGCTAATAATAACTATATCACCAGGTCTGTTGACGCACGATCTTGAAAAATATATCCAAATCTGTTGACGCACGATCTTGAAAAATCAGATGAAAAACACAAGTATATACTCCAACTCAAAAAAATCCAAATTTATTCTACGTAAAAATTTACAAAGTGCATAGGAAAGTCCCTTTAGCCTGGAATAACTTACGAACGGAGAGAGGCACAGTTATGCAAGTGAGATAACGGTGTAGTAAAGCGACTAACCCTGATTGAATGCAACCAATAGCAGCGCACCTAGTGACGAAATGCGGAAGTTAGCCATTGCAAATCGAAAACGAAAACAGATAGAGCAAAATTTCCAATTACAAAATTGTAGAGTATCAATTAATTAGTAGAAAACGACATTTGCTTTACACAGATAAGATAAATTGTGGCCTGAATACTTTAAAATGTCCAAAATTCATGTGCGACCTTTTGTGTGAACGTTTGAAGGGAAGAGGCATAGGTATGAGCAAATACACCCAATTTATTGTATAAATGCGTACTTATGTCAATACAGTTGGATGACGTCAGACAAAACAAAAACATAAAATGCAAACTGGCGCACAGTGATAAAAAGTTAATGTCGAGTATGTTCGAAGAGTTCACCATTGCCCACGATACACATTTGTATTCGTGAAAGTAACTCGTGCACATTCCTCAGTATGGAAGGTGCCACACATCTGTAACACGACGACGTAGATTCAACAGACTTGTAGGCGCTGTTGCATACACCTGATTTTTACGTAACCCTAGAAATCCAAGCTCGCCACTTTCACACAGCGTACGTTGGCCTAAACTGCTGATCAGGGTACATCCTGCTACTGGTTTTTATATCGTAGAAACTGCACAACGTCATAATCTGCATTTGCATACGGCTACATTTGCGAAATGTGAATATGCAGATTCGAATCGTCGCGCATCTATTTCAGACTTTGTGGTGTATTCAGGCAAGAATTTATCTTATCTGTGTAAAACAAATGTCGTTTTGTACTAATTAGTTGATGTTCTACAACTTTGTAATTGGAAATCTTGCTCTATCTCTTTTCGTTTTCGATTTTCAATGACTAATTTCCGCATTTCGCCACTACGGGCGCTGCTATTGGCTGCATTCGATCGGGCGTAGTCGTTTTACTATACCCTTAACTCCCTTGCATAACTGTACCTCTCTTCGTTCGCAAGTTATTCCAGGCTAAAGAGACTTTCCTCTGCACACTGCATACAGGTTAAAAGTCCTACAAGTACTTTCGAGTGGGCCATCCACTCATCTTCAGGTAGTACAAACCAAATGAGACATAAGAACGGTGTTGCATATATACATCGTCAAGATAACAATGTATGACGACAATTGCATGGATACTACGCAAACAGATCAACCCAATGAGCTAGTTCGTACAAGGTGTAAACATTTACTCCGTTACATCAAGTATTACACTTTCTACCAACTATAACGAAGTAAATTTCTCCGTCATTTTCTGTCCGCGCCAGGATTCGAACCCGGATCCCCTCATTCCGGAATAAGTCATTCTACCAATTGAGCTACGCGGACGTTTCATTCTGATTCCTATCTGCCTTTATGTCGTGTGCGTCCTTCTGGCAGGTACGTCACATCTCCTGGTACGTTACACAACAAGTAATTATTAACCTGTGATAAGAAGGGAAAACGAAGTTTATTCACCTTCAGTAGTTGGTGCAGCCTCCACGAGCGGCGATTACAGCTGCGACATTCCGGGTCATACTCTCAACCAGGCGTTGTACGACGGCTAGCGGCATTTTCTTCCACTCGGCTTGGAGAAGACAGGTCAGTTCCTTTACCGATTTCGGACGGTGGGGCACCCCTTAAGTCGACGCTCCAACTCGTCCCAGAGGTGCTCGATAAGGTTAAGGTCCGGGCTCTGCTCAGGCCAGTCTATTCGATTAATCCCATTGTCACCATACCAAGCCATGGTGGACCTCGCAACATGACAGGTGGCATTTTCATCCTGAAAGTAACATGGGTCCACCCCGTAAAACTGCCACAACGTAGGAAGCGCATGGTCATCCAAAATGGTGCAGTAGGTTTCGGCGATGAGTCTACCAGGAATTGCAACCAAGGGTCCCTTGCCATAAAAGGAGAAACACCCCCATAGCATAATTCAACCGCCGCCGAACTTCACAGTTGGCACAATACATTCCGGCAGGAGGCGTTCTCTAGGCTGACGCCAAACCCAGACCCTGCCATCCGAACGGTAGAGGGTGAACCTTGATTCGTCGCTCCAGAGAACGTGTTTCCACTGTTCAACGGTCCACTGTCGACGTTCTTTTCACCACGTTAGCCGAGCAGCTCTATTGAACTTGGTGATCAAAAGCTTGTGGGCGGCAGCACGTCCATGATAACCGAGCAGATGGGCTTCCTTACGGATGGTATTCATCGAAAGAACACTCCCGGATGCCTGTTGAAACTCCTCGCGGATGTGGCCCATCGATTTGGTGCGGTTCTTCCAAATTTCTCTGGCCTGCACCCGTCGGTCTCTAACTCCCAGTTTTGAGGGTCTGCCGGGTCTGGGAACATTTCGACAGTCACCTCTCATCTTTCACTTACCAATCACGTAGGCCACTGTCGATTTTGGGTACTTCAACTCGCTGGATATGTTACGTATGGATCGGGCATTTCTGTGATACCCGACGATTACGCTTTTCTCGAAATCAGAGAGCTCCGAACTGCGTGGCATCTTGCATGCGCCTGGTTGCGTTGTTGTTTCCCACACGCTATTTAACGGCGGCGGCCGTGACGTGTATCAGGACCGCAAATATCGTCGATTGCAAAGGTGTTCAATTACTTGTTGGTAGATAGTGTATATTTCTACCATCTGCCATATCCTGGGTTGATGGCTATATAAGTGATCTCCATACCGTATGAAGAAAGTATGACATGTCTTCGTTGCAGCATTGGTCTGCATGTCTGCAAATATACAGAGTTTCGGCAATAAGGGGTCTTTTTGTTCTAAGGTTCATTAAGCTGCTGCAGCGGACATGAGTCAAGTTAAGCGTGGAGGATTTTCGACACCTTGTAGAATGTGTTTCTAGGCGTCTGCGGGACGTGATTTCACAGAAGGGTGAACCGACGCATTATCAGGTAGGTGTTCCTAATGTAAAGCAAACTCAGTGTATACGGTATTCTGAATGTAAGTCAAAAACGTATATTTTCATGTATTCTGAACGCACCCAAACTCAAGTATGAGCTTTATTTTGTGCTGTCAAAATCGGAAAAAAGCTGCTTTGAAGATATAAGTGTTATCGATGGGAATAGCAACAGTCAGGGCCCGATATACTAGAATCGGGCTCTAGGCACGGCACAAAATGAGGCCCCCCACCTGCCCACATTCGTGAAAGAGTAAGTACCTTTGTTGCCACTAAATATTATCAATTAATGAAAATTTTTATTTTATAAATAGGACACTGTGTGGGGAAAAATAGGAAATAATATCTACTTTTATTAAAAAGTTGGTATTATTTCCTATAGATATTATATATATAGTTAGTAGATATTATATATATAGTTCTCGAATGGTATGCACGGTTTCGTGAAGGGCGGGAATCCAACTCCGAGATCTGGGATTCTGCAGTGTGCAAACGGCGAAAAATGTCGAAGACGTGCAGAATCAGTTAAAGAAAGATTGATAATTTGCAGTGAGACTTTTGTCTGAGTCGGTGGGCATCGGCAAGTCTATCTCTCGTGAGTTTCTAAGCGGGGATCTGGGAAAACAAAAACCTTAATGCCAGATTGGTACCCCGCATTAAGAATGATGACCAAATGGAGGTGCGTTCATCGATCTGCTCCAATCTACTAGGCTCTGCAGCTGAGGATCCTGATGTTTGCAATACGATCATTGCAGGAGATGAAACATAGTGCCTGCAGTATGATCCACAAATCAAGCGACAAAGCGCTGAATGGAGAGGTGCCCACTCACAGTATTATCATGTAGACATTACATCTATACAAGCAACCATGAAAATAAAACTTGCGGATATCCCGGAAAGTGCCTTTCAGAAGTGTTTTCAGAATCTTCAGGAAACGCTGGAAACTGTGCATTTTTTTTTTTTTTTTTTTTGATTGGAGGTTTAACGACCACCGTGAGCAACTCAATGGGCTATAAGCAGTCGCCCGTCCCTAATTTAGGGTCACTGGTTCCAGGGAAGGGAGAGAGCCAGTGCCGTAAGACAAACACAACATCCATGCCTGACCGGGATTCGAACCCGGACCCCTTACGGACGAATGATCAGAGGCCAACGCCTTAGACCACTGCGCCACCGGGGCGGCAAACTCTGCATTGATTCAGAAGGACGGTATTTTGAAGATGACCAGCATTAATTATGAGTATGGTAGTTTTTTATACAGGGTGATTGTAAACCCCTACAACAAAACAAGGCCGCCCCGATGGCGCAGTGGTCTAAGCGATGGCCTCTGATCATTCGTCCGAAGGGGTCCGGGTTCGAATCCCGGTAAGGCATGGATGTTGTGTTTGTCTTTCGGCACTGGCTCTCTAACTTCCCTGGAACCAGTGATCCTAAATTAGGGACGGGTGACTGCTTATAGCCCATTGAGTTGCTCACGGTGGTCGTTAAACCACCAATAAAAAAAAACAAAAAAAAAACAAGAAGGGTGGTATCAAGACGAGCAATATTTGCAATGGAATTAGGGATGCATTCCACTCCTAGTGCCAGAAAAGAGTAAAGTTACTAAGAGTAAATATCCACGTTGAGCCTTCAAGAGTGAAAATAAAGAGACAATTATGAGTTGCACAATTCCAATTGCATCAGAGAAAGACTGAAAGGAGCTGCTCGAACTGGCGTTCAATAGCGTCGTTGCTCAGCCCACACCGGAGAATGAAGGACTGTCGCACTCTCTCGTAGACTCCCGATGTGGTGTTGATGTTGTGCGCAGCAACAGCGGATCGCGCGACGATATCTTCCAGAGGTTCCGCAGGTGTTTCGTACACCAATTATAACGAAGTGAATTTCTCCGTCATTTTTATCCGTGCCAGGATTCGAACCCGGGTCCACTCATTCCGGAATAAGTTGCTCTACCAATTGAGCTACGCGGACATTTTATTCTGATTCCTATCTGCCTTTATGTCGTGTGCGTCCTTCTGGCAGGTACGTCACATCTCCTGGTACGTTACATCATCTCCCCTTTATTTTTTATTTTTTTTTCGAAGTGCTGCTCTTATTTTTCATATCTCGCGGTGTGGAAATAACATCACACCATTGCGAGATTGTGAACGGTCGTGTCATCCGGATAGTTCGGGCGCCATTATAACGAAGTAAATTTCTCCGTCATTTTTATCCGCGCCAGGATTCGAACCCGGGTCCACTCATTCCGGAATAAGTTGCTCTACCAATTGAGCTACGCGGACATTTTATTCTGATTCCTATCTGCCTTTATGTCGTGTGCGTCCTTCTGGCAGGTACGTCACATCTCCTGGTACGTTACATCATCTCCCCTTTATTTTTTATTTTTTTTTTCGAAGTGCTGCTCTTATTTTTCATATCTCGCGGTGTGGAAATAACATCACACCATTGCGAGATTGTGAACGGTCGTGTCATCCGGATAGTTCGGGCGCCATTATAACGAAGTAAATTTCTCCGTCATTTTTATCCGCGCCAGGATTCGAACCCGGGTCCACTCATTCCGGAACAAGTTGCTCTACCAATTGAGCTACGCGGACATTTTATTCTGATTCCTATCTGCCTTTATGTCGTGTGCATCCTTCTGGCAGGTACGTCACATCTCCTGGTACGTTACACAATGTTTTCATGAGCCCCGAGAAGAAGAAGTCCAGTGGATTAAGGTCCGGGGAGCGTGGAGGCCAACACAATGGTCCACCGCGTTCAATCCACCGCCCGGATTGTCAATCCTCATGTGATGTTCGCACGGTAATATTGCTGAACGGGTTCGGCTGCGTTTTTAAGTGTTTGCTGCTTATCGTCTACGCACGTGTTCTGCGCACCTGATTTGCATCTTGTGCTTCTCATGCACTTGTTGGAACTCCGTGTGACTGCTGAACGTTTTTCAAACGTGCTCTTTTCTGGCACTAGGAGTGGAATGCGGCCCTAGGTTTCATTGCAAATATTCTTCGTCTTGATGTGTACTATCGCCCCTCCTGTTTTGTTTAAGAAGTTTACAATCACCCAGTATAATTGTGTCAGTCCTGGAACTTTTAGGATGTAGCTTGTATTTCGTACACGAACACGCAAGAAGTACTATTCGCATGTTGAAACTGCAAACAAGAAAATCATTGCTTTTTAACAAACAGAAAAGATTTCAGCTTTTGTGTAAGAAACAAAAATATAAATTGATATATTTTTTGCTACTCACTAGGAAACGGGTGAGAGAGATACTAAATGAAAGAAAGAAAGAGAAAAACGCCATTTAACCCATGATAAAGCGCCATAGAAAGATAACTCTGGAACTTCCGTCGCTATTTTCTGTAATATCAGTTGTCGACGTTGGGAAAAATCCCACAGAACAACCAATTTACTTTGGCTTAAGGTCATATATAACTAGGAAAATGTAGCTCCAGAAAAATTTGTTTTAGTAAGTAATCTAACCAATCTAAATGAGCTGAGATTTGCTGAAGTAAACAAAACATTGAGGAAGGCAAAGATTTTAAGCTTTGTTTGATTAATAAAAGGAGGAGGGTAACAGCATAAATCCATGAGTTCCCGTTCCAACAGCAGTATCATGTATCAGAACACTAAAACAAATCTTCATTTCCACAAAGCGTGATCAAAACCTCATAAAAATTCATCGCTTTTGAAGTAAATATTCATAACGCAAAGTAAATTTTTTACTCAGCTGTATCAGATACTTTAATGACTTTACCGAAATGGCTTCAAAGCAGATTAATAAAAGAAAATGAAGAGTATAGGCATTTAGTTAGTTTTGTAATGGAATTTCCACTGAGCCAAAACCCATTAATGCGTTGGCTCAGAAAAGTCATTAACAATAATGAGATCAGAGCATTTCTTAACTAGGATTTTGTCGAAAGGGGGTCGCTCTCCTGGAACAGTGGCAACTTTCACAGGGCTTAATCTTGGGCATCACCCTCGAATGATTCGTAAAATTAGGAAAAACTCGATGCACACGGCGGTTCCTTTTCCTTCCATGCAATTATTTAACGAAGACAGAAAAGTCGTTTTCGGATTGGGCGGTGTGGAACAATGATTTCGATTAGAATTAAACGAAATTGTGTATTATAATGAGAGCAATTTTAGGAAAGTGTTTGTTATACTATGTACTTTGTCGTATTTTTTCCATTGCATTTTACGCAAACTAAATCCATAAAGAAAAGTAGAATTTTTATTTTGTAGAATAATACATCATTAACGCGATCAAGAACCACTGAATTCTTAATGTCGCTTTGTGTGTAATTTTCCCCAGACCTTTGTCTTCAGCAATTATCATCTCAGAGAATGTAGCGTGTTTTATAATGGACTATCTCAAACTCAGTTGCTTTTCACGTCTGCCGCGGGCTCTTAGTGCCCAGTCTAGTATTTCGTTTGTCTAGTGTTTTAATTTCCAGAATTTTATTAGTGATTCTTTGCGCCCTACATTTCAGTCATTCAGTTCGCTTCTTCAGCTCTTAGATTTTGACGTGTAAGTTGACGCATAAGTCAAAGTGGCAAGTTGCAGCGATAAGCCTTGCCGACGTAGTTCAGTAGGTGGGATATCCGACTCCGGAGAAAGAACACATTGGTTCAAATCGCACCTACGTCAAAATGGACTTGCTTCGCTATATTGGAGCCAGAACGTATAATGAATCTCCTGGCTGTGATGTTAGACATATGTGTGCTACGTGTTTTCCACACATCGTCTGGAATTAACAAATACTCCTTCTTCTACAGTGAGCTCCTTTGAACATGATTTGTCGGCGGACCTGAAACCTGAGATTTCGTGTCATCGCCTTTCTCAAAAATAATATGTGTAAGTACCACTAAGTAGACACATAAGTCAAAACGGCAAGTTGCAGCGATAAGCCTAGCCGGTCAAGTTTAGTCGGTGGAACAGCCGTTCCGGGGTAGGAAGTTCGAGTTCACCACCAGCAGAAAAGAGACGCTCCGCTATAAGATATTTTACTACGAATCATATCCTTAATCCTTGCAATTTACCTGATCAACATATTTATTTCACTTTGTTCTGAGGCACCGCCATCACGCATTTTCCAAGACCACACTTGCTTCGAGATTTTTCGACGACCATAAGGAACTCATAGAGCTGCAAGCATCCGCACCAACCCTAATTTAGTGCCACTTTTCCCAGAGTGGAGTGAGAGCCAGTTCCATCGGGTAAGCTCACCACCCATGCCTTATCCAGAACTCGGGTCCAGTTTCATATCTGTCCAATTATCTGAAGCCAATCAGGATCTCCGGCTATACAAGGGCGGCGATTAAGTACTTTCCACCAGAGATCAGTTGCTTTCGGAAATCCCATTATTTTTTGAAACTCGCTTTTGTCAAATGTTTTTTTGTTATCTGTTTCTACTGATTTTTTTCGCAATAACAGCATTCATTAACTTGCATTTGTGGGATATGTATCATGAAAATCAAAGCTCATAGGCAGCCCCGATGGCGCAGTTGTTGAGAGCTGGCTTCTGACCATTCTCCTGAGATGGTTCCGGGTACAAATCCCGGGCGCTGTGGTCCAAGCGATGGCTTATGAGCATTCTTCCGTGAAATGTGCGGGTTCGAATCCTGGTGAGGCATGGATGTCGTGTTTGCCTTACGGCACTGGCTCTTTCCCTTCCCCGGAACCAGTGGCCTTAAATTAGGGACGAGCATTTGCTTATAGCCTATTGAGTTGCTCACGGTGGTCGTTAAACCTCCAATTAAAAAAAAAAAAGAGGAAAGAAAAAAAAGTCCCGGTGAGGCATGGATGGCATGTTTGTTTTACAGCACTGGTTCTCACCCTTCCCTGGAACCAGTGGCCTTACACTCTTAAAAATATTGTTGTAGGTTGCACCAAAGAAATGGTGCTATACCAGCTGCACCACTTTCTGAGCAAAAATTGTGTGGTGCAAACAAAACCCAACAACAGGGTGCAACTTTGTACTACGTTATTATGCAAGGCTTCATTACATTATAGTGTAAGGTTTCACTATGTTGTTGGGTTTTGTTTGCACCACACAAAGGCGTATTTTTTCTCAGATGAGCCCACTTTCTGCAGCTGGTGTAGCACCACTTTTAGTACGCAACCTACCACAAATTTTTAACAGTGTAAGATGGGAACGAGAGACTGCTTATAGCTCATCAAGTTGCTCACGGTGATCGCTAAACTTTAAACAACGAAAAAACAAAAAAAAACCCTCATTGTGGGCTGCACAACGAAAAATGACGCATAGTAAGGGATGTTGATAAGTTTTTCAATGACGCGCCAGGGTATGTTAATAAGTTTTTCGTTTTTTTTTTTTTTTTTTTTTTTTTTACTTTTTGGTAAATCTTTTTAAAATTTCGCAAAATTATACTTTACTGCTTCCTCTTTTGATGTAGAATAATAGAAGTTCTGAGATCATAACCAGCAGTCTATGAAAGTCTCTTTGGTCAGAAAAGCTGGAGAAAATTTATATTTCTGTGGGGTATGTTGATATTGCTGTGGAACAGGTTGATGCATTAAAAAAAACACCTAAGCTAGCAAATTTTCTTTAATTTCGGGACTAATATTACGAAAAAATTATATATATATATATATGAAAGTACCCTGGGTTTTTAATGCTTCTCTTGAAAGTGGCTTATCTGAAATTTTATACGTTTATGACTTTCACTGTCTAAGGACAAAATCTCAACATTTGATTGGTAGTTGACGCCCATGTATGTAGAACTGCCATTTCCGCAATATAGATGAGCGCACTTTCTGCAGAAAATGCACCGAATCTAAACTTGTCAAGGTTTTGAGGTTCAATATGGCTTAAGACACATTAAACAAAAGAATTTACTGAATCTGTTACATTTTCTTCTTTACCCAAACGTCTTCTTGGAGCTCTTTCCCTTTGATTCCTTTTCAGCCTGACTTTGACCTTTTCTAGTCTTTTCACCATTAGACCTAGGATTTTTTATCAGCTGCATTTCTTGTTCTTATAATTATGTCAACTTTTTTCTTGTTCTCATTTCCTTTGATCGCTGTCTGCAATGTACTTCCCGCGTTTTATTTTCCAATCACTTTTCCACTGGGTTATCCGTAAGAATTGATGAAGACACTCTTTGCTTACCTTCCCTATTCTTTTTCCGTTCATCCGCTATAGGGTAGGAACCATATTACTGTAAACAAATGAAAAAAAATAATCATTGTATGTACTTGGGGCAAAGTTGATACATTGTATCAACTTGTCCCATTTAAAACGTACCAATCTGAGTCCAGCGATGCAATTATATTTCAACCATGATACGTAGAAACAAAATTCACATAAACAATTAAGACAAAGAAATTCTCTTAAATTTAAGTATACAAGTAAGATTTCAATCCGACAAAACGGCCAAAGTTTCATCCAAATATTTTAGGTGACTACAAACAACAACAGAAATATGTACTTTACACTATCAAACAATGACTTGAATGACTTTCACGCAATTACTGCTACATCGCGAATAACACGTGAAGATTAAAGACTCATATGGAAGGATCCCTACTTTTTACAGAAATAAACATGGGAATGCGCAGTACTGCTAAATTACTACTGTATCAACCTGACCTTATACCACCTAGCCACAGTTTCTCCTACTCTAGCTGAATGAAGTAGCTGAAGGTTTTGATATTCAGCAAAAATATAACGAAAAAATGATTGCAAGGTTTTGATGCAGTAGGAATATTAAAAGAAATACTAAAGTTATAGTATCGTACTTTTTTATACACCACAATGTGAATACTCAAGAAACGCATATAGCGTATTAAATCCGTTTATTTTTATGGCGTAATAAGCACAAAGATTCGCCAAGATTTCGCACTCCACTGGGATGCTTTTTCTAGGCAATGGTAGACATCAAAATGCAGGGAATTGTAACACATAAGGAACAAAGGTAATTTTTGAAAATAACGTGGTGGACATCACGAGCATATTACATGCAATTTTAGCACGTAATTACACGGAGTGTCGCGATGTGTTCCCTGTCTTTTAATAACTCATACCAAACCATTCGTAGTTCAGTAGAGAGCATATACACTGGCGGAAAGTGAAAAACGAACACCAAGAAGGAGACGTCTGATACCAACGAAATTTATACAGCATAATAACGGAATACAGAGGATAACGTGATCAAAACATTATGGAAAAATACAGCTGTATTTGCTGGTAAACTGAAATATAACATTTCCATGAAGCATGGTTAGTACGAGATTGAACCGCCATGAACTGCGTCAAACTGTGTAATTCTGGCATGGAGTCTATCGTACAGATGTTGGATGTAAGTTTGGGGTATTGAGTTCCAAGCATCCTCAACTTGGACGCGTAAATCAGGGATGGTCGTGGCTGGCCGTGGAGACCAGATAAGTCGTTGTCCCATAAAATCCCACACGTGCTCAATGGGGGACAAATCCGGTGAACGTGCAGGCCATGGAAGTTGTCTCACACCCTGAAGTGCATGTTGCGTTGCACCTGCCGTGTGTGGGGGTGCGTTATCTTGCTGGAAAACACCACGATGGACCAAAATTACAAATGGCACAACAACGGGCTGAATGATGTTGTTGATGTAGGAAGTGCTGTTTAACGTACCTGGTACAAACACTAGTTGTGTACGGGAGTGATAGCTGATCACTCCCCACACCAGGAGATCAGGTGTAGGCCCTGTGTGTCGCTGGCGGATGCAAGAAGGGTGGAGACACTCCCCTGTGCGCTGCGAACACGCATACGGCCATCGGAGGCTCCAAAGCAGAATCTGCTTTCATCGCTGAACACGACAGATCGCCATTGCGTTATCCAGTGCAGACGTTGGCGACACCACTGCAGCCGTTCCTGACGGTGGGCTGGAGTCAGAGGTACACATGCCAGAGGAGGCACACGTGCACGCAGTCCTGCATCCAGTAGACGATTGCGGATTGTTCGCACAGTCACCTCAGGTGCAATGGCAACTGGGATTAACGTCGCAGTGGATGTTCTGCTTGACAACGCCGCACTTCTTATTCGTCGATCGGTCCGCTCATCAGTCCATCTGTGACTCGCGGTTATACGTCTTGTCGTGTGGGAATGTTCCTCGGACCATCTACGCTACCATCGTACCACCACCGATACTTCCCGTCTAATTCGCTCCGCAATAGGACGATACGATCACCCGGCCTCGCAGAGTCCGACTAGACGACCTCGTTCAAAGTCCGATAACTGCTGAAATCGTACACGTCTTCCATGTCCAGGCATTGCAGCTTCTTCAGGGTCTTCGCACGTGTCCGTACGCCGACGACTGAATATATTCACTTCGCCGTACTCCTTAAATACCACCGACGATAATGTGCATATTATTCCGTGCTGTGGCGTAAGCGCTCACCGGTTGGTCCCGACATTATCATCACACCTACGTAAACTCGACTCCATTAACATATGTAAATTTGGTGATCGTCCGCCAATTCCTTCTTGTATTTCTTTTTCACTTTCCGCCAGTGTAATTGCATGCTGAAATTTCATAAAATATGCTCGTGATGTCACCCATGTTATTTTCAAAAGCCATCTTTGTTCCTTACGTGTTCCAATTCCCTGCTGTTTTATGTTTACCGTTGCCTTGAAACGCCATAAAAATAAACTGATTTAATACGCTATATGCGTTTCTTGAGTATTCTAAAGTTACTGCTTTTGCACATTTTCATCTGGATACGACATGGGTATTGTTTGACCTTCTCCTCCTGCTGAAGACACTGTTCCGACGCACCTTCGGAACACAAAGCGGATGTTGTGAGACCGCGAATGTTACACCGAAGCTGTTGTTGCGATCATCTTTAGAGAAAATGGGTGTTGGAGCTGAAATTATTCTTGCAGACTTTCTTGACACAAAATAGGTGCTATATAATCCCTCGTCTTAATCAGGCCTACGTTTATCGGCACACAAATTGGTTAAAATAGTAGAACTATACTAGTAATCCGAATTTATTGGGGTAGAATAAAAATCAAAGTTTTCCAAGATTTTGCACAGCTTTTCCAAGGAAGATAGATAGCAAACAATAAACGTAATAATAGACCGCTTCAAGAATTTGAATGCGGCCATTTGACTAGGCAATAAATGAATAGATGCGAATGTAATTATTCATTCCAAGAACCGAGGCGTCATGTTGATTGGGCACGCTGTACCATGGAAAGAAAAAACAGCATTTTCTGAAGAACTGATTCCAAATTCGTGGCAACTCTAGAGAGACACTATAATTGCAAGCCTCATTGTTGGAAAGTACCTCTAAGGTTTTGCGAATGGCAGTAAATTTAAGTGTGAAGTAGGAAGCTACTTTCTTTATATCATTGCACATAGGATCAGAAGACTTGAATTTGATTTCTCTGGGTAAGACAGTGGTTATTTTTCCGTTACTCGTGGCTCTTTTATGTTCGTTGATTCTAATTCTGAAGGAGCGGCGGCGGTGGATAAACACCTGCATCGTTGAAAAGAGCAGGCTGTCAATATTTCTCTTAAGTATGGTATATAAAGATGTAGGTGATCTTATGCCGACGCCGTAGCTTATCCTCCTGAGAGTGTTCTTGAGTTGCTCGGAAGCAATTGGTATGTAGATAATAGAGCCTAGGTAGCGTAGTTGCTACATAGAAAGATTAACCTGACTGGTTCCAGATTTTTTGATAAAGTTATGCATCTATCCGGGACGAGGTGATTCTTACCTTAGTGGCCAATTCGATTATGTTTTTCAGTTCACATTATATAGCATGAACAACGGAGGAGAATTCTCATCTATTCATTTATTTCCTAGTCAAGTCACCGCGCTAAAATTGTTGAAGCATTTTATTATTCAGTTTGCCGTCTACGTTCCATTAAAAGGCGAGGTTGATGCGTGAAATTTTGGAAACCTTTGATTTTTGTTGTACGCCAATAAATTCAGATTGCTAGTATAGTTATACTGTTTTAAGTATAGTTAGTGCACATTTCCTTGTTATTAATTACACAAATTAGTATTACATGATTATTCTTGTTGTATTGAAGCCCACTTCTTGTATTGAAGCTACTCCTGAGGTCCACTTTTATCTGAAAACAACATAGGTGTTGTATGAAAGAACGTCTGGTACAGAAGCTATAGTTGCAGCTCGCTTTCATCTGGAAACACCATGCGTGCTGGATCACCATAGTTGCCATACTGAAGCTATTATGGAGGCCCACTTTCATCCATTCAGAGAATGAGTGTCGTTTGTCTAAACAAAGCTAAAGCTACTGTTTAGACCAATTTTCATCTTGATAAAAGTGCATGTTGTACGGGTGTACCTCTCCTGATGAAGCTATTGTCATGATCTTACTTATTTTCTGAAGACAAAATGGTTGCTGCGTCACCTTGCCTCTCTTACAGAAGTTGTTGTTTTGACTCACCTTCAACAGGACTCAAAGTGGGTTTTATAAACTACTGTTTGTGAAAATTGCAACGCTGTGAAGGAATGACGGTAATCACGTGAAATTTGCATTGTATGCAGAGCAGGGTAGGGCATGCAAATGATTAGAAGTGAAGAGTCATTGCGCATGTATGGGCCCCGCAGCGCCCTCTGAACCATCGAGTGAGGGGTATAAAGATAAGGCTGTTTAGCATACGCACCAGTAGTACATCGCGGACAGCGAGTTGTAAAAGGGTCTCCAGTATTCAATAATGTCTCAGCGACGACGAAGGGCGCAATATCACCATACCACAGAGTTTAAACGGGGACTAACGATTGGTCTGCGTGAGTTTAAATGGGGACTAATGATTGGTCTGCGTGTGTTTAAACAGGGACTAATGATTGGTTTTCGTACCGTGGCATTGAGGCTCGGACGGGACAACACGCCACGATAGAGATCCGAGTGTGGCGCTTCTAGACTGAGGAGAACTAGGTGCATCTACAATCCGGCAGTGGGCCCGAGAAATGTGATGACAATGTGGGATGACCGCCACCTCGTCCGCATAGCGGTGACGAACCATTCCGCATCTTCGCAAGTGTTAGCACAACAGTGGAGCACTGCAACAGGTGTGACATTGCCAGCCTCCACAGTTCGACGACGTTCTGCTGCACAGAAGACAGGTAGCACGCATCCCTTTGATCCTGAATTATGGACGCCTCAGGGTGGAATGGAGTTTTCAATACAGACAATGACGTGATGATTGGCAACATGTCGTGTTTTATGATGACTCCCGATTAAACTTTGACTAGCATGATGACCGCATACGCATTAGACGGTATTGTGGTGAGCGCCTTCTTCCAGCATGCATTGTCGAACGTCATACGGGCTGAAATGCAACCGTGATGGTGTGGATTGCCGTTGGATACCATTCGCGATCTCGCCGCTACGACTTGAGGGCAAACTCATCAGCGACCGCTACATTAGGGAAGTTGTACAGGCAGACGTCATACCCTTTCTTCAGAACACTCGTGGCGCTACATTTCAGCTGGACAATATCCGACCCCAGCAGGAATGTTCAAGCACTCTTCGAAGCACAGAGGATACTGCTTCTTCAATGGCCTGCACGTTCGCCAGACATGTCGCCTAATGAACATGTCTGGGAAATTGTCACGCGGCAACTGGCCCATCACAGTCCTCCAGCGGTAGGTACCAATATTCTGTGGACTCGCATACAAGCAATTACCCAGGACACCATACAACGCCTTTTCGATTTAATACCACGCCGTCTAGAAGCTCTTATTGCAGCTTGCAGAGGCTCCACAAGATACTGATTTTTGCAAGTAAAAATTGTTGTATTGTTCTGAAAATCAAACCACTTATGTACAGACATATCAGTAATGTATGGTATAAATTTCATTCGGATCGCATGGTTCTTCCTGAGTGTGGCAATTTTCACAAACAGTAGTATATGACCCGGTATCTGATACCACAACTGTACTTGAGGCTCACTTTTATCCTGAAAAAAATGCAGGCTGTGTTGTCGCAATTTTCGTACAATCGATATACAAATGGAACACATTCACCGGGCTATAAAGCTGTTGTTGTGCGACCATGCCTCTTGCATTGAAACAACTGATGCAGACCATTTCTTCTGAATAGGAAACAGGCATTATGTGACCACGGATCTTGAGCTATTGTTGATTTTTTTATAATTATTTGCATTTCAATGTGAAAACGCAGCTAAAGGGGGAAACACCGCAGAGCAATCGTTGATCGCACTGTATATAAAACACTAGACAATGTCCATGCCAATGCACAGTGTGGTATGCAATATACAGTCGTTTGTAAAACTGTGCATTTGATAAGGTGTCAGGAAAAACAGCAAAATTATATGTAAAACAAAGCGAGTAAGTTACAGAACCTCGGTTCCTTAGGGCAGGTTGTAGTAGAGGAAAATATTTGAAAACGCAAACACTTAGCCACTACAAGATGGAAACTAGAAATACAGTGTCATAATACAGGATACAGACCACGTGATCAGTGTTTACCCATAGGCTCTAACACCAGATTTATCAAAAACTTTGTAGCAGGCTCAAGACAGACAGTTGTGGAAGAAACTCGGGAGGTCTTCATCCAGCAGCGGATTGATAATGGTTGATAATGATGATGTATACATATACCATCTACCAACAAGTAATTGGACACCTGTGATACCAAACGAAAACGAAGTTTATTCACCTTCAATATCGTGTTGGTGCAGCCTCCACGAGCGGCGATTACAGCTGCGACCCTCCGGGTCATACTCTCAATCAGGCGTGGTACGACGGCTAGCGGTATTTTCTTCCACTCGGATCTTGGAGAAGACTGGTCAGTTCCTTCACTGATTTCGGACGGTGGGGGCACCCCTTAAGTCGACGTTCCAACTCGCCCCAGAGGTGCTCGATAGGGTTAAGGTCTGGGCTCTGCGCAGGCCAGGCCATTCGATTAACCCCATTGTCCCCATACCAAGCAATGGTGGACCTCACAACATGACAGGTAGCATTGTCATCCTGAAAGTAACATGCGTCCACCCCGTAAACCTGCCACAACGTAGGAAGCGCATAGTCATCCAAAATGGTGCAGTAGGTCTCGGCGTTTAGTCTGGCAGGAAATGCGACCAAGGGTCCTGTGCCATACCAGAAGAAACACCCCCATAGCATAATTACACCGCCGCCGAACTTCACAGTTGGCACAATACATTCCGGCAAGAGGCGTTCTCTAGGCAGACGCCAAACCCAGACCCTGCCATCCGAACGGTAAAGGGTGAACCTTGACTCGTTGCTCCAGAGAACCTGTTTCCACTGTTCAACGGTCCACTGTCGACGTTCTTTGTACCACGTTAGCTGAGCAGCACTATTGGACTTCGTGGTCAAAGGCTTGTGGGCGGCAGCACGTCTATAATAACCGAGAAGATGGGCTTCCATACGGATGGTATTCATCAAACGAACACTCCCGGATGCCTGTTGAAACTCCTTGCAAATGTGGCCCATCGATTTGGTGCGGTTCCTCCGAATTTCTCTGGTCAGCACCCGTCGGTCTCTAAATCCCAGTTTTGTAGGTCTGCCGGGTCGGGGCACATTCCGACAGTCACCTCTCATCTTCCACTTGCCAATCACGTAGGTCACTGTCTATTTTGGATGACTTCAACTCGCCGGATATATCACGTATGGATCGGCCGTTTACGGGGTGATACCCGACGATTACACCTTTCTCAAAATCAGAGAGCTCCGAACTGCGTGGCATCTTGCATGCGACTGGTTGCGTTGTTGTTCCCCGCACGATATGGGGTAAACGGTGGCGGCCGTGACGTGTATCAGGACCACAGATATCGTCGATTAAAGGGGTGTCCAATTACTGGTTAGTAGATAGTGTATATATATATATATATAAATAACTACAAGTAACACCTCACGAACATGTACATGACAACAAATGTACTCCAGACTACAGCAAAAGAAAAAGGCGAACGACAAACGTTACCCAAAAGTCACACTGCAAAATTATAAAATACCAATAATGAAATGTAAAACGCAAACAATGATATTAACAAATGGCTCCGAGACCCCCGAACCACTGTTAAGGGAAAGACACCGGGAGCCCTGAGCCAGTTGGGCTCGGGTTTCCTGAGATAGCCTTGACAGTGAATTTTAAACAAAACTGTGGTTGCAACCGAATTTGGACTTGAAAAATTTATTGGCCATCTGTCTTTCCTAGAATGTAGTAACACAGCAATGGTTTGGGATGTATAACTAAACATAACACATCTCAAATATGTCAAATACAGAATACTGAAACATAGAATGTAAAGGACATACATAAATAAATCCAAAATAAACATAGCTCATGCTCCTGGTATGTATCCATTTCGTGTGAAATACGGTTAACATAAGATCCCCATATGGTATGGGCAAGGTATCAAAGGAGCAAATAATTTATATTTATATATATATAGTATATATATATATATATATATATATATATATCATTATTTTTTCATGTAACATCGAGCACAAGTGCTCCACATCGACTATAATCATACCATAACATCCCCAAGATGTAAGAACAAGGACAAGTGAGCCGTCTAAACAAGGAATCCAAAGGATACAAAGGCACTTTATTAAAACGTTAGCTTCGAGCACAACTGGACAGAAGACAGAAACGTCCATGTGACAGGCGGCTGCCAAGAAAAGTCCAGTCTTCAGTTGGAGATATGATCACCCCTGACTGCATTGTAGGATTTACAACAACTGTCCATGCTGAGGACGAGGTTGTCAAGGAGCTGTTGAGGCATCGCGGCCCATTCCTCTTGTAGCGCCAATCGCACCTCCGAAATCGTTACTGGCGGTTGGTGACGTGCTGCCAAGCGTCTCCCGAGAAGGTACCACACGTGTTCGATTGGATTTAGGTCCGGGGACCTTGCTGGCTAATCCATGCGCTGAATATCTTCACTCTCCAACAGCTCTGCGACAGCCACTGTACGATGAGGTGTAGCGTTGACGTCCATGAAGAGGAACTCAGGACACACAGCAAATCTAAACAGACGCACCTGAGGCAGGAGAACCTCGGTACAGTAGCGGACACCAGTGACTGAACTTCCTTGGAAAATGTCGAGGTCAGTACGGCTACCAAGCATGATACCGCCCCAAACGAGAACTCTGCCACCTCCAAACCGGTCCCTTTCGATTATGTTGGAGGTGTGATTGCGTGCTACTTGCTCTCTCCAGATGTGTATACGTCCAGAATCGCTCGTCAAATTAAAACGGCTCTCATCCGTAAAGAGAACTCGACCCCATTGCTGATGTGTCCAGTTCTTGTGTTCCTGGCACCACAGAAACCGCCGCCTCCTATGAGCAGGCGTTAATAGCACACACCGTACTGGTCGTCGTACAAGTAGACCACCCTTGTTCCGCCTCCTGGCCACGGTAAAACGCGATAACGGACGTTCAGTTGTCTGTTGCATGTGCCTTTCGATTTCTCCCGCTGTCTGCTGTCTGTCTCTTCTCGCCTGTAGGACAATATACCGGTCGTCCGCCGCCGTGGTTGCTCGTGGACGACCACTGCTAAACTCTCGGACAGCTGTTCCTGTCGTTTGAAATGCTTTCTAAGCTCGTGAAACGATGCTGTGAGCGATCCCGAACTCCTCGGCTGCACTAGTCACACTTCGACCTTCTTCCAACTTCCCAATGACGCGACTTCGGGTAAAGCCATCCAGATGTTGTCTACTGGATTTCCTGTTGGCTATATTACACGGTGGTAGCAACTCGACGTTGTTTAAACCGATGTACACCGTGCAATAGCTTTCAGCGAATTGCTGGGCGTACACCACCCGTGTGCTCTATACCCTTCCGACTCCCCCCGTCATGCTGCATATATGCGCATGCCCTGCTGTACCATACCCTAGTGTATCTCCTAAGTAGTATTTCGGTCCGTTCTGCCTGCTCGTTCCGCTGTTATGCTAAATTCTCCTCTATGTCCTTAATTTTTTCACACCAGTGTATATGATGTGAGGTCAGGGGCGGCGCAACATGATACAGTATCTCGTTGATAAATGTCAACCCCGCCTTCTCGTAGTGCATCCTGTTCCCACTAAAGGGGACCGCCTTTGAAGACCGCCAATAGCGGTATAACTATACCATCAAGGTTAGAGGAAATGCTACCCCACACTCACTAACCCGCTTGGACAGCGTGGTGAGTTATGGCCAAACACCTCCAAAATGACTCTAAAACTTAAATCTTGGCCCTCAGTCTCCGGTAGTTGGAATGTACCTGGCCAAGGGAGCAGCCAGTGCCACATGAAGGCAGAGGGTGCTAAGTTTTAAATATGCATTTATTAAACACTCGGAGTACAGAATGAGAATGTGAGTCATGAAATGATTATGTACAAATGAACGCCAGAACAAGTAGGCAAAGAATTAATACTGTATACACTTCCTGAGGTAAGATAGAGGGAGAAATTTAACAGGTTAATTAACGATGTAACTTTTAACAAAGGATAGATTATTCATAATAGTTCCAACTGTAAAGGAAACTCTCAGGCCATCAATCTGGAACCAGCTGAGGTATGGTCTCCAGTGTTTGTAGAAGTTGGGAAGAGTTTCTGTATTGACAGCGTGTTCATGCGCTAACTGTAGACGGAATTTTAGTCGAGCTGTGAAGTGATGCAGGAGCTTCTCGCTTGCCTCTGTGAGAGTAGGTACAGTGGAGTTTTCCTGATGCGTCAGTTGATGGGAGTAGATTACTATTTTTACAAGCGTGAAAATATAAACACACACTGATGGGAGAGGAGAAGCAGGAAGAATATCTTGAAGTAGGGTGAAATATGAGGCAGCACTCAGATTTCCTGGGCAAAGATGGTGAGCAATACGGAACATGGGATTTAACATAGGTAGCAAGACTGGACAAAACCAATATACATGTTCAATGTCAGCCGGGACATCACAGTAGGCACATTGTGGAGAGACAACAAGAGTCATTCGGTGTAGTAATTGAGAAACGGGGAGGCGGCGATGCAGAAACAGCCAATGAACATTCTTCTTATGAGGTGCAGCAAAGAGAGGATATGCCGCAGACCAAACAGCTGTCAAGGAGGCAGACGGAACAGTAGGGATAAGCATTGGTTGCTGAAGTGCACAAGTGCGAAGAATTTCACTCAAAATCTTCTGAAAGCATGCCTCAAGCGTAAAAGATTTCATACGGAGTTGCACAAAGAACGGGAAAAGTCGCGGTGCTGATGCAACCTGTAGAATTCCTTTAGGAGAGGCTAAAGATGGGAATAAACGGATGATCGACGATTTTATCGACGTGTAGGGTGTCCGGGAGGAGACGGAATCACGAAGATGAGTAGATAGGCGAGAGAAGTCTTTCCACGTAAGGTTGAGGTTCACAAGGTCTCGTACAGTAATAATGCCTGCACGCATCCATTCTGGAGAGGCAAAGAACGGTCGGTCAGAGGGATGAAGAGCTGATGAGTAGAAGAGTGGTTCATTTAGAATATCCGTATGTCCTGTCGAGAATTTTCATGTGCGTAAATCTTGGGGAAAATGAACACTTCGCTGAGATTTACGAAAAAAAAAATAGAATAGAAAAAATAAATAAAAAAATACATTGAATGAAAATACTCGACAGACCACGTTTCAAAATTTTGTTTGGAAGAGGAGAGAATTGGGGGAATACTGGCCATGTTCGCTCATTTCTCACCCCTGACCAAACAAACAAAATTCCATGGAAAAAAAGGAATAATAGGCATTTAACTTCTTTTTCTTTGGGCTTCATTCATTTTTACCTTAGTAAGTTATATAAAAAAAAGGCGAGCAAAAGAAGTCATCATCAACCCTGTTATAAAGCAAAATTATTCGTAGTAATCACGGAATGTGGAAAGAGCGTTTCTGAAAAAAATGTGCAAAGACAAAAATCTTTCTTTTCGAATAGGCCATATTGGGGAATCTTTAAGTGTCGCTCAGAATGTGTCGCAGTGGTTTCTCTGTGCAAGAAGCAGTTTATTTTTAAAACAGCAGCATGTGAAAGGCTACAATGTTTCCCCTTTCCTTCGAGGTCAGTGGTCACTCTCGAGACGTGGGAGAGAAGATTCCGTTGGGAGTGACGGACTGCTATTGCTATGCAGAATTTCAACCAATGGGGGGTCAGCAGTATTCAAACACCCCCGAGTGATTTTGTGAAATTGACACACTCTCGCTCTTGACTTTTCGTTGTGCGGGCGACGATGTAAAACTCCGTAAAGAGGCATACCGCTGGCCGGGACCTTTGGCCTGGCCGGCAGGAAAAATGGCGTATGCTCTTTTTTTTATACTTCGTGCCTCGAAGTATAAAAAAAGGGAAAGAAAAAAATAATATTATTTTCAATGATCTCATTTACCGGAGATGTAATATTCTCTGATGCATCCAAGCCACTACTTTTGTCTCTCCTGCTGACTGGCAGAAAAAGTGGACGGCCGAGTTTTCTCCTCGCCTTTTGTGGTGCGAAGATGACCCACAGAAGAAGAAAAATTCCGGGAAACTTTGGGTTCCATGCTAAATGATTTTCTCAAGTTAACTTGCTCCATCGGGCCGGATGATGATGAGATGACCTGCCCGTCGGAAGGATAATGGCGGACGTGGACTTCCTGAGAAAAGGAACCTGCTGATATAACATCTTGGCCCCTGGAAGAGGCGCTGCAGCAAAAATTTAACCCAGGAACTTATTACATCAAGAGTTTTCTTTTTTTCTCTGACACACCGTGGTCAACGTACCTTCACTTATCCCTAAGGACTGGGGGTAAGTTTTGTTTATTTTCTACATTAAAAAAAACAAGAGACATGAGGCCGTCAAAATTCGCCTAGAAGTGTCGTCAGGAACTTGAAAAGCTTATGGAGTTCGATTAAGAACTGAAATCATAAATGTAAATGTTTTTCCATTCAGGTTTTTTTTGGTAGTGTTATGCTGCGTGAATTTTTACATGTGTTGGGAATATCTGAAATCCAAATTATATTAAGTTATTTTGGAACGAGCAACCTCTCGGACCAGTATTTCTATTAAGTAAAATTTAACTCTTTTTATGCTCAGTGAATTTTTTTGTATTTGTAAAATAGAATTTGTATTTATGAGCTTAGTATAGGTGCCATGTAGTTGGGAATTTTTCTTGTAGGCTGGTTATTATTATGGTTTGGTGTTTCTGTAAATTTAAGTGCAAAATTACTCTTTTAAAATTTTATTTTTGTAGTAGTGAGGGCTAATTTCTAGTTTCAGCCCGTGGATTAGAAAAAAACGATTTTTATGGCGGAAAGAATATAGAAATGGGCATACAGGCAGAATAAAAGGGCATATGTATAGTGTGACTGAGAGAACCCGAATAGCTTTTGTGTTTCTTCAAGAAGTGATGCTCTTTTTCTAGAAATAGGTGATTTTGAAATATGGTGATTTATAGAGTTTTCCGGAAATAAAGTAGGGTTTGATATGGTGTGTCTAGTATGGTGTTATTGAGCTTTCTGGGAAATGAGTAGTACAGTGTGTTCCTGGGAATTCCACACAACATGTTTTCCAATTTGGCTCCCCAGTGAGAGTCGTGGCGGTATTTTCAAGTGCCGCACCAGAGGCCTGTGCTTTTCTCAAAATTGAGTGAGGCTGATGCTGCGGTAGCATACTCTTGGTAGCAGAGAATAAGAAGGGTGAAAATATGAATAAACTCTCTGCGCGTCAGGCGCAAGAACGGCTCAAAAACTATGGCAAATATTTGTCCAGATAGAGGGTATCCCTGACGAATTCCTCTGGAGAACTCTATTGGAGCTGTCAGGAAGGCAGCGGTCTAAACTTGTAGGGTAGCTCCTTGATAGAGAGAAAGGGGTGAGGTGATGAAGGAGATAGGGAAACCAAATGTTTGAAGTGTTGCAGAAAGATAGACGTGGGATATATTGTCAAATGTTGCTTATTGATCAATATTAAGGAGAGCCAATGGCTCGGACTGACTGTCAGCAAGGAAGATTAAGTCACGTAGGAGTGTAAGATTGTCAGTGATCGAACGTCCAGGCACAGTATAAGATTGTTGAGGGGAAACGATATGAGGTAGAATGGTATTGAGGCGATGTGAAAGCAGCTTTGTGTAGAGCTTGTAGTCGAGGTTTAATAATGAATTTGGGTGCCAGTGTGCAAGATACAGAATGTCTCCTTGTTTTGGGAATAAAGCAACGTAAGCTTGCATGAAGCATTGTGGAAGACTGGAGGAGGTGAACGTATCATTGAAAGCCGGGAGCAGGAGCTGGAGTAGGTGTGAAGAGAAGACATCAAAGAATGCATGAGGAAGGCTATCAGGTTCCGGTAGAGCATTACGATTGAGATATTTGAAGGAGGTTTGGAGTTCCGGCAAGGTGAAAGGATTCGTGACATTGTTTTGTAGATGATTTGGAACTTGAGGAAGAGACGTAAGAAGTGGTTAGTCAGATGTTGCGCCGTTAATGTCAGTGGCCCCGTATTTTTGCTTGAAAAAATCGTGCACTAAGGAACACATGACGTTAGGATCTGAAGTGATCTCCCCAGAGGTTAGTCGTATTTATGGAATCGTGGTGGATTTGCGACGAGTTTTTCGAGAGAGAGGAGGTACTCATACGAGTTGTTAATAGGAGTAAGATGAAGAAGACGTAATCGTTGGATCACCTGAGCAGCCATGGGAGTGAGGAGGGTTAATAACTCAGCTTTTATAGCCAGGAACATCGGATCATTTAGCGTGAGATCAGCCATCTCGGACCGAATGTTTTGAAACTTCATGTTCCGCTTGACTGTAGCGGAGTAAGTGTATTGGCGGATGAGAGTTAAAAGTTGATGTTTCGTATCAAACCAATACTGGAGGGTCTTCTGGGAGGGATCGATGTTGTCGATTTTTGATTGTAAGAAACCGCGAACTATGCTGCAGAAGGTGGAGTCATGTAAGAAGGTACTGTCAAACGTCCAACGTTGATGTCGAGAAGGACGAGAAATACTTGATATGATTTGGAGAGTCACCGCACAGTGATCGGAAGAGGCTGTTGCGTGATGGTGACTTCCTTGGAGTGCCGGCACGAGAACAGAGGAGAAATATTACATTAGAGGAGTCCGGAATTATTAGAAGAGCATTATTGAGGGAGGTTAAGAGATGTTCAGTTGGAGAATCATCGCAAGGAATATAGACAAGATATGATATGCTTTGTCGTCAAGCATGAAGAAAAGGTGCTGAAGATAATTTAGGTAAGTATTGTGAATAGTGACTGAAGAGATGTTTTGTAGAAATCGCCGATTTAAACCGATGGCAATACCGCCACGAGAGGAGGTGCAAAACGAGTGGTGAAAAGTATGCTCCCATTCTCTCCACCGATAGTAAAGAGAGTCAAGAGAACAATTTGTTTCTTGCAAAAGAGGCACTTCTGCGGCACGATGAGCAATGTCCTCATGCACTAGAGCATTTGCAAGTGGAATGGAAAAATTCCTAGAGTTAAATGTTAAGATCTGGAAGAGGAGTATCTGAATTAGAGTCATGAAGCTTAAGATACGTTTCTTGAAAACGACGGGATTTTTTTTGAGAGGTGCGAACATCATCTGGCACATGAGTAAGGGTTTGGAGCTGTGATTTTGCGAAGACCTTTAGTTCCTGAATTTGCTGAAGCATCTCAACAAATGATCCTTCGCAAAGCTGATTGATTAGCTTTTTAAAGCAGTTGGGCTTATTGCGATAGCAGAGTATCGCTTTTAAGGAATCTAAGGGCGAGGGGTGTCTTGGAACATTAGATTTCTCGAGAGCTTATATCAGTTCCTCCCTTATTGAGACCTTCTGAGGAAGAGTCTGAACTAGAGTGCTCTTCAGACTCCATTGTTGCAGTAGTGCAGTCAGATTCAACAGCGGGAGAGGTAGCTCTGTGAGTATTTCCTCCCTTCTGAATCTTTGCTTTCTTATAGTCCGTGGAAGAATCATCACTTAAAGGAGATTCTCGGTCGCTACGAGAACGACGGACTCTGGTCCGTCTGCTGGAACGTCGTTTACACTCAGCGGTGGTCGACTGGGAGGGCGGAGGCATCGACGATCTTGATACTTCTTGAGAAGGAGGAATGGAAGTTTCATGATGAGCAGGTGAGATGATCGTTTTCGGCGCGTCTTTTTTCAGAGAAGTCGAGTTAGAGTGGGAGTCAACGGAGTGAGGTTTAGCATGACGGCAGGACTCACCACTCTCTTTCTGATTCGGGAGATCAGGTCGTGAAGTGCATGAAGTTGGAGTCAGAAAAGGAGCGACGCCTATGTCCAGAGTTGGTTGAACTTGTATGATGTTTAATGCAGTAGTGGAAGGCTAGTTCTGCTCAGGCATGTTAGACACCAGAGGGTCAAAAATCTTGCCCTCAGGTTGAATACACGAGAAAGAGCCAGAATTCTGCAAGACAGGAGTTGTAGCTGCTTTCCGTAGGAGCCCGGAAGAAGAGATCGTCATCGGTTCATCGGCTAGCGATGTTTCTTTAGACAATTTGTGTGTAGTTTTCTCGGAGGTAATGGGCAGGGCTGTAAATTGACTCGATTCAGAGTGAGGAGAACGATTCCTGGTGGTTTCTTTAGTAGGTCCGGCTAGTGCTCAGTCAGAGGTTGAGGTTTGGTGAAGTGATGATTGTTTCTTCAAGGAGAAAGGTCTGAAAGGTGCTGGATTTTCAACATTTTGCTGAGGGAGGTGTGGGCATGTTCGACGTGCGTGTACCGATGCTTTGCAGTTATTTCAAAGTCACCGGTTGACCAGACTAGGCTGCCATCTGATGATGACCTTGGCTACGTACACTGGTGTGCAAAATCTAGAGACGAAGAGGAGAAATTAGCATACCAGCGGAACGAGCAAGCATAACGAACCGAAAGACCACTCAAGAGATAGACTATGATTCTGCTGCAGAAAGTGGCCTACTTGCACGACGACCAGTACAGTGTGTGCCATTAACGCCTGCTCATCAGAGACGGTGGTTTCTGTGGTGCCAGGAACACAAGAACTGGACACATCAGCAATGGGGTCGAGTCCTCTTTACGGATGAGAGCCGATTTAGTCTGACGAGCGATTCTGGACGTATACACATCTGGAGAGAGCAAGGAACACGCAATTACAGCACCAACATCATCAAAAGGGACCGGTTTGGAGGAGGCGGAGTTCCCGTTTGGGGCGGTATCGTGCTTGATAGCCGTACTGACCTCCACATCTTCCAAGGAGGTTCAGTCACTGGTGTCCGCTATTGCACATAAGTTCTCCTGCCTCACGTGCGTCTGTTTAGAGGTGCTGTAGGTCCTGAGTTCCTCTTCATGGACGACAACGCTACACCTCATCGTATAGTGGCTGTCACAGAGCTGTTGGAGAGTGAAGATATTCAACGCATGGATTGGCCCGCAAGGTCCCCGGACCTAAATCCAATAGAACATGCGTCGGACCTTCTCGGGAGACGCTTGGCCGCACGTCACCAGCCACCAGCAACGATTCTGCAGCTGCGATTGGCGCTACAAAAGGAATGGGCCGCGATGCCTCAACAGCTCATTGACAACCTCGTCTTCAGCATGGACAGACGTTGTAAATCCTGCAACGCAGTCAGGGGTGATCACATCCCCTACTAATGATTGGATTTTTCTTGGTAGACGCCTGTCACATGGACGTTTCTGTCCTTTGTCCAGTTGTGCTCGAAGCTACCTTTTCAATAAAGTGCCTTTGTATCCTTTGGATTCCTTGTTTGGACGGTTTTGGTCACTTGTCCCATATTCTTACATCTTGGGGATCTTACGGTATGATTTCAGTCGATGCGGAGCACTTCTGCACGACATTCAAAAAACTGTCTCGTCCTTAATTTTTGGACGCCAGTGTATAATGGAGGCACCCTTTCTTCTGATTCAAGGCTCTTCGAATTGGAAGAAGAACTGCAAAGGATCAAGTGGGACATCGTCGGGCTAAGTGAGGTAAGGAGAAAAGGAGAAGATCTCATTGAACTGAAAAGTGGACATCTCTTCTATTATCGTGGGACAGATAGTGGCAGAACTAGTGGTGTTGGATTTATAATAAAACAAGGAACTGAAGGACAAAGTTGTAGAAGTTGAAAGTTCCTCTGACAGACTTGCACGACTTGTTATCTAACTCTCGACAAGATACCAGGCTCAGATTATTCAAACTTATGCACCCACCACAAATCATCCTGAAGAAGAGATTGAAGAATTTCATGAGGAAATTCGTCACCTAAATAATAAAGGCAGGCAGCTCTTGAAGATAATTATGGGAGATTTCAATGCGAAAATAGAGCAACGGTAATAGAACGAAACTTCAGTAGGTAACTTCTGTCACGGCAACAGAAACCAGCGGGGAAATACTCTTGTAGAGTTTTCAGAAGCAGAAGGGTTTTTCATCATGAACTCTTTTTTGAAGAAAAAGCCGCAAAGGAAATGGACATGGAGGCATCCCAATGGATTGACAAGTGAAATTGATTTTATTATGTGTAACAAGAAATTTGTCATGGAAGACTGCAGTGTGCTAAACAAGTTCAACACAGGTAGTGACCATAGGATGGTATGATGTAAGATGCACCTCAACTCTAAACTCGAGCTTGGCAAGCTCATAAAACAAACAAAGCGTATTGACATGACCAACCTTGAAAAACATAATACTTTCAAATTGGAACTGAAAAACAGATTCTCTGCTCTAGAAGGTCTAACGTCGGAAGAAGTGGACATCTCTGAAGTTAACAGAAAACTGACCAAGGCTCTTATGGAAACAGCACCATAAAAAGCTGGCACTAAGAACAAGATGCATACGATCAATTTATAAGAAAAAAATAAAATTCTGATGCAAAAAAGAAGAGAGATGAGGACAACTAAAGGAGGTGTGACTTCCAAAGTAGAATATATAGAGCTATGCAAGACGGTACGAAAAAGTATCACTGAAGATGTAAGGAGATTCAATTATAAACTAGTGAAGAAAGCAATTGAAAACACCAAAGGCTGAAGAGAGCAAAGGGACATCTGAGTAAGGGAAGATAACAGATTATGGCTCTGAGAAAAGAAGATGATTCTGTAACAAGAAATATAGGTGAAATTTTGACAAGAGTGAAAGATTTCTACTCAAAACTATATGAAAGGGATGATACATGTAATCCAGACATTACGAAAGGTACCAGTACCAGGGTTCTTCCAGTCCTCCCAGCAGAAGTTGCACATGCAATCAAGAACATGAAACGGGAAAAAGCTCCAGGAGAAGATGGCATTACCGTAAACATCAAACCAGAAGCAAGTGGAGAAATTAAAACAGTACTCGCCCAAGTTTTCACTCGATGCTTTAATGAAGGGAAGATTCCTGAAGATTGGAACAATGCTACAATGATCGTGCTATATACAAAAGGTGACATTGATTATCTCAGGAACTACAGACCTATCAGCCTCCTATCAGTGGTTTATAAAATCTTCAGTAGTAAAGTTCTTTCACACCGCTTGAAGGTGACACTGGACATGGCTCAACGGAGAGAACAAGCTGGATTCAGGAATGGCTATAGCACTATATATTATATACACGTACTGAGAGAACTAATTGAAAGAGCGAGGGAATATGAACTTTCATTATGCACGGCTTTTATCGTATATGAAAAGGCTTTTGATTCAGTGAAACCATCAGCAGTTACAATGGCTTTGAAATCCTGCGGTATTGAAGATGCATACATTAATGTTATTAATAACATCTATGAAAATACAAGTGCAAAAGTTCCGCTATCTGAGAATACAGCACCCATATAACTTGGAAAGGGAGCAAGACAAGGTGATACTATATCTCCCAAACTCTTTAATGTTACATTGGAAAATGTCTTTAAATCACTGAACTGGGAAAACAAAGGGATAAAGATTAATGGATATTATCTAACTCACCTTCGTTTTGCTAATGACATAGTCATTTTAGCAACTACCCCATCGGAGCTGCAGAGTATGATCCAGGAACTTGCTGACAAGAGTAAAGAAGTGGGATTAAAAATGAACTTTCAGAAGACAAAAGTGATGTACAATGCTCTTACAAGAAATGGAGATTTATCGATTGATGGGTAAAAGCTGGAGACAACCAATACCTACATTTATCTTGGACAGCAGATATCAAGTGAGGGTCACATTGATGAAGAAATTAATCGGCATATAAAACTTGCTTGGAGAGCTTTTAGAAGAAACAGCATCATTTTCAAGAGCAATATGCCATTATGTCTTAAAAGAAAAGTGTTTGATTAGTGCATCCTTCCAGTGCTTACGTACGGTGCAGAGACGTGGACGTTAACTAAAAGAGACACACAAAGTTTGCAGGCAACTCAAAGAGGCATGGAGAGATGCATGCTTGGTGTAACCAGGAGAGACAAGAAGAGGAACTCGTGGATCTGAAAAATGACAAGAGTGGATGACATCATGATCAGAGTAAAGTCCCTGAAACGGCGATGTTATTGGTATTGGTAACTGTGGGTACCATAGTGGTACCCAATTTATTGCTATAGCGAAATACAGATATAGGAGATTCAGTCAAATCTGCAGTACAGAAAGCAACAGTGCGGAAAGTCAGTATATCCACGATGCAGCACAACGTTACACAGAAAGGAAATGAATATGCACACGAACAATGAATGGCCTAACGGCATGTCAAACACTATGCTATAACACATGTGCACAAATGCATGAAATGTACTATGCTATCATAAATCAACCGAACGGAACTGAAATGTGGTTAGAGAGCAAAACAACATGGAGTACCTCAGCAACTATATAAAAATCACAAAGGTAACAAACGTACCACTATATTAATCCGCGATAGAGGAAAGCGCTAACACAGCAAACACCCACAATTATCGGTAATTTAAAAAACAGGCACAAGTTCAGAAAACAACAGATAAGATAATGACAATGAGATAATGAGGAGATCACACAAGTAACGAGACCGATTAGTTGTGAAAACACAGCAAAAACACGCAATTATCGCAAATTTAAAATACATGTGAAACACAGCCAAACACACAAATAAAGCAAATTTACAATACATGACTTGTGAATCACACTAAAAACACACACTAAAAACATCACAATCAGCATGCACTAAGTCTGCAGAACCAGGGCATCTGCGAACGGGTTCGCAAATTTCCTAGCATTGAGAGAACAAAAAGTAATCGGTGTGAGGAAGAGAGCTAAAGGTCATCGGTTAAAGGATAGAAGGTATCACATATATGCTTCGCAACGAGCTCCTTCAAGGAGACGAGACGGCGCGTGTAACTTCTCAAAAAAAGCTGATACCGAGGATCGGTGGCACACAGAGATTTAAAAAGTAACACATAAGCTTCGAATTGCGTTACCGCTGCATACAGGTCCAGATCAGGTGAGTGAAGGAATTCTTCAGAACCAACAATCGTTCGTACAGGTTGAAAAAGACGTAAACGTTGATGTCTGGACAGTGGTCCAGGAATAGAAGGAAACGTATCAACGGCCTGTAGAACCTCAGCATCAGAGAGAGGATTGACAGGACCTGAGCGGAGAAGCATACTGTTTGAAGATTAATCAGGTGGAGAAACACCGGAACCGGAAACCTCGGGAACACTAGATGAATCCTCAGAATGTGGCACAGAAAGTTGTTTTAACTTTTTCTGTTTTACAGCGCCTTTGGAAGTTCCAATCCGCTTCGAAGAAGCTGAGGCGGATGTATCCATTAGTGGATCAGGCTCACTTCCCAAGTCAGGAGACGAGGAAAACAACGTCGCCGAAGAAGCAGTACGTAGCTGAGCTGCCTTAGTGGAGACTGGTACAACAGCCGAGGCTTCAGGAAGATGTTGCAACAAGGGTATGGTAGACAAGGTTGTAATTGGAGATCCAATATCCAAGAGGCTAGGAGAAGAGCCAGACGGCCAATCTGCCAAACCACCACTCAACACACCCTGATCGGAACACTCCGCTGTAGCCACATCTGCAGTCGAAGACAACTTTGTCAATCTTGAAGGTGGATGCACGATCGTACGGGTCGGGAGAGGAGGCAAGGCAGCATTGTTCGTGACGAAAATGTTCGTCTGACGGAGAAACGAAGAATTCGCGTCAGGCAAACTACCGGTAGTGGGGATAGTAGAATGACCAATGTGGTCAGCAGTGGGATGCGAACTTGATGGATGCAGTAGTGTGATTCTGTGTTAAACAGTGTGCACAATAGCGAGCAGTGAAAATCTTCAAACTGTACGTACGTGCGCCAATTTCAACAGTAGCTTCTGTAGGGCAATCCGCCAAAGCTTTCTCGATGGGAAAGACGACCAATAACTAACGGCGAGGTCTGGTAGCATGTACAAATCGTGTTCCGCGGGGAGCGTCAGAGAGGCAACGGACCTTGCCAACAATTGTACAAACATGACTGACAAGGAGAGGAAGTGCAGTATCAGGCACTTCCTGTGGAACAGGATAGAACGTGATGTTCACCGGTCGCTTGGAAAGAGGCGACGGTTTGAGATGGTTTGTCCCAATCGAAAGTCCGTTTGCAAGAAAAACGTCAGCATCCTCCTTGTGATTGAACTGTAACGAGGTACCCCGAGGAGTACGGGAAATTCCCACAATAGACGCAGACGACACCGGTACAGAGAGGGCTTCCATGTAGTGTGGCAATGGAGTATTTGGTAAGGCATGAAAGAGCACACCTCTATCCAGGAGGTTGTGGAACTTACGGCCAATCTGCGAATTGTCATCTATCGTTACCTTCACCTTGTGGTTGGATACCTGAATAATAGGTGTTGCTTGCAAAAGACCATCAGGTTGAAAGGAATCTGACGTAGAAGTAGCGCCTCGTTGCACTGTAGAGGCAAATGACATCCTCGGAAGAGAAGTCTGTTCGGATCCGGCAGACACAGAAGGCTGTGAGGGAAGAGAAGCACAGGCCGAAGGCAAGGCAGTAGAATCAGTAGTATCCAGGGAGGGCACCGAGGCAGATGCAGGAGCCGAAGAAGAAGCGCAGCCAAGTCCAGTGAAGGCACCGGTGCAGGAATACTAGAAAGCTGGGAAGGCATCTGAGCAGACACATCTGATGACGAGAGTATGTTAACTTCCATGGACGTAAGAAGTGTGACGTGACGTGCATACGCCACGCCGAGAGATCATAAGGAAATACCGGAAGCGGCTATGTTGGCAGCTTCCAAACGTAAACAAACGAGCAAACGATAAGAAAACGGATGAATATGAACTAATATGAGGATGAGAACGCTAGAAAAGTAGCTCAAAATGTACACAGTACCTTTAGATAGCCGGGCCACGCAACAGGTGAGTAAGAGACGAGGTATTACACACTAAAATGCATAAAATATTTTTTTTTTTTTGAGTGGAGGTTTAACGACCACCGTGAGCAACGCAATGGGCTATAAGCAGTCGCCCCTCCCTAATTTAGGGTCACTGGTTCCAGGGAAGGGAGAGAGCTAGTGCCGTAAGACAAACACAACATCCATGCCTGACTGGGATTCGAACCCGGACCATTTACGGACGAATGATCATAGGCCAGCGCCTTAGACCACTGCGCCGCCGTGGCGGCCACAAAATATTGGAGCCACCAACACTACGTCTGTCACGAACGAGCAATGGGCTGGACATATTGCCCGAAGGAGAGACCATCGATGGACAGCTGCAATTTTAGACTGGATTCCAAGGGACAGGAAAAGACCCAGAAGAAGACCACATGTGAGATGGGTGGATGAAATTCGAAAGTATGCGGGAGTAACATGGATGAGACTGGCACAAGACATACCGTTGTGGAAGAAACTTCGGGAGACTTTCGTCCAGCAGTGGATTGATAATGGTTGACAATGGTGATGATGATGATGATGATGATATATATATATATATCATCATCATCATCATTGTCAACCATTATCAATCCACTGCTGGACGAAAGTCTATCCAAGTTTCTTCCACAACGGTCTGTCTTGTGCCAGTCTCCTCCATGTCACTCCCGCATACTTTCGAATTTCATCCACCCATCTTCCATGTGGTCTTCTTCTGGGTCTTTTCCTGTCACTTGGAATCCAATCTAAAATTTCGGCTGTCCATCGATGGTCTGTTCTTCTGGCAGTATGTCCAGCCCATTGCCATTTCAGGGATTTAACTCTGATCATGATGTCTTCCACTCTTGTCATTTTTCGGATCCACGTGTTCCTCTTCTTCTCTCTCCTGCTTACACCACGTATGCACTTCTCCATGCTTTTTTGAGTTGTCTGCAGCCTTTGTATGTCTCTTTCAGCTAAGGTCCACGTCTCTGCACCATACGTAAGCACTGGAAGTATGCATTGATCAAACACTTTTCTTTTAAGACATAATGGCATATTGCTCTTGAAAATTATGCTGTTTCTTCCAAAAGCTCTCCAGGAAAGTTTTGTACGCCGATTAATTTCTTCACCAATGTGACCCTCACTTGATATCTGCTGTCCAAGATAAACGTACGTGTCTGTTATCTCCAGCTTTTCTCCATCAATCGATAAATCTTCATTTCTTGTAAAAGCATTGTACATCACTTTTGTCTTCTGAAAGTTCATTTTTAATCCCACTTCTTTACTCTTGTCAGCAAGTTCCTGGATCATACTCTGTAGCTCTGATGGGGTAGTTGCAAAAATGACTATGTCATCAGCAAAACGAAGGTGGGTTAGATAATCTCCATTAATCTTTATCCCTTTGTTTTCCCAGTTCAGTAATTGAAAGACATTTTCCAATGTGACATTAAAGAGCTTCGGAGATATGGTGTCACCTTGTCTCACTCCTTTTCCAATTTTTATGTGTGTTGTATTTTCAAACAGCCTAATCTTTGCACTTGCATTTTCATAGATGTTATTAATAATTTTAATGTATGCATCTTCAATACCGCAGGATTTCAGAGCCATTGCAACTGCTGATGGTTTCACCGAATCAAAGGCTTTTTCATAATCGATAAAAGCCATGCACAATGGAAGTTCATATATATATATATATATATATATATATATATATATGCGCGGTACAGCTGGAAACGGTATAAAAACAAGCCTGCAGTTGACCGCCAAAATATCACACTGTGAGGTTGAGTGAAAATGTCGCGGCAGGAGAGAACTGACTTTGAGAGTGGAAAGATTGTTGTGTGTTATATAACTGGGTTGTTCATAAGAGAAACCGAGAGTCGTTTAAACATACCCAAGTCAACTGTTTTTGATGTACTGCGTAAGTGGAAGACACATAGCGTGCATGGAGTAACAAAACGTACCGGCAGACTAAAGAAAATCAGTGGTAGAGGACGTCGAAGCCTCAGGAGAGTCGTTACAGCTAATCGACGTAGTACTGCACAAAACCTCAGTGTACAGGTGAGTAAAAATGCTAAAGCCTCGGTATGTACACGTACTATTCGCATAGAACTTCATTCCATGGGTTACCGTGGTCGTGCGGCTGCTCATAAGCCTCTCATCTCCACTCGGAATGCTACTCGTCGTTTAGCATGGTGTAAAGAACATTTATCGTGGACTGTAAATCAATGGAAACGGGTCCTATGGACTGATGAATCCAGATACACGATCCATCACTCTGATGGCCGTGTGTGGGTATAGCGGCAGCCGGGGGAACACTATTTATCACAGTGTACAGTTCCTACGGTTAAGTTTGGATCTGACAGTGTACTCGCGTGGGGGTGTTTTTCGTGGTACGGTCCCGGCCCACTGGTTATCGTGGACAAACCTGTTAACCAGCACGTCGACCTCGATATTTTGGACAATTATGCCCGACCAAATCTGTGGCAATGCTATGGAACCGATCCTTGTTGGCACCAGCAGGATAATGCACCGAGCCATAAAGCAAGGATGGTTACAGCGTGGTTTGACGATAATTCCGTAGCTTGTATAGACTGGCCAGCACGGAGCTCTGATCTTAATCCCATAGAGCACCTATGGGATTAATTAGAGCGCCGCATAGGAAATTTGGAACCAAGGCTTACTACTAAGCAACAGTTAGCGACAGCATTATGTACTGAATGGAAGCGGATACTTATCGCTGTGTTCCAAAACCTTGTGGAAAGCATGTCTCGAAGGGTCAGTGCATGCATTAAGGCCAAAGGTGGACATACACCGTACCAATGTATGTCAATAATGATATGTTGTGTTTTTATTCTTGGTGTCCGGTGACTTTTGTCAATGTAATGCAGTGGCGGCTCCCCTATTGGTGCACATGAGCACGTGAATCCCCAAAACAGAAAACGAAAGCAAGAAAGTAAAATATGAAAAGTTAAATAAAAACAGTAAAGACATTTTCAGGTTTTGCCAATTTCGAGACAGGCTTCCCCCTTCTAATTACATTGGCAAGACGCGACTGTAATGCTATACAATTCGAAAGTTAGCAGCACAGATCGGCCGGCTTTACGTCGATCGCACGAGTCGCACGTGCGATAGAAGAAACTACTGTAAAACCAGTTTGTCCGGTGGGAAGAGGAGGCAGTGTGTGAGGAAAAAGCGCCGCTCATAAGCTTTCAATTCGCACAGTCTTCAGTGTGCGGGAGCTCACGCAGATGGATTGGCAGTTTGTTATTGGTCCGGATTCTCCCTTGGTTTGCAGCAACAAGTGGTTAGTTTTATTGTTGTATGTAAGAATATGTGTAAGCAGGTAAGATGGCACTTAGTAAAATCAGTGTTTCTGAGCTAAAGCAATTGCATTTTTCAACGTTGCCGCTGGTAAGAAAATTGAAATTAAAATGCTCAGGCCAACACCTAGGCTTAAGCTGATGCAGATGACATATGTAAAACTAGATATTTCAAAAAGAATTCAAACCCGACTTATATGAGAAATATCCATGGATTTGTGGATGTGAATTAACTTACAAGCTCTTTTGTTTTCACTGTCTCCAGTTTGCAAAAAAAAAAAAAAAATGGTGATTCAAGTTGGGTGAGTTATGGTGTTGCTGATTTATCACACCTAACTCAAAAAATAAACATCACTGCTCCTAATCACATTTAAACTCCACATTAGAGTTTAGTTTGCTGGGAAAGGTTGATATTCGCCAACAGCTTGACAGTGCATTTCGTTCGAATGTTAAAAAACACAATGAGCAAGTAACCAAAAATCGTTAAGTTCTTTCCAAAATTGTTGAATGTATTCTGTTTTGCGGCGCATTTGAGCTCTCACTTCGAGGACATGATGAATGAGAAGATTCATTAAATTCAGGCGTTTACAGAGGTCTTATAAACTTCTTAGTAGAACTTGATGCATCTCTAAAAGACCATCTCACTAATGCCACTGTTTTTAAAGGAACATCAAAAGAAATTCAAAATGATTTATTAGACTGTATGCTCACTGTTTGCCAGAACCACATAAAAAATTAATTCTTAAAAACAAGTTTTGTAGCAGTGATAGCAGATGAAACTACTGATGTTTCATCTGCTTCCCAATTGGTTATCGTTTTTCGATACATTTTAGGTAACTGACAACCCGTTGAGAGATTTTGGGAATTCACTAATATCCCTGGACATGATGCAGAATCTATCGCTGGATGAATTCAAGATAGTTTGGAAAAAGTTGTAGACAAAGCCGATAAATTGATATCCCAGAGCTACGACGGTACAAATGTGATGAGTGGTCTCCACGCAGGTGTTCAGGCTATTATTAAACGCACCTATAAGAATGCACATTTTGTGCATTGCTACGCACATCAGCTAAATTTGATTTTCGGTCAAGCAACCAGTCAGAATCAACAAGTTCGAGTATTGTTTTCCAACCTAAGTGACAGTATTAACTTTTTCAGTAACTCTCCACAGAGGATTGCTATTCTAGATGAAACTGTTAGAAAAAGGATACCTCATGGTTCAGCCACCAGGTGGAATTTCAAGAGTCTAACCATCAATACAGTGTATGAATATAGGGAACAATTAACTGAATGCATGGAAAAAATAGTCCTCATCGAAACAAGCTGTAGCAATAAATCAAGCAGGGGATATTCGGGGTATGTTGGAAGACTCGGTATTTGTGTTTTGGCTTAGTTTTTCACAATATTATACCACATGTGGATGTGTTATACAACCAGCTTCAGAAAACACTAACTGATGCAGCACTCATTCGAAAGCATGTAAACACTTTCCAGCAATCAATGGCAAAAGAAAGGAAAAGAATGGACACAGTGACCATGAAGATATTAGAAATAGAGGAAACATCAAAAAAAGGAAGAAAGAAAATATTCACATAAATAAAACTGTGGGAGCTAAAGAGATATGTGATGTTGTCACGAATCAAGTAAAAGATAGATTTTCTTTTATAACTCACTACTCTGCTGTTTCTCTCCTCCAAGCTGAAAAATTTCAGGAGTACGAGAAAGTTTCCAAATCAGCTTGTTGAGCAAACAAGAGGTTTTTCCCATGTTACAGAATGATTGCCTGAAAACTGAACTAGGAGTAATTTACAGAAGACCAGATTTCAGAAATATGAATGGTGCCATTAGTCTTCTACAGTTCATTTCAGAAAATAACTAGCACACTACATTCTCGGAGACCTAGAAATTGTTGCTAATTATTTCTACTATTCCAATGACAACTGCTGAAGCCGAGAGATGCTTCTCAACTTTAAAACGAGTTAAGACATTTTAAAGAAGCTTCATGAGTGAGGATAGACTGAGCGCTCAGGCCATGTTCTCAATTAAAATACACATGATAAATGACATACCCAAATTCAACAAAAATGTTATTGATTTGTTTGTCTCAAAAAGAGACAGGCGGATTGACTTAAGTTTCAAAAATTGCACTTGAGGAATCAGCATTCCCTTTAAATGTTTAACTTTGAAGTAAATTTTAAGCACTATTGTAATAGAATCTTCCTTTGAGCAAAGTCGAATGTTAGTTTTTCTACGTATGAGTGCTTGTTTTTTTCTTTTAGTTGCATTGCTTTTTTTACTTGTAGAAACAGAAATGTATTTTAATCTGTACGTTATGTCGTAACTGAAAATTTAATGTTTACAATTATGTTTTGTGAACCCCTACTTGAATAACGCACGAGCCGCCACTGATGTAATGTATATTGGTTATTTGTTAAGTCTAGAAGTTTTAACAAAGTCATTGAAAGCAATACGGTAGTGAAAGCTTGTTATTATTTGATCTAGAACTTCAATCCAGTTTACTTAGCAGTGTAATATTCTCCGATTTGTGTTCTTAGCACTTGTTTCTTACACTTTGATATTATCTGCACCGCAGCTGCGCTGAACTGAGCATATTTTCTTTGTTGAATCAGTTCCAGTGCATGTCGCCTGAGATGAAGCAATATTTGAGGGAAACTTTCTATGAACGCCAGATGCGATTACAAATGGGATTGCACTTCTTGAAATATGTGTTTTTCCTTCTTTTGATGTAATACGATCCGCATTTCATTTCCTCGGCCTTCAGAAACTTTTGATATCAATTTAGAAATCAAAAAATGTAGAAAAGTATCACAAGGAAAGGCTACAAAAATATTATTTCATGGAAGGAATCCAAATTCCTGGGACACTTTGTACGTCAATATAGCATCCACATGAGGGCGAATTTGCGTTTTTAGCGCCCGTGAGATGAGCTGAAAAAGCAAAGAAAACATGAAAGTTGCGTAAGAGAGTTTTTCAGGATTTAAAAACTCTATGAAGCATTCTTCGTACAGTCAAAGCTGCTTGGTTTGATTGCATGAAAAAGCAAATCAAATTACAGTAGTTAAAAACATTGTAACATGGCGGCATTCGTGATATACGAAATAGAAACCCAGGAGTTGTTCCTAATTCGGTATTGCTCGTAATACGGTATATTAGTACCAAGACCTAAACAATATCACTATACATATTAGGTTTTTGCAGATAAAATATCAAAATTTCAAACACTGAAAGCACAGTGAAAAATATGCTCAACTAGTCCGAATAGTTACTGCTAGCAGCACTTTTGATAATGATGTACGAGCTTTTGTATGAGAAATTAAGGACAATAATTAGAGTAAGACCAGTTTCCTACAGGATTCAAGGAGTGAAACCTTGCAAGTATGATTATACTCCAGAAGCAAAGGGAATGCGTGGGGTTTTGAGTTATGCACAAGGAGCTACCCCCAACGTAAATTACTGCAGACCTATGAAGAGGTGGAAAGAGTGTGCATAAAACGACCAGAAAAAAATGAAGAGTGAGATAGCACGAGAGAGAACATAGTGAAGGAGGGTACGCAGGAGGGTACCATCCACTACATGTGATTCTATCTACACTCCAAAAGAATATGTCACCTTTCTTAAGAACCTTTTATGTCCTAACTGTCCTACAAATAATAGATATGGACGTCGGGTGTCAGTAATATCATTGTGAATATCAGCATAGACCTGTTGCATAGATGAGCAAGGCGACTGCCTCCATTTCTAGGAGCCGTGGATTTGAACTACATATTATTTCTGCAATCATCAAATTTTTGATTTGTTTTACCTTTGAAAAAAAAGAAGATAATAAATTTCTAAAAAGATAAACAGTCAAAGGATGCTTTTTCGCTTTTCATTCACCCATTTGTTTTTAAGAATACATTTAAATGATGTTATTTGAATACAGTTTTTCCCCTTTTCTGTCTGCTTTGGAGTGACAGTCACTTTCTTTTTCCTAGGTTTCACGTTTGCAAAGAAAACTGATAATGAAAGAAAGTCTGTTTCAATAAAGAGAACAGCAGGTTATGTTTCCTGGGGTGAATGAAAATCATAATGTCTTTGATTTTTTAATTTAACCACGATTACAGTTTCCATAGCAGATCGTTTGGCTAATGTAAATCTAAAAATATTCCATATCAGAGGATAAAGGCTGAACAGTTAGGACGATTATAATAGCTGTGCATTACATAAATTATAACACTCTGAGAAATATAATATTTCCTCGTTTTAGTTTTAACCATAGTTGCAAACACTGAGCGAGCTTAGCGTTTAATTTTAAGTTATGAGACAAACGTTTTTTTAATACTAATTTTAAAAACAATGTACAATGTCATTTACAAATAAGCACGCTGTCATAAAGGAAAACTTTTACTCAAATCTGACGCAAAATTGATATTTTAATTAAAAACCATGCAGGTCTTTCAGTCAAAAATAGCACTACGTCCCGCAAGGTAAATCATTGCCCATGGCCGCCAAAGTAATAAGATCGAGCTCCAGCAAAATAAAAACTTTGCCCCTTTAAACGGCCAACCTACTTGAACCAAATAGTGTCCAAAATCCGCCGCAGCTTACGGACGCATTGGAGCCAAATTTTATGCGCTCTTCAACCAGGTGTGGTCACATAGCAACCAAATTTTAAAAAGCTGTTAGTTTCCACGGCAAAGCAATTTCCTTCATACCAGCAGTGCCAACCATAAACCTGTTATGGTTGATAAGCGCTCTCTCAAGTCTTAAATTCTCTTATCCATGAACCAATGCACGAATGGAAAAGCTAGTCCCCCTGACGTGGATATCATGGAATTGAAACATCAATCACCTTTCTCAGGTTCGTCGTAATTTTTGAAAACCTTTAAAAGGTAATCAGTAAAAAGGCGTTAATTTTAATCATTATCTTAAATGACCACTTTGAATAACAAAGCAGTAAGATAAAGCAACGCTTTCTGATGTTCTGTTCTTGTAGGCCGTTCGTTCTAGCTGCGTTGGGACCACTAAACATACCCAGAATGAATTCGTTACAGCCGCATTCGGTCCACTTCTTAGATAACGCATATATTCGTTCAAGTAGATTTCAGGCGATTTTGCTAATCCCGAGTTAAATCGTTCCGGCCGGATAAAGGGTTAACACTGTTTAGATCAGAACGTTTCCTAAATTGTTTGTTTTGGGTGCAAACTAGATCTGGTGTTATGGAAGATATGGAAAAACATTACCAAGCTTACGATAAAGATAAATGAAAACAGATCTTTATTGTTAACCAACATTACAGGATGATGCGTTTGCTGTACGACACACGCAAGCGAATTATTTATAGCTCCCAGAGTTACTCAAGTTGGTCTTTAAACGTCGAAACGAAAAAAAAAATGAATTGGTATTATTAACCAAAATAATCCTTAAAATTATTTCTTAAAATATATTACTGAAAAACTAATGCCATCTTGTTTCTTATAAGGAAAGACAACATGAATCATATTTCAGAGCTTTCTAGATAGATAAACATTCAGAAAGGTACACCAGAAATCAATTCCTAAGGCTGAGATAAATTTCCGGTCCTGTGTTGTTGTTTCACGAAGAAAGTTTCAGATCTGAGAGTAAGGAAGGGAAAAAATATCTAGTTTCACTTGTATAAATGTCGACTTTTCAAAAACTTTTCATTGAGTGATGTTATGGATTTCAGTATTAGTTTTGGCTGGAGGAAGGATTAAATGTGAATGTGATAGCTCTCCAATGCAGAAGCCATGATATTTCTGAAAGGAGATTACGGCTGTCTGGACTGAATCCAAGTTTGAATGAAAGATTTATAACTAAGTTGAGAGGCTCGACTGAGAAATGGCCTTTTCCTCTTTGGAGCTTAGACCGTCAAATCCACTTGATTGTTTGTAGATAATTTGTTACTATAGCTGTAGGCTTTCAAGCATGACAGGTCAAATTCGTGGTTAAAAAAAGTAAAAGCACTTTGAACAAAAAGCCAGACTTTCAGCAAAAAAGTGTAAGTAATTTTTATACCGATTTGTAAATGAAATATCCCTGAAACTTCGATATAAAAAGGAAAGAACTTGCAAACAAGAACTTTGTTTATTTATCTAAAAGAATAGTTTTTGAAATGATTCTTCCACGAAAAATACAGCAGAAAACATCTTCATCTGCGGATTTCTTTTCATTGGCACGCATGTTTTCTTATAAACCAACCACCACGTAAAACGCACACGGCACTTTTAAAAAAGAGGAGTGATAACAATTTCCTGTTTTGTCAAATGCTTTGTGTCAACAAATAAGCATTTAACATTAGTAAATGGTGGAACTTCAAAGTGCGTAGTAACATTAGTCTATACACCATTAGCACGGGCATAAACTGACAAAAATAGGGCCGCCTCAGTAGGGCGGATTTCTAAGCAATGGCTTCTGATCATTCGTCCGAGATGGGTCTGGGTTCGAATTCCTATGAGACGATGTTGTGTCTTACGACACCAGTTCTCTCCTATCCTGGAACTAGTGGCCCTGAATTAGGGACGGGCGACTGTTTATAGCCCACTGAGTTGCCCACAGTGGTCGTTAAACACGCAATAAAACATAGGAAAGGATGCCTTTGTTTACGTCATGGAACACCCAACTGCGCACGCGCATTTGTTCAACTACAGAAGTAGTGATGGCATAAAAAATTTCTTGATGGGAATTTATTCAACCGAAAGGGATCCCTCAATTCCCAGTTCATTCGTTGAGCAGATCTCGTGTTTACGACAAAAACGCTTTCAAGAGCATTGCTCATTTTACAAATTTTGAAGATGACAATCCGATTTTTGGCGTAAATGTGACAAGGATGGTAAGTCAGATAATATCCGAAAACCTGAAAATGTTCATCGTCCTGAAGCGGCAATCGAACCCGCGTCTCCCAGGTAGCGCCCGGGTACGCTAACCACTACACCACTCAGAACGACTAAGTTTCAAGTTTCCGATCAATTTGAATATAACCATCACAGGATTCGTTAGTCGAAGCTACCGGCATTCATGTTTAGCGAATCTGGAGGTTAAGAATCCTATCCCGTGATTGCCCGGAGAAACAGATAAATCATGAAAGAAATACGGGATTACGCCATATAATACAAATTTTGAAGATGACAATCCGATTTTTGGCGTAAATGTGACAAGGATGGTAAGTCAGATAATATCTGAAAACTTGAAAATGTTCATCGTCCTGGAGCGGTACTCAGACCCGCGTATCCCAGATAGCGCCCGGGTATGCTAACCACTACACCACCCAGAATGACCAAATTTCAAGTTTCCGATCAGGACGATGAAAATTTTCATATTTTCTGATATTATCTGACTTACTATTCTTGTCACATTTACGCCAAAAATCGGAATGTCATCTTCAAAATTTGTATTATATGGCGTAATCCCGTATTTCTTTCATGGTTCTTTTTGGCAAATTTTCCAGAATAGCACGAGCTCTTCACTATTTACTGTGAATTATACACCATTAAAATGAATAGCATTCACGTGTAATTTCCATTCTTCAGTTGCACCATTATTTCCTAGATGACTGCTAGATCCACGTGTAATTTCCATTCTTAAGTTATACCATTATTTCCTAGATCACATACATGACGGTTGAGACTTAGGACCTTTCATATTAATTCCCCGCCAATAAATTTTTTCATTAATGTCGGACCCGATTAGCTTGTGATAGTGTCCAGTGGCGGCATGTTGTCTTCAGTGTGAGTCACGGTTCGCACTCGGCCCAATGACCAGCGCATATGTGTGTGGAGATGAGCCGACCAGCTTAAAGATTCTGCCTTTACCGTGGAACGGCACGCGGGTCGTACCCCGGGAGTGACAGTCTGAGGAACCAATTCCTGCTACAGACGAACACCCTTGATAATCCTCCGTACCATCCTTAGGGCTCAACGGTACGTCGACGACATTCCACGATCTGTTGCATTGCCATTCGTATCATCACCGAGCAATTTTTTAACAGGATAATGCCGGGCCACACACGGCATGGTTCTCCCAGGCATGCTTTCGTAATGTCGACACCCGTCCATTGCCAGTCTGATCACGTGATCTTTCACCGAACAATCATTTTTGGGACATAATGGGACGCAACATACGCCCATCCCGGAATGCGGGCGAACTTGCCCCCAATTTAGGCATCATCTGGCATGCTATAACCTCAAGACAGCATCCGTAAATTGTATGCGTCTATGCCCTGCCGGGTTATGGCTTGTATCCGAGCTAGAGGTAACACTTCAACGTACTTACTTGTTCTGCTGGTGTAGCTGTTTTATCCAAATTAAGAGCCCAACTGCTCTGGAATTACAATAATTTCCTTTCCTATACATGTGTATTGCACATATCAAATTTTCATCTCCATTGGATTATTCTTTCTGGATGCTTCGTTTTCTTTTTTTCGTTTTTTTACGCTTTCCAACCGTAGGTTGAAGAAGCGTACATGCTCCAGCTTTGTTCGTCTGTCTGTCTGCCTATCTGTCCGTCTGTTCGTCCGTCCGCACGATAATTCGCGTAAAAATGGTTCGATTTCGATGAAATTTTAGTATGGGGACAAAATTTGGGGACAAATCCTGTTGAAGATGGACGAAATGGGGTCAAAGGTCAGGACAAAGTTGGGGAATCCATTCCATTGCCCTTATGCGCCATAACTTATGCAAAAACGCTTCGATTGCGACAAAACTTTAACATGTTGTTCCGGAGATACACTGAACCGGTTCTGTTGAATATAATAGAAGTGGAGTCAAAAGGTCAAGACACAGGAGCGAGATTTTTTTTTCATTTTTCATTTGTTCATTTTTCAGTTGACACATATTACAGTACAAAATACAAACAATATAATCAATTACAAAAAATGTACCAACCAGGTGGAGGAGGAGGGAAAAGGCCGTAAGGCCTGACATAGCCCTCCCACCCCTAGTACTAAAAAAAAGACACAAATAACAAAGAAGAATAAAAAAGACAAGTTAAAGGCATATTGAATATAACTGAAAGATTAAATAAATACATAAATGTATACAGATGCAAGGTCTATCCATAAGCCGTGAAATCAATCCAGCTTCCAGATCAGGCCAACTCAGCACTAATTGAGAGACTTGTTAATAAGGTGGTGCTTGAATTTTTTTCTAAATAAGTCAAAATTGTTAGTATATTTTATGTCACAAGGCAAGGAGTTCCAAAGCTTTGGACCCGAATAATTAATATTCATTTTAATTGTTGCTGTCCGAGGGAAATTAGGTAGGAGTGTTGATCGATTCCTGGTTTCATAAGTATGTGTGCGAATATTTAATGATATTAAGTCATGGTATAAATAATTTTTAATTCTTCTGAACATTATTTCACCAAAATTACAGTCAAATAATTTATTGGGATTTGCTTCTGACCTAAAGGTAAGATTAGGTATACAATTATTAAGAGTTTTTATTTCTATTAATCTTATGTATCTATTCTGTAACACCTGTATTTTTTTTAAGTTAAATTGTGTTGTTTGCCCCCATGTCAGTATACAGTAATTTATATGTGTTTGTATTAGTGTGTAGTATAACAGTATCATTATTTTAGGGAATAAATTTTTCATAATCTTACTAACTACCCCAATGTTTCTAGATAATATATTAGTCAGATTGTCAATATGCATATTCCATTTCAAATCACTTTGAATCAATACTCCCAAGTAAGAATAACTATTCATAAAATCAATCATTATCCTCATAACTTGAGTAATAACTTCATTAATGATTTACGGTATGTTGGAAAGCGTATTATAATCCATGCATTGCATGATTTTACTAACTTGGTTTTTTCGTTTGTTGATCCTTATAGGAACTATCCGATCTTGAAATATGTTTTCATATCATCGATTTGAAACGGTCACAATATTGAACTAAGACAGAATATCTCGCATCCGATAAAAATCAGAAATGCAAAAAACACTTTGATTGCAGTTATATTTTCAAATAATTATTGTATATTGGACTCTTTCAACCGGAGATATAATGCCCAATACATATACAGTAAAACCTCGAAAATCCGGCATTAACGGGACCGGACGAATGCCGGATTTATGAAGCTATCCAAAAACTGGGTAACGGACGTTACGTAAAGCACGTACTTACACGTAACAGGTGCCTGTAACGCAAATTTCGGCTTCTACGCCTTATAAACATGCAGAGATCGCGCTGTCAATCGATTTCTTCGCAATCTGCGAAAAAAGTCGTTTTGGCAATGGAATAAAAAGTTTTGTAGAAAATATTGGCGAATGGTTACGCAAAAACTTGAAAAAGCCAGAGCAACAGCTATGGCTGGACGATGCATCGATACATCGCGAAAATCCGGATGTGAATTTTACATCGATGTTACGGTTTTTCGACTGAAGTAACTACGATACATCGCGAAAGCAACTACCGCGATGCACCATGAAGGCCAATACACCAAGCACAGTTCATTACCCGATCGAATCCACATACTACTCCCACCAAGCACAGTTCATCATCGCACGTTTGACACGCCTTTAAAACGTACACGCCGATTCGTCGCCTCATTGGTCTGAGACACTTCAGCGCGGCCCAATGAGATGACGAATTTGAGAAACCTCCCGATGTTACACGTTGGCGGCTATCGGCAATTCGCACGCTGAGATCGTATGATCTCGCGATGTGTTGTTGAGACGGAATATCGGGAGATCTCCATGGTTATTGGGGAAACATCGGATGTTCTCACGGAAAACGAAATAAGAAAAGTGCCGGATTTCTGAAGTTACCGGCTTTCTGGATGCCGGATTTTCGAGGTTTTACTATATACGTTTACAACAGCTCTCATATACATTTTAGCTAGCTGTAATAATGAATTAGTTCTCCGATACCATTGGGCAAACTTTTATAAGTTTTGTATAGCTTACCCCTCAAATACATTTGTGATAGCTCTCATATTCATTTACATTAGCTCACCGACGGCTTCATGGATTAAATTAGCCCTTATATATATTTATATTAGCTGTCAGTTACATTCAGACTGGCTCTTATTTGAATTAACTCTCAGATAAATTCACGTTGTTAAGTGAGCTCTCACATGCACTTATTTTTAACTCTCAGAGTACCTGGCATATTAAGTTACATAGTAGCAGATCGGTCAGGTACGACAACTAGAAAGCACTCTTCTGTTTCTCTGCAAATGTCACCGAATACCCATTGCTGGTGCAAATCTTGTCCTCGATTGTATTTATGGCGGCTAAAGGACAATTAATCTATTTCAACATAAGTGTTCGGACCACCTATAACGATCTCACACTTCAAAAATGCACTAGCACAATTTTCTCGCATGTAGTTTGACCAGTCAACCGCCGTTTCTCTAGAAATATTTAATTCTTTTTGACAAAATTTTATTGTTGTTAATTCATTTGCCCATGAATAAATGAACAAGTTAGTAAAATCATGCAATGCTTTGATTATGATACGCTTTCCAACATACCAAAAATTATTACTCAAGTTATGTGGATAATGGATGTGGAATAAATCTCGCTCCTGTGTCCTGACCTTTGACCCCATTTCGATGATATTCAACAGAACCGGTTCACTATACCTCCGGAACAACGTAATAAAGTTTTGTTGCAATATAAGCAGTTTTACGCAAGTTATGAGAATAATGGCTGTGGAATAAATCTGGCTTTTGTGCAATAACCTTTGACCCCATTTCGTTGCTATTCAACAGAACCGGTTCACTATACCTCCGGAACAACATGATAAAGTTTTGTCGCAATCCAAGCATTTAGGTAAGTTATGATGCACAAAAGGGCAATGGAATGGATCCCACTCCATTGTCCTAAACTTTGACCCCATTTCGCCCATTTTCAATAGGGTTCGTCCCCAGTGGCTCCCTACCACATACTAAAATTTCATCGACATCGAACCATTTTTACGCAAGATATGACGCATAAGGGCAATGGATATAAATCCCGCTCTTATGCCCTGCTTGACCTTTGACCCCATTTCGCCCATTTTCAATAGGGTTCGTGCCCAGGTGGTTCCCTACCACATACTAAAATTTAATCGTAATAGAACCATTTTTACGCATGTTATGACGCATAAAGGCAATGGAATGGATCCTGCTTTTATGTCCTGACCTTTGACCCTATTCCGCCCATTTTCAAAAGGGTTCGTCCCCAGGTGGTTCCTTACCACATACTAAAATGTGATCGAAATCGAACCATTTTTACGCAAGTTATGACGTATAAGGGCAATGGAATATATCCCGCTCTTATGCCCTGCCTGACCTTTGACCCCATTTCGCCCATTTTCAATAAGGTTCGCCCCCAGTGGCTCCCTACCACATACTAAAATTTCATCGAAATCGAACGATTTTTACGTAAGTTATGACGCATAAGGGCATTGGAATATATCCCGCTCTTATGCCCTGCCTGGCCATTGATCCCATTATGCCCATTTTCAATAGGGTTCCTGCCCAGGTGGTTCCCTACCACATACTCAAATTTCGTCGAAATCGAACCATTTTCACGTGAGTTATCGTGCGGACGGACGGACGGACAAAGCTAGAGCATATACGCTTCTTCAACCTACGGTTGGAAAGCGTAAGAACGCCGGTAGAAGTAAAAGAAAGTCTGCTACCTGTTAAATAACTGTACGAACGTTTTGGTTTTCCGGAACGACAACTACATAGATTGTATCTCCATCTGTTTTGTTTACCTAGATCCAAAGTCATTTCGTGTCCCAAAGGGACACGAAATGACTATGCGACGGGATCATAAATGTCGTTTCTAAGAAATTGGTATATACACTACTCTAAAAAGTAAATGCCCCACTCAGAAGGACTGGGGATAGAAGGGGGCAATAAAGCATGCAAATAGGAATGCACAAGAGTTTACCTTGATGTTATTTTCAGCGACGTACAGTATTTATCAGATGAGATAATGCAGCACAATGGGTGCGCCTCAGTAAGTGGTTGCACCGTCATGAACGACAATGCAGGCAGCAATACGGCGTGGCAATGAGTCATAGAGTCGTTCTGGATCGTGCGCAGGACGACTCGATTGCAGACGACGTCGAATGTTGTCTCACAGGATTTTTTTTTCTTTTTTTTTGGATTAGAGGTTTAACGACCACCGTGAGCAACTCAATGGGCTATAAGCAGTCGACCGTCCCTAATTTAGGGTCACTGGTTCCAGGGAAGGGAGAGAGCCAGTGGCGTAAGACAAACACAATATCCATGCCTGACCGGGATTCGAACCCGGACCCCTTACGGACGAATGATCAGAGGCCAGCGCCTTAGACCACTGCGCCACCGGGACGGCACACACACACAGGATTTCGATTGGGGAAAAATCAAACATTGTCTGGGGACCCGAGCAGAGTGTACACCGGCCTTACTTTGCTGGAAAATCGGATGTTGTAGGCCAGTGTTTCTCAAAGTGTGTTCCGCGCCGGTTCTCCAGGGGTTCCGCAAGAAATTCGTAAAACATCGCCGAAATCTTCAAGAAAACCTTAACCAACCAATTCCCCGTGCCCAATAAAAAATGGGGAAGAAGTTCAAAAACATGGTACACGTTCTGGAAGGTGTGATCAAGACGAAACTGTCGAATTTGCAGAAAGAAGAAAGAACGACAAGAGCTATATTACAGTAGTTTGGCATTCATAGGAGCTGAAGATAATCCACAATGTGTTGTATGCAGCAAAGGGTGTCATAATACCTCAACAACACCTGCTGAACTGCTGTGCTATTTGGAGACAACTACAGATCAAGAGCTCAAAGATAAGAATGTTGATTTTTTTCGTACGCGAGCATGAAGAACTTTTAAAAGTGAAAAAACTATTTTCATGCAGTACATACAGCGAATTAAAAAGCTAATGGTGTTTCCTTTTTAGTAAGCTATCAAATAGCACGAGTAGGTTGTGCCGTTCCCAGTCTTGGATAGTGACGTCATTGCTGACGCCAATGCTGACGTCAGAGAGCTGAGAGGAGAACTTTGGTGGACAGAGAGCTATCAAATAGCACGAGCAGGTTGTGCCGTTCCCAGTCTTGGATAGTGACGTCATTGCTGACGCCAATGCTGACGTCAGAGAGCTGAGAGGAGAACTTTGGTGGACAGAGAGCTATCAAATAGCACGAGCAGGTTGTGCCGTTCCCAGTCTTGGATAGTGACGTCATTGCTGACGCCAATGCTGACGTCAGAGATCTGAGAGGAGAATGGTGGACAGAGAAGCAAGAGACTGAGTAAAGAGCGTGGGAAAAGAGGTTGTTTTGTTTTGATTTGTAGGGAGGTGACAGGGCATAAGAATCGTATTGTTCGTTTTTTTTTGTTTATTAAATTAAATGTTGTGTTTGCGAATGTGTGATAGTCATAAATGAGTATGTCGTGATGATGGTGAAGACGCCACAAGGTGAATCTGATAGAATAGCCGAGAACAATGGTTAAGTGCATGATTGGTGAAAAATCGGCCACAGAAATAGCAAAACTTCCGCTATCAAGCGATACAGTGTCTCGCTGAGTGAAGGAAATAGCAAGCAGTGTAAAAGAGAAACTTATTTTTCGCATCAAGTCTTGCAAGTTTGCTTTGCAAATGGATGAGACTAGAGAGGTGTCAGGTCGCATGACATTGTTCGCTCTTGTAAAATACCGGTACGAAGAAGCATCTCTGGCAGAAGATCTTTTATGCAAACCACTGGCAGCACATGCAACTGCACATAGATCTTCAATATCTTAAATTCCTTCTTTGAAGAAAATGAAATTCCGTGGGAAAATTGCATTGATATTTGTACACGTGGTACCAAAGCTATAGTGGGAAAAACATCTAGTGTTGTCGTACGCATCAAAATGATTGCACAGAACTGTACCAGTAGTCACTGTATACTTCGTAGGAAAGCTCTTGGACGAAAATGTCACCTTTCCATCTAAAACGCGCCCTATGTGACTAGTTTCAATGATAAACTACTAAATTGTTTAAAAAGCTTGTCCTCTGAATAACAGATCGTTTAAAAACTTGTGCGATGATATGGAAAGTGTGCACATGTCATTGCTTCTATGTACAGAAGTGTGATAGTTATTTCGAGGTAAAATATTGGAACACTTTTTTGAACTTCGAGCTGAAGTGCATGCTTTCTTCACAGATAACCACTTTTATTTTAAAGATTGATTAAATGATAAAGAGTAGTTATTTCGAGTGGCTTACCTATCTAATATTTTCTCAAAACTGAATGAACTCAATCTTGCACTTCAAGGAAAGAAAATTGATGTATTCACCACCAACGACGATATTGTGGCATTTAAAAAAAACTTCAATTTTGGACCAGATATGTCCGCAGCCACGAATTTGATTTCTATTCAACCGCGAGAAACTTTCTGTCAGAGCTGGACTTAGAACAAACAATGCGGTGAAATCATCCAGCATCTGGAAACTCTCCATGATTCAACGAGGCACTATTTTCTTGATGAGCAGCACGAAAAATTTAAAAAAAAAGTCAATTATGGATTAAAAATCCATTTGTTATTAATGAAAGACCTCCATGCTTTTCACCTGATGGATACCAAAAATTTATTGAAATGACGTCGGATTCCTCAATGACACCCATTTATGAAACAGTGCCAGTGGCAGACTTTTGGTGCAGTTGGAAAGGAAGATATTCAATATTATCGCAATCAGTAACTCTTACCGTTTGCGATAACCTATCTTTGTAAAACTGGTTTTTCTGTGTATGCCTCAACAGAAACTAAGCACCGGAAAAGCTGGATGCAGAGCCCAATATGAGATTACAACTTTCTTCGATTCATTACATGATATATTTTTCATTAATGAATACTTGCATCATTGGCATGATAAATTTTATTGGTTCTACATTACCTTTTCGTAAGTATTATCTTTCTATTAAATAATTGCCTATTTTTTTCTGTCTATTTTTATTTTAAATCAGTGATAAATAGTAGGGCATATAGGTACATTAATTTTTAATGGTATTTATAAATGGGTTCCGTTGCTCGACATTGTAGGAAAAAGGGCTCCATAGGATAAAACGTTTGAGAACCACTGTTGTAGGCCATTCGGAACGATTATAACGTAGTAAAAATCTCCGTCGTTCTTTGTCCACGCCGGGAATCGAACCCGAGTCCACTTATTCCGGAACAAGTCGCTCTACCAACTAAGCTACGCAGACGTTCGTTCTTGCTGCTATCTGCCTTTATGTCGGGTGCGTCCTGCGGGAAAGGCACGTCACCCCCCCCCCCGAAAGAGGGCCGGGGGCATGGCCCACGGGTCAGCCGTGACCATGAATCGTTGCAGGCAGCCATCCGCTATAGAACGGGCACTTGAGAACTCCCAGTCAATCTGGTGTGTGGAATGCAACGTCACACACATTTATTTTCCGAAGCGCTGAAGAAGGGATTCTCTTATTTTTTCCTATCTCGCGGTGTGGAAAGAACATCACACCATTGCGAGATCTTTAACGGCCGGGTCATCCGGGAAGCTAGGGCGCCATTATGACGAAGTAAATTTCTCCGTCAATTTTGGTCCACGCTGGGAATCGAACCCGAGTTCACTTATTCCGGAACAAGTCGCTCTACCAACTGAGCTACGCAGACATTCGTTCTCTGCCTTTATGTCGTGTGCGTCCAGCAGGGCAGGCACGCCACACAGTATCAAAATAGGCTTCAGAACCTCTCCCACGGATCGTGCAGCTGTCAGTGTGCCCGTGATGCGGACGGTGACCTGCTGTCATGCGCAATAGCACCCCATACCATGATGCCTGAATGACGGGCGGAGTGGCGGTCGCGAATGAAACGGAGATCCGTCCGCTCACCAGGGTGTCGCCAAACACGGATCCGTCGATCGGCATCACACAGACGGTAACGAGATTTATCACTAAAGAGCACAGTGGCCCATTCGTGACCCCAATTTGCATGACTTCGGCACCAAAGCAGACGAGCGCTGCTATGGATGTCCCTCAATGAAATTCGACGTAACGGTTGCCTACTGAGAAGGTTTGCCACATGTAACATTGGGTTTACAGTTCGGGTCGTTATGGAGACCTCCATGGCCGATGACACAGCACATCGAATATCGGTTGCAGTGCTTTCTGTTGACTACCGATCGTGTCGAACAATCGGTCGGTCCAGGCGTGCTGACGTCTGTCGAACTGCACAACTGCCACTCCGACGCACGTATGAAACTTCCTGTAGATAGTAGTGCCAACAGCGTCTCTGGCGCATTCCGTTGCACATGCGCAGCGATACGACGTGTAGACCAGCTACTTCTCACAGGCGTAAAACTCTTCCTCTCCAAAACGCATCCAAATGGCGATACATTTGCGGACGACGTGTACCCGGAATTTTCGACGGCCTTCGCTGAACAGTTTCCCCAGCGCAAACAACAAATCTGAATCGTCCGCGACACTTCTACCAGCGACTACACATTACCATCCCTGTTGCTGCTGGCAACTTTATCTCACGAACGTGTGATGCCATTGGCTCCGGTTTAACATCATTTGCATACCACGATAGGGTACACCAGCACTGTGATTTGCATGTTTGTAGCACACTTCTTTCTGGGTGGGGCAATTTCTATGTAGAGCAGTCTAGTTGTATAGGTTAAATCTTATCCCTATTACTTAACATTCTATCGATTTTTGTGGCCACCGTTTCTTTGAGGTCACCCAGTATTTCAAGCGATAACGTATTTCTAAAGCCTAACAACCATAGGTTGGATCTGTGTTTCCCCCTTCCTATCTGATGTACAGAGAAAGTTTCAGGAAATCTATTCGTGCACTTCAGTGAAGGATCTCCTCTAGGTTTCGCAGTTCGCCGAAGGACTATTCTGCTGGACCCCTGTTTAACCAATCAGTCACCGCACTGATAGGAAATATTCGTAGGATTCAATAAACATTCCTCTCTCTATTTCCTCTCCCAAAACCTAGATTTCCTAATTTGTTAAATATTGAGCTTTACGGTAACTAGCAGTGAAGTACATGATTTTCCCCAAGGATGAAATACTATCTGGAAAATTATTTCCTCTTATTTCAGAGAGCTGTTCAAATCGGCAGAGGATGTGTAAATTATGATTATTAAATCTTTGTCAATAAATGCCTTCCTGATTGATATTTTACCATCTTAGATGCCACATTCGGAAGACTAATAACATGTTTCAAAACAGACCTGTCATTCGACGCTGTGTGTCCTTTCTGGCGGAGGAGCATATTGCCTGTTGGCATCTCAGTCGGAGCCCCATCTCACATACATGTTGCGTTATGATATGCGTAATGCAGCTTTAATTGCAGAATCAGTGACTGGGAATGATGGAACTAATGGTCCTACGTTGCCGGATAAATTGTTAATAACGTTTCATCATCGGAAGCATATCTTCGGGGCACCGCGTTATAATTGGACGTCAGCGTCTACCTGCATACTCTAGAGATTTCTGAGTTTCAAATGTTGCGTAACGAAAAATATGAGTACTCGTAAGAATATCAAGAAAGCTTTCCAGTCAAAACGTAAGATCTTGTTTACAGACAATGGAGGCATTTTAGTAAGTAATTAAAATAATGAAATTATAATTAACAACAGGATTTTGCTATTCGATAAAAACCTAAAATCAAGGTAAGAAAGACAGTCGAATGCCCCAGATTTGTAAGAAGAAAAGATAAGAAACGAAAATGGAATTGACGGTAAAATACATCTGCGTTGTCAGAAGCCAAAAAAAGCGAAGATGACATCAGAGATGAAATTGGCACAATGGTAAATTCTCCAAGGGAAATTGTAAATAACTCGCGGAACAACACCTCTCATTAGTCAGCTCAGCAGCAATTCACAATAATGAAAATAACGGTGCGAGAGGAAATCCTATGTTGTTTTTAAACTAGATGACAAAAATACACTATATTGACAAATGTCACCGGACACCCCTACGAAAATAAATGAACGAATCCGCAACGTTGTTAAGATGCGTGGTACAACTGCAAACGGTATGAAAACAAGCCTGCAGCTGACCACGGTCATATCGCACTGTGAGGTTGAGTGAAAATGTCGCGGCAGGAGAGAACTGATTTTGAGAAAGGAAAGATTGTTGAGTGTTATATTAGTGGTTTGTCCATAAGAGAAACCAAGGGGCGTTTAAACATATCCAAATCAACTCTTTTGGATGAGTTTGCACAACACTAGAGGTCTATATCACATCAAGGGTTGTCTGGAAGATCTATCCGACGCCGTTTGTGTTAGACAGGCTTCGACACTCGCCGTCTGTTCCTTTGATTTCACTGGACCTTAAACCATAGCGTCAGCAGTTACAATGGGGACCAAGAACGCAGACCCCGGCGTGATGAACGGCACCAGTTTGTGTTTTCCAACGAGTCGCCATTCAATCTAATGACCCATGACGGAAGTATCCTTCTACGGGCGACCCTTTGGTCAACGTTTTCTGGAGGCACGCATTATGCAGCGTCACACGGGCTGGACACCGAGCATGCTGGTGTGAGGTGCTGTTAGGTTCCATTCACAATTCCTCCCCCTATGCATTTTCTGACACCGGCACGCTGATGATGGGTTCTGTTATGTTCCATTCACGTTCCCTCCACGTACGCATTGTCGGATACCAGGCACGATGATGTGGGGTGATGTTGGGTTCCATTCACGTCCACTCCACTTACGCTTTTGTCGGATACCGGGCACGATGATGTGGAGTGTTGTTGGGTTCCATTCACGTCCACTCCATCTACGCATTGTCGGATACCAGACACGATGATGTGGAGTACTGTTGGGTTCCACTCACGTCCACTCCACTTACGCATTATCGGATACCAGGCACGATGATGTGGAGTGCTGTTGGGTTCCATTCACGTCCACTCCACCTACGCATTGTCGGATACCAGGCACGATGATGTGGAGTACTCTTGCGTTCCATTCACGGCCACTCCACCTACGCATTGTCGGATACCGAGCACGATGATGTGGAGTGCTGTTGGGCTCCATTCACGTCCACTCCACCTACGCAATTCGGATACCAGGCCCGATGATGTGGGGTGCTGTTGGGTCCCATTTACGTCCACTCCACCTGCGCATTGTCGGATACCGGGCACGATGATGTGGGGTGCTGTTGGGTTCCATTCACGTCCACTCCACCTACGCATTTTCGGATACCAGGCACGATGATGTGGAGTGTCCTTGCGTTCCATTCACGGCCACTCTACCTACGCATTGTCGGATACCAGGCACGATGATGTGGAGTGCTGTTGGGTTCTATTCACGTCCACTCCACCTACGCATTGTCGGATACCAGGCACGATAATGTGGAGTGCTCTTGCGTTCCATTCACGGCCACTCTACCTACGCATTGTCGGATACCAGGCACGATGATGTGGAGTGCTGTTGCGTTCCATTCACGTCCACTCCACCTACGCATTGTCGGATACCGGGCACGATGATGTGGAGTGCTGTTGGGTACCATTCACGTCCCCTCCACCTACGCATTGTCGGATACCAGGCCCGATGATGTGGGGTGCTGTTGCGTTCCATTCACGTCCACTCCACCTACGCATTGTCGGATACCGGGCACGATGATGTGGAGTGCTGTTGCGTACCATTCACGTCCACTCCACCTACGCATTGTCGGATACCAGGCCCGATGATGTGGAGTGCTGTTAGGTTCCATTCACGTCCACTCCACCTACGCATTGTCGGATACCAGGCACGATGATGTGGAGTGCTGTTGCGTTCCATTCACGTCCACTCCACCTACGCATTGTCGGATACCGGGCACGATGATGTGGAGTGCTGTTGGGTACCATTGACGTCCCCTCCACCTACGCATTGTCGGATACCAGGCCCGATGATGTGGGGTGCTGTTAGGTTCCATTCACGTCCACTCCACCTGCGCATTGTCGGATACCGGGCACGATGATGTGGAGTGCTGTTGGGTACCATTCACGTCCCCTCCACCTACGCATTGTCGGATACCAGGCCCGATGATGTGGGGTGCTGTTAGGTTCCATTCACGTCCACTCCACCTACGCATTGTCGGATACCGGGCACGATGATGTGGAGTGCTGTTGGGTACCATTCACGTCCCCTCCACCTACGCATTGTCGGATACCGGGCACGATGATGTGGGGTGCTGTTATGTTCCATTCACGTCCACTCCACCTACGCATTGTCGGATACCAGGCACGATTATTTTAGGCGCTGTTATGTTCCATTCACGTTCCCTCCACCTATGCATTGTCGGATACCAGGCACGATGATATGGAGTGCTGTTGGGTTCCATTCACGTTCCCTTTTCCTGCGCGTTGCCGGACATCGAGAACGCTGGTGAGGGGTGCTCTGGGGTTCCTGTCACGTTTCCATCTCCTACAAATTACAGAAACCGTGACCAGCCAGAAGTACATCACGGGCGGTGTGAAGGCTGAAGCGCTGCCACATCTGTGGACATTACCCGGTGTCATCTTTCAACAGGAAAATGTCCGACCACATGGGACGCGGACTGTCTTACAGATCCTGGATGACGGATATGTGCCACGTCTGTGCCACGGCTGATTTGTCGCCCACTGAACGAAGGTGCGATATGGTCGCTCGTCGACTGACCCATCAGGTTCTAACTGGCGGCGGAACTGTCATCCGCAGAGTGACATTCAGAATTCCTTGCAGTCGATGCCACGCTATGACCCGCTGTCGTCGTTCGTGGTGGGTTCACAAAGTATTGAGTGCTATGTGTTCCACATTACTAACCGTTCTGTACCTCTCATCACTGATGCCTTGTATGATGACTAATGCACCCTATAGATATCAATTCAACATCTTAGATTTTTTTTTTTTTTGTGATTTGCATTTTCAGCAGAGAGCAATACATTGGGTTGATGCATAAGTTCATTCCGTTCCTTTCACCGCACTACAGGAATGTATTACATAAGAAAGGAAAACGGAATCAATTAACAATGTATTGTTTACAACGGTGTCCCAATGTCTGGATAGGCTTGCAATGCCATTCTTCAAAAAACGTGCAGGTTTTGCTTCGAAGAAATCATCAAGGTAATTCTGGAGATCAACATCGTTGTTGAACGTTCTGCCACGGAGTGATTTCGACAGAATTCAAAACGGTTGATAGTCTGAAGGGGCGACATCTGAGGAATAAGCCGAATGTGGAAGGATCTCCCATTTCATGTCCTGAATAGCCATTTTAGTAATGTTTGCACAGTGAGGGTGTGCGTTATCTTGTTGGAAGACGACACCATGCAGCCGATGTGGCCATTTCTGCTAAATTGCTCCCTGTAGATGCGGAATTGCTCACAATAGAGTGCAGCGTTGATGATCCGATTCCTCGGCAGCATTTCACAGCGAATAATGCCTTCCATGTCCCATCAGACACAAAGCATGATTTTCCCAGGATGAAGGTCATGTTTTGGACGTGGTGTGGGTGTCCTGTTTAGGTTTAACCATTCCCTCCGATGCCTGAAATTCACGTACAGTCACCACTTTTCATCTCCAGTAACAATACGTGACAGAAAAGGTTTGTGTTGCTGAGAACATTCGCGATAACGGACGAGCAAGGAACCACGTATGGCAACACGCTGATTCTTCTTGTCCTTGGTGAGAGTGTGATGCACCCCGGTTTCAGGTATCGCACCACTGTGGTCTGATCACTGTCCATCTCAGGGGCGAATTAGGGTGTGTTTTGACGCTGATCTAAGTGGATGAGATGTCTCAAACGATCCTCATCAAAGTGAGATGGACGACCTGAGCGTGGAGGGTCGTTGAGGTCAACATTGCCACCTCGGAACCCCTCAAACGGTTTGTGGGCCGTCCTCGGATCAATAGCATCCTCCCAATACACAGCACAAATCTGTGGAGTAGCCTCGGCGGCTGTGGATCCCTTGTTAAACTCGTAGAGGAGCAGATGTCGGAAATGTTCATTCCTCTCTACTTGACACTCCATACTTCCTGAGCTGAAAACCAAAAAAACAGCCACAATCACACAACTCAATATGATTCAGATACACGATATTACTGGCTACAATTTGATATACACTGAAGAGCAATTCAATTAGAGACAACTGGCGTTATGCAAATGTGGCGCTGCGGGCGACCCTGTAAACGGAAACGACATGACGTATGCAGCGATCCGACAATATGAATCAGTAAGAGTCCGACGCAGTATGGGTAAGACGAAGAATCTATGCGAATTTGATCGTGGGCAAATTGTCAGGGCCCGAAAAATTGGGCCATTTCATCTCGAAAGTCGCGCAGGCACTGGGTTGTTTACGAACCACTCTGTCTCGGGTGCACCGTGAGTACATCGAATCCGGTAAAACCATCCCTGCAAGGGCCAACAGTGGACAACAGCGTGTGGATGAGCGGGGTCATCGTCGGCTAGCTCGCATTGTAACAGCGGACAGACGGGCCATAGTGCAAGAAATCACTCGGCAATTTAACGCTGGTGCACAAAAACGTGTAAGCAGCCACACCATCTAGAACCATCTCCTCGCTATGGAGTACAGAAGCCATCGTCCCACGAGGGTACCGCTGCTGACCGCATACCGCAGGGTGCAAAGATTAGCATGGGCGCGGGAATATCGCCACTGGACCCTAAACATGTGGAAAAATATTGCCTGGACAGATGAGTCGAGATTCACGTTGGTACATGCGGATGGCAGGGTACGAGTATGGCGCAAAATACATGAAGCGATGGATCCTTCTTGCCAGCAGGGTACTCTTCAAGCTGGTAGGGGTGGTATTCCCGTCTGGGGACTGTTTACGTGGACTGAAATGGAACCCCTGGTTCGTGTGACATCGTCCCTCACTAGTCAACGTTACCGGGATATCCTGGACGATCATTTGCTCCAGTTTGTGCGTCTTCAACATCCCACTGGGAACCTCATCCTTCCACAAGACAATGCACCTTGCCATCGCTCCCGTATTGTATCCGAATAATTGGATGAACACTCCACCGACGTGACCTCGTTTCCTTGACCAGCTAGAATACCTGACCTCAATCCCATCGAGCACATCTGTGATGCCGTCGAGAGAGATGTTCGGGGCTTTGACACCCCTCCATCAAATCTTCGTGAACTATGGGAGCTTGTTCAGGGGTCGTGGATCCGTATGGCTTCCCAACGCTTCCCGTCTCTTGTCGATTCCATGCCGAGACGAATCGCCGCCATCATCAGGGCGAAAGGTGGTGCTACACGTTACTAGACAGGTATCTCTAATTCAATTACTCTTCAGTGTACAACTTGTAACGTACCAGGCGATGTGACGTACCTGCCCGAAGGACGCACACGACATAAAGGCAGGTAGGAATCAGAATAAAACGTCCGTGTAGCTCAATTGGTAGAGTGACTTATTCCGGAATGAGGGGATCCGGGTTCGAATCCTGGCGTGGACAGAAATGAATGGAGAAATTTACTTCGTTATAAACTGGCCATCTGCACCATCACTGTACTGTCCATGGAAACACTCGTGAAATAAAACGGCATGAGCGTATGCATCAACCTAATATTATACTCAGACATACTCGCAATCTTAATGGATTTCATATCAGTAGCGGAATATATAATACAAGATAAATAATTCTCCAAACTGTTCGATAATCGTGAATCAAGAGGAGTTGTTTACTTACGTTTTGTGAGGCTTCACGTTTTGCATTGCCGCTTTTGACCACGTATTTACCTTCATATGGCAGCTGGCTGAATTACGCAATTCGAAAATATTATAACTTTTTATACCATAATATAACGCTAGATATATTATAATACATACGCAAGTTGTGACTACATTGAAAAGGTTGACGAAAAGGTAATCTCGCAGCTTCTGAATAAGGTAATTTAAACTAAAATCCATAAACCGCAATCCATTTTACTTGTACATGCATTAAATTACGAAAAGTTTGAGCTACATTTCGAACTTCACTTTGGATTTCGGAGAGAGAGGATGTGTTATATTAGCTTGAAATAAAGCTTGTCCATCTGATTAACTGGGTGTGTAGCGTTTATTAATTAGTCATCCATGTTTATACAGGGTGCTTAGGAAAGTCCCTTTAGCCTGAAATAACTTGCGAACGAAGAGAGGTACAGTTATGCAAGTGAGATAACGGTATAGTAGAGCGACTACGCCCAATCGAATGCAACCGATAGCAGCACCCCTAGTGGCGAAATGCGGAAGTTAGACATTGCAAATCGAAAACGAAAAGAGATAGAGCAAAATTTCCAATTACAAAGTTGTAGAGCATCAACTAATTACACTGCTGGACAATTGCTAAGGACGGATCATAAACGGCTATATAGCGCATAAAAACGTAAGTGTGGTTGGATGCCAAGTGAAATAAAATAATGTCAGAATGCCAGGACATTACAAGAAAGACAATTTATTGTGCTCTGAAATCCAGAAGGCTTTGGAACGTGTTCAAGGGACAAACAGGCCATTTTGTGCAGAATACGTAAACGTGAAAAAAATGCAATTACCGTCCGCAGGCTTTCCGGCGTAAGATGTCAATACGGGATATGGCCACCATGGAAGGCGATGCAAGATTCCACACGTAGTGTCATGCTTTTCACAACATTATCAAGTAGCTGTTGGGGTAATTTATCCCATTCATCTGTCAGTGCACGGATGAGGGTGTCCTTATTTATTGGAGGGCATTGGCAACCAACAAGACTCCTCCCCAAAGCATCCCACACATTTTCAATGAGATTCAGATCTGGAGAACGTGCTGGCCATACGAGGCGTTGAATATCATTGCTCTCAAGACATTCCTGGACAGCGACTGTCCGATGACATGTTGCGTTGTCGTCCATGAAAATGAATCTATCACCGACAGCACCACGGAACATAAGAACATGAGGTAGCAGAACATCACTAATGTATCGTTGGCCAGTCATAGTCCCAGTTGGAAGCACATAGAGGGACGTACGGCCATTGATCATGATGCCAGCCCATACCATAACACTACATGTCGGATATCGGTCTCTTTCCTGTATGTTTGCTGGACAATATGCAGTACCACTATCACGCCAGATCAGTTGTCGTCGACAATCAGACGATAGACTATATCTACTCTCATCTGAGAAGAGCACAGCAGACCAGTCGTTATCAGTCCAATTGCGATGTTGATGGCACCTTTGCAAACGGGCGGTACGGTGACGTCTGGACAATGGGATGCACACAACAGGACGGTGGGCGTATAGTCCTCCTTCATGCAAACGTCTGGCGACTGTTTTTCGGGAGATCCGCTTGCCAGTAGCAGCCATAAACTGTTTGCTACCTCACTATAGCTGTGCTGCGCCGGTGTCTTTTTGTTGATAGCACTATGTACCGATCTTCTGCAGGTGTCGTACTGCGAACACGACCTCCCCCGTGACGTTTGCTACACTCTCCATTTGTTTGAAATGATTTCCAAAGCCTTGAAACAACACTGTGGCTGACGTCGAACTCCCTGGCAACATCTGTTATTTTTCGCCCTTCTTCAATCTTGCCAATAATACAGCCACGCGTAAAATCATCTAGGTGATGTCGGGAAGACATACTGAAAATTGCAAGTTCGTCAATTGATTCTTTCCCTTTCAACTTTGCGTTTGAACAACAACGTTCAATACGCTTCAAATCCTTTATATCTCTTATCAGCGCTATGACGTCACGAACAAGTTCGGCAATCCAAAATTTGCATGCGCACAACACGTCTTACTGTATCCCGCACTTATGCTAATTTCCACATTTTTCTGCCTTCCATATTATGGTTGCTATCGTTGCTATTGTCATCCGTCCTTAGCAATTGTCCGGCAGTGTAGTACAAAACAACATTTTTGTCACACGGATAAGATAAATTGTAGCCTGAATACCCTAAAATGTCCGAAATCGATGCGCGACGATTCGAATCTGCATATTCACATTTCGCAAATGTAGCCGTATGCAAATGCAGATTGTGACGTTGGACCGTACCTACGATATAAAAACCAGTAGTAGGATGTACCCTGATCAGAAGTTTAGGTCTACGTATGCTGTGTGAGAAGGGCGAGCTTCACTCACTCCCAATATTGCCAGATGGTGTTTATTTACGGCGTATGCCAACGAAACGCGGCGCTAACTACACGGGAATATGCTGTTCGTTTTCTAGCTGGGCCACATCAAAGTGCGGTTACCATCGCAAGTGTAGTGAGACGGCTCAGGGAGACAGGAAGCACTAAAAATAGTTCTCGTTCTGGCAGACCAGTGGGTGCAGGTATGAGTATAATGGCAGAGGATATTTCGGCATATGCACTAGCCCATCCACAAAGCAGTACAAGAGATATCAGCAGGGCGAGTGGCTTAACACGGGGCTGTGTATGGCAAATACTGCATACTCATGGTGCACATCCCTATCGTGTCACTCCGCAGCAAGAACTGTTATCACGGGCCAAGGAGCGTCGATTTGATTGGTGCAACTGGGCGTTGATTAATGTTTTAGGTGACTCAGACTTTTTATCCAACATTATTTGGTCCGACGAGGCAGTGTTCTACCATACCGGATTACTAAACGCAACACAACGCCCACTACTGAGCGATGGAAAATACCTCGTGGGGACGATCCACCAGACATCAAGTGCGTTGGTCCATTAACGTGTGGTGCGGTACTTGGAAGAACCGCTTAGTGGGACCGGTGTTCTACGAAGGAGCATTAAACCGACAGAGATACCTCCGACTATTACAGGATATCATAACTGACTTTTTATATGACATTCCCCTGTCCGCATTACGTTCCTTGTGGTTCCAACATGACGGTGCCCCTGCACACCAGCCAGTAGCAGTGCGACGCTTTCTCATAGATTGTTTTGGGCAACGAATCATTGAGTATGGTGGTGCTGTTGAGTGGCCTCCACGATCGCCGGACCTCACTCCGTTGGATTTCCTCCTCTGGGGTTACGTAAAAAATTAGATGTATGCAACAGCGCCTACAAGTCTGCTGGATCTACGTCGTCGTGTTACAGATGCTTGCAATAGTGTGACACCTTCCTTGCTGAGGAATGTGCATGCCGAGTTACTTTTACGAATACAAATGTGTATCGTGGGAAATGGCGAACACTTCGAACATACTCGGCATTAACGTTTTATCACTGTGTGCCAGTTTGCCTTTTTTGTTTTGGTTTTGTCTGACGTCATCAAGCTGTATTGACATAAGTACGCATTTATGCAATAAATTGTGTGTATTTGCTCATACCTATGCCTGTTCTCTTCAAACGTTCACACAAAAGGTCGTGCATTGATTTCGGACAGCTTAGGGTATTCAGGCGACATTTTATCTTATCCGTGTGAAACAAATGTCGTTTTGTGCTAATCAATTGTGATGCTCTACAACTCTGTAATTGGAAAGTTTGCTCTATCTCTTTTCGTGTTCGATTTGAAATGACTAACTTCCGCATTTCGCCACTAGGAGCGCTGCTATTGGTTGCATTCGATCGGGTGTAGTCGCTTTACTATACCGTTATCTCACTTGCATAACTGTTCGCAAGTTATTTCAGGCTAAAGGGACTTTCCTATGCACCCTGTATATGTGTCTATAGAAATTCGGCTTAAGATGCAGTATAATGATTGAAAAGTGGATCGAATCAGTTTTAAGTGGAGAAGCAAGCGTGGACATGAGTTGTGGACTGAGGTTTCAGGTTCTATTAGCAAAGTAAATTACATTAACGCTGCTAAAAGAGCTAAATGAATTTATGCTTGAAACAGCGGCTGGCAAACTATTTGACAATTTATAAATCCCTTGGCGCAGTCGCTGATCATAAGTAAGCCGCAATTTATCCAGTTCGCATTCAAAATTGTTGTTAAAGTTTATTCCCCAGGCATGGTTTTGGAAAATGTGGAAGTTTAAAGCTCCTGCAGCGGAATAGCATTATGCATCATACAACATCCGAGAAATATCGAAGAACACATTTTGTGTGGCTGTTCCAAGGAGAGAAAGAGAGATAGAGATAGAGAGAGAGAGAGAGAGAGAGAAAAGAAGAGAAGAGAAGAATTGATTGCCCAAGTATTTTTGATGTCACACACACAACAGGTATGATATTTTTCAACCAATTCAAAAATACAAGGACACAATATTAAAGTTACTAGAGTAGATTTGCGCTGGGGTTGCTTGTCATGGCCAGCTGTGATGTAACTGTAGAAAGAGTTGCAACATAAAATAATTTATTCCAGCTACACACTATGAGTACTGTTTTATTACTCATAAGGGCTGCACCAAGAACGCAACACCAATTTACATTGCTGGATACACCCTGATTTTGCCTCTAATTTCCTTATTTAGGAGTAACTATCATAAAAGTATATATACACTGCCGGACAATTGCTAAGGACGGATGACAATAGCAACGATAGCAACCATAAAATGGAAGGTAGGAAAATGTGGAAATTAGCATAAGTGCGGGATACAGTAAGACGTGTTGTGCGTATGCAAATTTTGGATTGCCGAACTTGTTCGTGACGTCAGAGCGCTGATAAGAGATATAAAGGATTTGACGCGTATTGACCGTTGTTGTTCAAACGCAAAGTTGAAAGGGAAAGAATCAATTGACGAACTTGCAATTTTCGGTATGTCTTCCCGACATCACCTAGATGATTTTAGGCGTGGCCGTATTATTGGCAAGATTGAAGAAGTGCGAAAAATAACAGATGTTGCAAGGGAGTTCGACGTCAGCCACAGTGTTGTTTCAAGGCTTTGGAAATCATTTCAAACAAATGGAGAGTGTAGCAAACGTCACGGGGGAGGTCGTGTTCGCAGTACGACACCTGCAGAAGATCGGTACATAGTGCTATCAACAAAAAGACACTGGCGCAGCACAGCTAGTGAGGTAGCAAATCAGTTTATGGCTGCTACTGGCAAGCGGATCTCCCGAAAAACTGTCGCCAGACGTTTGCATGAAGGAGGACTATACGCCCGCCGTCCAGTTGTGTGCATCCCATGGTCCAGACGTCACCGTACCGCCCGTTTGCAATGGTGCCATCAACATCGCAATTGGACTGATAACGACTGGTCTGCTGTCCTCTTCTCAGATGAGAGTAGATACAGTCTATCGTCTGATTGTCGACGACAACTGATCTGGCGTGATAGTGGTACTGCATATTGTCCAGCAAACATACAGGAAAGGGACCGATATCCGACATGCAGTGTCATGGTATGGGCTGGCATCATGATCAATGGCCGTACGTCCCTCTATGTGCTTCCAACTGGGACTATGACTGGCCAACGATACATTAATGATGTTCTGCTACCTCATGTTCGCATGTTCCGTGGTGCTGTCGGTGATAGATTCATTTTCATGGACGACAACGCAACATGTCATCGAACAGTCGCTGTCCAGGAGTGTCTTGAGAGCGAGGATATTCAACGTCTCGTATGGCCAGCGCGTTCTCCAGATCTGAATCCCATTGAAAATGTGTGGGATGCTTTGGGGAGGAGTCTTGCTGGTCGCCAATGCGCTCCAATAAACAAGGACACCCTCACCCGTACACTGACAGAGGAATGGGATAAATTACGCCAACAGCTGCTTGATAATGTTGTGCAAAGCATGACACGACGTGTGGAATCTTGCATCGCCCTCCATGGTGGCCATATCCCGTATTAACATCTTACGCCGGAACGCCTGCGGACGGTAATTGCATTTTTTTCACGTTTACGTATTCTGCACAAAATGGCCTGTTTGTCCCTTGAACAAGTTCCAAAGCCTTCTGGATTTCCGAGCACAATAAATTGTCTTTCTTGTAATGTTCTGGCATTCTGACATTATTTTATTTCACTTAGAATCCAACCACTCTTACTTTTTTATGCGCTATATAGCCGTTTATGATCCGTCCTTAGCAATTGTCCAGCAGTGTATATACTGTACTGACACACATTCGTGATCATTCTTTAATCCGCTCGGAAGAGTTCTCAACTTTCACTCAGTGTTTGTGCATCGGTAAAAAAGTACAATAATTTATTTTTTGTTTCGGGGTCTCAAGAGGGATATGAACAGCTCGTGAGGTAACACCCGGTCCAGTGGTTTCCGATTGATTTCCTAATTCCTTGCTTGATATATTCTGTTCAAGTTAAATATAGGTATCGGTTACCACAAGATCTAATCCATCACCCGCAAAATCTTCATTTCTTGAAAAAGCATTGTACATCAGTTTTGTTTTTTGGAAGTTCATTTTGAATTCCACTTCTTTACTCTTACCAGCAAGTTTCTGGATCATATTCTGCAGCACTGAAGGGGTGGTTGGAAAACTGATTCCACTATCAGCAAAACGAAGGTAATTTAAATAATCTCCATTAACCTTTATTCCCTTGTTTTCCCAGTTAAATGATTGAAAGACACTTTGAAATGTGGCATTAAAGAGTTTCAGACATATATTGTCACCTTGTCTCACTTCCTTTCCAATTTTTATTGGAGCTGTATCCTCAAACAATCGAACCTATGCACTTGCATTTTCATAGATGTTATTAATAATGCTAATATAAGCATCTTCAGTACCACAGGAGTGGAAAGCTATCGTAACTGCTGATGGTTTCACGGAATCAAAGACTTTTTCGTAATCAATAAAAACCATGCATAATGAGAGTTCATATTCCCTCGTTCTTTCAGTTAGTTTTCTCAGTACATAAATATGATCTATGGTGCTGTAGCCACTCCTGAATCCAGCTGGCTCTTTTGGTTGAGTCATGCCCAGTGTTACCTTCACGCGTTCTGAAAAAAACTTAGTGAAGATATAGTTCCTGAGATCGCAGTTAACCTATAGTTCGTGAAATCCTCAATGTCACATTTTTTATGTAGAAGAAGGATAGAAGGATCATTGTAGCATTGTTCCAGTCCTCAGGAATCGAATAATGTTTTCACTGAAAACTTTGGCGAGTGTAGTTTCTACTTCTCCGCTTGTTTCTTGTATAATATCCACGGTAATTTCATCTTCTCCTGGAGCTATTCCCCGTTTCACACACACACACACACACACACACACACACACACACATGGTGCTTAATAAATACACTGCTCTAGAAAAATATTCAGGATGTAAAGTAAGAAAGCCAGGCGAATTCGGAAACTATCAATGAATCATGAGTTCAGTAGTTAGTGTTATGGGATTCATTTTAAGAAAAGTTATGGAGTTCACAGTGTATCGATATAACCTATCCTGGATACACAACCACCGGACACAAAAGAAAGATACTAGGAGCACAAAGGGTAGATGTATGATAAAGATTGCTCAGTGACAAAGCGTTACGATATGGCCATCTCACTTAATTAAAAGAAATAATGTGTTTACTACTGTGCAAAAATCTGACTCTGAAGTAAAATTATCACCAATGTAAATTAAATCAAAGTACCTTCATTGTTACCTTGTGAAAGAAGTAGGTCCTTTGTTTTTAAGAAATTGAGTGAAATTGAAAGAAGCTCATATAACGCCCAGAGATAATAATTGCCTCTCAATAGTGTTAACATGTTGTTTTCCAGTAGTAGTCAGGTGCAGTGTTTTGTAATCAGAAGTTGAAGGAGTAATATTTGCTACATTTTTGTTTTCTTTTTTTATTAAAGAAATGTTGTGTTTGTAAATAAATGCAGGCAACAGCCTTTCCAAAATATCATCTTATGAGTTGGCACATGAATAGAGTATGTGTTTTTCATAATTTCTGAATACAGCTCTCAAAACCCACAACTCTGACTGTGGTGTTTGGAAACGACTCCTGGTGACTGTTACTTGTGGCCACATTGTAAAATGTCCTAACCACATTCTTCTTCTCGGTTACTCAGTCCAAGGACTGGTTGTTCAGTAGATGTACTCTGTCTCTCCATTCCTCTCTATTCTCCATTCTTTTTCTTGGTTACTCAATCCGAGGAGTGGTTGTTCAGTAGATGTACTCTGTCTTTCCATTCCTCTCTATTATCTATTCTTCTTCTTGGTTACTCAGTCCAAGGACTGGCTGTTCAGTAGATGTACTCTGTCTCTCCATTCCTCTCTATTCTCCATTCTTCTTGGTTACCCAGTCCAAGGACTGGTTGTTCAGTAGATGTACTCTGTCTCTCCATTCCTCTCTATTCTCTATTCTTCTTCTTGGTTACTCAGTTCAAGGATTGGTTGTTCAGTAGATGTACTCTGTCTCTCCATTCCTCTCTATTCTCCGCCATTCTCTTCACGTATGCCCTAGTATTAGTGTCTTGGAGTAACTGTGCTTCAAAACCATTCCTCGGCCGTCCTCTTCCTCTCTTGCCTTGAATTTTCCCTTCCAAAACTTTCAGAACCGGGCCTCTACGGCGCAATGTGTGTCCCATCTACACCATTCTTCTTCTCTTTAACATGTTGATGAGATTCTTTGGTTCTCCCACTCTCTCCAGGACCTCATTATTTGTCTTTCTATCGAGCCAACTTATTCTCTCCATTCTTCTATAGCTCCCCATCTCAAATGCCTCCAGTCTTTTCCGTTCCCTCTTGGTCAATGTCCATGTCTCAGAACCGTAGAGAGCTACTGGCCAAACATATGCCTTTAAAATGATCTTCCTCAGTTTTGGATCTATATTTTTGGTTGTCAGTAGTCTTTGATTCTCTCTAAAACCCGTTTTTGGCACCCCCAGTCACATTCTAATTTCCTTTTCACATCTCGCATCTTCAGTAATAATTTTACCCAAATAGCGAAATGATTTAACTTGTTCAATGTATTGTCCTTCAATTATAAGGAAAGCCTGTTTTGGATCCTTACCTATTACCATTAGTTTTGTCTTATTCTTACTTTTATTTATCTTCATTCCATAGATATCCGCATTTTTGTGTATTTTTGACATCATGCGCTGTAATGATTTGGCTGATCCTGAAGCAATTGCCTGGTCATCAGCAAACTTAAAGGCACGAATTCTCTCCCCATTAACCCAAACTACATTACTGGAGCTCCACAAGGCCTGATCCATCATGACTTCGGCATAAATACCAATACGCCTGCTGACAACAGGCATCCCTGCCTTACACCTTTATTTATTGGGACTGGATCAGTCATTCCCTCATGAAATTGATATCAATGCTTCCTGATTTACATAGAGATTTTTGATAAGCTGGATACTGGTATCATCCATGCCGAGTCTCTCTAGGATTGGAAAAAGTTTTGTCTGAGGCCTTCCAACCACATAAAACATCATAATATTTACACGTGTACACTAACAACTATTTTTATTGAGCTATAGTGTAACACATTGTTTACACCTGTACCACAAAATACTATTCTTACAATTTTTTCAGGTGATTGACAGTTCATCAACAATCACACACAATATTTTATAACAAGTCAAAATAAACAAAAAGAAATTCAATAGCTATGCTAACTTGCTCTCAATGACCTCCATTACACAAGAGACACTGCGCTACATTGGGGAGATTTCACGAAATATGAGTGGAGACAGCTCCTCTGATATGGAAGAGGGTGTTATGATGGAGTTGATGAAATCCCATGCACTTAATATTGATGATCGGACAGACATGACCGAGGAACTAAAGGAGAAGAAGCTGAGGAAATTAAAGATTTGAGGATGAAGAGATTGGCATAAATATATTCGCAGTTGGATAACAACAGTGAGCAACACTTATTGATGAAGACCCAAATTTCGTGATAAGTCTGCTGTTCACAAGCTCGAAAGAAGAAAGGAAAAACATGAGCTCCGAAAAGAAAACTGACAAGGCTGACCAGTATGTTGCAGTGCCTCAAACCACGGTCTTCCTTTCCTGTTCTAAGTCATTCCGTACTCAATCCACGGTGTTCTCTCCTGTTCCAATTGATTCTGTACTCAAAATACTGTCTTCCTCTCCTGTTACAACTGATTCTGTACTAAAACCACGGTCTTCCTTTCCTGTTTCCTGTTCCAACTGATTCTGCACTCAAACAACTGTCTTCCTGTCCTGTTCCAACTGATTATGTACTCTAACCACGGTCTTACTCTCATGTTCCAACTGATTCTGTACCAGGACCATACTCTCATGTTCCAACTGATTCTGATCCATAGCCTTCCTGGAAGTGAATGTAGATAATCTTCAACAAAAGGTTATTTGACGTCGTATTGTCCCAGGTGATGAAAAACGGATATTCCTATGTTTTCCTGCCACTGCAAACCAGTGGCTGAAGCTGCGCCAGGAAACTCAGCCAGTAGTGCAAAGAGGACGGGTTGAGAGAAGAGTCATGTTCTGCATTTGGTGGAGTTGTGAAGATCCTCTTCACTGGCAACTCGTGCCCAATGGCCAAGCTGTAGACGGGAAACATTATGCCGAGCAACTGCAGCGGGTCTTTGATCTTCCGCGCCAACAGTATATAGAGTTCAACAGGAAGTTGGCGTTGCTGCAAACAGATAATACCCCAAGTCACACTTTCAGAATAGTCCACCAAAAACCACAGGATTAGGAAGCCTTCCCCATTCTCCATACAGTCTATATTTTGACCCATTTGATTACCACTTGTTTTTTCCATGGCCTATTCCTACAAGGACATCACTTGACTTTAGTGATGCATGTGGAATCTAGCAACAGAGACTTTCTGACCCTCGAAACCTTCCGAGTGGTACAGCCAGGGGATCGTGCCTCTGGTGGAACAATGGCAAAAGACAATAGAACAACCGACCTGATTTGCAGAATGAGGTGAGCATATATGGCTTTCTTCCATCATTAAATTTTTTATACTTTGCAGAATTAGGTGAGCATGTATGGCTTTCTTCCATCATTAATTTTATACTTTGCAGAATGAGGTGAGCATGTATGGCTTTCTTCGATCATTAAATTTTTTGCAGAATGAGGTGGGCATGTAGAGTTTTTTTCCATCATTAAAATTTTTATGCTATGCAGAATGAGGTGAGCATGTATGGCTTTCTTCCATCATTAATTTTATACTTTGCAGAATGAGGTGAGCACGTATGGCTTTCTTCGATCATTAAGTTATTTGCAGAATGAGGTGGTCATGTAGAGTTTTTTTCCATCATTAAATTTTTATGCTATGCAGAATGAGGTGAGCATGTGTGGCTTTCTTCGATCGTTTAAAATTTTTATACTTTGCAGAATGAGGTGAGCATGTATGGCTTTCTTCCATCATTAATTTTATACTTTGCAGAATGAGGTGAGCATGTATGGCTTTCTTCCATCATTAATTTTATACTTTGCAGAATGAGGTGAGCATGTATGGCTTTCTTCCATCATTAATTTTATACTTTGCAGAATGAGGTGAGCATGTATGGCTTTCTTCGATCATTAAATTTTTTGCAGAATGAGGTGGGCATGTAGAGTTTTTTTCCATCATTAAATTTTTTATGCTTTGCAGAATGAGGTGAGCACGTGTGGCTTTCTTCGATCGTTTAAAATTTTTATACTTTGCAGAATGAGGTGAGCATTCTGCAAAGTATAAAAATTTTGTATGGCTTTCTTCCATAATTAATTTTATACTTTGCAGAATGAGATGAGCATGTATGGCTTTCCTTCATCATTAATTTTTTTAGTTGTGAACGGGACGAACTTTTGACTTACCCTGGTATAACGACCTACTGATTTCCCATGAATATGAGGGGGCAAAACTGTAATGATCAGGAACTGTAGAACGCAAGCCTACTTCGGTTTAATGTTTCCGTGCAAACATTTGCAATGTAGTGCCTCCCGACCTAATTTGCTATTCGAGAAGAACTCGTGCAGTTCATTATTATAGAGTCGCGAGGTTCGTTCATATTGGTAGGCATTTAAATGTGTTTTATCTGTACCTACTACAAAGATATTCTTCGGAACGTGAATAACAAATGCATGCAAAACTAAATTCCCAAAGCTTCCTGATGAATGAATTTCTTACATATGAAAGCTCGTTGGGGGATTTTTGAAGCTCCAGATTTTAACGAGAATACTGGTGCGTCCAACAGATCTTCATTCTCTGTGAGAATCTCAGAAATTTATCGGCCATTATTTTCATGAAAATTATGCTGTTGATGAAGCTGGTGTCTTAAATAATTTGGAATATCATCCGCATTCCTGATAGGGTAAAGATTTTTCGGCACTAAGCAACATGATAATGCAAAACACGAGAAGACAAAAGAGAGAGTGAGATAGAGAGAGGAAAAAACAGGGAAGAAAAGAGATCAAGCGCCAATGGATAGTAACGCACTGTCGCCATTTATCTATCGTTATTCATCGCAAAGAGCTATCGATTAGCTTTTAACAACTACCTCTCTATCTGCCTGAGTGCGGAGCAGCGCTAATTTGCAATTTGTCAAAAGATTCTCGAAGCGGGCCTGGCATCTCGGCGATAAACACACTTTTCGCCTCTCGCTTGTTACGCATTTTGACGTTAATCGTAGCGCTAATAAAGAAACGATATCTAAACAAGATCTTGATTTTATTGCCTAATGGAATCTGAGAAAAAAAAAACCCTTTTTTTTCCGCTTAGTTATCATCTTCTCTCACGTTTTTCATGGCGCAAATAAAAATCATTAATTAAAGCGAACAAAATGCTCTGCGTTTCTGATGGTAATCTGGAGCAATTCTTTTCGCCTGGTGGAAGTACGTGATGCTTAGCAAAATAAGTGAGTGAAACTCATGCATATGCATGAACTAAAATAGCACTCTCTGTCTTGTGTAGGACTTCTCACAAAAAGTGACCGCGTGTCATAATTAAAAATGATAAAGGAAAAATCATGAATATAAAATCTGGCCTTTGTCAAGTCTTGGTAACTATGATAAAAATAAAGTACGTTTTCATGGAAACGGGTTAACTAAATGTTAGTACCTACATACTGGCGTTATACAGCCTGATCTAAGATGAAATTAGGTACTCAAAGCAAATTACGTGGGTAAAAGGAGACAACAACAAAAAAACTGAGATTTACAGAAGAAAGTGATGTTTGGAAATAAAATAATATATTTGAATACTTATGAGATATACACTATCTACCAACAAGTAATTGGACACCTGTGATACCAAAAGAAAACGAAGTTTATTCACCTTCAATAAGTTGGTGGAGCCTCCACGAGCGGCGATTACAGCTGCGATCCTCCGGGGCATACTCTCAAACAGGCGTTGTACGACGGCTAGCGGTATTTTCTTGCACTCGGCTTGAGGAAGACAGGTCAGTTCTTTCACCGATTTCGGACGGTGGGGGCACTCCTTACGTCGACGCTCCAACTCGTCCCAGAGGTGCTCGATAGGATTAAGGTCCGGGCTCTGCGCAGGCCAGTCCATTCGATTAACCCCATTGTCACCATACCAAGCCATGGTGGACCTCGCAACATGACAGGTGGCATTGTCATCCTGAAAGTAACATGGGTCCACCCCGTACTACTGCCGCAACGTAGGAAGCGCATGGTCATCCAAATTGGTGAAGTAGTTCTCGACGTTAAGTCTACCAGGAATTGTGACCAAGCCTCCCTTGCCATACCAGGAAAAACACCCTCATAGCATAATTCCACCGCCACCGAACTTCACAGTTGGCACAATACATTCCGGCTGGAGGCGTTCTCCAGGCAGACGCCAAACCTAGACCATGTTATACGAACGGTAGAGGGTGAACCTTGATTCGTCGCTTCAGAGAACCTGTTTCCACTGTTCAACGGTCCACTGTCGACGTTCTTTGCACCACGTTAGTCGAGCAGCGCTATTGGGCTTGGTGATCAAAGGCTTGTGGGCTGCAGCACGTCCATGATAACCGAGCAGATGGGCTTCCTTACGGATGGTATTCATCAAACGAACACTCCCGGATGCCTGTTGAAACTCTTCTCGGATGTGGCCCATCGATTTGGGGCGGTTCTTCCGAATTTCTCTGGCCAGCACCTGTCGGTCTCTAACTCCCAGTTTTGTGTGTCTGCCGGGTCGGAGCACATTCCGATAGTCACCTCTCATCTTCCACTTGCCAATCACGTAGGCCACTGTCGATTTTGGGTACTTCAACTCGCTGGATATGTCACGTATGGATCGGCCATTTCTGTGATACCCAACGATAACACCTTTCTCGAAATCAGAGAGCTCCGAACTGCGTTGCACTGGTTGCGTTGTTGTTTCCCACACGATATTTAACGGCGGCGGCCGTGACATATATCAGGACCGCAGATATCGTCGATTGCAGGGGTGTCCAATTACTTGTTGGTAGATAGTGTATAATAAATCGGTGTCTTACAACAGAGTCATCCGTGCACAAAGCTTTTCAAGGTACTAAATATTTCTAAGTTCCAGAAGCACCAGTGCAACGAAGCGTATTTAACGAGTTGCCATATCACCGACTATTTTATGCTGAGTGAACCACTTCCTAGACGGTATTCGGTATACAGATGAACGATAGAACTGCAATCTCTTAAGGAACAACCTGAAAATTTACCGAATTTGCATATTTTTTCCAAAAACTTGTGACGCTCTGCAAAGGGAAAGCACGTGTCAAGATGACAAATCTGTAGCGATACGTTCTGTCAGTGCAGCTTAGTTAGTTAGAGCACTTCACTCCGTAGCGAGGGAACACGGGTTCGATCTCCGTCACTGACAAACTCCTGTTTTCACATTGGCGGCCGAACGTAAAAGTGGATGTTAGGACGGAGATAATATGACGTACTACAGATCTAAAGCACGTGTCAAGACGACAAATATGCAGCAATACATTCTGCCCGTGTAGCTTAGTTGGGAGAGCAACTTACTCCGGAGTGAGGGAGATCTGGTTCGCTCTCGTCACGGACAAATTTGTGTTTTCACAAACTATATATCATCATCATCATCATTATCAACTCTTATCAATTCACTGCTAGATGAAGATCTCTCAACGTTTATTTCGCCGCCCCGGTGGCGCAGTGGTCTAAGGCGCTGGCCTCTGATCATTCGTCCGTAAGGGGTCCTGGTTCGAATCCCGGTAAGGCATGGATGTTGTGTTTGTCTTACGGCACTGGCTCTCTCCCTTCCCTGAACCAGTGACCCTAAATTAGGGACAGGCGACTGCTTATAGCCCATTGAGTTGCTCACGGTGGTCGATAAACCTCCAATCAAAAAAACAAACAAAAAGAAACGTTTATTTCTCAATTTTCAGTCTTGAGTCAGTCTCTCCGTGTCGTTACAACATGCTTCCGAATTTCATGCACCCATCTCCAACACGGTCTTCTGGATCTTTCTCTGTCCCTTGAAATGCAGTGAAGTATTTCAGTTGTCCAACTGTGGTCAGTTCTTCTAGCAATATACCTTGCCTATTGCCAGGCATATTGCTAGAAGAACTGAATAAAACTGGTTCTTCCAGCAATATGCCTTGCAATTTCAAGGATTTTATCTTGATCACGATATTACGTTGTGGCCGCCCCGGTGGCGCAGTGGTCTAAGGCGCTGGCCTCTGATCATTCGTCCGTGAGGGGTCCGGGTTCGAATCCCGGTCAGGCATGGATGTTGTGTTTGTCTTACGGCGCTGGCTCTCTCCCTTCCCTGGAACCAGTGACCCTAAATTAGGGACGGGCGACTGCTTATAGCCCATTGAGTTGCTCACGGTGGTCGTTAAACCTCCAATCAAAAAAAATATATATATATCACGTTGTGTTGCTGGGCCATTACCATTTCAGAGACTTAATTTGATCAACTCCCGTAATTTTACTGATCCATGCGTTTTTTTCTTATCCTTCCTGGCTATTCCAAGTACTAAGAAAAGCATGCACCCCTACATGCTTTTTTTAGTAGCTTGCACACTCTGAATATCCTTCTTAGTTAAGATTCAGGTCAGAACTAGAAGGAAGGATTGGTTAAAAGCTGAACCACTTTTCTTTTAAGATATAAAGGTAAATTGCTGATGAAATGATGGAACCTGTACCTTTTGCAAACAATATATACACTTTTCGACGTAGAAATTGTCCCACCCACAAATAATGATGATAGAGGAAGGAAATTGAACTTTCAAATATCAATACATAAGGGCTTACCTTGATTTTATTTTCAGCCACGTACAGTGTTTATGAGATGAGATAATGCAGCACGCATTATCTCATCTGATAAGCGCGCATTATCTCATCTGATATCAGATGAGATAATACGGTACGCTTCAGTAAGTGGCTGTATCGCCACGAGCGACAATACAGGCAACAATAGGGAGTAGCAATGAGTGACACATTCGCCGGATATCGTCCTGAGGAATGGAACACAAAGCATGGTTGACTTGCTCTCATAATTCATCAAGATCGTACTCAGGCGATTCTATTCCAGACGACATCAAATGTGGTCCCACAGGTTTTCGATTGGGGGTAACTCGGGGGATCTTGCTGGCAATGGCAGTGTTCAAAGATATTGCAAACGTTCTCTGGAGACCCGAGCGGTGTGTACACGGGCGTTTTCTTGCTTTAAAACCAGCTGCTGTAGGCAATTCAGGAACGGTATCAAAATGGGCTGCAAAACCTCGCTCACGTATCGTGCGGCTGTCAGTGTTCCCCTGATGCGGACAAGAGGTGACCTGCTGTCATGCGTAATAGCTCCCCATATGATAACGCCTGGCCCGACGGGCGGAATGGCGGTCGCGAACGAAACTGGAATCCGTCTACTTAATAGGGTGTCGCCCGACACGGATCCGTCGATCGTCAGCACACAGACAGTAACGAGATTCTTCACTGAAGACCACAATGGTCCATTCGTGACCACAATTCGCATGACTTCGGCACCAAGCCAGACGAACGCTTCGATGGCTGGCCGTCAATGGCAGTTGGCGTAATGGTTGCCTTCTACGCAGGTTTGCCACATGTAGCCTTCGGTTTGCAGTTCGGGTCGTTATGGCGACATCTATGGTCAATGACACAGCACGTCGAACATTGGTTGCAAAGCTTTCTGGTGACGAACGAGCGTGTCGAACAATCCGCCTGTCAAGGCGTGCTGACGTCTATCGGACTGCACCACTGCCGCTCATATCTCGAATGGGTACACCCGCCATGCGAATTTGTGTGATTTAAAAATATATTTCAGCACAGGATGTCATTTACTTTGTGGAGCATTTAAGGTTAGTATTTGAGGAGTTTTATAGTTCACAGTTCTGTCGGAAGAGGATATTTCTGGACTTCTGTTCACAACTGTATTTCCGATTCTAAAAATTCTTTTTTTCCTGTATGGTATTCGCTACAATAGAAATGTGGAACATTATCTTCTTTATAAACGGTCGAGTCACATTACTGTGACCACCAGCTAATATCCAGAGCAACAGCCGTGTGCAGCGCGGCCAGCAGCTAGACGAGCTGGGCGTGACTCAATAAGCTGCTGGAAGGTGTTCACAGGTATGTGGAGCCATGCTGTCAGCAGTGCATCTAACAGCTTCTGGAGGGTGCGTGGTGGAACATTCATAAAGCGAAAGACACAATCAAGGTGGAACCACAGAGGCCCAACTGAGCTTAAGTCTGGGGAATTAGAGGGCCAGCAAAGTACTTTGAAGGTTTCGTCGTGCTTTTACAACCACTCGCGGATATTTTTAGCTATGTGACACGTCGCATTCTTGTCCTGGAAGATTCCTCCCTAGGGAAGACAAGCAGCATGTATGGAGTGTACGTTCTCTGCAAGGATTGGTTCACAACGAATTCGGTCCATAGCACCTTCAACAGGCATGAATGGACTCAGGGAATACCACGAAAATATTTCCCAGACCATAACGCTGCCCCCGCCAGCTTGTGTTTTTTCAGAAATAGTTGAAGAGCATTTGTTCTCCGGTATTTCTTGCTTTATGCGCCAACATCCATGCATGATAAATTAATGGCGTGCTGTCTCAGTACGATGTCATCAAACCACCATCCCCAATTGTACAATAAAAACTTTATTTACAATAAAAGATATGATTTAAAAATATTTAAAAGGGCAAGATCTTTCGGGGCTACAATAGCACCCGTCCTCGGGCCACCCAACAGTGCCACAGAGCACTCGAAAGCACCAGAATATATAACCAGTCCCCCAAGGAGACCCACAATGCATTTGTTCAAAACACAGGTGATGGCAATTGAGAAAAACAGCAAAACAGAAAGTAATACAAATAATACAGTTGATTAATTAAGTAAGGTCCTCTTCTTCAGTAGGTTGAAAAGAAGAAGTAATTATTTTTCTCCATTGTCTAGGAACAAAAACAGGTAAATCCAAGTTACAACAGGTAGTACCATAAGAAATAATATACAGACTCTCTGTAAAAAAGACGGTTTGTTTGTTAACTATGGAGGAAAGTACTATTGTATTAGGCCAATCGGGAGAATAACCTCCTTGGCGAACAGCTGTAGTAAATGATGTAGAAATGGAGTCAGTTCGAAGTGCATATTTGTATTCTGACAATCTAATGTTCAGACTTCTAAGGGTAGAACCTATGTAGTATTTAATATCATCGATAGAGGCCGTGGGAAGCACTGGGATACGATATATTCCTGCTTTATTCAAAGTTGCGACTGGATCTCGGTCATTACGTATGGTTGAAAAAATGTTTTTGGTAGAAATTCCAAATTTAATATTGTATTTATGACATGCTTTCCGCAATATGGAAACCACGGAAGGGATGAAGTCAACTTTACCAACGTATATAGGAGATACGACCTCCGTTGACAACGTCGTAAATCTTAGTCTTTGAAATTTCTGTAGAAGTTCCCGAAAGAAGCAGGCGGAATATCCAAATGATATGGCCAAGTTCTGTATGAAAACTAGTTCGTCCTGACGAATCTGACTGGTTGAGGAATGAGTAAACGCACGTTTTTTAAAAAACGTAAAACTGAAGCTTTATGTTCGGGGGGGGGGGGGAAGAAACAAAAGGTATAAGACAAGGTATGAAGGTCGGTTTTCTATAGACAGATAATTTGATAAGATTGGATGTCAAGTCACGAGTCAATAAGATGTCCAGGAAGGGGTAATATACCATTTTGTTCAAGTTCCATAGTGAAGGTGATAGTAGGATATTAGTTGGAAAGACAGGTGGTAAATTCGTTCAGAAGTAACATGGAGGCCAGAAGACCAACATATCATCCACGGAACTTAAGAGGAGTGCCGGTTGGTACGTGAATTGTCTTAGTACTTTTTCTTCGAATGACTGCAGTAAAATTTCCGCCAGAACAGGGGAGACCCCATTGGTGCCCCCTCCATTTGTTGGTAGAATTTGCCATCAAATTTGAAATAAGATCGTTTTGGAACCAATTTCAAAGCAGAAACGATTGCATCAACCTCCAATGGGGTGATTGAGTAATCAGCAAGTAATTTCCCTTCAATAATCGAATGGACTACTTCAAGTGGAACGCTTGGAAACAGAGACACCACATCAAGGGAAGCCATAACAAATGAGTTTCCCTTGTGATCAAAAGATTTTATTCGTGTTAATGCCTGGGTAGAACTGTTGATAGATACTGATGAATTTGTAGTAAGTGGTTTTAGGTAAGTTGCTAAAGCTCTCTCCAATATACGGGTGGGGCTGGCATACCCCGAAATCAACAGTCTGAGGGAGCGGTCAGGCTTGTGGGTTTTGATTTTACCAAACAACTCCCGGACTCTTGTACCAACAGGAGATTTCATTTTGGTAGACATGGACGTAGGCAAGAGACCCCGGTTTCTGAGTTTGCTTAACTCAGCGACAGTCGCATTTGTCGGGTCAGAGCGGAGTACTCGATGTGGAATCAAAGCTATAGCTTGGTACATCTTATTGTTGTAATCTTTGCGATCTAATAAGATAATTTGCTGGGACTTGTCAGCACTGATGATTGAGAGGTCCGGGTTTCGAGAAAGTTGTAATAATTAGTTGCGTTCATATTTTAAAATTGAAGAGGTTTTATCATAATTTGAAAGGGAGTCAGCTAAGACATAACGAGTGATATCTTGTTTCTTTTCAGTTCAGCTATCCAGTTATGCCCTTTCGACCATTTCGATCTTTACCTCAGATGGAGAATGTCATTGGAGCCTTGCTAGCTACATGATCGCAGAAAAAACTGCAAAACGTGGAAAGCCTTTTAATGAAAGAATGCCTTCAATGTGAAGTTGAAGTGCCTTGATCGTCACAAGCTCAAGTTGTTTCAAACATTTGCTTGTCTGGTATGACAGCAGTGAGGTACGTGGAGGATCTGGCAGCAAACGTATTCAGCATTTGCAAAACCAAGTGCAAGGAGTTTCTGCTTCATTCTGTAGCAATGGATGAATCCGAAGATGCAACCGATACTACACAAGTAGCTATTTGCATTAGTATTGTTGATAGAAACTTCACGTTTGTAGAGGAATCGTATTATTTAAAGAAACTTCACGTTTGTAGAGGAATCGTATTGTTGATAGAAACTTCACGTTTGTAGAGGAATCGTATTGTTGATAGAAACTTCACGTTTGTGTTTGCCGGTGTAGTTGTTCTTGAGGACACGACACGGATTTAAGATTTGCGTTCAAGACTAACAGATACTTTGGCTAGTCTAATTTAGATTTGAGCAGCATATCTGCCAAAGCTACAGATGGAGCCCCTACTATGTCCAAAAAGAAATGAGGAGCGACAACTTTAAGAATCTGACGTGAATGAGTGCGGCAATAATACTAAGATGATGACTTTTCACTGCATCATTCACCAAGAAAATCTGTGTGAGAAGACTTCCCCGAACATTGAAAAATTGATGACTGTCATTGTGAAAGTGCTGAATTCTATCCGGTTGAAAGTTCTCGACCACAGGCAATATCAAAAGTTCTTCCGCGGTTTGGAAGCTGAGCATGGCGACATTGCATATCACGCGGAAGTGCGTTGGTTGAGCTACGGGTAGGTGTTTTAAAGCTTTTTTTGTTTGAAAGAATAATTCAACAATCATGGAATCAAAAGCAAAACCTATTCGCGAGACCCATAATGAGAAGTAGTTATGTGACTTTGCACTCCTTGTCAAAAGTGACTGATCATCACAATGAACTAAACTACCGCTTATTTGGGAAAGGTCAACTTGTATATAAGTTTTATGATTATGTGAATGCTTTTGAGACCAAACCATTCTTGCTGGAACATCAATTGCAAAATAAAAACTGCACTCACTTTCCAACATTAGCGGTGTTGGTGAATGAAACTAGCACATATACCTCAGATGATTACATACAATGCATTTCAAATGTCAGAGGGGAGTTCAAAAGCAGATTTTCTGACTTCAGAGATAACAAAATTTCCATGGCAATGTTCCCCTTGCCTTTCTTGGTTGACATCTAAAAGGTTCCACCTCATCTACAATGAGGGTTTGCAGATCTGGTGTGTGACTTTGCAGTGAAAAGCAAATGTTTTCAAGTTTCTGCAGTAATTGACTTTTTTTCCAAATCTCTCCGAAGAAACGTATTCAGAAATACGTAAACTTGCATTGTTCATCTCTACTATCTTTGGCAGCATCTACACATGTGAGCAGATGTTCAATTAGGTGAATAGTATAAAATCAAAGAAACGTCTGACAGATCCACATTTGTTCGGAGGACACTTTGCGAATTTCGAAAACGCATATTACACCTGCTATTAATGCTTTAGTCAAGCTTGTCAGTAACACTGCAGTGTCATTCATCCCTGCTGCAATGTGAGTACATTATTTTCAATGAATTTTGTTTGTAATATATGCTAAAGTGGCAAAGGTTATGGGATAGCAGTATGCATTCTTTTACTTGGCGCTACCGTCGTATAAAAGCTTCGCGCACGCCTAGATCTTTATCAGTTGCGAGGTATAATCTCGTGAGTCAGGTTGAACAGCCGCCATTAGGATTATGGAAAGCCGACGTGAACTATCGAAGTTTGAACGAAGCATGGTAGTGGGAGCCAGACGGATGGGACATTCAATTTCCGAACATTCAACATTCCTCGATCCACGGGGTCACGTGTGTACCGAGAATACATCATGGAAGGCATTGCCACCCACCGTGGACAGCGTAGTGGCCGACCACGGGTGCTGAATGACCGTAACCAGCGGCGTCTGACCAGGATTGTCCATGCTAACAGACAAGCGACACTGGGTCAAATAACATCAACATTCAATTCAGGAGGTACCAGAGACATATCCATCAGGTCAGTGCAGCGTAATGTAACATTCATGGTGTATGGGAGCAGAACACCCACCAGAGTGCCTTTGTTAACACCACGACATCAAACACAGCGCCTCACCTGGGCTCGTGAACACGGTAATTGGACCCTGGAAGACTGCAACATGTGGCGTGGTTCGACGAGCCACGCTACCAGTTGTTACGAGCGTTGTCTGATAGTCGATGAGTGGGTAATGTTCGGATGTGGTGCAGACCCCATGAGGCTATGCATCCAAGGTGTACATGCATGGGGTCATTTTTAAGTGGCTCGGTTTGGGTCTTCTGGTCCTCGTAAACACGTAGTTAACTGACCATTTCCAGCCCAACAGCCCCAACGACGATGGGATTTTCTAGGCGGACAATGCATCATGTCATCGGGTCCAAGATGTTCAAAATTGGTTCGAGGAGCATTATGAACAATTACGACGGATGGGGTGGCCACCGCGTTCCTCCGACATGAACCCAATAGAGCACATATGGGACGTGATGGAAAGGTCCATTCGCACCCAAGATCCTGCACTTACAAATACCAAAGAAGTGTGAGCGGCTGCTTAGACGTCATGGCTTAACTTCTCTCCAGAAGTCTTCCGGCCACTTCTGGAATTGATGCCTCGTCGAGGTGCTGCACTTCTCCGGGCTAGTGGAGGTCCTACACGATACTAGGTACATATCCCATGACTTTTGACACTTCGGTGTAGTTAAATACTAGTACTGTGTTGATTTTGTTTCATAAAGTATGAAGTATATTGCTACTGAACGTGCATTCGACAAAAATAAAAGTGAAGGACAGGAAGAACTAAAACGTTTCGTCTATAATTCTCTCTCAGTGTCGACAGACGTGCGGCCTGTGAAAGTTTTGGAATTTATTGGAGTAGCTCTCTGTCCAGAAAGGTTGAAGACCTCTTTCCTTAGAGTTATTTGCAACTAACTCTGGAAGGTAGTCGCTGCACACCTTTGGAGTATTTATTGCTATCCCTTGGAGATATTTCCTGCTATCTCTTGGGATTACTTGATGCTAACTCTGGGATTGTAGGCACTTGCTGCTAACTCTTGGGAGTACTTGATGCTAACTCTGAGATTGTAGGCACTTGCTAACTCTTAGGAGTACTTGATGCTAACTAAGGGATTGGAGGAGCTTGCTACTAACTCTTGGATGTACTTCATGCTTAATCTTGGATTGAAGCTTTTTGCTATGGTACTTTCTATGCACCTTTGGATGTACTTGCTGTTATGTTTGTCTATTCTACTGAGAAGAAATACACAAGGATACCATCCCCAAGGACACCAATTGCTTATAGGGCACTAACAGAGAACTTCGCTTTCAATAAGAATGAAAACTGAAAGTAAGCGTCCTGAAATGCTAAATTATATTAATTTTATGAATAGGCAGATGTCCTAGAATTCCTACTCAACCACGAGGTCAAAGTCTCCTTTAAATTATTTTTATTACAAACATTGGTAAGACTTTCAGATAGAAAAGGAAGAAAAGAAAAAAGAAATACACTAATGAATCGAAAAGGAATAAATGCATTCACAATAAACAAAATTGCTGCTTTGAAAATTTAAATGCCAATAATGTTATTTTCTATTGGAGTATTTATACTCTCTATAGTTTCTATGAACACTTTTCTACTTACTGGAACCCGAATTCACTCCCTACATACATACATACTTGCTGTTTTGACGGAAGTTTGAATGGATTCATTGGAGCAATCACACTGAAGACGATGTTCTAAATTTTTAAACAGTTGACGTGACATATTTTCGATACATAAGCTCCATCACACATGTTTAGACTTTCGTGTTATCCTAGCTTTCTAAATAATTTGAATTTAATTAAGGAACATACCTTAAATTTCATGAAATTTGTCCTGTATAAATTATTTTATAAATCATAATTTAAAATAATGGTTGCATCTTAAACATGTCTCTACAAAGAGAGAATTTACATTTCTCCATAAGTAGCTCTGTAACAGAGTTTGAAATATGAAGATGGAAGAAATGTATGACGACATGACTCAGTTTCCTGTTTTGGAAAAAGGATTAAGTTATTGCCTGCAGCAAGTCGGAAAAGGAATTTGGCAGAATATGAATTAGGGTTATGCCCCCTTAAAGAAGCCGTTTGGAACCAAATAAGATTTTTCTATAGGGTTTTTTTCTATAACATACAAAATATCAAACCCAAAGAAAAAATCAACCCCTACAGAAAAAAGGTCATCCTCGCTGACGACAAAGAATAACAAAGATCTGGGAAATAATAACCCCTTCAGAAAGGAATAACCCTTACAGAAAAAAGGTTTTTCTGTAGAAAAAGAAAATATTCCTTGTTTTTACAGAAAAAGGTTATTAAAGAAAATATAACTTTTTTTACAGAAAAAGGCTACACTAATATATAACCTTTTAATCAAAATTTATGTTTATATACTGTATATACATTAAGGGTCTTCCAAATGTAAGTTATTTGTTAATATTTTCTTTTGGGAAAAAGAGAAAAAAACCTTTTTTTACAGAAAAGGGTTATCCTTTGAGGTTAATATAATAACCTCAAAGAATAATCCCTACAGAAAAAAAGTTTTTCTGTAGGGGTTAATTTCCATAAAATACAAAATATAAACCCAAAGAAAAAATGTCGATATTTTCTTTCTCTTGATCATTTTCTGATGCACGAAACATCATACATGCATGCATTTGCTCCCGTACGTTATTATTTTTCAGATTTCTGTACCAAAACACTTTTACTCAATTACTTAGAGGAGCAGCAAAAGTACTTGTGACTTTGCAGAACGTTCGTTACGTGAGCGAAATTTTTGGAAATTCAAACAAAAGTTTCTCGAGCGCAAACTGAAAGGAACGAAATCCCATGCAGCAAAGGAAAGCCTTGCCTTTCAAAAATGAACTGCCTCCGTTTTTATGGAAATATTTATGATGCAAACTAATCGATACCGTTGCTGCTTCATCAGCCTCTGCTGTAAATGCGGTTTCGAGAGGTGCCGGGAACTCCTTTTACATTAATGCGGCAGAATTCGTCAATGTAAATTACGATATGGCCATCTCAAAATCCATAGTGCCGCAACATTACCATTAAACAGAAATGTTTGCCACCTGCGCACTCCGGTGATGTGTTGTTCAACGTGCGATTTTCCGGTTATGGTGCAGTATATTACATATGATGACCTGAACGCGGTCTTTAGGCTGAAGACTGGATGACACGGAATGAGGTGTATGATGAATGCCACATTGCACCCGCTTTTCACAATGCAGCTTAATTTCATCTAATACTATTACTGCGGAACATCGTGTTTGTCCCACGGATTATGTAATGCAAAGTACTTGGTTACGATAATTTGTCTGATAAAGTATGCAGCCACTGTGGCCGCGGTCGGAATGAAGTTTCAGGTCTCTCAAGAGATTGCAATATTCATGCATCGAGTATGTAAACATATTTCGAACATATCGGCTTTATGTCTTTCCGTGAAGCCAGCGCTCTTCCGAGCACACGATATTCATGGACTATCGATAAAAACGGACGGTTTCTTTTTCTAGAGCTAAAACTCCGTGAAGAGATGGGCCAACTGTCTGGCAGTTGACTGATAGATTATTATGAACCCAAGAAAAAAAACACTTTCCTTTTATTTATTGAAAAACAAAAACAAAAAAATATGGAAAGTATATGATGTCTTAGAATTCCGTCACCCACACACAGACAGACACATACCCCCCTTCCCCCACCCCGCCACACACACACACACACACACACACACACCATTATTATCAAACATTATCATTCTACTGCTGGATGAAGGTCTCCCAAACTTTGTTCCCCAATGGTCTGATTTGAGCCAGTCTCCACCATATCACTCCTGCATGCTTTCTATTTTCATCCACCCATCTTCCATTTGGTCTTCTCTTGGGTCTTTTCCTGTCCATTGGTATACTTCAGCCTAAAATTTTCGTTACCAACCGGTGGTCCTTTTTTCTGGCAATATGTCTAACCTATTACCATTTAATGGATTTAGTTCTGATCATGATGTCTTCCACTCTTGTCATTTTCCTGATACACGAGTTCCTCTTATCGTTTCTGGTTACATCAATCGTGCATCTCTCCATGCTTCTTAATAAAGTATTATGACTTCAGTAGTCTGCAGCCTTTGTATGACTCTTTAAGTAAAAGTCCAAGTCTCTGTTCCGTACCTAAATGCTGCCATGCATTGCTTTAATATTCTTCTTTTAAATGTGTGTGTGTGTGTGTGTGTGTGTGTGTGTGTGTGTGTGTGTGTGTGTGTGTGTGTGTGTGTGTGTGTACACTTTTCCCAAAAAACAAAAAACAAAAACGGAGCACGTAGAAGGAATCATTTAATCGAGAAGAAAATTGTCATGTGCAATATAACTACACTGAAGAGCAATTTAATTAGAAATACCTGTCCAGTAACGTGTAGCACCACCTTTCGTCCTGATGACGGCGGCGATTCGTCTCGGGATAGACTCGACAAGACACCGAAAGCGTTGGGAATCCATACAGATCCACGACCCGTCGACGAGCTCCCATAGTTCACGAAGATTTGATTGAAGGGAGCACTACGGCTGACTGGCGGACTGATACTCAGTGGCGCCACACTTAGGAATGTGTCTGTCACTAAGGAGCACTCCGGTTGACTGGCGGACTGATCCTCAGTGGCGCCACACTTATGAATGTGTCTGCCACTAAGGAGCACCTCGGAGGTTTGGCGGACCGATTTTCAGTGGCACCACACATAGGAATGTGTCTGTCACTAAGGAGCACTACGGCTGACTGGCGGACTGATACTCAGTGGCGCCACACTTAGGAATGTGTCTGTCACTAAGGAGCACTCCGGTTGACTGGCTGACTGATCCTCAGTGGCGCCACACTTATGAATGTGTCTGTCGCAAAGGAGCACTCCGGCTGACTGGCGGACTGATCCTCAGTGGCGCCACACTTAGGAATGTGTCTGTCACTAAGGAGCACTCCAGCTGACTGGCGGACTGATCCTCAGTGGCGCAACACTTACAAATGTGTCTGTCACTAAGGAGCACTCCGGCTGACTGGCGGACTGATCCTCAGTGGCGCCAAACTTATGAATGTGTCTGTCACTAAGGAGCACCCCGGCTGTTTGGCGGACCAATTCTCAGTGGCGCCACACATAGGAATGTGTCTGTCACTAAGGAGCACTACGGCTGACTGGCGGACTGATACCCAGTGGCGCCACACTTAGAAATGTGTCTGTCACTAAGGAGCACTCCGGCTGACTGGCGGACTGATCCTCAGTGACGCCACACTTAGGAATATGTCTGTCGCAAAGGAGCACTCCGGCTGGCTGGCGGACACCACCGGGTTCAATTCTGCCTGCACGCAAATGGTGGGCACTTGCAGCACATGTTGTGATGTCATGACATTTTGCACGAAGTGAGGTAAGTCCACTTCGAATTTCGTTGCAATATCTTCATTGGTGTTAATGTTATTAAAGAAATACCGGGTTCGGTAGCAAGTGGGACACTCTTTGTATTGCGTTCCCAGACGATCAGTCTCTTTCTTCACACCACTGCTCGGTGTCTCCATTTTTGGTAATGACCTTTTATGTGTAACGTAGGTTTGTGCTTATGGTATCACTTCACCAGTCCGTTCGACGGTGGGCCCTATATCTCTGTAACTAATTGTTCGATTTGAAAAATTGTTTTAACATTAGGTGGCGTGAAATATGAGAATGACGATCTTTGCATTCCGTTTTTTCACGATACGTAACTACACCGTTAGTGGACGTAAAAACAGATGCTATATAATTCGACATAAATTTTATTCCACATAAAAATTGCCACTAAATATCCGATTGAAAAACATCCCTTTTTCCGTTCCATAGCATCTATAACGAAGAATGTCTTGGGTTCAGGTTCTTTTTGCAAGTAGTACATTGTTTTGCCTCTAGGGAACGCAAAGTTAAATAGCAATTTACCAGATTCGAAAAAAATATGTTTTCATGGAATAAAGCTCCTGTTGGGAAATGCTTTGTACATAATTACTAATTTTTGTTAAAACTGGTTTGGCCACTCGGTGGCATTAGTGTATATATACACTGTCTGACAGAAAAAATGACACACTACGTAGACGTAAACGCAGCGCCTTACAAATTGCAGGGTGTGTGCACGCACACAAGTTATGCAAATGATTGCATTTGCAAGCCAATCGCACGAGCGGCGCGCGGGATATAAGAGTACAACCAGGCCGTGAGGCCAGCAGTCGAGACGTGGTCACGTCCGCGAGAAGTGAGTGGTTCTGCTGCAACCTTGCCTGGAGGAATAACAAGTTGATGCCAATGCCCTTAAGACGCCGTCGTTCACGATTTCGTCAAACGTATGTGTTCACGAGAGGTGTCATCGTAGGCCTTCGTACCGCCTGATGGTCTTTGAGTCGTATTGCGGAAAAAACGCAACGTGATGCCACAACCGTCGGTCGCATTTGGGGAACTGTGGTTCCAAGAAGGGTCTGTGCAACTTCGTAGGGGTACTGGATCATGGAGATGGTCGTCCGAACGCACTGATTGTCGCATCAGATGCTATGCCGTAGCAGACCCACAGGCCACAACGGGCGATATTTTGCGGAGCAAACTGGGAGGCTTGGATGCTACGATATTGACACGGACAGTGTCGCACCGATTGGCAGCGTTTGGCTTGCTGTCCAGCCGTCCGTTTCGAAGGCTACCCTTAACAGCGAGCCATCGTCACCACCGCTTGGCGTGCTGTCGCTCCAGAGCTGCGTGGGGTGCCGAATGGAACAGTATGGTGTTCAGCGACGAATCGCGGTTCTGTCACACCACGGATGATCGCCGTGGGAGAGTCTGGAAGCGACGTGGCCAACGAGTGGATTCCTCCGCAATTGTGGAGCGCCACACAGCCCGGCAAAGTGGGAATCATGGTGTGGGGTGCTTTCAGCGCCAAGAGCCTCTCACCGCTGGTATGCATCACAGGCACATTGACGGCACGCCGCTATGTTGACGAGGTGCTGCGTACCGTATCTGCAGGGAATCCCAAAAGCCGCTTTTCAACTGCATAACGACCGGCCGCATACCCCTCGGACCAGCCTGAATGCTTTACATGGTGTGCGGATGCTTCCGTGGCCAGCATTATCCCCCGACCTCTGGCCCATCGAGCATATGTGGGACACGATTGGACGTCGCTTGAGTACCCTCCCTTTCCCGCAAAATGAAAATGAACTGTGGACTCGAATCAACACCACATAGTCCACGGTACCCAGGACTTTATTTGGATTCTCATTGCCTAGATGTCACGTCGGATTCAACGCTGTATCGCCCAAAATGTGGGACACACTCTTTATTGATCATCCTGTATATCCGGCCACTTGATCCTAGTGTGTATGTGACAATTCAATTATTTGTTCAGGGCCTATTTGGGTAACTGGGTGCGCAGTTTAGTCTGTTTTCGAGCATTCCTTTATGGTGTGGCATTTTCACTGTCAGGCAGTATATATATTCACTGTCTATCATTTTCCCTGTCAACATATCAGCCTCCTATCAGTAGTTTATAAAATCTTCAGTAAAGTTCTTTCACACCGCTTGAAGGTAACACTGGACCTGGCTCAACCGAGAGAAAAAGCTGGATTCAGGAGTGGCTACAGCACAATAGATCATATCCACGTGCTGAGAGAACTAATTGAAAGAGCGAGGGAATATAAACTTCCATTGTGCATTGCTTTTATCGATTATGAAAAAGCCTTTGATTCGGTGAAACCATCAGCAGTTACAATGGCTCTGAAAACCTGCGGTATTGAAGATGCATACATTAATATTATTAATAACATCTATGAAAATGCGAGTGCAAAGATTAGGCTGTTTGAGAATACAGTACATATAAAAATAGGAAAGGGAGTGAGACAAGGTGACACCATATCTCCCAAGATCTTTAATGTCACATTGGAAAATGTCTTTCAATCACTGAACTGAGAAAACAAAGGGATAAAGATTAATGGAGATTATCTAACTCACCTTTGTTTTGCTGACGATGTAGTCATTTTTTCAACTACCCCATCAGAGCTGCAGGGTATAATCCAAGAACTTGCTGACAAGAGTAAAGAAGTGGGATTAAAAATGTACTTTCAGAAGACAAAAATGATGTTCAATGCTTTTACAAGAAATGAAGATTTATCGATTGATGGGGAAAAGCTGGAGATAACAGATACGTAAGTTTATCTTGGACAGCAGATATAAAGTGAGGGTCTCATTGATGAAGAAATTAATCGGCGTATAAAACTTGCCTGGAGAGCTTTTGGAAGAAACAGCATAATTTTCAAAATCAATCTGCCATTATGTCTTAAAAGAAAAGTGTTTGATCAATGCATCCTTCCAGTGCTTACTTATGGTGCAGAGACGTGGAATTTAACTAAAAGAGACATACAGAGGCTGCAGACAACTCACAGCAGCATGGAGAGGTGCATGCTTGGTGTAACCAGAAGAGATAAGAAGTTGAACTCGTGGATCAGAAAAATGACAAGAGTGGAAGACATCAAGATCAGAGTAAAATCCCTGAAATGGCAATGGGCTGGATATACTGCCAGGAGGACAGACCATCGATAGACAGTCGAAATGTTAGATTGGATTCCAAGGGACAGGAAAATACCCTGGAAACCACATGGAAGATGGGTGGATGAAATTCAAATGTATGCGGGAGTAACATGGAGGAAACTGGCCCAACACAGACCGTTGTGGAAGAGGCTTAGAGAGACCTTCGTTCAGCAGTGGATTGATAATGGTTGACAATCATGATGATAATGATGATATATATACATTTGCAGAATCATCTGAGCTTCTGTAAACTCAATTTAAAACATTATTTCGCGGTCAGATACCACTCATCACGACGAATCTTTTGAAAGTACCTTCTGCTTTTTGCCGCCAATGGGGCATAGATCTTATTTTTGTCGATATCTCTGCTTCTAACAGTCCGATTTGAAAAATTCTTTCTCTGTCGTAGAGCATTTTTGGTGTGAAATATTTTGCATACAATTTAAAAATTTTCTGAACGCACAAATATGCAGTTGGAGGGTATAAGTTAACTTTTCCGTTTGCAGTATATATATCATCATCATCATCATTGTCAACCATTATCAATCCACTGCTGGACGAAGGTCTCCCCAAGTTTCCTCCACAACGGTCTGTCTTGTGCCAGTCTCCTCCATGTCACCCCTACATACTTTCGAATTTCATCCACCCATCTCCCATGTGGTCTTCTTCTGGGTCTTTTCCTGTCCCTTGGAATCCAATCTAAAATTTCGGCTGTCCATCGATGGTCTGTCCTTCTGGCAGTATGTCCAGCCCATTGCCATTTCAGGGATTTAACTCTGATCATGATGTCTTCCACTCTTGTCATTTTTCGGATCCACGAGTTCCTCTTCTTATCTCTCCTGGTTACACCAAGCATGCACCTCTCCATGCTGCTTTGAGTTGTCTGCAGCCTTTGTATGTCTCTTTTAGTTAAGGTCCATGTCTCTGCACCATACGTCAGCACTGGAAGGATGCATTGATCAAACACTTTTCTTTTAAGACATAATGGCATATTGTTCTTGAAAATTATGCTGTTTCTTCCAAAAGCTCTCCAGGCAAGTTTTGTACGCCGATTAATTTCTTCATCAATGTGACCCTCACTTGATATCTGCTGTCCAAGATAAACGCACCTGTCTGTTATCTCCAGCTTTTCTCCATCAATCGATAAATCTTCATTTCTTGTAAAAGCATTGAACATCACTTTTGTCTTCTGAAAGTTCATTTTTAATCCCACTTCTTTACTCTTGTCAGCAAGTTCCTGGATCATACTCTGCAGCTCTGATGGGGTAGTTGCAAAAATGACTACGTCATCAGCAAAACGAAGGTGGGTTAGATAATCTCCATTAATCTTTATCCCCTTGTTTTCCCAGCTCAGCGACTGAAAAACACCCTCCAATGTGGCATTAAAGAGCTTCGGAGATATGGTGTCACCTTGTCTCACTCCCTTTCCAATTTTTACATGTTTTGTATTTTCAAACAGCCGAATCTTTGCACTTGCATTTTCATAGATGTTATTAATAATATTAATGTATGCATCTTCAATACCGCAGGTTTTCAGAGCCATTGTAACTGCTGATGGTTTCACCGAATCAAAGGCTTTTTCATAATCGATAAAAGCCATGCACAATGGAAGTTCATATTCCCTCGCTCTTTCAATTAGTTCTCTCAGCACGTGGATATGATCTATTGTGCTGTAGCCACTCCTGAATCCAGCTTGTTCTCTCGGTTGAGCCATGTCCAGTGTTACCTTCAAGCGGTGTGAAAGAACTTTAGTGAAGATTTTATAAACTACTGATAGGAGGCTGATAGGTCTGTAGTTTCCGAGATCCTCAATGTCACCTTTCTTATGTAGCAGGATCATTGTAGCGGTGTTCCAATCCTCAGGAATCTTTCCTTCATTAAGGCATCGAGTGAAAATTTGGGCGAGTACTGTTTCGATTTCTCCACTTGCTTCTTGTATGATGTCTACAGTAATTCCATCTTCTCCTGGAGCTTTTCTTCGCTTCATGTTCTTGATTGCATGTGCAACTTCTGCTGGAAGGACTGGAGGAACTCTGGTACTGGTATCTTTCATGATGTCTGGAGTGCATATATCATCCCTTTCATATAATTTGGAGTAGAAATCTTTCACTCTTGTCAAAATTTCGCCTCTATTTCTTGTTACAGAACCATCTTCTTTTCTCAGTGCCATAATCTGTTTTCTTCCCTTACTGAGATGTCCCTTTGCTCTCTTTAGGCTTTGGTTGTTTTCAATTGCTTTCCTCACTAGTTCACAGTTGAATTTCCTTACGTCTTCAGTGATACTTTTTCTTACTGTCTTGCATAGCTCTATATATTCCACTTTGGAAGTCACATCTTCTTTAGTTGTCCTCATCTCTCTTCTTTTTTGCATCAACATTTTGGTTTTTCCTGATAATTTGTTCACATGCAACTTGTTCTTAGACCCAGCTAATTTTGTTGCTGTTTCCATAAGAGCTTTGGTTACTTTTCTGTTAACTTCAGAGATGTCTACTTCTTCCGATGTTAGGCCTTCTAAAGCAGTTAACCTGTTCTTCAGTTCTAACTTGAAGGTATTATGGTGTTTTTGAAGGTTGGTCATGTCAATATATTTTGTTTGTCTTATGAGCTTGCCACGTTCGAGTTTAGTGTTGAGGTGCATCTTACATCTCACCAATCTATGGTCACTACCTGTGTTAAACTTGTTTAGCACACTGCAGTCTTCTATGACGAATTTTTTGTTACACATAATAAAATCAATTTCACTTGTCGTCCCATTTGGATGTCTCCATGTCCATTTCCTGTGTGGCTTTTTCTTGAAAAAGGAGTTCAAGATCAAAAACCCTTCTGCCTCTGCAAACCCTACGAGAGTATTTCCACGCTGGTTTCTGTTGCCATGACCGAATTTACCTACTGAAGTTTCATTCTGTTGCCGTTGCCCTATTTTTGCATTGAAATCTCCCATAATTATTTTCAAGTGCTGCTTACCTTTATTATTTAGATGACAAATTTCCTCATAAAATTCTTCAATTTCTTCTTCAGGATGACTTGTGGTGGGTGCATAAGTTTGAATAATCTGAGCCTGGTATCTTTTCGAGAGTTGGATAACAAGTCGTGCAGCTCTGTCAGAGGAACTTTCAACTTCTACAGCTTTATCCTTCAGTTTCTTGTTTATTATAAATCCAACACCACTAGTTCTGCCAGTATCAGTCCCACGATAGTAGAAGAGATGTTCACTTTTCAGTTCGATGAGATCTTCTCCTTTTCTCCTTACCTCACTTAGCCCGACGATGTCCCACTTGATCCTTTGTATTTCCTCTTCCAATTCAAGAAGCCTTGAATCAGAAGATAGGGAGCGTCCATTGTAAGTAGCCAAGGTCAGCATCAGATGGCAGCCTAGTCCGGTCCTCCGGGGATTCTTAGCACCCTCTGCCTTCATGTCGCACTGGCCGCTGCCTTGGCCAGGTACATTCCAGCTGCCGGAGACTGAGGGCCAAGATTTAAGTTGTGGAATCATTTTGGAGGGGTTTGGCCATAACTCACCACGCTGGCCAAGCGGGTTGGTGAGTGTGGGATAGAATTTTCTCTAATCCCGATGGTATAGTTATACCGCTATGGGCGGTCGTCAGAGCCCCTTTAGTGGGAACAGGATGCACCACGAGAAGGCGGGGTTGACATTTGTCAAGGAGAGGCTGTGATGTTACGCATCACCTGACCTTACATCCCAGTATATATATATTAGCAGCAATATCTGCCCGCCAATACACCTAATTAAAAAAATCTTTTTTGGTGAGATACTGCTAACGACCAAAATATTTGGAGTGCATTTCCTGCCAAACATAAAGCACGGTTTCTCCGCGAGGGTTGGAAATGTGTAATATGCTTTGCTGATAATTCTACTTCTAAGAGTCCTATTTAAAACAATGTGAAACACGTTGTATATATTCGTGGTTCTTCTTAGTTCCCAGTTCTGGGACAAGATGGTGATAGTGTGTATTTCTGCTTCCAACTTTATATTCTATTGACAATTTTTTTCTGTTACTGTATTTTATTGGCTACAATAAAGATGAAGAGTATTAAAGAATGCACATTGTTTACGCTAGGGAGCGCAAACATCATACTTTTTTCTCCCTATTTTTGCTTCTAGTAGATGTCTTTGAAAACTTCTTTCGCCAGTTGAAAATAATACCTTTTGCATATTTTCTACTTTTCTATCATTCTATATTCTTCCGCTATAGTTTATATTACGTTTTCCTCTGCATCTCTACGAATTGTTTGATTTGAAAATACCTTTTGTTTTTGATATCTTTCTTCAGCTATAAAAAATGTTTTGTGCACAATTTGTTAATTTTCGTAAACAAAATAATTTTTATATTGCTGATATTTGATCGACTGCAGAAATCCGGTTCCTTTGTTTTTTCTATATAACGGGTTCTATTGAATACAAATAATGTTGCGATATTTTATTCGTTTCGGAATGATTAAAAAAAAGTGCACGTTACAACCGAAAATTTGGTGTCGTTTTTCTTGTTTTTCCTGTTACTTATATTTTTAAATATCAATGCACATTTATGTTCAGCTGGAAAAGAAAGATTAAAGTGAAAAACTGGGAATTTGGGTTTCTTGTCCCTAACAATTTAAGGACACATGATAAATTCCAACTTGTTAAAGAAACTTTTAATAATAATTCCAGCTTGTTGAACAGACTTTTTAATACAGAAACCATTTTGTTTCTTCTAATTTTTGTACCAATGCGACATTTTAATTTTATCGTTTTCGACAAGTTCAAATGCATTTAGAAATTAATAGATTTTAAGATCTTCCTTATTCTGAGAGACTTTTTATGTGTATGTAATCTATTCATGAAATCGGTTAAAATTTTACATGGTTTTAAGAAAGTGTTGCACAAAGTTTAGAAATGACTAAAAGTCCTGAATAATTTCGCAAGCAAAGCCCTTAAGACCTGTCTTACTCAAAGATTGCTTTCGAAAATTACAATTACTATCAAGCCGATAACATCTCATAAAACATGAAGAAATAACCTCCAATTCACATAGCAGGCATAGAAAGTCATTATTTTATGAGAAGCTTGTTCCGATTTTAATATTCGTCAATGTAGCTAATTCTTCAGAAGATTTAAATCTTGCATCGTCTCCGGGAGATACAATTTTCGAGTTTCATTAAGATTGGATGAAACTTAATTCTTGCATCTTTGTCTCATAAAATAATGAACCGTGTCTTATGTGTGAATTGGAGGTTATTTCGTCATGGCTTTCTGGGTTTATACCTAAGACCTTCTACCTGATGTGGATCTCCGCCGTTTCAGTTAGCAGAACTTCTGGTTCGAGGAGAATAACTTGTATAGATACATTCAGACGTCTATAGTAGTTCTCATTTCTTGGAAATGTAGTGTCCTGGGTGGTGTAACGATTATATAATCACACGGAAACCGGAATGTGTGGCTTCGTTTCCCATTTCAGGGTAATACGGTTTTGAGGGATTTCCCCACACGGTTGGAAGATAGTTCTGGCTGTCTGTTTAATAAAATTATGCGTACTTCATCTACGCTGGTATTCGAAATTAAAGGATAATTTATATATTCGCCCATAACTCGAAGTATTTACTAGAAAATTCAATGAAATTTGGTAAAGAAGTTTATAGTGACATTACTTATGTAACTCAACCATAAGAAAACCATAATCTTATAATTTTTGAAGCTGAAAATTAATTTTCCCAAATTTCTGAGTTAGGAGTATTAAAAATATGTTTTTGGATGTGAACAATTCAGTTCTGCTATTATCTTTTTTATTGAATAACATTTCGCTTGATATATCTACGTTTGATTAAAAAGTACGTAAACTGCTTTAGAAGTACACCGTATAATAATTGTGAAAATGTCAAGTATTGCCATAAAATGTTTATTTTATCTGCATAAGTCATATCCTCCTAATTATAAAACAACAACAGAAACTAATACCATCAGTTAAAAAATTATTTAAACAAGTTTCAACAAGTGCTACTTTGATTCACTGTTAAAAAAATCTACTTAAAAGTGAAAACCTGAAGCTACTAGTTTTTTTCTAAGTACACTGCTGGTCACCCAAAATGCAACACCAAGAAGGACACGAGATAGCAAAGCCAGATTTACTGGACACATAACAACAGATACAAAGATGAAACGATTGAGCTTACAGGCCCGTGCGACTTGCGGAACACGCAGCCATCAATAGTTCGTGTGGCCCCCATGGCTGGCAATAACGGCCGCTACACGCCGCGGCATCGAACGAAAGAGGCTTTGGATGTGGGCTTGGGGTATGTCGGTCCAGGCTGTTTCCACACGTTGCCACAGTTCATCAGGCGTAGCCGCGGGGGCTGCTTGCCGGGCCACTCGGTTGCGATCAGCGACCAGACGTGTTCGATGGGAGACATATCGGGAGAACCGGCGGGCCACGGGAGCAGTGATACCTGGTGGGCCGTGAAGAATTGTTGCACCATGCATGCCACATGTGGGCGCGCGTTGTCCTGTTGAAACGTGGCCGCTGGCAGGTACTGCAGGTAAGGGAGGACTACAGGATCCAAAACGTCGGAGATGTAGCGGTGGCTGTTGAGAGTACCGGCGATGCGTACCAGAGGAGTGCGGGTGTCATATACAATTGCGTCCCAAACCATAACGCCAGGCGATGGACCGATATGGCGATGCATAATGCAAGCGTCATACAGTCTCTCGCCGCGGTGCCGCCGCACGCGGATCCGACCATCGTGGTGTTGCAGGCAGAAGCACGATTCGTCGGAGAAGACAATGTCGTGCCTCTCCGTAGTCCAGGTGTGGCGTTCAACGTCCCACTGCCACCGCACTCGCCGGTGGTGTAGCGTCAACGGTAATTGGAGCAATGGGCGCCGTGTGACAAGTCCCCGCTCCTGCAGACGACGTCGAACGGTACGTGCTGACACAGGTTGTTGCGCAACACACCCTAATTCCTGCGCTAACTTTCGTGATGTGGCGGTGCGAGCTGTTAATGCTCGCCGCACAACATGCCGGACCTCTCGTTCGGTGGTGTGTCGCGACTGCGGCAATCGCTCACGTCGGTCCGTCCGTCCCTCCCTGCTGCACCCACCGAATCCATACTCGCCTCACTGTGGCTGGATGTCGTCCCACACGGGCGCCGATGTCTCGGTACGATAAACTGCTGTCCCGATAAGCCACTATTCGTCCTTTGTCGAACTCCGAAACGTGCTGGAATGACTGCCGTATTCTGCGACGAGGCATCAGGAAGCTTCCCACGCACAGGTCCGGCTGCACAACACACTTCCACTTATAGTGCTTCTTGTGGCGTGCCGGGCGCACATGATTTGCATATGTCCTGCAATGCTAATCGTTTGCATGTCCTTTCGCGGGCGATGCATACTGCGAATATCAGGCTAATCGGATGCTTCCTTCTTGGTGTTGCATGTTGGGTGGCCAGCAGTGTACAATCGTATCGTAAACGAGTACATACATGCTCAAATATAAGTAACCATACGTACTTACAAATAACTGCGTCAATAAATGTAAATATAATCTCGTATTACTTCATTTTAGATATTATAGATTTCAAGAGAAATTGTTTAATAAATGTGTGAAGTGACACACATGAGTAATTAGTTCAACAAAGCCACTGATCACAAGTAATTTAATTATGCATAAAATACCTTTGTGTACGTTTTTACATTAACTGGATTTATGTCAATCTCATAAACAATATATTGTCGCTTCATCACTATATATGTCATAAAATTGTGCTGTCCATTTGTCCAGCATGTGGGTACGAGTATATCTATTATTCCAGATGTGCCATCGAATAGCATACTTTCAGTTGATCCTATGAACAAATGAGTATGCGCGGAGAACACTTATTCCAAAACTGAAATGGAAGCGTCGATCGCTCAGCGGTTAGAGATTCAGACCACTGATGGAGGGACCCCAGGTTCAAACCTAACTTGATAGGCATGAACCTGGGGGCTCTCCGTGGCGGTGTGAATTTCTAACAATCGCTGAATTTCCGCCGTGCATCGGACGCGCACGTTAAGTGACGGCCCCTGGGTAGGAATCACCCGGTTATATATAAAGGTGTTCATTCCTAGGCCTCCCTTAATTTCTCTCTGCCTTCTACGTGCAAAATCGTACGCTTGTACGGTGGTACCATCTAGTGTGATCTTACAAACTATCCTGATAGGTTCGCTCTAACTTCCTTTAGTATCTCTGCCCTGCCCCAAAGGGCACAGAAACTGAGTGACGTTAGAGCACATATATTTGAAATATATGGATGTTTTTGAGTACGTATATTTGAAATATATGTACTGGAAAATGAGTACATATATTGGGTTTTCGAAAAAGTCATGACGTATTTTAGCCATCTTTCAGTGAGCTGCAGAATTCCTCGTTCATACCGGTCTTTCGTGGCGAAAAACTGTACAAGGTGCTGATTTACAGCCTCATCTGAATTGAACGTTATATCACGCAAAGACTGTTGAAGAGAGCGAAACAAGTGGAAGTCGGACGGCGCGAGGTCAGGTGAGTATGCTGGGTGTGGCAACACATCCCACCGAAGCTCCGATAATTTTTGGCGGGTGATCAAACTTGTGTGTGGTCTCCTGTTGTCGTGATGGAACACAACACTTTTACGATTAACGAGCTCTGGAGGTTTCTGGATGATGAATTCGTTCAGACTGTCCAATTGCCGACAGTATATATTCGAATTGATTGTTTGGTTCCGTGGTAGGAGCTCGAAAAACAAGACACCTTTAAAATCCCACCACACTGAGACCAGAACCTTCCGCTGATGAATGTCTGCTTTGGATGTCTTTTTAGGCGAAGCAGCACATCGGGACCAAGAACGTTTGGGCAGCACATTGTTGTACACAATCCACTTTTCACCACCAGTTATCAGTCGCTTCAAAAAAGGATAGTTTTCCTTACGTTTAATGAGCATATCGCAGATGCTTATACGCGCCGTCAATTGAGCTTTGAGTTCATGAGGAACCCACACACCGAGCTTGCTTACGTATCCCAGCTTCTTCAGGTGGTCGTGAACGCTTGAATGATGGATGTGCAATGTGTCTCCAATCTCTCGTGTCGTGTAACGTGAGTTTGATTCGATCAATGCCTTGATTTGGTCGTCATCAACCTCGGTTGGCCTCCCGGACCGAGGAGCATCGTTCAGTTCAAAATCACCAGCACGGAATTTGGCGAAACACCGTTGGCACTAACGTTCTTGTAAAGCATTATCACCGTACACTTTACGCAAGTTTTCACAAGCTTGACGCGCGTTTTTCCCTTTACGGAAGTAAAACAGTAAAATATGGCGAAAATGCACAGTTTGGTCTTTAATCTTCAACTGGATGTCACATCTTTGCAAATCAACCAAATCGTTCACTATTCCTTTTAGACTGCAGCTAGAACTGGCACCTGTCGAATGCCATAGCGATAGCTGCGCATGCTTCTAGTACCTCCAAAACCGCCCAACCGCCTTCGGGTGCCAAAATACGTCATGACTTTTCCGAGAACCCAATATTTCATATTAGAAATACCAGATATACTCACAATTGATTCCCTGTATGTGTTCAAAAATTAGTACGTGTATTTTCCAAAAATGAGACAAGAGTACTCGGAGCTATTGCATTCGACAGGTGCCAGTTCTAGCTGGCACCTGTCGAATGCAATAGCTGCTTATTTCTAAGTACCAATTTTTAACAGTGTTCGTACTTAGATGCCAGCTGCCGACGTGTTTCTTGGCCTCTAATATAGCCCTCACGTTTCTCATGGGTTCAAGGCGCATGCTGAAAGGATTTTTTAAAGAGATATATATTTATTTATCCCCGATGATGCAGTGGTCTAGGCATTGGCTTATGATCATTTGTCCTAGAAGGGTCCAGGTTCGATTCATGGTGAAGCATAAATGTTGTGTTTGTCTTACGGCACTGGTTCTCTCCCTTCCTTGGAGCCCGTGGCTCCAAATTAGGTACCAATGACTACTTATAGCCCATCGAGCTGCTCACGGTGGTCATTTAACCTTCAGATTAATAATAATTATGATAATAATTACTTACAACGTTTCAAAGCAATCTCCAAGATCATTTATACACTTTTGCACTTAATAAAACCATTTTCCAAATGCCCTTTCCATCTTTGTTTTGGCAGGCAGTCACTAGTCTCAAAATAAGCAGCTAGGGCCTCTTCATCAGATGAAAATCGATGTTCGCACAGGGTTTCATTGACTTTTGAAAACAAGAAGTCTCAAAGTGCAAAGTCGGCAGAATGGGATGAATAAGGCAAAACTCGTACGTCTTCTGTTGCCAAAAAAATCAACTGTCCTTGGTTGCAGTGTGAGTCGATGCACTGTCGTGGTGCAAAACGGAGGTGTTCATTTTTTGGTCTTGCGTGGGCGTTTTTTCCATTCTTCGATGGCCTGTGCCAGACATTGAGTGATATACACATTAGCAGTAACATGTTCTTTGATTTACAAGAACAATAGTTGTCACACGTGCTGTTTTACAGAACATGGATGCTACCATTTTCTTCCCTGCACTGCCGGTCAAGGACAGAAACACTCGGATTGGTGGAAGGTGTCTTCCTGAGACGTACAGAAAAATCTCCCAGGGTGTCATCGTCTCCACCCCTCAAGTCAACAATCTTTTGCGCACCAGCTCTCCTCTCGTCGATCTTCTTGAAGGATTGCCCAAACAGTGTTAACAATACGCTCCGGAACAACATTCTCAAGTTGACCAGGCCTAGGATCGAGTTCTGCTGAGAAACGCCCTTTTTGAAATCATGGTGCCATCTCAAAATTGTTCACTCACCCAAACGTATATCTTCGAAAGCTTTTTTCATGAAATTAACTGTTTCTTGAGCCGTTTTACCCAAAGGATAGCAAAATTTTATCGTACAACGTATTTCACTTCTTAACTTTAAATCACCAACTCCATAACTGTATGGCGAAATGCAGACGCACCTTAAACAATTGCGCAATAACAAAACCGATATCGTCTTCCACGGCTAATAACTGCTGCCATAGATACTTTCTTAATTCAGTCAGTCGCCTGCGTGGTTATTTTCCCCATTTGCACTGTTGCCATCTCAAAACAAATTCTGAGTTTTTATGGAACGGCCTTTGTACAAGTACAAATCAGTCCAAAATGTAGTCGCCATCGTTTTCCACGACCTGCTAAGATCGACTGGACAGCTTTTGGATACCGTCCATGTTGAATTGCCGCCACTTGGACACAAAGAAGTAAATGCACTTACGACATCGTCCCTGTTGGTGAACCGGTGTCCGTCCATGAAATGCTGCAACGGCAGGAAAATGTGGTAGCTGCTTGAGGCAATGTCCGGGCTGGGGAATAGACTGGGTGTTGCACCAGTTCCCATCCCAGGTTCTTGATCGTGTAACAAGTCACCCGTGCTGGGTAAAGTCTCACTCCATCGTTCTGGTGGAGGACTCCCTTACAGTTCAGCAGTGCTGGTTGGTTCGACGTGAGCGATGAGCGCACAACCAACACGACACCCGCATATCACGCCAAACAAACAGTAGGACCTTACGTGTGTGTAAGCCGGCTTTAGGGGTCCGCATGGGATTTTGTTTTGTGTCAAACCACAGTTTCCGGTAGCTGACATTTTTCATAAAGGACCCATTTCGGGTCACCTGTCAGAGTGCGGCCCAAGAACGGTTCAGCTTTGTCACGTGCAAGCAGGAAAACGCATGAATTCATGAGATTTGCTTTCTTCTCAACTGTGAGTTGATGGGGTACACAAAGTCTCGTCTTGTACAACTTTCCAAGTTGTGACAGGTGCGTAATAATGTTTGTATTGGTAGTCCCCAGAAGTTCGAGAAACATCCGTGTGGTCACACGTGGGTGGATCTCTGCTAAGGTCTTCAGCATGACCATATGCACTGTTGAGGGTATTCCGACTTTGGACGGTCTGACAGGTTAAAATTGTCTTCTGGAGACTGCTCGAATCAACTTCAGTACTAACGATGTCACATGGCATTGGAGTACACACTTGTAATATTCCTTACAGCACTTGCGGGGTACTACCGGTCGAACCTTATACAGCATGATTTGGCGGATATATTCCTTGCCTACTTCCATGTTGGTTGGGGATTACACTCTTCGCCTTCTGACGGCTAACTACTACCGACTTAAGCCACCTACCTGCTGATGGCATGCCGGTACGCTGCGCAATCTCAGTGGCCCATGTGCACCGTGGCCAGGGCTTCGACTTCGGGTACCTCGTCATTGGACATTACTTTCTTTTCAATCCAATACTTATCAAGCAAAAGTGATTTATATTTATTTGACAAAGATACATTTACAACTCCCCAGTCAAGCTGAAACTTTTTAGCGCCCCTGTGAAAACACAAGTTTGTCCGCGACGAGTATCGAACTCGTGTCCCCACACTCCAGAGTAAGTCGCTCTCCCAACTGAGCTAGGCGTACAGAATGTCTCGCTGCAGATATGTCGTCTTGACACATGTTTTCACCTCTGTAGTATGTAACACCCCTCATTTTGGAATTTGAAATCATGTGAGCCGAAAAGGTAAAATAACGCCGTAAATAGAAGCAGCACCCAAACACATATTAACTCAGAACCATACCGGCAAACAGGAGCAAAATCCCATGAGACTGGAGCATGATGTGCGGTTTGCTTGAAGTGAGAGCAAAGTACGATCGTGCATTCCAGTAGTATCAGCTGAACGGAAGACACCGAATGGTGTGCATAATTGCTACAGACGTTTCAGTGTGTCTGTTGTGCACTAGAGACCACGAAATGGATCGAACAGACTAAAAGTTTTACTCCTGGCGGAATAATTGGGAGTCTCGAGAAGGTGCGAGCACTGATTAGTGGGGCGACTTCAGGATTTCAGGGCCATCTGTGAGAAAGACCGATGATGGTCGTCCACTAGAAATCAGCCCCCCAGTGAGGACCGCTCTCTGCTCCTACATGCCAGGGGGAGTCGATAACATATAGCAAGTAACCTTGGAAAACAATTGAATATGTACACAGGACGAACAATATCGCGGTTTACAATGGCCGGGCGACTGCATAAAGGTGAACTGTTTGCCTGACCACAAGTACGCTGTGCTCAATTGATCACTCCACCAGAGGTACATTTTACATGTTAGCCATGATGCTTAGAATCACGAAACACTGGCCGTTGCAGGTGTTAAAGATTGATTCGTTAAAAAGGGTCATTGATCTTACTTTGTTCTGCGGAGCGGGGGCAAAGTTTATGCTAAATCAGCCGACAACTGGTACCATTTAAAAGGAATACTAAAAACGCCACGCTTTCGGATGTTTTAGAACAAAGCTTTTCTATTCAGTTTGCTAAATGCGCACTTCTACTATCCTATAAAGAAGCTCTTTTTGAGAGCGCCACTCCTGATGAATACAATGTTTAAATATCTTCATTTGTGCCACACACACACATATATACACTGGTGTGCAAACGTTAAGGACGAAGAAGAGAAATTAGCATAACAGCGGAACGAGCAGGAAGAACGGACCGAAAAACCATTCAGGAGATAGACTAGGAACCAGTACGGTAGGGCATGCGCATACTATACTGTGCAAATTAATTGGGACAAAGTAAAAAATCATCACTCTTTTTTTCCAAAACTATGCCTTTATATCATTCTATGCCTTGATATACACTGATAAATACCTGTATTAGTATGACGTATGTCCTTCTTCAGCAGAAATGACCTCTTGAATTCGCTTTGGCATTGACTTCACTAATTGAGTGCACATATTTTTGACTTCATAATCGTGGAAACACACTTTTATAGCATTCGTTACCATGTGTTCTTTGGTTGTACAGTCCATTTTACCTAAACGTCTCTTCAAAATATTTCGCAAGTTTTCTATGGAATTTAACTCTGGTGAATTTCCAGGCCAATCAAGCAAATGAATTTGATTTTCCAGCATGAAATTCTTGACCAATTTCGAATTGTGACATGGGGCCAAGTCATGTTGAAATGTCCCGTCAAAAGTTTGCAAGAATGGAACAATCCTACGTTGTAATATTTCTACGTACTTGGCTGAATTCATCATACCTTGAACAGGAACTAAGCTTCCAGTGCCATTGGATGTGAAAAACCCCCAAAACATCTGTTTCAGAGGGTGTTTTACAGTTTGTTTGACATGCTCAGGTCTTAAGGGTTCCCAGTAGTCGTCTAACGACATTTGCTTGGTAACACTGCACAAATAAATGAGTTTCATCACTGAAAATTACCTTTTTCCAGTCGCCAGAAGTCCATGATTTATATTTTTTAGCCCATGCTAAACGTTTTATCTTCATTTTCGCATTCAAATATTGCTTTTTCGTTGGTCTTCTTGTCTTCCGTCCAACTTCCAGAAGCCTACGGCATACAGTTAAATCACTAACATCACAACCACTAGCCAATAAATCTCTTTGAAGGTCGGTGCTTGTTTTTTTTTTTTTGAATTCATTTTACTATATCTGATTAGATATTTATCGGTTCTTGGAGTTGTTTTTCGTTTTCTTCCACATTTACGTCTCCTTTTTGGAGACAATGATCCAGATGCATTGTATCGCGTAAGCAGTCTTGATACACTTGATTTGCCTACACCAACTGCAGAAGCAATATATCTCACTGTCATAGAAGTGTGATCCTTCAGAGCAATTATTTTTTCACGCTTCCTTGGGGAAATATCCATTTTTCAATACACGAAAGCAACACGTACTCACAGAGAGCAAAAACTAACATCCACCTGTCACACACGAAAGCTCACAACTGAAGCTGAAGTGCCTATTTCCTGTTTAAAACCGGTCAAACCACATTCTTACTATCAAGTTCTAACAGTCACACCACCTCACAGCTGATAAAACTGGTTTACGTGGGTTTCCGACATCAACTGGCGATCACATTACAATTCTGAGAATAAAAAGCTTGTCCCAATTAATTTACACAGTATAGTATATGCAGCATGACGTAGGGCGGTAGGGGGGGGTAGTGTCGGAAGGGTATAAAGCACACGGGTGGTCTACGCTCAGCAATTCGGTGAAAGCTATTGCACGGTGTACATCGGTTAGAACGACGTCGAGTTTTTCATGGACGTGCTGCCACCTAGAAGCCTTTGATCACCGAGTCCAATAGCGCTGCTCGGCTAACGTGGTGCAAAGAACGTCGACAGTGGACCGTTGAACAATGGAAACAGGTTCTCTGGAGCGACGAATCAAGGTTCACCCTCTACCGTTCGGATGGAAGGGTCTGAGTTTGGCGTCTGTCTGGAGAACGCCTCCTGCCGGAATGTATTGTGCCAACTGTGAAGTTCGGCGGCGGTGGAATTATGCTATGGGGGTGTTTCTCCTTGTATGGCAAGGGACTTTTGGTCGCAATTCCTGGTAAACTCAACGCCGAGACCTACTGCACCATTTTGGATGACCATGTGCTTCCTACGTTGTGGCAGTTTTACGGGGGGACCCATGTTACTTTCAGGATGACAATGCCACATGTCATGTTGCGAGGTCCACCATGGCATGGTATGGTGACAATGGGGTTAATCGAATGAACTGGCCTGCGCAGAGACCGGAATTTAACCCTATCGAGCACCTCTGGGACGAGTTGGAGCGTCGACCTAAGGGGTGACCCCACCGTTTGAAATCAGTGAAGGAACTGACCTGTCCTTTCCAAGCCGAGTGGAAGAAAATGCCGATAGCCGTCGTAGAACGCCTGGTTGAGAGTATGCCCCGTAGGGTCGCAGTTGTAATCGCCGCTCGTGGAGGCTCCACCAACTATTGAAGGTGAATAAACTTCGTTTTCCTTTGCTATCACAGGTGTCCAATTACTTGCTGGTAGATAGTGTATATATCATCATCATCATCATCATCATTGTCAACTATTATCAATCCACAGCTGGACGAAAGGTATCTCCAAGCCTCTTCCACAACGGTCTGTCTTGTGCCAGTCTCCTCCATGTTACTCCCGCATACTTTCGAATTTCATCCACCCATCTGCCATGTGGTCTTCATCCGGGCCTTTTCCTGTCCCTTGGAATCCAATCTAAAATTTCGGCTTCCATCGATGGTCTGTCCTTCTGGCAGTATGTCCAGCCCAATGCTATTTCAGGGATTTAATTCTGATCATGATGTCTTCCACTCTTGTCATTTTTCGGATCCACGAGTTCCTCTTCTTATCTCTCCTGGTTACACCAAGCATGCCCCTCTCCATACTCCTTTGAGTTGTCTGCAGCCTCTGTGTGTCTCTTTTAGTTAAGGTCCACGTCTCTGCACCATACGTAAGCTCTGGAAGGATTCATTGGTTAAACACTTTTCTTTCAAGACATAATGGCACATTGCTCTTAAAAATTATGCTGTTTCTTCCAAAAGCACTCCAGGCAAGTTTTGTACGCCGATGAATTTCTTCATCAATGTGACCCCCACTTGATATCTGCTGTCCAAGATAAACGTACGTGCCTGTCATCTCCAGCTTTTCTCCGTCAATCGATAAAGTTTCATTTCTTGTAAAAGCATTGAACATCACTTTTGTCCTCTGAAAGTTCATTTCTAATCCCACTTCTTTACTCTTGTCAGCAAGTTTCCTGCATCATACTCTGCAGCTGTGATGGGGTAGTTGCATCAGTGCCGTAAGACAAACACAACATCGATGGCTCACTGAGATTTGAACTCGGGCACTTTACGGACGAATGGTAATAATCCAACGCGTGGACCACTTCCCCACCGGGGCGGCCGAAAACCTTTACTAGAGGCATAATTTAGGGCCACTGGCTCCAGGGAAAGGAAACAGCCAGTGCCGTATGACAAACACAACATCCATTCCTCTCCGGTGTTTGTACCCGGACCCTTCACGGATGAATGCTCATAAGCCAGCTCTAAGACCACTGTGCCAACTATTTAAAACTGAAACAGCCGGGGCGGCTGTTTCAGTTTTAAATAGTACTTATTGATTATTAAACGCGACACTAATCATAGCAAGGAGTCGGTGAAACAAATTTGACGGCGGTATAGGTAGGAGTTACTTTCCTGGAACACCTCCTCTTCTTATTCCATTTGTAAACCACGCTGAAGAGGCCTATTCAGTCATCTTTGTTCAGTGGCATAGTGGTCTACAATTGTGCTTTCTGCACACTTTGTGATATTTTGTAAGACATATACGATCGCCAATGGTCGAAAGTAGCTGTTTCTTTTTTTGGATGTTTTATCGATTGTATTAGAAATTCAGTTGCCATGTTTTTTCAATGTAACCGGATCTACACAATATAAAAGACGCAGATTATTTCTAAGCAGAGTAAATGCGTTCTGCTTTTTCCAGAATTTTTCTCCTAAAAAAAAACTTCTTTTAAGTATTCTTTTTCGTGTCGGAAAGGATTTAAAAGACGTGCACACTTCAGTGGAAGTGTCATCTTTCTTGTTTCTTTATGAGAAATATACTCGATCACTCTCGAACAGTAAATCGCTGTTCCAAATTTTATCAGACCGGCGCTTTATCTCTTTTGTACTTTCTATTGTAGATTAAAGCATCGACACCTTCAGGGCGTTCCAGTCACGCGACAACGTACCGTCAGTTATCGCCTTGTACACTGAAGTGCCAGAAGTTATGGGATACGTACCTAACATCGTGTAAGATCTCCTCTAGTCCGACGAAGTGCGGCAATTCGACGTTGCATTGATTCCATAAGTAGCCGGAAGACTTCTGGAGGAATAATGAGCCATGCCGTCTGAATAGCCGCCTACAGTCCTTGGTACTTGTAGATGCAAGAAGTTGGGTGCGAATGGACCTTTCCACCACGTCCCATAACTTATCTATTGGGTTCATATCGGGCGAACGTGGCGGCCACACCATCTGTCCGAACTGTCCAGAATACTCCTCGAGCCAATTTTGGACGACTTCTGCCCGATGACAGAGCATTGTCCACCTGGAACAACAGTCATCCATCAGAGCAACAAAGCGATTACCGGTTAATGACGTGTTTACAAAGACCAGAAGTCCAAAATCGTACCATGTAAAGACACTTCACAGATGTATAGGACAAATTCCAGCTTACACAGTTCCTTGTTGACAGCTTGGGTCCAAGGTCTCATGCAGTCTGCGCTACACCTTGAACCATCAGCTCGCAACAACTGGTAGCGTGACTCATCAGAGCACGCCACGTGTTGCCAGTCTTGCAGGGTTCAATTACCGTGTTCACGATCCCAGGTGAGACGCTGTGTCCGATGTGGTGGTGCTAACAAAGGTGCTTTTGTGGATGTTCGGCTCCCATACCCCATAGACGCTAAATTACGCTGCACTGACCTGATGGATATGTCTCCGGTACCTCCTGTATTAAATGTGGATGTTATTTGAGCCAGTGTCGCTTGTATGTTAACATGGACAATCCTGGTCAGACACCCCTGGTCACGGTTATTCAGCAGCCGTGGTCGGCCACTGTGTTGTCCATAGTGCGCAGTAATGCCTTCTATGAGGTATTTTAGGTACACACGTGACACCGTGGATTGAGGAATGTTGAATGTTCGCACAACTGCGGGAACCGAATGCCCCATCCGTTTGGCTCCCACTAGCATGCCTCCTTCAAACTCTGATATTTCACGTCGGCTTGCCATAATCCTACTGGCGGTCGTTCAGCCTGACTTACGAGATTACACCTCGCAACTGATAAAAATCGTGACGTGCGTCGAGCCCTTTATAAGACTGCAGCGCCAGTTAAAAATTTGCATACTGCTATCCTATGGGTTTTCGCACTTCAGCGTATGTCTACAGCTTTCTTTCTCCGTTAGGTGTGCTCCATATAAAGGCCAGACATAGTACGTTTGGATTCTTGCTAATTTTAAAACCTTATCCTAGTCCTTGATGTCCCAGTCTTTATTAGTTGCTTATCTACATGGTAGCTACAGCTTTATCAACACCTCAATGAAATGCGTCGCGGAACTGGAGCAACGATATTGACACCGGGAAATAATCTTTTTGTATTTCTTTTGGTTTTTTAATTCTCCCTATTTGTTTCAAAGTGTTGTTAATTAAAAGCTGATTTTCTGACACAAGGTAAGGAAACCCATGCATCAAAAATGATCCCTTTTATTCTCATACAACGGCTGGAAATAGCAGGAACAGTAAGAAAAGAAGACGAACGAGCGCTCAATACTTTCTTATTCTCACGGTATTTTATTTTGGAGCTGAAAATGACCTGACACTTCAACTGACAAAAAAAAAAAAAAAAAAAAAAGCAGTTTTCATTCTGTTCGGACACTAGCAGCGGCAGGTGGCTGCCAACGGGAATTCTGACATAACACACTTAATGTGAGGAGGAAGCAAGAGAAAACGAGAAGGTTTTGTACGTGTGCCTACGCGCAAACGCGTACATTCAGAAAGGTAATTTAAATAATAGAAAGCACAAAGAAGTAAGAAGAACAGCAATTTTTTAAATTGATTTCAGAACTCTATAACAAAGATCACCCAAAGCCTTGGATTGTAAGTATGTTTCAAATAAATAATTGTCTGTGCTCTTCGCTGACAAAATTTTGATTAGTGCGGTAAAAACTAGGCTAAAAGGAAGTCAGAAAAATCAGATGAAAATAACAAAAATGATGGACATTACAATGGAGAAAGGTAAAAGCAAAAAGGACTGTTACAAAAATGTAAGCGTCCAATTGAAAGGCTCAAGTTTAAATGAAAAATGGTGTGACAAAAAAGTGATAGGAATACCTGAAACAACAAATAATGAGCTAAAGAAAAAATACATGAGGTCTGTGATCAAGAAATCAAATGGAGACATTTTCTGAAAAGTGGGTTTCTCAAATGCAAGAAAAACATAAAAGGAGAATGTGGAAAGAAAGATGAAAACAGGCTTGTAAATTCATAACTTATAAGAACAATGTCAGAGGATCTGAAATTTATCTCTCAATATACACTACTGCTTGTGAAAATTACAATACCAAGAAAGAATCGCGCAATTAAAATGAATTCCTCATATTACAGGAGATACCTGATTACATTTGTAGAGCTGTACAAGATTGTTTTGCTTCGAAACTCAGTATCGCCTGAAGCCAAGTCGAGTAACAATAACATCTTATACACGGCGTGGCATTGAATGGAAGAGTCTTTTGATATCGTTCTGCGAAATAGCCTGTCAGTTTTTTCTATGAGGAACCATAGTTCCTTTCGGGTGATTGACGAAGGCGCTTGACAAGGCAGTCGATTAATTACGATGTCTCAGATATGTTCGATCGGGGACCAATCCGGCGAACATTCAGGCCAGGAAGAAACGGTATCTTCCGTGCATGGAAGAGGTGCTGGACATTCCGGGCCACATGTAGCCGACCATTTTCCTGGTGAAATATAGCACCAGGACAACTCCAAAGAAGGGTATCACCTATGCTTCTAAAACATCGCTGATGTATCTCTAGCTGTTGAACATTTCCTCAATTCTCATCAGGAGAGATCGCGAACTGAACCCAATGGCACCTCAAACCATAACGCTGCAAGCTGCCGTTCTACACGATGCCATCAAACACATATGCGACCATCATGGTGCATCAAGTTGAACCGTGACGCATCAGAAAACACGACCTGTTGCCAATCAGCGCGCCAATGTCTGTGTTCGAGACCCAACTGCAGCTTGAGGCGTCTGTGGTTGAGGGTTAAAAGAATGCGCAGCAATGGACTATTAGCGACCAGTCTTCTGTTAAGCAGACTACTTCAAATTACGTATGCTATAAGTCAAAGCCTGCTCTGTGACAGTGCTCTGCTACTGCACTAACAGCGTGGATGTTGCTGTGCGATTGATCACTGCCATGCAGTAGAGTTGTCTGTCATCCGTGCTATCCTGACGTTTTGTAGTCCATTATGCTGGAAGGCAAAGCCTGCTCTGTGACAGTGCTCTACTACTGTGCTAACAGCGTGGATGTTGCTGTGCGATTGATCACTGCCATGCAGTAGAGTTGTCTGTCATCCGTGCTATCCTGACGTTTTGTAGTCCATTATGCTGGAAGGCAAAGCCTGCTCTGTGACAGTGCTCTACTACTGTGCTAACAGCGTGGATGTTGCTGTGCGATTGATCACTGCCATGCAGTAGAGTTGTCTGTCATCCGTGCTATCCTGACGTTTTGTAGTCCATTATGCTGGAAGGCAAAGCCTGCTCTGTGACAGTGCTCTACTACTGTGCTAACAGCGTGAATGTTGCTGTTCGATTGATCACTGCTATGCAGTAGAGTTGTCTGTCATCCGTGCTATCCTGACGTTTTGTAGTCCATTATGCTGGAAGGCAAAGCCTGCTCTGTGACGGTGCTCTACTACTGTGCTAACAGCGTGGATGTTGCTGTGCGATTGATCACTGCTATGCAGTAGAGTTGTCTGTCATCCGTGCTATCCTGACGTTTTGTAGTCCATTATGCTGGAAGGCAAAGCCTGCTCTGTGACAGTGCTCTACTACTGTGCTAACAGCGTGGATGTTGCTGTGCGATTGATCACTGCTATGCAGTAGAGTTGTATGTCATCCGTGCTATCCTGACGTTTTGTAGTCCATTATGCTGGAAGGCAAAGCCTGCTCTGTGACAGTGCTCTACTACTGTGCTAACAGCGTGGATGTTGCTGTGCGATTGATCACTGCTATGCAGTAGAGTTGTCTTTCATCCGTGCTATCCTGACGTTTTGTAGTCCATTATGCTGGAAGGCAAAGCCTGCTATGTTACAGTGCTCTACTACTGTGCTAACAGCGTGGATGTTGCTGTGCGATTGATCACTGCTATGCAGTAGAGTTGTCTGTCATCCGTGCTATCCTGACGTTTTGTAGTCCATTATGCTGGAAGTCAAAGCCTGCTCTGTGACAGTGCTCTACTGCTGTGCTAACAGCGTGGATGTTGCTGTGCGATTGATCACTGCTATGCAGTAGAGTTGTCTGTCATCCGTGCTATCCTGACGTTTTGTAGTCCATTATGCTGGAAGGCAAAGCCTGCTCTGTGACAGTGCTCTACTACTGTGCTAACAGCGTGGATGTTGCTGTGCGATTGATCACTGCTATGCAGTAGAGTTGTCTGTCATCCGTGCTATCCTGACGTTTTGTTGTCCATTATGCTGGAAGGCAAAGCCTGCTCTGTGACAGTGCTGCAGTACTGTGCTAAATGCCGCCCCGGTGGCGCAGTGGTCTAAGGCGTTGGCCTCTGAGCATTCGTCCGTAAGGGGTACGGGTTCGAATCCCGGTCAGGCATGGATGTTGTGTTTGTCTTACGGCACTGGCTCTCTCCCTTCTCTGGAACCAGTGACCCTAAATTAGGGACGGGCGACTGCTTATAGCCCATTGAGTTGCTCATGGTGGTCGTTAAACCTCCAATCAAAAAAAAAAAAAAAGTACTGTGCTAACAGCGTGGATGTTGCTGTGCGGTAGAGGTGTCTGTCATCCGTGCTATCCTGACGTTCTGTAGTCCATCGTCTCCCGGATTTCTGTGCGTTCGAGCCGCATTTGTCCACTGATGTCTCGTTCGCATCAGTGTATTGGCGTTTCACTTTGTACGAGTGGCAGTTTCGCTGTAGGAAAATACAGCTTCCCTCGTGCCAATAATTGTTCCTCTCTCAGAGTTCGTTAGGTGTTCATAATTCGACTTTCTTCGACGTCGCGGCACAGTGAGACACAAAAAGCACCCTTTCGATTCAAGGTCGGCTCCTCACTTACTTCAACATCGCGTTTGAGACAGCTCTTTATACCTAAGACCGGATAGTTCAAACGGCACTGCTCCAAAACCGCATGCAAATTTACACTGACACTTTAATCCTTTGCATGTCCTAACTTTTTTACATATCCTGTAAGTTTCAAGCTACTACCAGCATTCCTTTATGGTGTGGCAATTCTCACAAACAGTAGTGCGTTTTTCTTTTTTTATGAAACAGAGAGTTTAGATGTGTATCTAATAGCCCATGTTACAACGAACTCCTATCAAATCCGAAATCCATGTTTAAACACAAATGAGCCCGCATGTCTTGTATTGCTGTTCAGTATAATTTCCACTTAGCGACACAGTTTAACCGAATATGTCACTCGATAAATTCAGGAAGATACACTAACAAGAGAATTTTTTCAACTGCCTCTCTCCAAAATTGAACAAACGCTGCCAGAAGATAGTACTAAGGGCAAAAACCAATAGGTGTATTTCCGTTTTGGCCCAAATGAACTGACAAATATGAACCAGTGGTCCGAAAATAACCTTAGACCGCAAGTGGAGAAAATAATACCACCTCTGCTCACCATACCACCAAAGACAACAGCTTTCATTCAACCTCTAGATGTTTATTTTTTCTGCCAGTATAAAATACTATATGCACAAAATATATATGATAATGTAGCACTTCACAATGTACATGATTTTGTATTCCATGACCGAAATAACATCATATCCTGCATTCATACAGACATTTAACGTGGACCAGGAACATCAAACAAAGATCTTCGCTTTTTCCACGTTTATAAGTGAGTCACGGAAAAATTCTCATTGGCGGCCACCGGAAGTCGAACCCAGGGTCTTCCAGTTACGCGCCGGATATGCTTCCGCTACACCACAGCGGCCTCGAATTCCTCCAGACTCACACACGCTAACTGCCAAGCCAATTTGGCAGGTTGCTTCTTGGATCCCCGCACAATGCTGGGGTTTCACCAAAGATGGTAAGCAGCAACTGAACACCAAAGATGATAAGCAGCAGCTTTTTCCGTGACTCACTTATAAACGTGGAAAGAGCGAATATCTTTGTTTGATGTTCCTGGTCCACGTTAAATGTCTGTATTAATTATTCATTCGCCTTCTAATTATTTCTTCAGTTGCTGCTTACCATCTTTGGTGAAACCCCAGCATTGTGCGGGGCTCCAAGAAGCAACCTGCCAAATTGGCTTGGCAGTTAGCGTGTGTGAGTCTGGAGGAATTCGAGGCCGCTGTGGTGTAGCGGAAGCATATCCGGCGCGTAACTGGAAGACCCTGGGTTCGACTCCCGGTGGCGGCCGATGATAATTTTTCCGTGACTCACTTATAAACGTGGAAAGAGCGAAGATCTTTGTTTGATGATATATCCTGCATTCATTAATATACAACCAATTGCAGTCAGAAAAATTCCACAACATGTTGTTATATCCATGAAAAAAATAGGATTCTGCGAAAGTGATGACGCTTCTTTTGATAATGTTCAACGTATTTGCTTTTCAGATATCAATGACAATTGTCAGTACAGTGATTATTTTGGGATCTTGCGTTGTTCTCATTGTTCCAAATTACTTTGTTCCGTCGTTTGTTCAATGCCCACAAATGTTCATTTACGCCTGTAATAAAGGTTTTTGTTGCTTTGTGTACGACATGAGCTTATTTTGAATCATGGGGACATAGCTGATATTTGGGGTTACGTATCACGCAGCACAACACATGATATATGATTTTCCCCAATTGTGCTCTAAGGCCATTTTCAGAAAACTCGTTCACCTTTGTCAGTTCATTTGGGCCAATACGGAAATACACCAATTAGTTTTGTCTTTAGTACTATATTCTGGCCACGTTTCTTCAATTTTGGAGAGTTACAGTTGAAAGGCTTCCCTTGTAAGATAGGTAGAAAAACTAAGAAAACTGTACCAGCTTATCGCACTGATACTTTCAGTAACATCAGTGTCTATGCGTTTCATTCAAAAGACATATCCGCCACCGTGTTGCAGTGGTCTAAGCGATGGCCTCTGATCATTCGTCCGAAAGGGGTTCGAGTTCGAATCCCGGTAAGGCATGGACGTTGTGTTTGTCTTACGGCACTGGCTTTCTCCCTTCCCTGGAAGCAGTTACTCTAAATTAGGGACGCACGTTTGCTTATAGCCCATTGAGTTGCTCACGGTGGTCGTTAAATCTCCAATCAGAAAAAAAAAAAAAAAAAAAAGAAAAACATGATATTTTGATCAAAATAAAAATGAATAATTTCGAGTAGGCCGCAACGATGGCGCAGTGGTCTAAGCGATGGCCTCTGATCATTCATCCGTAAGGGGTGCGTGTTCGAATCCCGGTGAGGCATGGATGTTGTGTTTGTCTTATAGCACTGGCTCTGTCCCTTCCCTGGAACCAGTGACCCTAAATTAGGGACGGGCGACTGCTTATAGCCCATTGAGTTGCTCACGGTGGTCGTTAAATCTCCAATCAAAAAAAAAAAAAAAAAAGAAAAGAAAAAACATGATATTTTGATCAAAATGAAAATGAATAATTTCGAGCAGGCCGCCCCGGTGGCGCAGTGGTCTAAGCGATGGCCTCTGATCATTCATCCGTAAGAGGTGCGTGTTCGAATACCGGTCTGGCATGGATGTTGTGTTTGTCTTATCTCACTGGCTCTGTCCCTTCCTTTTAACTAGTGACCCTAAATTAGGGACGGGAGACTGCTTATAGCCCATTGAGTTGCTCACGGTGGTCGTTAAACCTCCAATCAAAAAAAATAAAATAAATAAATAAACCTCTAATAAAAAAAAAATTTCGAGCAGCTCAAGTTGCTTGCCTCTAATCCGACGTAGAAGTGAAGGCAGTGAAAAAGTTCCTAACGTCGCATTTTCAAGCTCTGAATATAACCACTCCATTTACTCTTCAAAGATGTCCCAAGTACTGGAGACTACGGAACTTTTAGCAGGAAAGTTACGACTTCATGCATCACCCTTAATTAACCACCACTGTTTTTGCTGATTCACAATAAAGCTTCCAAATTAGTATCGACAGCATCGCTAGAGTGCACTATAATCATAAGTCAAAATGCACACACACACACACACGAAACTTACACACCAAAGAGCCAAACCATGGTATCTTTATGCAAATCTAAGCAAACTAAAGGTAAACAACGACGCTTTGTAGCTCATGGAATGGTGTAACACCTCTTACTGCGACCTGTTAAACATGTGTTATTCATGTTCTTCAGATGGGAAAGGTAGCGGAATCAAGAGAGTTGTAATGACCAGATGACTGGATAAGTATATTTCTGACACGGAAAGGCTTTTTTTTTTTTTTTTTGATTGGAGATTTAACGACCACCGTGAACAACTCAATGGGCTATAAGCAGTCGCCCGTCATTAATTTAGGGTCACTGGTTCCAGGGAAGGAGAGAACCAGTGCCGTAAAACAAACACAACATCCATGCCTGACCGGGATTCGAACCCGGACCCCTTACGGACGAATGATCAGAGGCCAACGCCTTAGACCACTGCACCACCGGGGCGGCTGAAAGGCTTGTTAAAATTTTCATGGCCAGCCATACATGTAGAGTAATTATACATGATAGCCCAGCAACTCCCGCAGTGCGGAGGGGTCCTCTCGTCGAAGAGGGTCTCTATCCTCAACAGAAGGATTTTTCAAAATTTTTGTGGAAACTTCACTTGAAACTGGTTAAAGAAATAGCCAGGAATTTTTGACAGCAGATTTGAATCAAATATTAAAATGAAGATCATTTTTTTCAGTTAATGAGAAAATTTTTATATAAATCAGTTTCGCTTTAGTTTATAAAAACTATGTGACAAGAAAGCACATATTCCAGAGGACATAGGATCACTTTTCACAGCCATAGCAATAGTCCTATACATGTAAGACTACAACAGAATGTGAATGAAATATCAGTTGAAGAAATCAAATTTTTATGTCAATGAGGATAAGGCGTTATACACTGCCGGACAATTGCTAAGAACGGATAACAATTGCAACGATAGCAACAATAAAATGGAAGGCAGGAAAATGTGGAAATTAGCATAAGTGCGGGATACAGTAAGACGTGTTGTGCGTATGCAAATTTTAGATTGCCGAACTTGTTCGTGACGTCATAGCGCTGATAAGAGATATAAAGGATTTCACGCGTTTTTTTTTGTTTTTTTTCTGATTGGAGGTTTAACGACCACCGTGAGCAACTCAATGGGCTATAAGCAGTCGCCCGTCCCTAATTTAGGGTCACTGGTTCCAGGGAAGGGAGAGAGCCAGTGCCGTAAGACAAACACAACATCTATGCCTCAGCGGGATTCGAACCCGGACCCCTTTCGGACGAATGATCAGAGGCCATTGCATTAGACCACTGCGCCACCGGGGCGGCTTCACGCGTATTGACCGTTGTTGTTCAAACCCAAGGTTGAAAGGGAAATAATCAATTGACGAACTTGCAATTTTCAGTATGTCTTCCCGACACCACCTAGATGATTTTACGCGTGGCCGTATTATTAGCAAGATTGAAGAAGGGCGAAAAATAACAGATGTTGCCAGGGAGTTCGACGTCAGCCTCAGTGTTGTTTCAAGGCTTTGGAAATCATTTCAAACAAATGGAGAGTGTAGCAAACGTCACGGAGGAGGTCGTGTTCGCAGTACGACACCTGCAGAAGATCAGTACATAGTGCTATCAACAAAAAGACACCGGCGCAGCACAGCTAGTGAGGTAGCAAATCAGTTTATGGCTGCTACTGGCAAGCGGATCTCCCGAAAAAGTGTCGCCAGACGTTTGCATGAAGGAGGACTATACGCCCGGCGTCCTGTTGTGTGCATCCCATTGTCCAGACGTCACCGTACCGCCCGTTTGCAATGGTGCCATCAACATCGCAATTGGACTGATAACGACTGGTCTGCTATCCTCTTCTCAGATGAGAGTAGATACAGTCTATCGTCTGATTGTCGACGACAACTGATCTGGCGTGATAGTGGTACTGCATATTGTCCAGCAAACATACAGGAAAGGGACCGATATCCGACATGTAGTGTCATGATATGGGCTGGCATCATGATCAATGACCGTACGTCCCTCTATGTGCTTCCAACTGGGACTATGACTGGCCAACGATACATTAAGGATGTTCTGCTACCTCATGTTCGCATATTCCGTGGTGCTGTCGGTGATGGATTCATTTTCATGGACGATAACGCAACATGTCATTGAACATTCGCTGTCCAGGAGTGTCTTGAGAGCGAGTATATTCAACGCCTCGGATGGCCAGCACGTTCTCCAGATCTGAATCCCATTGAAAATGTGTGGGATGCTTTGGGGAGGAGTCTTGCTGGTCGCCAATGCCCTCCAATAGACAAGGACACCCTCATCCGTGCACTGACAGAGGAATGGGATAAATTACCCCAACTGCTGCTTGATAATGTTGTGCAAAGCATGACACGACGTGTGGAATCTTGCATCGCCCTCCATGGTGGCCATATCCCGTATTGACATCTTACGCCGGAACGTCTGCAGACGGTAATTGCATTTTTTCACGTTTACGTATTCTGCACGAAATAGATTGTTTGTCCCTCGAACACGTTCCAAAGCCTTCTGGATTTCAGAGCACAATAAATTGTCTTTCTTGTAATGTCCTGGCATTCTGACATTATTTTATTTCACTTGGCATCCAACTACACTTACATTTTTATGCGCTACATAGCCGTTTATGATCCGTCCTTAGCAATTGTCCAGCAGTGTATATTACACTTGTTTGCACATAACTACGCATCCTTCAGACAAAGGCCAAATTGTAATGACCAGACGACAGATGCTCTTCGTGGGAACGAAAAAAATAGAGACCTGTGACATTTTGTTATGTATAACAGGATTAAAAGGAAATAATTTTACTGTGTGCAAAACATTGTTACAGTACATCAAGTGTGCTTTTTATGTTCAAGAGTAAATAATTTAAGTTATTTTACTCTTTTTGTGCCGTAATTCTTAGTTGTTACTTTTTTATTTGCTTAGTTCTGTGTTTTCGTATGAATCGGAAAAGAACTTTAGACACTGTTACACGGCCGTTACGTATTTGGCCTGCGTGATCGTGAGGCATTATTCAAAGAGGCTGGCTCACGGTGGTCGTTAAACCTCCAATCAAAAAAAAAAAAAAAAAAAAAAGAGGCTGGCCTTAGTTATCTAAAATAATAAAATTTGCATGACACGATTAACTTTGGCGTTAATGTTTTGTAATATTTTGTTTTCGTATAAAACTAGGGCAATCATTTTAATTACAGCGAGTACATTTGTGTTACGTACAATAAAGTGTAACGATTTGGGTTCTACGAAAAATACTTTTCATAGGTTCCAAAGAATTTGAATAATTAAAACGCTCGTAGAACCTAATTAACAATGTGAAATTTAAAATTTTAGTAATTGAGAGCAAATAGATCTTTACACAAGTTAATAAAATCATGCAATGGATTGATTATGATACGCTTTCCAACATACCAGAAATCATTGGAAAATGCCTTGGTTTTGAGGGGACTAAACTACGGTATAACGTTTGAGGTTCATATAAACTGAGTGGCCACTTTATTATGACCACCTGAAAGTTTTAAGCAAATGAGCTATGGCTGCACGCTGTTGCCGCCAGAGGGCCGAGCTACAATAAAAAGGGAAAGCTTAGTGCTTGCGATTGTAGTAGAAGTGATATTTGGGTGACGAGATTCGTAAAATATTCGATTTGACGGACTTTCAACGTGAGATGATTGTAAGAGCTCGGAGCCATGGAGCGAGTATCAACCGCCGTATTCGTGAAATGTTCCAGAGCAGCTGTTGTTAAAGTGTTTAAAGACTTAATTGTCAGCCAAAAAACTAGGTCTCTATGTGCAACGTGTGGTCCTCATCGACTAGTGCATGACTGCTCGGGCGAAACAGAGAGTGTTCAGACTGGTAACAGATACCAAAAGGGCAACAGTGCAGCAAATTACAGACCATCTTAATCAAGGATCCCCTCAAATGATCTCTGCACGTACTGTTAGCCGTACACTGAATCGGATGGGATATGGCAGCAGAAGGCCTGTTCGAACACCTGTCTCCATTTAGCAAGAGAAAACGTCTCCAATTCTCACACGAGAACAAGGATTGGGCAGTCGATAATTGGAAACAAATTATGTGGTACGATGAATCACGTTTTCAGTTGCACCATGCCGATGGCCGAGTGAGAATTTGGCGGAAACAGCACGAAAGCGTGGACCCCCAAATGCATTGCTACAACCCTTCAAACTGGTGGAGGCAACATTATGGTTTGGGGAATGTTTTCCTGGCATGTTTTGGGCCTTATAATTCGTGTTGATCAACGTCGGACTGGCACATCTTATCTATGCATCGTTGCGGACCAAGTACATCCTGTCATGTGGATGGTTTATCCCAATGGCGATGGATACTTTCAACAAGATAATGCGTCCTGCCATAGTGCTCGTATTGTACAGGATTGGTTTCAAGAACATGCCGGTGAGTTTACTTTGCTTAGGTGGCCCCCACAATCTCCAGATCTCAACCCCATTGATAATTTGTGGGATGAAGTTGAACGAGCCATCAGACTGCTGGATCCACAACCCTGCAATCTCACACTCCTGGAATGTCCTATTCATCAAGCATGGTCTCAGATTCTACAAACCACTTATCAAGATCTCGTGGAGTCCATGCCACGAAGAATCGACGCGGTATTAAAGGCAAAAGGTGGCCCAGCGAAGTACTGAGGGGTGGTCTTAATAAAGGGGGCCACTTATTGTATATCAAAATTAAGTCTCTTTGTGCCCGTGTTACTTATTTCTATTATCAAGAGCTGGCACACATAAGCCGTTTTATAATTAAAAATCCCATCTAAATCGGACGATTTTTGCGAACGTTATCGTGCAAAATAATGGTTAACCAATTTCACGCATGCGCACTGCCTGCACTAACTAACTAAAAAAAACATTTTTGGCGGAACTACTTCCAAAGTCGTTACGTAACAACTTATTTTATTTCGTCGCAATAGAAGCATTTTTAGTCAAGTTATTAGGATAATGGCTGTGGAATGAATCTGGCTCCTCTTCATTTACCTTTGACTCCATTTTGATGATATTCAACAGAACCAGTTCCGCATATCCCGCAACAACATAATAAAGTTTTGTCGCAATCGAAGCATTTTTACGTAAGTTATGAAGTATAAGGGCGATGAAATGCATCCCGCTCCTATGTCCTGACCTTTGACCCCATTTCCAATAAGGTTCGTCCCCAGTTGTTGTGACGGGCCTGCGCCGCAGGACGTACATCAGACTAAGGCAGATTACAATGACAGCACATGTCTGTGTAGCTCAGTTGGAAGAGCGCCTTACTCCGGAGTGCGGAAACCCGGCTTCGATGCCCGGCGTGAAAAAACCTGTGTTTTTCTCATTGGCGCCCGAACTTTAAGGATGACCTGGCCGTTAAGTTTCTCGCAATGGTGAATTGTCCTTTCCACACCACGAGACAAAAAAAATGAGAATCTCTTCTTCAGGGCTTCGAAAAGATAAGTTTGTGGGATGTTACGTTCCACACACCAAATTGTCTGGGAAATCTTAAATGCATGTTCTTCATCGGATGACTGCCTACAGCGACACGTGATCCCGGCTGACCGCTGAGCCATGACCCCGGCCCTCATTCGGGGGGGGATATCTGGCGTGCCTGCGCCGCAGGACGCACATGGGATAAAGGCAGATAGCAATGAGAGCACATATCAGCGTAGCTCAGTTTGGAGAGCGACTTACTCCGAAGTGAGGGGACCCTGGTTTGATGCACGGCGTGGACGAACCTGTGTTTTCGTATTGTCCCGTACTACACTGGCGTGCAAAAATTGAGGACGAGACGGGTTTTCGAATGTAACGTCGTGCAGAAATGCTCCACATCGACACAAATCATGCCATAAGATCCCCAAGATGTAAAAATATAGGACAAGTGACCAAAACCGTCAAAACAAGGAATCCACAGAATACAAAGGGACTTTATTAAAAAAGTAGCTTCGAGCACAACTGGACAAAAGACAGAAACGTCCATGTGACAGGCGGCTACCAAGAAAAATCTAGTGTTTAGTAGGGGATATGATCGCCCTTGAGTGCGTTGCAGGATTTATATCGTCTGTCCATGCTGAGGACGAGGTTGTCAAGGAGCTGATGAGGCATCGCGGCCCATTCCTCTTGTACCGCCAATCGCAGCTGCGGAATCGTTGCTGGCGGCTGGTGACGTTCGATTGGATTTAGGTCCGGTGACCTTGCGGGCCAATCCATGCGTTGAATATCTTCACTCTCCAACAGCTCTGCGACAGCCACTGTACGATGAGGTGTAGCGTTGTCGCCCATGAAGAGGAACTCAGGACCCACAGCACCTTCAAGCAAATGCACATGAGGCAGGAGAACCTCGGTACAATAGCGAACACCAGTGACTGAAGCTCCATGGAAAAATGTGGAGGTCAGTACGGCTACCAAGCATTATACCGCCCCAAACAAGAACTACGCCACCTCCAAACCGGTCCCTTTCGATGATGTTGGAGGTGTGATTGTGTGTTCCCTGCTCTCTCCAGATCTGTATACGTCCAGAATCGCTCGTTAGACTAAATTGGCTCTCATCTGTAAATACAACTGGACCCCATTGCTGATGGGTCCAATTCTTGTGTTCCTGGCACCCCAGAAACCTCCGTCTCCGATGAGCAGGCGTTAATGGCGCACCCCATACTGGTCGTCATGCAAATAGTCCACTTTTGTGCAGCCTCCTGGCCACGGTAAAACGTGATAACGGACGTCCAGTTGTCTGTTGCATGTGCCTTGCGATTTCTTCCGCTGTCTGCTATCTGTTTCTTCTCGCCTGTAGGACAATATACCGGTCGTCCGCGGCCGTGGTTGCTCGTGGACGACCACTGCTAAACCCTCGGACAGCTGTTCCTGTCCTTTGAAATGCTCTCCAGGCTCGTGAAACGATGCTGTGAGGGATCCTGAACTCCTCGGCCACACCAGTCACACGTCGACCTTCTTACAACTTCCCAATGACTCGAATTCGGGTAAAGTCATCGAGATGTCGTCTACTGGATTGCCTGTTGAGCATATCACACGGTGGCAGTAACTCGACGTCGTTCAAACCGCTGTACACCGTACAATAGCTTTCACCGAATTGCTGAGCGTACACCGCCCGTGTGCTTTATACTCTTGCGACAGTCCCCCCCATACGTCATGCTGCATATATGTGCATGCCCTACCGTACTGGACCCCAGTCTAACTTCTCAGTGGTCTCTCTGTCCTTTCTGCCTCCTCATTCCGGTGTTATGCTAATTTCTCCTCTTTGTCCTTAATTTTTGCTCACCAGTGTACATACTTAAATTTTATTGAAATCGAATAATTTTTACGCAAGTTATCGCGCTGACAGACAGACCGATAGGAACAGCTGGAGCATATACGCTTCTTCAACCTACGGTTGGAAAGCGTAAACAAGTTAGTAAAATCGTGTAATGCATTGATTATGATACGCTTGCCAACATACCGGAAGTCATTAATCAATTTATTACTCACGTTTTGAGCATACTAGCTGTGGAATAAATTTCTCTCCTGTACCCTGACCTTTTACCCCATTTCGGTGATATTCTATGCAGTCGGTTCAGTATACCTTCGGAACAACATGCTAACGTTTTGTCGCAATACAGGCATTTTTACGTAAGTTATGACGCATAAATGTAATGGAATGGATCCCGCTCCTATGTCCTGACCTTTGATCCCATTTTGTCCATTTTCAATAGGTGTCGTTCCCGTGTAGTCTCCTACCACATACTAAAATTGCATCGAAATCGAACCATTTTTACGCGAGTTATGATCCATAAGGCAAATGAAACGGATCCCGCTCCTATGTCCTGACGTTTCATCCCATTTCACGCATTTTCAACAGGGTTCGTCCCCAGGTGGTCCCCTACCACATACTAAAGTTACATAGAAACGGAAATATTTTTCCGCGTGTTATCGTTCGGACAGGTAGAAAGACGGACAAAGCTGGAGCATATACGCTTCTTCAACCTACGGTTGGAAAGCGTAAAAAAGCGGCCTCGGAGATGTACTTTGCAGGGAGAGGAGGGGGGTCGAGCTTTTCAGGTACGCCACTGTGGCCAACCGTGGTTAGTATCTTCAAAAAGCTGCCCAAGAAGGGAGAATCCAAGAACCTCTGGAAAGATGTTTGCCAACCACGGCTCATCGATGCTAGAGATGAGCGGAAGCTATTTCTTATATCACGAGTCAACAGAAGGAATCCTTCGTCACAACTCGCCGTTCTTTTGAACGCTAGTCACCAGAGTAGTGTGACAAAATACAGAGAACATGGATCGTTGCTTAAAATGGGGGTGAGTAATCACTGGGCGCATCAAGTGCTAATGCTAACCTCGGTTACTCGTCGAAAGCATCTACCATGGGCACGCGACCAAAAAACCTGGACATTGAATGCTTAAGAAAAAGCCGTCTATTCCGATCAATCTCGTTTCTTGTTGCACTACGTGGACAGTCTTATAAATATGCGTTGTTTACTTGGGGAAGTATTAGGACCAGAATGTATCGTGGAATGAAAACAAGCACGTGGAGGAAATGTTCTGCTGAGAAACACTGGGACCAGCCATTCATCTGGAGGAAACTATGTCGTCTACCACCTGCCTATATACCATTGAAGACAAAGTATGTCCTTTCATGACAACGGTATTCCCTTCTAGTAGCACCTTCTTTCAGAATGATAATGCACTATGCCCCACTGCCTGACTTGTTCGAAAATGGTCCTCGGAACATGAGTAGGACTTTCAGGTATGGCTCTGGCTTCCGAATTCCCCAGATATCAATCCAGTCGAGCAGCCGTGATTCGTGTTGGAACAGCAAATCCGATCTGAGGCGGCTCTATCACGTGACTTACAAGAGTTAAATGATCTTTTGGTAACGCGTTGGTATCAGATACCACATGACCCCTTTAGAAAACGTGTAGGCCAACCCTTGTGGCACAGCGGTTTAAGCATTGGTTTCTGATCATTCGTCCGAGACTGGTCAGTGTTCGAGTCCCAGTGATATATGGGTATTGTATTTGTCTTACGAAACTGGATCGCTCCCTTCCCAGGAACCATTGACCCTAAATTAAGGACGGGCGACTGCTTATGAGTTGCTTACTGTGGTCGTAAAAGTTCCGAAATTTTTTTGTAGTACCAATGCCTCGCCGGGTAAGAGCTGTTTTTGCGGCACGTTAAGACCAACATCATATGAGATATATTGTCTTAATGTTACAGATCTTTGTTGTAATACACATCACGCTCATCAACAAACGTGGCCCTCCGCCGCCACAATGATTCGTAGGACCATAGAAGATCTTCCCCGTTCCTATATTAGGAACACTGGTTCTAAGGAAAGAATAGAGGCTTCAGGAAATCGTACCACCCTTGCCTCATCTGGTATTTGAACCCAGGCCCATCTCGGACGAATGGCCAGAAGCAGAATCTCGGACGACTCATCCAACTGGGCGAGGTACACGAAGATGATATGATCAGTTCACTTACTGCGGGCAGGAGCAGAATGGCATGTCTTTTCAGGAATTCCTACTCAGCCACAAAAGCTACTGGCTGTTTGTTAACCTCCGGCTGGTATCTACTTATGTTATGCAGTACACTAAATGGGCACGACCGAAGTCCTAGTGAAAGACTGGGTACATTGTACACATACACAGTCGAGTTACATTATTGACAACTTTTGACGTCAACAGCATGTAGCTAATGAAAGAAGGTACGTGTCGTGAGCTGGCTTGTAGGGTATATAAGGTGTGATGTAGGCATTCTGAAAACATATCACTCGTTGCTGTAATGAATAAAAGGAGTATCAGATTTGCAAAAAGGAATGATTATCGGTTTTCGGGGAAAAGTGGCAGTATTTCTGAAACAGTGCAAGTTGTGAACTGTTCGGGTGCTGTTGTAGTTAAAGCGTATCGTAATTGGAGAAATGGCACCATTGCGAATCAGCGATTGGAAACTGCGGAGCACCACGTGCCATTGATGTGAGAGGTGAACGTCGGCTGCGTAGGTGCGTGAGGGCTGATATACACGCTACAGTGGAGCAATTCACTGGCCGAATAAACCAGGGGGCTACCGGAAGTGTGTCTAAAACGACAGTTTAGCGAACCCTGCTGCGTATGGGACACCGACACAGACATATGGTCACTGCCCATATGATAACGGAGGTGCATCGGCAGAAAAGGCTTACACTTGCACTGCTGTATCGAAATTGTGGACCTCCGTTGATTGGCAAAGGAATGAATTCCCCGATGAGTCGTGCTTTCTGCTTCATCGAACGGATGGACGTTGGCGTATAAGGAGAGAAACATCGGAGAACAGACACTCTTCAACCATTGCTGGAAGAACACAAGCTGCTGGGGGCAGAGTTATGGTATGGGGAAAGTTTTCGTGGCATTCCCTGGGTCAACTCCTACCTGTGGAAGATGCTATGGACTTAATTCGATATGAATTCATCCTTGCAGACAACGTTCACCCATACATGCTGATTGTCTTACATGGGGCGGATGGGATCTTCCGTCACGACAATGTGACGTGTCACACAGGTAGATATGACCGAGAGTGGTTGGAAGAGCACGATGAAGACTTCAAAGTACTTCCCTGGCCCTCTAATTCCCCAGAGTTAAATCCAATTTAGTATCTGTTGGACCACCTCGATCGTGTTGTTCGCTCTATGGATCCTCCACCACGCACCCTTTAGCAGCAGTCACATGCACTGCAGGTAGAGTGGCTCCACATACCTGTGAACACCTTCCAGCACCTTATTGAGTCAATCCAAGCCCGTCTAGCTGTTGTCCGCGCTGTACACGGCGGTTATTCTGGATGCTGGTGGCCCCAATAATATGACTCGACCGTGTTTAAAGCTGACACCCTGAACCGGGACCAAAGATTAAAGGTACCTTCCGAACCACGGCAGGAATTTTGTAATAAGAAATATGAACTGTGTGTTTCCAAACCGTAACCACTATGCTACCTAAGGCCTATGAATCATCTGATGTTTCTTCATTTTGTAAACCACCTTTTCCGTTTCAGGATTTATTGAGCATCATGGGAAACTGAAAGGGCAATAAGCAGCCGCCAGTTCCAAAATTAGGGCCACTGATTCCACGAAAGTGTCAGAGCCCAGCGACATCCGGCAATTAAGTCATCCCTGTTTCATACCGGGCACTAATTCTGTCCCATCTTGGGCAAACGGTCAGAAACCCTCGCTTAAGAGCATTAGGCAGCTGAGGCTTCTATCATATTTTCCCAAAGGAGCTTGCGGTTGTCTCTTTTACACAGTAGCAGATCTCTCTCCCAGGCGTCTTCTTAAATGCATTGTCTACCACTAGCAACACTTTATGTTTTTCTAATCAAATAAATGTACACGGAGCTGATTTTGCACAATTTTTCTAAATAAGTAGGTTTCGAGTTCTGTTACTTCAGCAAAAGGATTTTTTGGTATTAGTAGTCCTATATAGCCAAGAAAATATTTAAACTCACGTTTATGAGTAATCTCACAATGGTATAGGAAAAATGCGTTCATGCCATGTTTACAAGAAATGTGTTTCATTATTAAAAGAGCTATGACCTCGTTTCTGAACAAAATCGTGGTTTCATGTCACTGTTCTTTCACAACAGGATTTTAAACTTTTCAATTAAACGCTGAATTTGCAGTTTAATACCTAGAAATTGAACAGCTCTCATCTTACACACTTAGAAGACAAAGAGTGGGTTTACGAAACGGCGGTTGGTGGAACGATTTGAGAAAGAGCTGCAGAGATATTGATGTTAAACACAGTGGGAATAGCAAGCTCCGCATTTTATAAATCTGGGCACAAGCGGTTACAGAAAGAATAACAAATAGAACGACTAACGGATAGTTACGGAGAACAGGTCAACAACTTTGTATACATTTGGATAGTTACTGTATCACATGTGATACCTCGCTAAAAAGCAGGGTTAAGATCTCAAGTCTTACTGAACTTTTTGGATGTGACTTATCTTCTTGAAAATCTACAGCGTCATGCATGATTTATTTGGAGGCTGTATTGGTGTCCTCTTGATGAATAGAAATGTTAACTAATGTATTTCTGTCTCAATGGGAATAATGGACGATGTTCGTAGGAAGCAGTATGAGAAAGATACGGAGTTTGTACGAAATAATGTTACTGCAATGCTCAGAGATGTGACTTTTAAGACAGCTGCGTACGTACGTCGCAATACGAAAATGTATCCACTACTTTTTGCTTGTAATAGCTTTGTTTAGAATCTCAAGGTCCTGTTTTAAAGTGTCTTGTTGCAAAATTTATTTCATGGTGGCGAGGAAATGAGCGACCTAACGGACTTCGAAGGAGGGCTAATTGCTGGGGCCGGCTAGTTGCTGCCTCCGGGACAACAGCCGCCAGGGTAGTAAGGGTCACTATGTCTAGCGTCATGACAACATCATCTATAGATCAACTATGTCTAGCGACATGACAGCATTCCGTGTTCGCGGCAAAACCTCGTCTGCGAATTACAAGAGCGGCCGGAAAACGACCCTGACTGATAGACATGAGAACATTACAGAGGATTGTTACCCTTAATAAGAAGACCATGGCGTCAAAAATTAGTTCGGAGCTCAATCTGCATCTCCAGTCGCCAGTATCAATGAAAACCGTGCGTAGGGAACTGCATAAACAAGATAGTCATGACAGAGCTGCTATTGTAAAACCACTGGCGACTCGGGTGAATGCACAACGGCAACGACAGTGGTCCCAAGAGGATGAAACGTGGACTTCCAATGCATGGAAGCATGTAATGTGGTCAGATAAATTTACATTCACACTATTCACCACCGCGGGACGAGTTTGCGTGTGGAGAACACCGTCAGAAGCGTACAACCTAGACTGTCTGTTCCCAATAGGGCAGCGCGGTGGTTGTTCTGTCCTGTTCTGGGCGGTTATATCGTGGTTTTCATAAAGTCCCTCAATCACCTAGAAAAGGACGGATGACTGGCAGGGCGTATGAAGCCGTTTTGACCGACCAAGTCCATCCGATGACTCAGGTATTGTTTCCTGAAGGATATGCCATCTATCAAAAGGATAACGCCCCAATTCACAGAGCTCAGAATGTCTAATCATGGTTTAAGAATATGAGGACAAAATTTTACACCTTGTGGGCCTTCCCAAATCACCAAACCAAAACATCATCGCGCTATGGTCTATGTCATAAAACAGAGTAAGATCCCGTTATCCTCCTTCTGCATCTCTCAAGTCATCTGGAGCGGTTTTTGCATGAAGAATGGTTTAACATCCCCTTAACCACCATCCAGGATTTGTATGCTTCCATTCCAAGGGGGATTCAGGCGGTTTTCAATGCCAAAGGTGGTCCCAAAGCCTATTAGATACGCAAAACATTTTTTTTTCTCTAAGTGTTCACATCATTCTGTTCAACCTCTGTGTTTGATGCTGTAAAGGAACTACAACCCGCAAACTCCATGATTTGGGGAAAATATGATAGAAGCCACAGAAGCCTAATGCTCTTAAGCGATGGCCTCTGGTCGTTTGCCCAAGATGGTACCGAGTTCATGCCCCGGATGAGGCCTGGGTAACTTGCTAGCCCAATGGCTCTGGTTTCGTCACTTCCATCAAACCAGTGTCTCAAAATTACGGACGGGCGACTGCTTATAGACCTTAGAGTTACTCATGGTGGTCGCTCAGCCCTTTCATCCCCTTTTCTTCTAACTAGTTACGACAAGAAGGCAATTTGTATGTTTGTGCAGGGCACATTAATAGCTTATCTGATCATTGAAATTATCGCAGTCTCAGCTGTCATCAAATGTCTGATAAAAATGGGTAATACTCGCCTATATATCATTAAGATTTCCAGATTGGCTCTTCCAGATTTAGAGACTCCACTTCTGCGACAATGGCCTGCGAAATCAATCTGCAAGTCTTTTCCAATCAAACAAATGTAGAACATAAATGGAACCTTAATACCCTCCTTGGATTTTCGATGTCTCAATTTAAATCTCAAGGGTAGACTTAAGATCTCAAAAATCGCGTTGCTCCGTGAATTTTGAATCCGCGCTTGCATAAAACCATTCCAAAAATGTAAAACTAATTTTTCATTAAGTTTTCGAATAAAGCTAACTGAAACTATTTAAAAATTCAATCGTCGATATCAAGGCATTCCATCTTGTGATATTTTTTTGTTTTAGCGTAGTTTCTACAAAGCCGCTGCAAATGATGTCCAGCTTTTGTGCAGGGGCAACCTCTATCGTTTCTTCTAGCAAAGAAGCTTGTTGTTCTTGTTAAAAAAAATAAAGGATAACAACAAATACCTGGTAAATTTACGATAGCTTTCATTTTCCGACTTTTCTTTTTTAATACCTAAACGAAGAAGAACTTGTCTGTCTCTTTGATTTACAGCCCGAGAATGGTAATACGTGTCGTAAGAATGCAAATGACATCATTTCTTTGTTCGGATTTGCAGACCCACATCCAACAATTGGAAGTGGAAAAAAAACAACCACACTGCTGAACACACCACCAGTAGGCAGACGCATTTTATTTAGTTGACTGGCTATCGTGCTTATAATTCTCACTCAGCTTGACCTGTTATTCAATAAAGTAAAAGATGAATCTTTCTGGTGTCATTTACACTCAAAACAGGTAGTTGAGTTCATCTTGTCCCAATTTATCTTCTCGATACTGACACGAGCAAATTATGTTTTGTGGACTGGCGAAACACTTTGTTTTTATGGAGCTAAGCTTCGTGCATTATTAATTTAAACTAATAAATCATTTACGAAACCACTTTAGGTCGACCAATTGATAACGAAAACCTAATAACGCAGATCAATTATTCTGAACTTCATTCTCTATGCAGCACTTATGTTGTGATCCAATAATGTCAATGTGCACAGTCCTTTTCAGTTCAGTTTGAGGACACAATACCTCAGCTACCGTGTCATATCGATAATGAAGATACAGGCTCCCCGTTTTAGTAATTCAACAGCTTTGTTTTACAATTCTACACGCTACCGAAATTCGAAGACAAGGAAAATCAGGTAATTTAAGAGTTTTCAGATTCGAAAGTTCGTACTGCTCCTTTTACTCTGTCGTTTAGAACGCAGCTCGAAAGACAAAGGGCAGTTTCGGTATCTTCTAGCTGTATAATATTTCGATGTGGTGCAAGAAAATGAATCATCCCTGGCCCAAAATGTCGTAAAACGCCTCTCTCTCTCTCTCTCTCTCTCTCTCTCTCGCACACACACACATACACACACAAAAATAAAAACCCGCTAATTGTCAACCCAAATTATCATTTACGCATCTTACTAAGACTCTTTTCCTAAGCTCTTAAAAATCATTAAGCCCTGCAGGTGTTTGAATCCTATAATTGCAGTATTGGGATGCGAAACACACATATTTGTGTCCATGTTAGGTTTCCAAAACAGATAATTCAAATGTCTCATAAGTAAAACGCATAAAACGTAAAACGTAAGAGCCGAAATTAGCCGGTGATGAATTCGAATCCACATCGCCGCCCCGGTGGCGCAGTGGTCTAAGTGATGGCCTCTGATCATTCGTCCGAACGGGGTCCGGGTTCGAATCCCGGTGAGGCATGGATGTTGTGTTTGTCTTACGGCACTGGCTCTTTCCCTTCCCTGGAACCAGTGACCCTAAATTAGGGACGGGCGACTGCTTATAGCCCATTGAGTTGATCACGGTGGTCGTTAAAATTCCAATCAAAAAAAAAATCCACATCTTCGTTCTCCGGAACATTCTACTGCTTGAACTAACACAGACGAAGCCTTATCGCTGCAACTTCCCGTTTTGATATATGCAGCACCTCTGAGGTAGGTATGTCGCAATCCTGTTAATTCATTTCGCAGAAGCAAAAAATTATTACCTTCGACGATCTTCCGTTTCTGATATACCTCATTCCTTTCCATAAGCAATAGTGACAAATATATATATCATGTAAGGTCAGGTGATGCGTAACATCACAGCCTCTCCTTGACAAATGTCAACCCCGCCTTCTCGTGGTGCATCCTGTTCCCACTAAAGGGGCTCTGACGACCGCCCATAGCGGTATAACTATACCATCGGGATTAGAGGAAATTCTATCCCACACTCACCAACCCGCTTGGCCAGCGTGGTGAGTTATGGCCAAACCCCTCTAAAATGATTCCACAACTTAAATCTTGGCCCTCAGTCTCCGGCAGCTGGAATGTACCTGGCCAAGGCAGCGGCCAGTGCGACATGAAGGCAGAGGGTGCTAAGAATCCCCGGAGAACCGGACTAGGCTGCCATCTGATGCTGACCTTGGCTACTTACAATGGACGCTCTCTATCTTCTGATTCAAGGCTTCTTGAATTGGAAGAGGAACTACAAAGGATCAAGTGGGACATCGTGGGGCTAAGTGAAGTAAGGAGAAAAGGAGAAGATCTCATCGAACTGAAAAGTGGACATCTCTTCTACTATCGTGGGACAGATACTGGCAGAACTAGTGCTGTTGGATTTATAATAAACAAGAAACTGAAGGATAAAGTTGTAGAAGTTGAAAGTTCCTCTGACAGAGCTGCACGACTTGTTATCCAACTCTCGAAAAGATACCAGGCTCAGATTATTCAAACTTATGCACCCACCACAAGTCATCCTGAAGAAGAAATTGAAGAATTTTATGAGGAAATTTGTCATCTAAATAATAAAGGTAAGCAGCACTTGAAAATAATTATGGGAGATTTCAATGCAAAAATAGGGCAACGGCAACAGAATGAAACTTCAGTAGGTAAATTCGGTCATGGCAACAGAAACCAGCGTGGAAATACTCTCGTTGAGTTCGCAAAGGCAGAAGGGTTTTTCATCTTGAACTCCTTCTTCAAGAAAAAGCCACACAGGAAATGGACATGGAGACATCCAAATGGGACGACAAGTGAAATTGATTTTATTATGTGTAACAAAAAATCCGTCATAGAAGACTGCAGTGTGCTAAACAAGTTCAACACTGGTAGTGACCATGGATTGGTGAGATGTAAGATGCACCTCAACACTAAACTTGAACGTGGCAAGCTCATAAGACAAACAAAATCTATTGACATAACCAACCTTAAAAAACACCATAATATCTTCAAGTTAGAACTCAAGAACAGGTTCTCTGCTTTAGAAGGCCTAACATCGGAAGAAGTGGACATCTCTGAAGTTAACAGAAAAGTAACCAAAGCTCTTATGGAAACAGCAACAAAATTAGCTGGGTCTAAGAACAAGTTGCATGTGAACAAATTATCAGGAAAAACCAAAATGTTGATGCAAAAAAGAAAAGAGATGAGGACAACTAAAGAAGATGTGACTTCCAAAGTGGAATATATAGAGCTATGCAAGACAGTAAGAAAAAGTATCACTGAAGACGTAAGGAAATTCAACTGTGAACTAGTGAGGAAAGCAATTGAAAACAACCAAAGCCTAAAGATAGCAAAGGGACATCTCAGTAAGGAAGAAACAGATTATGGCACTGAGAAAAGAAGATGGTTCTATAACAAGAAATAGAGGCAAAATTTTGACAAGAGTGAAAGATTTCTACTCCAAATTATATGAAAGGGATGATACATGCACTCCAGACATCATGAAAGATACCAGTACCAGAGTTCCTCCAGTCCTTCCAGCAGAAGTTGCACATGCAATCAAGAACATGAAGCGAAGAAAAGCTCCAGGAGAAGATGGAATTACTGTAGACATCCTACAAGAAGCAAGTGGAGAAATCGAAACAGTACTCGCCCAAATTTTCACTCGATGCCTTAATGAAGGAAAGATTCCTGAGGATTGGAACACCGCTACAATGATCCTGCTACATAAGAAAGGGGACATTGAGGATCTCGGAAACTACAGACCTATCAGCCTCCTATCAGTAGTTTATAAAATCGTCACTAAAGTTCTTTCACACAGCTTGAAGGTAACACTGGACATGGCTCAACCCAGAGAACAAGCTGGATTCAGGAGTGGCTACAGCACAATAGATCATATCCACGTGCTGAGAGAACTAATTGAAAGAGCGAGGGAATATGAACTTCCATTGTGCATGGCTTTTATCGATTATGAAAAAGCCTTTGATTCGGTGAAACCATCAGCAGTTACAATGGCTCTGAAAACCTGCGGTATTGAAGATGCATACATTAATATTATTAATAACATCTATGAAAATGCAAGTGCAAAGATTAGGCTGTTTGAAAATACAACACACGTAAAAACTGGAAAGGAGTGAGACAAGGTGACACCATATCTCCGAAGCTCTTTAATGCCACATTGGAGGGTGTTTTTCAGTCGCTGAGCTGGGAAAACAAGGGGATAAAGATTAATGGAGATTATCTAACCCACCTTCGCTTTGCTGATGACGTAGTCATTTTTGCAACTACCCCATCAGAGCTGCAGAGTATGATAAAGGAACTTGCTGACAAGAGTAAAGAAGTGGGATTAAATATGAACTTTCAGAAGACAAAAGTGATGTTCAATGCTTTTACAAGAAATGAAGATTTATCGATTAATGGAGAAAAGCTGGAGATAACAGACACGTACGTTTATCGTGGACAGCAGATATCAAGTGAGGGTCACATTGATGAAGAAATTAATCGGCGTACAAAACTTGCCTGGAGAGCTTTTGGAAGAAACAGCATAATTTTCAAGAGCAATATGCCATTATGTCTTAAAAGAAAAGTGTTTGATCAATGCATCCTTCCAGTGCTTACGTATGGTGCAGAGACGTGGACCTTAACTAAAAGAGACATACAAAGGCTGCAGACAACTCAAAGCAGCATGGAGAGGTGCATGCTTGGTGTAACCAGGAGAGATAAGAAGAGGAACTCGTGGATCCGAAAAATGACAAGAGTGGAAGACATCATATTCAGAGTTAAATCCCTGAAATGGCAATGGGCTGGACATACTGCCAGAAGGACAGATCATCGATGGACAGCCGAAATTTTTAGATTGGATTCCAACGGACAGGAAAAAGACCCAGAAGAAGACCACATGGGAGATGGGTGGATGAAATTCGAAAGTATGCCGGGGTGACATCATCATCATCATTGTCAACCATCATCAATCCACTGCTGGATGAAGGTCTCCCCAAGTTTCCTCCACAACGGTCTGTCTTGTGCCAGTCTCCTCCATGTCACTCCGGCATACTTTCGAATTTCATCCACCCATCTCCCATGTGGTCTTCTTCTGGGTCTTTTCTTGTCCCGTGGAATCCAATCTAAAATTTTGGCTGTCCATCGATGGTCTGTCCTTCTGGCAGTATGTCCAGCCCATTGCCATTTCAGGGATTTAACTCTGATCATGATGTCTTCCATTCTTGTCATTTTTCGGATCCACGAGTTCCTCTTCTTATCTCTTCTGGTTACACCAAGCATGCACCTCTCCATGCCGCTTTGAGTTGTTTAGTTAAAGTCCACATCTCTGCACCATACGTAACCACTGGAAGGATGCATTGATCAAACACTTTTCTTTTAAGACATAATGGCACATTGCTCTTGAAAATTATGCTGTTTCTTCCAAAAGCTCTCCAGGCAAGTTTTGTACGCCGATTAATTTCTTCACCAATGTGACCCTCACTTGATATCTGCTGTCCAAGATAAACGTACGTGTCTGTTATCTCCAGCTTTTCGCCATCAATCGATAAATCTTCATTTCTTGTAAAAGCATTGAACATCACTTTTGTCTTCTGAAAGTTCATTTTTAATCCCACTTCTTTACTCTTGTCAGCAAGTTCCTGGATCATACTCTGCAGCTCTGATGGGCTAGTTGCAAAAATGACTATGTCATCAGCAAAACGAAGGTGGGTTAGATAATCTCCATTAATCTTTATACCCTTGTTTTCCCAGTTCAGTGATTGAAAGACATTTTCCAATGTAGCATTAAAGAACTTCGGAGATATGGTGTCACCTTGTCTCACTCCTTTTCCAATTTTTATGTGTTTTGTATTTTCAAACAGCCGAATCTTTGCACTTGCATTTTCATAGATGTTATTAATAATATTAATGTACGCATCTTCAATACCGCAGGATTTCAGAGCCATTGTAACTGCTGATGGTTTCACCGAATCAAAGGCTTTTTCATAATCGATAAAAGCCATACACAATGGAAGTTCATATTCCCTCGCTCTTTTAATTAGTTTTCTCAGTACGTGGATATGATCTATTGTGCTATAGCCACTCCTGAATCCTGTTTGTTCTCTCGGTTGAGCCATGTCCAGTGTTACCTTCAAGCGGTGTGAAAGAACTTTAGTGAAGATTTTATAAACCACTGATAGGAGGCTGATAGGTCTGTAGTTCCTGAGATCCTCAATGTCACCTTTTTTATGTAGCAAGATCATTGTAGCGTTGTTCCAATCCTCAGGAATCTTCCCTTCATTAAGGCATCGAGTAAAAATTTGGGCGAGTACTGTTTCGATATCTCCACTTGCTTCTTGTATGATGTCTACAGTAATTCCATCTTCTCCTGGAGCTTTTCCCCGCTTCATGTTCTTGATTGCATGTGCAACGTCTTCTGGGAGGACTGGAAGAACTCTGGTACTGGTACCTTTCATGATGTCTGGAGTACATGTATCATCCCTTTCATATAATGTATAGTAGAAATCTTTTACTCTTGTCAAAATTTCGCCTCTATTTCTTGTTACAGAACCATCTTCTTTTCTCAGTGCCATAATCTGTTTTCTTCACTTACTGAGATGTCCCTTTTCCATCTTTAGGCTTTGGTTGTTTTCAATTGATTTCCTTACTAGTTCACAGTTGAATTTCCTTGCGTCTTCAGTGATACTTTTTCGTACTGCCTTGCATAGCTCTATGTATTTCATTTTGGAAGTCACATCTTCTTTAGTTGTCCTCATCTCTCTTCTTTTTTGCATCAACATTTTGGTTTTTCCTGATAATTTGTTCACGTGCAACTTGTTCTTAGACCCAGCTAATTTTGTTGCTGTTTCCGTAAGAGCTTTTGTTACTTTTTTGTTAACTTCAGAAATATGTCCTTCTTCCGATGTTAGGCTTTCTAAAGCAGAGAATCTGTTTTTCAGTTCCAACTTGAAAGTATTATGGTGTTTTTTAAGATTGGTTATGTCAATAAATTTTGTTTGTCTTATGAGCTTGCCACGTTCAAGTTTAGTGTTGAAGTGCATCTTACATCTCACCAATCTATGGTCACTACCTGTGTTGAACTTGCTTAGCACACTGCAGTCTTCTATGACGAATTGTTTGTTACACATAATAAAATCAATTTCACTTGTCGTCCCATTTGGATGTCTCCATGTCTATTACCTGTGCGGCTTTTTCTTGAAAAAGGAGTTCATGATGAAAAACCCTTCTGCCTCTGCAAACTCAACGAGAGTATTTCCACGCTGGTTTCTGTTGCCCTGACCGAATTTACCTAATGAGGTTTCATTCTGTTGCCGTTGCCCTATTTTTGCATTGAAATCTCTCATAATTATCTTCAAGTGCTGCACTTGCATTTTCATAGGTGTTTTTCATTTTCATAGATGTTTTTCAGATGTTTATTTTTAATGCCTTCTTTAGTGAGATTAATATATATATATATATATATATATCATCATCATCATCATCATTGTCAACCATTATCAATCCACTGCTGGATGAAGGTCTCCCCAAGTTTCCTCCACAACGGTCTGTCTTGTGCAGATATATATATATATATATATATATATATATATATATATATCACTATAGAACGCATTAAAAATAATTTCTCACTTTATAGAGGAAACAATTTTCAAGTTAATGTTTTTCCGATTGTTTCAAATGTGATCGCAAACATGTATGAACATTAAGTTTTAGAATTGTTTTGGTAGCCAAAGCCAGAGAATTAATAGAATGAAACGCGTTTTGCGTCGTTTATACTTTTTCAAAGCTTAAAACCAAGAAATTTCTTGGACACAGTGTTTTAACTATAGATGGCGAGTGAAAATTTTGTAATATGTGCATAAACGCATGTGCTGCGGCGGGTATGTCACGCGTTTAAATTAGCACAAGTCGCGCACTGCAGTCAGTCGAAAGGGATATAAAGTGGTAGTCGTTGCTGTGAACAACATTGCATGTCGTCGTTCTGCCAGTGGTTCGGACGCCTAAAAGACGAACAGCCACACATCTTACTTTACGAATTTGAACAGGACCATAACTCTGCTCAAGCAACACGAAACATTTGTGTGGGGAAGGTTCCGTGGACCACAGCACCGCAACCAGATGGTTCAAAATATTTCGCTCAGGTGACAGAAACCTCGACGATCAGCCAAGGTCAGGTAGGCCGCGAACCGTGGATTCGACAAGGTCGTGCGCCAGACCGTGGAGGCAAATCCGACAACTAGCACTCGGAGATTATCGGACGAGTTGGGTATATCACAGACCACCGTGGATCCTCACGTTCAGGACCATGGCAAGGTCTACAGAAGCTGCTGCATTGTCCCTCACGAACTGACGCCAGCTGAAGCAAGCCGCAGAGTGCAAGTGTACAGGTAATTCTTACAAAACACGCGCGATCTACGTTTTATGAAACGAATTGTTACGTGCGATGAAAAATGGGTCTATTTCCGTAATCGTAACGCACAACTGCAGTGGTTGAGCTCGGGCCAGCTTCCTGATTCTGTTACGAATCGTGGGAGCTTCGAGCACAAGGTAATATTCTGCGTCTGGTGGAATTTCGAGGGATAATCCATTACGAATTTATTCCAGATGGTCGGACCATCAACGCCAACCTCTACTCTGAACAGCTGGAGAGGATGTAGGCCGTTTTGGAGGAGAAGTACCCAGCACTGATGAACAGAAAGCACGCTCTCCTACAGCAGGACAACGTTTGACCTCACACCACGCGAACGACCCGAGCAAAACTCCAAGAACTTGAGAGCATCGAACTGATGCCACACCCAGCATATACACCGAACTTTGCCCAGTCGGATTATAACCTGTTCCGTTCCACTGCCCACTTCCTTCGCGGGCGGCACTTCAACAACTAAGAGGAGGCGACAGCTGGGATAAAGGAGTTCTTCACCTCGAAGTTCAAAAACTGGCACCGCCGAGGAATCGCAGAACTTATTGACAGATGGCTAAAGACGGTGCGACACGATGGCCTATACTTTGAATGCTAGTCAGCGTTCGTTGTAAAGGTACGTATGATGACATACAGTGATCCAAATATTGCAAAACGTTTGACTCGTCCTCTGTATCATAATGGACAGCTTAACATCCACATATAAGGATGTTTAGCTTCCAGACAAATTAATGGACGCCACACGTCCTCTTTTCTTTTCGGGAATTAACGGCTACCATGAGAAATATTAAGGGCATCATAGTTTAGGACCATCGGGCTCCGGGGATGGTAGAGAGCAGTTCCATCACACCACTCGCGTCTCTCTCTTGCTCTTCCTCTTTCTCTGTGTTTTTATTTGGGGCCTATCAAACACCATGAGCAACTCGATGGGCTATGAACTATTTCATCATCATCATCATTGTCAACCATTATCATTCCACTGCTGGACGAAGGTCTACCCCAGTTTCCTCCACAACGGTCTGTCTTGTGCCAATCTCCTCCATGTCACTCCCGCATACTTTCGAATTTCATCCACCCATCTTCCATGTGGTCTTCTTCTGGGTCTTTTCCTGTACCTAGGAATACAATCTAAAATTTCTGCTATCCATCGATGGTCTGTCCTTCTGGCGGTATGTCCAGCCCATTGCTCGTTCGTGACAGACGAAGGGTTGGTGGCTCCAATGTTTTATGCATTTTAGTGTGTAATACCTCATTCCTCACTCACCTGTTGCGTGGCCCGGCTGTCTAAAGGTACTGTGTACGTTCTAAGCTACTTTTCTAGCGTTCTCATCTTCATATTAGTTTATATTCCTCCGTTTTCTTATCGTTTGCTCGTTTGTTTACATTTGGAAGCTGCCAACATGGCGGCTTCCGGTATTTCCTTATCATCTATGGGCGTGGCGGATGCATGTCACGTCACACTTCCCACGTCCATGGACGTTAGCATACTCTCGTCCTCAGATGTGTCTGCTCAGATGCCTTCCCAGCTTTCTAGTACTCCTGCACCAGTGCCTTCACTGGACTTGGCTGCGCTTTCTTCTTCAGCTCCTGCATCTATCTCGGTGCCCTCCCTGGTTACTACTGATTCAACTGCCTTGCCTTCGGCCTGTGCTTCTCTCCCCTCACATCCTTCTGTGCCTGCCGGATCCGAACAGACTTCTCTTCCGAGGATGTCATTTGCCTCAAAAGTGCAACGAGGCGCTACTTCTACGTCCGATTCCTCTCCACCAGATGGTCTTTTGCAAGCAGCACCTATTATTCAGGTATCCAACCACAAGGTGAAGGTAACGATAGATGACAATTCGCAGATTGGCCGTGAGTTCCATAACCTCCTGGATAGAGGTGCGCTCTTTCATACTTTACCAAATACTACATTGCCACGCTACATGGAAGCCCTCTCTGGACATGTGTCGTCTGCGTCCATTGCAGTAATTTCCCGTACTTCTCGGGGTATTTCGGTACAGTTCAATCACAAGGAGGATGCTGACTTTTTTCTTGCAAACGGACGTTCGATTGGCACAAACCATCTCATCCCGTCGCCTCTTTCCAAGCGACCGGTGAACATCACGTTCTATCCTGTTCCACAGGAAATGCCTGATACTGCACTTCCTCTCCTTGTCAGTCATGTTTGTGAAATTGTTGGCAAGGTCCGTCGCCTCTCTGACGCTCCCCGCGGAACTCGATTTGCCCATGCTACCGGACCTCGCCGTCAGTTATTGGTCGTCTTTCCCACCGAGAAAGCCTTGGCGGATTGCCCTACAGAAGCTACTGTTGAAATTGGCGCACGAACGTACAGTTTCAAGATTTTCACTGCTCACTATTGTACACACTGTTTAACACAGAATCACACCACTGCCTCCTGTGACTGCGTTCGACGTGGACGTTCATCAAGTTCGCATCCCACTGCTGACCACATTGGTCTTTCTGCTATCCCCACTACCGGTAGTTTGCCTGACGCGAATTCTTCGTTTCTCCGTCAGACGAACATTTTCGTCACGGACAATGCTGCCTTTCCTCCTCTCCCGAACCGTACGATTGGGCATCCACCTTCAAGATTAAAAGAGTTGTCTTCGACTACAGATGTGTCTACAGCGGAGTGTTCCGATCCGGGTGTGTTGAGTGGTGGTTTGGCAGAACGGCCGTCTGGCTCTTCTCCTGGCCTCTCGGATATCGAATCTCCATTTACAACCTTGTCTACCATACCCTTGTTGCAACATCTTCCTGAAGCCTCAGCTGTTGTACCAGTCTCCACTAAGACAGATCAGCTACGTACTGCTTCTTCAGCGACGATCGTTTCCTCGTCTCCTGACTTGGGAGGTGAGCCTGATGCACTAATGGATACATCCGCCTCAGCTTCTTCTTTGAAGCGGATTGGAACTTCCAAAGGCGCTGTGAAACAGAAAAAGTTAAAAGAACTTTCTGTGCTACATTCTGAGGATTCATCTAGTATTCCCGAGGTTTCCGGTTCCGGTGTTTCTCCACCTGATGATTCTTCAAACAGTATGCTTCTCCGCTCAGGTCCTGTCAATCCTCTCTCTGATGCTGAGGTTCTACAGGCCGTTGATACGTTTCCTCCAGTTCCTGGACCACTGTCCAGACAGCAACTTTTACGTCTTTTTCAACCTGCACGTACGATTGTTGGTTCTGAAGAATTCCTTCACTCACCTGATCTGGACCTGTATGCAGCAGTAACGCAATTCGAAGCTTATGTGTCACATTTTAAATCTCTGTGTGCCACCGATCCTCGGTATCAGCCTTTTGTGAGACGTTACACGAGCCGTCTCGCCTCCTTGAAGGATCTCGTTGAGAAGCATATGTGTGATACCTTCTATCCTTTCACCGATGACCTTTAGCTCTCTTCCTCACACCGATTACTTTTTGTTCTCTCAATGCTAAGGGATTTGCGAACCCGTTCGCAGTTGCCCTGGTTTTGCAGACTTCGTGCATGTTGATTCTGATGTTTTCATTGTGTGTTTTTACTGTGATTCACAAGTAATGTATTGTAAATTTGCTTTATTTGTGTGTAAATTTGCTTTATTTGCTTTATTTAATGTATTGTAAATTTGCTTTATTTTAAAATTGCGATAATTGCGTGTTTTTGCTGTGTTTTCACAACTAATCGGTCACGTTACTTGTGCGATCTCCTCATTGTCTCAGTATCATTATTTTATCTGTTGTTTCCTGAATTTGTGCCTGTTTTTTAAATTTCCTATAATTGTGAGTGTTTGCTGTGTTAGTGCTTTCCTCTATCGCGGATTATTATAGTGGTACGTTTGTTACCTTTGTTATTTTTATAAAGTTTCTGAGGTACTCAATGTTGTTTTGCGCTCTAAATACATTTCAGTTCCGTTCGGTTGATTTATCATAGCATAGTACATTTCATGCATTTGTGCACATGTGTTATAGTGTTTGACATGCCGTTAGGCCATTCATTGTTCGTGTGCATATTCTTTTGCTTTCTGTGTAACGTTGTGCTGCATCGTGGATATACTGACTTTCCGCACTGTTGTTTTCTGTACTGCAGCTTTTAATGAATCTCCTATGTCTGTATTTCGTTATAGTAATAAACTGGGTACCACTATGGTACCCACAGTTACCAATACCAATAGCATTGCTATTTCAGGGATTTAACTCTGATCATGATGTCTTCCACTCTTGTCATTTTTCGGATCCATGAGTTCCTCTTCTTATCTCTTCTGGTTACACCAAGCATGCAGCTCTCCATGCTGCTATGAGTTGTCTGCAGCCTTTGTATGTCTCATTTAGTTGAGGTCCATGTCTGTGCACCATACGTAAGCACTTTAATAATGCATTGATCAAACACGTTTCTTTTATGACATACTGCTGGCATATTGCTTTTGAAATTTATGCTGTTTCTTTCAAAAGCTCTCCAGGCAAGTTTTGTATGCCGATTAATTTCTTCATCAATGTAACCCTCACTTGATATCTGCTGTCCAACATAAACGTACGTGTCTGTTATCTCCAGCTTTTCTCAATCAATCGATAAATCTTCATTTCTTGTAAAAGCATTGAACATCACTTTTGTCTTCTGAAAGTTCATTTTTAATCCCACTTCTTTACTCTTGTCAGCAAGTTCCTGGATCCTACTCTGCAGCTCTGATGGGGTAGTTGCAAAAATAACTACGTAATCAGCAAAACGAAGGTGGGTTAGATAATCTCCATTAATCTTTGTTCCATTGTTTTCCCAGTTCAGTGATTGAAAGTAATTTTCCAATGTAGCATTAAAGAGCTTCGGAGATATGGTGTCACCTTGTCTCACTCCTTTTCCAAATTTTATGTGTTTTGTATTTTCAAACAGCCGAATCTTTGCACTTGCATTTTCATAGATGTTATTAATAATATTAATGTACGCATCTTCAATACCGCAGGATTTCAGAGATATTGTAACTGCTGATGGTTTCACCGAATCAAAGGCTTTTTCATAATCGATAAAAGCCATACACAATGGAAGTTCATATTCCCTCGCTCTTTTAATTAGTTTTCTCAGTACGTGGATATGATCTATTGTGCTATAGCCACTCCTGAATCCAGCTTGTTCTCTCTGTTGAGCCATGTCCAGTGTCACCTTCAAGCGGTGTGAAAGAACTTTAGTGAAGATTTTATAAACCACTCACAGGAGGCTGATAGGTCTGTAATTCCTGAGATCCTCAATGTCACCTTTTTTATGTAGCAAGATCATTGTAGCGTTGTTCCAATCCTCAGGAATCTTCCCTTCATTAAGGCATCGAGTGAAAATTTGGGCGAGTACTGTTTTGATTTCTCCACTTGTTTCTTGTATGATGTCTACAGTAATTCCATCTTCTCCTGGAGCTTTTCCCCGCTTCATGATCTTGATTGCATGTGCAACTTCTGCTGGGAGGACTGGAAGAACTCTGGTACCTTTCATGATGTCTGGAATACATGTATGATCCCTTTCATATAATTTGGAGTAGAAATCTTTCACTCTTGTCAAAATTTCGCCTCTATTTCTTGTTACAGAACCATCTTCTTTTCTCAGTGCCATAATCTGTTTTCTTCCCTTACTGTGATGTCCCTTTGCTATCTGTAGGCTTTGGTTGTTTTCAATTGCTTTCCTCACTAGTTCACAGTTGAATTACCTTACATCTTCAGTGATACTTTTTCGTACTGTCTTGCATAGCTATATATATTTCACTTTGGAAGTCACATCTTCTTTAGTTGTCCTCGTCTCTCTTCTTTTTTGCATCAACATTTTGGTTTTTCCTGATAATTTGTTCACATGTAACTTGTTCTTACACCCAGCTAATTTTGTTGCTGTTTCCATAAGAGCTATGGTTACTTTTCTGTTAACTTCAGAAATACCCACTTCTTCCGATGTTAGGCCTTCTAAAGCAGAGAATCTGTTTTTCAGTTCCAACTTGAAGGTAATATGGTGTTTTTTAAGGTTGGTTATGTCAATACATTTTGTTTGTCTTATGAGCTTGCCACGTTCGAGTTTAGTGTTGAGGTGCATCTCACATCTCACCAATCTATGGTCACTACCTGTGTTGAACTTGTTTAGCACACTGCAGTCTTCTATGAAGAAGTTTTTGTTACACATAATAAAATCAATTTCACTTGTCGTCCCATTTGGATGTCTCCATGTCCATTTCCTGTGTGGCTTTTTCTTGAAAAAGGAGTTCAAGATGAAAAACCCTTCTGTCCCACTTGATCGTTTGTAGTTCCTCTTCCAATTCAAGAAGTCTTGAATCAGAAGATAGGGAGCGTCCATCATACGTAGCCAAGGTCAGCATCAGATGGCAGCCTAGTCCGGTCCTCCAGGGATTCTTAGCACCCTCTGCCTTCATGTCGCACTGGCCGCTGCCTTGGCCAGGTACATTCCAGCTGCCGGAGACTGAGGGCCAATGTTTAATTTGTGGAGTCATTTTGGAGGGATTTGGCCATAACTCACCACGCTGGCCAAGCGGGTTGGTGAGTGTGGGATAGCATTTCCTCTAGTCCCGATGGTATAGTTATACCGCTTTTGGCGGTCTTCAGAGCCCCTTTAGTGGGAACAGGATGTACCATAAGAAGGCGGGGTTGACATTTGTCAAGGAGAGGCTGTGATGTCACGCATCACCTGACCTTACATCCCATAATAAACTATTTACCATCCCTTACTTAGGGTCACGGGCTTCGGGGAAGTAGACAGCGAGTGCCGTAAGACAAACACAACATACATGCCTCACAGAGACTCAAACTCAGACCCATCTCGGGCGAATGGCCGGAAGCCAACTCTGAGACCACTGTGCCACAAGGACAGCCACAGTTTCCTACCTTTTGCATTCTTATATTGTAACGCGATAGCAGACTCACTGACTTCTGTACATGCTCCAGTGTGACCGAAAATTTAGAAGCTGCCTGACCACTCTCTTCGGAAAAGAAAACTGTTGCTCCTGCCTCGCTTTACACAATGCATCAGCCGTTTTCGATTTGTCGTTCATTGTGCTTATTTTAACCACTGTGTGTGCGTGCGTGTGTGTGTGCGTGAATCGTCGTCTGTGATCTAAAATCACAATTCCTGCTCCTGTCGGATCGTCGAACAACGGTGGTGCATTGATATATAATGTTGCATGTTACACGACTACGTACATATTAAATATCTACTTACTAAATTGCTTAAAGTCACAAACTTTCAGTTTCAGATGAAGTAGGTGGTCCTAACATCAAGTTTTTCTTTTGGAGCTTCAGATACGCTGGGGTGCAAAAATTAAGGACAAAGAGGAGAAATTAGCATAACAGCTAAACGAGCAGGCAGAACTGACCGAAAGACCACTCAGGAGATTGACTAGGGTCCGGTACGGTAGGGCATGTACATATATGCAGCATGACGTAGGGGGGGAGACTGTCAGAAGGGTATAAAGCACACGTGCGGTATATGCTCAGCAATTCGGTGAAAGCTTTTGCACGGTGTACATGGGTTTGAACGACGTAGAATTGCTGCCATCGTGTGATATGGCCAACAGGCAATCCAGTAGACGAAATCTGGATGACTTTACCCGAGGTCGAGTCATTGGGAAGTTGGAAGAAGCTCGAAGTGTAAGTGTGACTAGTGTGGCCGAGGAGTTCGTGATCGCTCACAGTATCGTTTCACGAGCTTGGAGAGCATTTCCAACGACAGAAACAGGTGCCCGAAAGTTTAGTAGTGGTCGTCCTACGTGCAACCACGGCGGCGGATGACCGGAATATTGTCCTACAGGCGAGAAGAGACAGACAGCAGACAGCAGGAGGAATCGCAAGGACACATGCAGCAGACAACTTGACGTCCGTTATCGCGTTTTACCGTAGCCAGGAGGCTGCACAAAGGTGGTCTATTTGCACGACGACCAGTATGGTGTGTGCCATCAACGCCTGCTCATCGAAGACGGCGTTTTCTGTGGTGCCAGGAACACAAGAACTGGACACATCAGCAATGGGGTAGAGTTCTCTTTACGGATGAGAGCCGATTTAGTCTGACGAGCGATTCTGGACGTATACACATCTGGAGAGAGCAGGGAACACGCAATCACACCTCCAACATCATCGAAAGGGACCGGTTTGGAGGTGGCGGGTTTCTCGTTTGGGGCGGTATCATGCTTAATAGCCGTACTGACCTCCAGATCTTCCAAGGAGGTTCAGTCACTGGTGTCCGCTATTGTACCGAGGTTCTCCTGCCTCATATGCGTCTGCTTAGAGGTGCTGTGGGTCCTGAGTTCCTCTTCATGGACGACAACGCTACACCTAATCTTACAGTGGCTGTCGCAGAGCCGTTGGAGAGTGAAGATATTGAACGCATGGATTGGCCCGAAAGGTCCCTGGACCTAAATCCAATCGAGCATGTGTGGGACCTTCTCGGGAGACGCTTGGGAGCACGTCACCAGCTGCGATTGGCGCCACAAGAGGAATGAGCCGCGATACCTCACCAGCTCCTTGACAACCTCGTCCTCAGCATGGACAGACGTTGTAAATCCTGCAACGCAGTCACGGGTGATCATATCCCCTACTAAAGACTGGATTTTTCTTGGCAGCAGCCTGTCACATGGACGTTTCTGTCTTCTGTCCAGTCGTGCTCGAAGCTACCTTTTCAATAAAGTGCCTTGTTTGGAAGGTTTTGCTCACTTGTCCCATATTCTTACATCTTGGGGATATTATGGTATGATTTGAGTCGATGTGGAGTACTTCTGCACGACGTTACATTCGAAAAACCGTCTCATCCTTAATTTTTGCACGCCAGTGTATTACACAGACTTGCACGTCGTTTCTTGTTTGAGGCCTTTCACGTAAGCAACTATTTCTCGTAGGGTTGAAATCCTACGAGAAATAGGTTCAGACACACGTCTTGGGCTCAGGGCTATACGATGCGTACTGGAAGCATTTTTAGAGACCCTCGTACGAAAATATGTAAACAAGTAGAAATAGTTAAAAGCTTCATACAGGAAAGTGAGAACCGGTATCGTGGCAGAATTAAATACGAAACCAGAGCAGAGTGCACATTTCGAGAGAGAAAGAACAGATGATGTTGAACAGATGATGTTGCCCCGGTTTCGCAGTGGTCTAAGCGTTGGCTTCGTAGTCTACTCCCTGTAAGGCATGGATGTTAAATTTGTCTTTAGGAGCTGGTTCTCTCCTTTACCTGGAACCAGTGGCCCTAAATAAGGAATGGACAACTGTTTGCAGTCCACAAAGTTGCTCACAGTAGTTGTTAAACCTTTAATAAAAAAAAAAGACAGATGACTTTCAGCTTAGCGTGCCCTGCGAAGCATTGCGAGTGTTTAGTGTTTGGAGCGTTCAGACTGGGATCGACGCTCACGACCAACTTAATGCAGCGTACTGCTCTTTTCACATAATTATCGTGAGACCTAGTTTGTTGTTTGAATATGAATTGTTGTTTTATACAGAACATATTGTTCTGAGAGTTCGAATATAATGCTTATTTCTGCGCATCATGCACACAGTATTTTTATTACATTATTTATTTACCAGTTTGAGAAACAGGGCATTTTTGTATTTCGAAATTCCTCTTCTACAAAAACAATTTCACAATATAACAGCATTGCATGTCATTTGTTGATCCGATATGCCGATATCGTGAGATTGAATTTCTATCATGTTTTACATAAGATTTATCTTTAGTTTATTGCAACGATATCCGATCGATCTTTAACAGTTAAAAGACATCTTTTAGGATCCGAAGATTTGCTGCTAATACCTTATTGACTCATCGAAAGGAACTTTAAAAGCATTTTATTGCAACAATATCCCGAACGATCTTTAACAGTTAAAAGACATCCTTTAGGATCCGAAGAATTATGTTTAAGACTCATGGAAAGGAACTTTAAAAGCCATTTTAGTGCAACAACATTCGACCGATCTTTAACACTTAAAAGACATCCTTTAGGATCCGAAGAATAGCTGCTAAGGTCTTATTGACTCATCGAAAGGAACTTTAAAAGCATTTTATAGCAACAATATCCCGATCAACTTTAACAGTTAAAAGACATCTTTTAGGATCCGAATAATTCTATTTATGATTCATCGAAAATAACTTTAAAAGTAATTTTATTGCATAAATGTTCCGATCGATCTTTAACAGTTAAAAAACATCCTTTGGGATCCGAAGAATTGCTTTTTACTAACTGACTTATCGAAAGAAACTTTAAAAGCCATTTTATTGCAACAATATCCCGATCGATCTGTAACAGTTAAAAGACATCCTTTAGGATACGAAGAATTTTATTTAAGACACAACGAAAGGAACTTTTTTTTTAATAGAGGTTTAACGTCCACCGTGAGCAAATCAATGGGCTATATACAGTCCAGTCACCCGTCCCTAATTTAGAGCCACTGGTTCCAGGGAAGGGAGAGAGCCAGTGCAGTAAGACAAACACAACATCCTTGCCTCACGGGATTCGAAACCTGACCCCTTTCGGAACAAATGATCATAAACCATCGCATAGACCACTGCGCCACATGGGTGGCGGAACTTTAAACGCCATTTTATTGCAGCAATATCCCGGTCGATCTTTAACGGTTAGAAGACATCCTTTAGGATCCGAAGAATTGCTATTTACTTATTGATTCATCGAAAGGAACTTTAAAAGCCAGTTTATTGCATAAGGAAAATCAGCTGCACTCTATTCTAGGTGCCCATTCTGTATACTGAAGGAAACTTACCTAACGATGGAAGAACTGGAAACTAAAATGAAATATAATGAACATAAAGGGGTAGTATGAGTTCGTCAAGTTTTTTTATAACCATCCTGTATATAAAAAGTTAGTTACATGCACCTTGGACAATAAGCAGGCACCACAAAGTTTCCATGTTTCCTGTGGGAATGGGATTGTCTGCCTCGGCACAAGCATTGAACATAAAAATATGTGGCCACGTAGAATTGGTTTCACACAGGGCGCTAAGAATGTGATAAACAAATGTTTAGTTAGTCTACAGCTGCTGGTACCACCGGTTCACATTAAAGCAGGATACATGCAGCAATTCGTGAAATACTTGATAAAGGTAAAAGATGTTTTCAAAGCAAAACTAAAAGAAAAAATAATCGGCGGTGCACAAATGAGAACCTTGGTGAAATACCCATCATTTTGGAATTAAAGGAACAATCATGGAATGGATTTTGAAACGTAGTTAAAAAAATTCTGGATAACTGCAACGATCCAGATTACAAAACAAGTGTAGCAGATATTCCAGAGAAGTTTCAGTTGCAGGGGTGCAACATGAGCATGAAGCTTCATGTTTTATACTCCCTCTGAGATATTTTTTTCGAGCAAGTTAGATGCTATGAGTGAAGAACAGGGATAACTTTTCATTAGGACATTAACGAAATGAAACGAAGCTATTCGGGAAAATGGGAGGAGCACACGATGGCAAATTTCTACTGGTGCATGAAACAGAATATTAATGTGCATGGTGCATGTCCGCTGTCGGAAATTCACTGAAAACATATTTCTTGTTTTGAGGAAACTCCTGAAATTAAGGTTAATTACAAGTATCACATTTCTGATGATTTCAGAAATTTATATTTTATGCTTACTGTGTTAGTTTGTTTTCATACGACTGCTATAAATATATATATTTATTGTTCTCCTTTTCAATTCTCATTTAGGAAAAAAAATTACGTGTTGGTACAGGAACCTATTACACATTCGAATTTAGAACATCAAAAATAATACAGATGTCCTCATATGCTTCAAACGAGGGGGAAACAGTTGCATTTTTTCAGACCTGTGTTGTTAGTTGTATAGTACAGGGAAAGAGACTATAACATATTTTAATTATTTTAGTCTGTTTATTCAATGTGACTGAAAATATTGGAACAGAACTGGACAAACGAAATCGGAAAAACTGGGGAAGTCTCATATCAGCTGTGTAAAATAAGTTTCACCAGAAGAGAGAGCCAGAGATCTGGAATTGTAAACTTGCTGTTCAGGACGCAGTATTTAGAAATAACCTCTTTTGTGGCGCTACCACTCTCAGGCCGCACGCCTGAGAGTGGTAAGAGGAATTCCTGGGGAAAATAGGAGGATTTACTCGCTAGTCAGGGTTTACTAATGCATCCAATACAAATGAGCTCTGTGCATGTTAGGCAGAAGATAGCGACAGCCCATTGCGATGGCATAGGCAGGCTTATCAAATGGGAAATAAAACTTTGCTCAAACAGGAATTAAATTATGTGACTCCATGCCCCAGATCAACTAGTAGACCTAGAACAAGGTAGATTGAAGTCAGCCATTAGTGATCGAGAAAGCAATAGGAGAGAAGAAGATCAAGTAGACCGTAAAGGGTGAAAAACGTTTGTTTGTAGCAATGGTTAATTATTTACTTCAACAGTGATAAGCTGAACTGCTCTAATATACACGGTCGCATCAGAATAATGTCACTGATAATTTGGAGTTACCACCCTCGGCCCTGATGACAGCGGCGAGACGGCGCGGCGTGGCATGGACGCAAAGAGGCCCGGATTGGCTCTCACCACACGTGCCCATTCTGACTGTAGCAGAGCAAGGTGGTCCCGATGACGACGTGTTTGTGGTTCGGCACGTCGAACCTGTCGATCCATCTAGTCCCACAAGTGTTCTATGGGATTGAGGTCGGGCGATTTCGCTGGCCAAAGGAGAACGAAGACATCGCTGTCGTGTTCCTGGAATGAGTCAGTTACCCCCTTAGCGACATGGCACGGTGCATTGTCTGGTTGATTGACACCCATCACCACCAGCGTAAACATCCAACATGAAGGTATGCATGTGGTCAGCGAGGATGGACAGGTGGCCATTGGAGTACAGGGACCCATCCGGGAAGTACAAGCGGTCCCAGGTCATACCAGTAAAACATCCCCCTGACATGCACACTACCACCGTTGGCGTATACGTGACCGACAAGCGTGCCCATGTGTTGGTTCTCGTGTGTCTGATGATGAATCCGCCACCGCCCATCACTTCTGTGGAGAGGCAATATTTTGTCATTCTTCCACTGTCCAATGATGGTTGTTCCCTGCGAAATACAGGCGTTGTTGCCAATGGACCTGGTTTAACATAGACGCCTTGACGCAGCGTCGACTCCGGAGACCCATGCGTAACAGGGTTCGCTCTACTGTTGTCGGGGTCACGTACCTGGGTGACCCAGCGTTCATTTGCGAGCTCAATGGATGCACTGCTGCGCGTCAATTTTCTTTTTACCAGTCGACGTTCTCCTCTGGGGTCGATGGCCTTTGGGACTCCACAGTTATGACGTCGGGAGGTACTCGTTGTGACAGCGGTCCATTCTTGGTACACCCTTACTACAGAAGCTCACGAATAGCCCACAAAGTTTGCTGTTTCTGAGATGCTTCCGCTTTTGGCGCGGTAGCCGATAAGCATTCTTTTTGAACGTCCGTCAAATCACTACCTTTGCCGGTCGTGCTCACGTAACGTACTATGGCTCATCTGTACTGGCCGGCGGCTGATATCTCCACGACTGTATATTCCTGAACCGGTACAGGTAGGGAGAAGTGAGAAAATAGTGGCTAAACGTACATTAGTATTCTAGTAGAAAAACTATGCTGTTTTACTGAAGCCGCTTTGTGGTCGCGTTATCAGGTGTTTGGCAGTCTGGTTAATCATAAGAGGTGGCCCATTGTTTGTTTTGTACCTTTGTATGTCCTTGCCGGTTCTGTCCTTTTCCTGAGACAAGTAGATTATGAACAGATGTATCATCATACCTTCAGATGCACATTAGTATCGACAACTCATGTAAAACAAATATAAGAGGGCATTTTTACTTATGTTTTGGAATGTCTCACTTGTAACGTAAGTGATTAGTGTCTCGAGAAGGTTAAAACCAGTAGTCGTTTCTGGACGAAGGAAACAGGCGACAGAGATACCAAATACATTTTCAAACTGATATATTCATTTGCGTGCACTGCTTTGATAAAAATGATAGGAACACTGCTACGGAAACTAATGGGTAGTAGAGACGGATCAGAAATCACGTCTCCGTTACTAAAAAATCACTGTCACCGTTATGACTGCTAACTAAAATTAACATTTCTAAAATCACTGTTAAATTGTCACTATTACCAAATCTCTGTTAACATGTCGAAGTTCTGACCTCTGTAAATTCATCAGGTTCTAAGATACATGCCATCTCTCTGGAGGGTAGTTTTACTATTAGAGCTGTTAACCTCTGAATATGAGCTAAGAGAGGTCGTTATTGCCGTACACTCATGGGGATAAATGATGGAAAAATGAGGGAGGTGAAAACGCAGGTCTAGTTTAACAGAATAAGAAAACAACGTTTTTTCTCAGCGATTCTCCGTTCTGCTGCTGCTTCGTACTGTATCCACAAACAGAGATTTTATCATTGTTGCAAGTAAGACGGTAACTCGCCGTTTCGACTTCTTTATACTCTCACGGACAATGAAATTTACGAACCCTGAAGAAAACATGCTACAACCGCGACTCTTTGCAAATAGCTAGAATGCGTGCTGGTACGCAAATGATCCTCGTTTGGTGCGATTGCGCATGATCGCACACCCTATAGTGGCAATACAAGCACGAACCGGCAGCCTTATAAACCGGCGTGTAGTCGATGCGCCATGAAAGCGAAAAGTACCGACCGACGCGCGACGCAAGCAAGAGTACAGAGTGACAAAAATGCTGGGTACATGCCAGAGACGTCGATTTATGCAACTTACGGATTTAGAGAGAGGCCTGATCATTGGGCTGAAAACCGCTGGGTGGTCGACGCACCGTATAGCCTACCACGCGTATCGTTCTGACCTTACCGTCCAAATGTGTTGGGAGCAGTGGACACGTGACGGCACTGCCATACGGCGGAGCGTCAACGGACGGACCAGGAGGACCACTGGTAGAGAGGATCAACGGAACGTGCGCCAGGCACAAGCGGATCCCAAGGGGATCCAGCGTACTATACGGGCAGATGTAGCGGCTCCTGTGTGCCCACGAACCATTTCCCGACGCCTCGCGGAAGTGAATCTGCGATCCCAGCGCCCCTTATGTGTGCTGCCATTAACACCGGAACATCTCCGGCTCCGTGTACCGTAGTACTAGACCAGAGCGACGTGGAACGCCACAAACTGGCGACGTGTGGTATTTAGGGATGAGTGCTGCTTCGTTTTGGCGAGATATGATCATCGTGTCCGGGTGTGGAGGTCCCCGCATCAACGGAAAAATCCCAACCTCGCTATCGAACACCACACCTCCCACAGCACAGGAATCATGATCTGGGGAGCCATAACTTACGATAGCCGATTAGCTCTAGTAGTAATATGCGGATCATCGACAGGCTAGCGGTATGTGGATGAGATCCTACGGCCCCATGTGCTCCCATGCCTGTCCGGGATTCCAGTTGCGCTACATAGGCAGCATAATGCCCACCCGCACACGGCTTTGGTTGCCCAGGGCTGCCTGCGTCAAGTCCAGAGACTTCCATAGCCTTCCCGCTCCCCGGACATGTCCCTTATCGAGCATGGGTTGTGGCCAGGCGAAACGCCAGCTGCCGGAGTGCCGCACTATCCGGGATTTGGAGCACACCGTCCAACACGTGTGGGCCAGTCGGCCGCAGGACATCATCAAGCGTGTGTTCGCCTCTATGCCGGACTGTATTACAGCATGTATCGCTGCACGAGGCGGTGCGACGCGCAATTGAAGATGACCGGACTGCGTGCCACAGCCCTTTGTAATTGTTCTGCAGCTCTGTTTTTGCCATGATGAGTATCATTCATCTGTATCATTGCGTCCTTAAAATTTCAGTTCAATCCGATGCTTCTTTCTTGGTGCCTAATGTCATTGTCCGTGAGTGTATGTGCCTGGTCTGCAGTGAAGTTTAAGTAAGTGGTAGGCATCGTAGTTTTGTATTCATGAATGACTGGAGTGTTTCACAGCAGAACATTTGCCAAAAGTATTACACTTCCACCACCAGCATGTTTTCGTCCCACAGTTCATCCTGGTGCAACACTGCAACACTTTCGCAGGTAAACGACATACACACGCACACGGCCGTCCACATGGTGCAACACAAAACGAGATTCAAAACGATGATCGAGTTTTGATGATCAAGTGCGCATTGTAGGAGATTTCGACAGTGAGCCGCCTGCGGTTACGCAACCCCATTTTCAGCAGGGTTCGATGTGCCATGTTTTGTGACATATTACACCCACCACCATCATTTAAATTACCTGCAAGTTGAGACATAACCCTTCTGTTGGCTTGTACCATACGGGATGTATACGTCACTCACCTCTAGCATCGATGAGCTGTGTTCGGTCCACCCAGTGCCGGCGGTTCATGCTTTCTCCCTCCTCGGACCACTTATTGAAGGTACTAACCATGGCTCACAGTGAACCATGAAAACCTTGCCGCCTTGGAAATGTTCTGACTCCGACGTTCGGCCATTACAATTTGGCAAATGTCAAACTCACTTCCTTCCCCACCTGAAGAACAAAAATAACGCTAATTAACCGAGCTCATTATAAGGTGTTACTTATACCGTTTCATGACGTTCATACCCGTCGCTGTTTTCCTCCAGTTGCTTCGATTTGCATAAAGACGACCTGGTCATAAAGTTTTGGCCCTTTGATGAATAACGAATTTTTTCCCTGATTATTTTTTTTTTCAGAATGGTCTGTATTTCACTCTGATCAGAATTTTTTGAGTTACATCCACATCAATTTTTTTTCCGGATGATATTGTAGATTTCACTTTTCTCAAATGATTCCATACGACGTAGTTGATGTAGCTCCGTCTTTCCTCAACTGTATACGCTCATCGTCACAAAAATAGTTGCACTCAGAAGGAAGCAACCAATAGGAATGAAACTTGGTGGATAAATTTGGCATCGTGAGGCATGCAAATGGTTCAAGTATTACGCTATGCCGCGCCTGTGACGCCAGCATCTGACGGTCGTAGCGCTGTGCCTGACCGGCTATATAAAGCCTTCCCGTTGCGTGTGCTTGTCATTCTGACTCATGCTGTTGTGTTGGTTGCATCCTTTGCAAGTGAAGTATGCCTTGGAGAAAAGTTCGGAAGCAATACAAGCAGTTAGAATAGTTAGAAAGGGGCCGTCGAACCACGGGAAGCGGGATGGCCTTATCGACGTACTGCGCACCATACCGGTCGTGCGTATATATCACCATAGCACGCTATTGGAGGCATTGGATAGGGCAAAGCAAGCAGCAGCGACACAAAGGGTCTGGGAGACCTAGACGAAACACAGAGAGAGAGAGAGGACCGACGGGTTGTCCGACATACGCGGAGTGACCCAACAGCCACGATTGCGGATATTCAGTGTTCAGTGGTGCCCTCCATGATTTGTCCTATTAGTGCCAGCACCATTGGCAGACGACTGCAAGGTTTACGCGCACGCAGACCTTTGCGATGACTGCCCTTAACACCATTTCATTGTCGCCAAAGATAGCAATGGTGTCGTACCAGACTGTCATGGAGCCACTCAGAATGGCAGCAGGTGATCTTCAGTGACGAGTCTCACTTTTATCTTGGATTGGACGACCAACAAATCCGTGTGTGGAGGCACCGTGGTCAGCACCAAGATTAACGGTTTGTTGTCGAACATCACACGTCCAGAAGGCCTAGCGTTATGATGTGGGGTACAATTGCCGACGTTGTTATGTCACCTTTGGTTTCATTACAGTCACTTTGACAGCCCAACGGTACGTTAATATTGTCCAGCAACCAGTGGCCCTACTTTTTCTGAACGCTCTCTGCGGTGCGATTTTACAACAGAACAACGCTCGTCCGCATACTGCTGCTGCCTCGAGAGCTTGCCTTCGAGGCACTGACACTCTGCCATGGCCAGACGCATCGCCAGATCTATCGCCGATTGAAAATATGTGGGATGCTATTGGAAGCACTATCCACACTCCACCTCTACCGCGCAATGTGCAGGAAATGCGTGAGAAGATTCAAGCCGCATGTGATGGCTCATCGTAGGACACCCTTAGGAACCTGTACAACGTCATGCCGTTGCGTCTGGCATGCTGTGTGAGCAAACACGGCGGCCCTACGGCATACCGAGAGACAATATTTATTGGCGTGTAGCTCAATAAATATTGCCCATATCAGTTTCAATGTTTAATCATTTATTGTTCCTAGTAACCTTTACCTTCCTACCGAACTCCCGAATAGCATTTCAATCCGACACGTCCTTTTGAGTGCAACTCTGTTTTTGACGATCAGTAAAATAATTTCACAGTGATCAAGTTTTTCTGTGCATTGCAATACATTTGATCCTAAACATTTACTCAGTGCATTGTAACGCATTTCATTTTGACTAAATGTTTCAACGAAAAGAGTAATTCCTTGAAATTGAAAAAGTAAATGTGAAGTCTAAGTCAGTGACTCCAAAAGACTCGATGATGTTATAGTGATTCGTGAACTTCAATGCTCGGTAGAAGTTAAGAAAATGAGAGATCAAACAATCTTATGCCAGTTCGTATCTGGACAATGACAAGCGCAACTGTACACGAAGCTGAGAGATGCTTCATAAAGTATGACATTGAATGAAGCTTCATAAGTATGACATTGATGAAGATGCATGAAGTATGACATTGATGAAGCTTAATAAAGTATAACATTGAAGAAGCTTCACGAAGTATGACATTGATGAAGCTTAATAAAGTATGACATTGATGAAGCTTAATAAAGTATGACACTGGAGAAGCTTCACGAAGTATGGCATTCAATGAATCTTCATTAAGCCGCCCTGGTGGCTTAATGAAGATTCATCGCCCTGGTGGCTTAATGATGATTCGTTGAATCCTCACCGGGATTCAACGAATCCCGGTGAGGCATGGATGTCGTGTTTGTCTTACAGCACTGGCTCTCTCCCTTCCCTGGAACCAGTGACCCTAAATTAGGGACGGGCGACTGCTTATAGCCCATTGAGTTGCTCACGGTGGTCGTTAAACCTCGAATCAAAAAAATCTTCATTAAGTATGACATTGAACATGGGTCTGTGTTCACACCCATTAAACACATTTCTGTAGTTCCTAATGCAATCAGGTGGTCAACAGGTCTACTCGACGTTAAGGTCAGTACCTCAATAGAGGTATTATTTGTGAGGATGGGAAGACCTTTAGTTGGTAACATACAGAAAAGCCAGTAACATCGCCATCAACAAAAATAAATAATCTGTTTATTTTTCTTTTCGTATGGCATATGCTAGTTAAACTAGCATAGGCCTTTCGCATTTCATGTAAAAGGCATATGCTAGTTTAACTTTCACATTCAAGTGTATTAATGATTGCGGTATGAGTCTAAGAATTTTGGAAAAAAGAGCATAACGATGCTGTTTTCCAACGAGAACAGAAGGTCTAATTACACTGACGGAAAGTGAAAAAAGAACACCAAGAAGGAATTGGCATACGATCATGAAATTTACATATGTTAATGGAGTCGAGTTTACGTAGGTGTGATGTTAATTTTGGGACCAACCGGTGAGCGCTTACGCCACAGCACGGCATAATATGCAAATTACCGTCGGTGGTATTTAAGGAGTACGGCGAAGTGAATGTAATCAGTCGTCGGCGTACGGACACGTGCGAAGACCCTGAAGAAGCTGCAATGCCTGGACATGCAAGACGTGTACGATTTCAGCAGTTATCGGACTTTGAGCTAGGTCATCTAGTCGGACTCCGCGAGGCCGGGTGGTCGTATCGTCGTATTGCGGAGCGAACTGTACGGGAAGTATCGGTGGTGGTATGATGGTTGCGTAGATGGTCCGAGGAACATTCCCACACGAGAAGACGTGGAACTTGGAGTCACAGACGGACTGATGAGCGGACCGATCGACTCATAAGAAGAGCGGCGTTGTCAAGCAGAACATCCACTGCGACGCAAATCAGAGCTGCCGTTGCACCTGAGGTGAATGTGCGAACAATCCGCAACCGTCTACTAGATGCAGGACTACGTGCATGTGTGCCTCTGGCATGTGCACCTCTGACTCCAGCCCACCGTCAGAAACAGCTGCAGTAGTGTCGCCAACGTCTGCACTGGAGAACGCAATGGAGATCTGTCGTGTTCAGCAATGAAAGCAGATTCTGCTTGGGAGCCACCGTTGGCCGTATGCGTGTTCGCAGACTCACAGGGGAGCGTCTCCACCCTTCTTGCATCCGCCAGCGACACACAGGGCCTACACCTGGTCTCCTGGTGTGGGGAGCGATAACCTATCACTCCCGTACACAACTAGTGTTTGTACCGGGTACGTTAAACAGCACCTCCTACATCAACAACATCATTCAGCTCGTTGTTGTGCCATTTGTAAGGTCGGTCCATCGTGGTGTTTACCAGCAAGATAACGCACGCCCACACACGGCACGTGCAACGCAACATGCACTTCAGAGTGTGAGACAACTTCCATGGCCTGCACGTTCACCGGATTTGTTCCCCATTGAGCACGTGGGGGATTTTATGGGACAACGACTTATCCGGTCTCCACGGCCAGCCACGACCATCCCCGATTTACGCGTCCAGGTTGAGGATGCTTGGAACTCAATACCCCAAACTTACATCCAACATCTGTACGACAGACTCCATGCCAGAATTGCACAATGTGACGCAGTTCATGGCGGTTCAACCTCGTACTAACTATGTTACATGGAAATGTTATTTTTCAGTTTACCAGCAAATACAGCTGTATTTTGCAATAATGTTTTGATCACGTTATCCTCTTTATTCCGTTATTATGCTGTATAAATTTCGTTGGTATCAGACGTCTCCTTCTTGGTGTTCTTTTTTCACTTTCCGCCAGTGTAGTTGAAATCAGGTCTTCCACCATAGCCCATTACTGTTTCCACAGCAGCTTATCATCTGAGCTAATTTTGTTCTTACCTTAATTTTGATTAAAGCTTGCCACAATAATTCTGGAAGCGGCGAAGTTAACTTTTTTAATCCTTCGGAAACAGTGTACTACGGTTCTTCCTGGTCGAATGCTGTGATTATTAGGATATAATAAACTTTCATGCACCACGGAAAACATTGCTTGAGTGTGAAATAAAGAACTAGATCTAACCCTCCAGCTTTTATGATACATAAACGTTGGAAAATAAGTGTCATAAATATGTCGTACAACACTCTGAAACAGCGTTTCCAAGCGCGTCGAAAACGTTTTTTATTTTTATATCTTTTCTTTGCGTTTTGTACCGACGAGGTGTCACGTAGGATGGATTCGCGAGAGAAACACCTGGTGACAGAGAAGGACTCCTAATGTTCAAAAACGCCTTGTGTCGTTTCTTTCGCTGCGATGTTTTGTCGCAAGTAGTGTGTGTTTTGCTCTTTCATGATTATTTTTTAAGTAATATTCATCGATGAGCCATTGCATTATGACCACCTACCTAATAAGCTGTAGAACCCCCTTTAGCCCGCAAAACAGCGGTCATTCAATGAGGCATCGATTCGATGAGGTGGGGATAGGTATCCTGGGGTATCTGTTACCAGCAGCAGTTCCTCCAATTCAACAGCAGGTTCTCAAGTTTCCGTACATTTCGGGGTCGGGATAATTTAGCGCGAATCCGCTTTTCCAAGTCGAATCACAAATGTTCGATTGGGTTCATGTTAAGAAGTGAATTTGGAAACCAGGGCGTTAACAGAGTCACCAGCATGTTCCTCGAACCATTTTTTGATGATTCAGACAGTGTGGAATGGTGCATTTTCCTGTTGGTAATGGCCATGACCAGCAGGGGACACAGTTGCCATGAATGCGTGAACTTGGTCCGCAACGATGTTCAGATACCTGACAGCTGTCAGAGATTGTGCTATTGGGATAATGGGGACTAACGTCTCTCAAGAGAATATCGCCCACAGCATAACACCGTCGACGCCGACCTGTTTTCGCCCAAGAGTGCATCCAGGTGCCATAGCCTCCATTGGTAATCGGCGTATCCGCGCTCGGCCGTCCACGTGATGCACCAGAAATCTTGATTCGTCAGATTTTCCTAGTCATCCATGTTTGAAACATTTCATGTTTTGCTGGCGATGACGTTCAGTGAACATGGGGATCCGCCTGGGTTTTCAGCTACACAGTCCCATGCGCGGAAGGTTGCAATTAACTGTGTGCTTTGACACATTGCCCTGATCATCACTGTTGTAGCTGCGGGTGATTTCTTGCACTGTGGTCCTGCAGTCACTGTGAACAATACGCGATAGTCTCCCCTTCCCTCTGGCATAAATGAGCTGCGGACGACAAACGGCTGAAAGACGATTCGTCGTTTGGCCGTCTGTGAACCACCTTTGATACGTACTCACTACAGCGGCACGCAAACAACCCACAAGCCGCAGCGTTTCTGAGAGAGTAGTTCCGACACTCCGTGCCATCGCGATTTGTCCTTTATCAAACTCCGATAAGTCGGCAGCTGTTTCCATTCTGACTCCTAACTTTCTACTAACCTAAAGCCGGCCCTCGGGTTGTATATATACTGCTCTGTGAACATTACCTGCGCCACTGTTCGGTCTCCAGGCGCGTTTATTTTTCTAAGCTGGGTCATTGGTTTATAAAATTATATTTGCAGCAAAGAAAGAATTCTGAAGTGCTTGTATTGAGTACACTACTTAAAACAGTGGGAAAAGGTAGTGTGGAAAACCTTACGGCCACCCCGGTGGCGCAGTGGTCTAAGCGATGGCTTCTGATCATTCGTCCGAAAGAGGTCCGGGTTCGAATTCCGGTGAGGCATAGCTGTTGTGTTTGTCTTACGGCACTGGCTCTCTCCCTTCCCTGGAACCAGTGACCCTAAATCAGGGACGGGCGACTGCTTATAGCCCATTGCTTTGTTCACGGTGGTCGTTAAACTTCCAATAGAAAAAAAAAGAAAAAGGAAAACCTCGCGCGCCACCACTCGTGTTGTTCAACGTGTAGCGACCAACCACGGGTTGAAAACGATATGTATCTGTGATATAATAAGCTGGACGTATTGCTAGAATAACTGACAACCTCTTGCTTCACAACTGAAATACCAGACTAGATTCTATAGGATAGAAAGCTGCCCCGGGAGCGTAGTGGTCTAAGCGCTGGCTCATAACCATTGGTCATTAGTCATTAAACCTGCAATGAAAAACAAAAATCTGTCCGCTCAAAATGCAAGTCAATATTTCCTGAAATCACGCCAATTCTGTGTGTTGGTACACATGCTATCAGACTAGTGGTCGTTCCTGTATGCAGAGGATGCCGGCAGAAAGGTACGTTCTGAACTGTATCTTCACGACAATGAACTGGAGGCAGCCTGATTGAACAGAGCTATTTTAGTGTCATTTACACATGTATGCTAGTTCCCCAACCCCAGTTCTATCTAAACGACCAGAAAAATTACGTACTACGAACGTAGTGGCAGTACATTATGGAAGGCCTATACCTTTATCAGCAGAACAGCGGACCATGCCACACTAACTCGCTTATTATAGATTGTTTTGAGAATATGGAGTCGAAGCGTTGGATTGACCAGCCCTGCCCAGCGTCGTGATTTGAACTATTTTGTGGGGTCTTCGGGACGAATTGGATCGTAGGGTGCGTGAAAAATGAGTTCGCCGCTCAAACTAAAGCTGAATTAGTCACTCCCTTAAAGGCCAAGTTGAAGAATAACCGAACATTCTGAGCATCAAAGGACATTTACAAATAACTGGTGGAACTTATTCCACGAAGATGTGAGGTCGTCGTAAGGGCCAAAGGTTTCCTCACACAATGTTAAATTTTCTGTAAGTAAAGATTATTTGTAGACATGCATGTGTCCTGATATTTACAACAAAATGTTGGAGTGCATTCCACGAAGACTGGAGGCCGTTTAAGGGCCAAAGTAGATAGTAGATATTATAATGAATTAGCTTTGCTTACCTTTTTGCTAAGCTAATTATTATGAATGAATAATGCTCTAAGCTTCAAAATGATGAATTCCCAAAAGGGTGTTGTTACTCGTTAATTATGAACTTAAACAAAGTCTCAACGCTGGTTATTTATATTAAGTAATCAAAGTCATAAACCTAACAGCCAGACAGAGGTCTGACAAAACTAAGAATTGAGAAAGACTGAACTTACAGAACAACTTGTTTATTATGATGACTCCTGGTCAACTAAGGCACTCATATATCACTACTACATAACAACACACTGCAACGCAACGCAACACACCAACTACACCAACCACACAACTCCAACGCAACAACACAACTACAACGCAACAACACAACACCCACTTCTCGATGAACGCGCCTATATACGAGCTACCACCACGTCATGACTTACACTCATTGCCAGATCTCATTCAGCGGGGTGAAATAATATTTCGTTCAGTAGGAAGATAATTTACATAGTAAAATAAAATAACCAGAGATAGTAAAATCAAAAGGAAAGTGAATATAGAGTATACGTTACATCATCTCCCCCTTAATTTTTCTTCTTTTTTTTTTTTTTTTTTTTTGGTTTCCGAAAAATCTATCAATTTTGGAGTGTAAGTCTTACATTTCGATGATTGACGTTTCTCGATCTTTTTTTTGATTTGTTGTTTGGTGGTAGCCGTATTTACATTATCAACTTGGCATAACAATTTACGAATCTGTATTCGACTGTGAAATTTGTAGTGTAGAACAAACCAAACCTGCATCGGCATACTTTCCTTTTATTCTGCCTAGCAGGAATCACTTTTTAATTTCAAATTACGTGCCTCATTCGTTGTAATACAGAACAACTGTATCAGCAGCGAAGATTGCCTGAAGCTGCCTAACAGTAACAATTTTATTATTTTCATTTCAAATTACGTTTGCCTCATGCGTTGAAATACAGAACAACTGTATCAGCAGCGAAATTTACCTGGAGCTGCCTAACAGTAACAATTTTATTATTTTACCCCTAAGCACATAGATATATATAAAAAAAGTGGATTAGTAGATGGACATAGAAGAAATATAAAAAAAAACACACATATATACACAAAAAGAATGCATAGGCCCACACGAAAAAAAGAAATTCTGACACGCCAACTGGTCGAGCAGGAAAAACAATAAACTGAGAAAAGAACCTGTCCACGAGAACTTACTTATCTCGAGGACGCATAAAAAATTCTAGTGCGAAAACGTTTTCCAGGCCTAATGGGACTGGGGAAATCAGGTGGCTTGGATCTCTTCCGGGACGGTAATGGAACATCGGTCTGTTGTCGGTCAGGAATCTGGCGGTCTGGAAATCCCTGCGGCTGAGAAGAACGGTCAGGAACGTCAGAAGTCTGGCGGTCCGGAAATCCCTGCTGCGGCTGATAGGAACGGTCAGGAGTCTGGCGGTCTGGAAATCCCTGCGGCTGAGAAGAACGGTCAGGAACGTCAGAAGTCTGGCGGTCTGGAAATCCCTGCGGCTGAGAAGAACGGTCAGGAACGTCAGAAGTCTGGCGGTCCGGAAATCCCTGCTGCGGCTGATAGGAACGGGCTCCCCCAGGCTTTGGATATGAAGTCCCTTGATGCTGGGGCCCGTTGTGTCCTTCCAGTATCTTTTTGGAGGGACGTGTCTCCGGCCACATCGCTTGTTTTCGTTTACGCCCACGGGGCATGATAGTAGTAGCAGGCATCGGCCCTGTTTGCCCTGAACGGAGGTTCCAGGGGCGAAACCCGGGCGGATGCAAAGATTTCTGCCTTCGTCGCTGTTGCGGCGAAGCAGATTGGGGAGACAAGTGACGTTTGCGCCCAGCTTTTGGTGGTGCTGGACGGTGTGGAATATTAAATGTTGGATTCATAACTGACAAATCCGAAATGTCCGACGCCTCTGAGTCGCTGCTGTAATTCAGCGGTCGTGCAGGGCGATGTTTGGATTTGCCTATAGGAATACTTTCCGATGAGGTATTCAAAGAAGAAGTATCCCGCGTTGGTGCAGAGTTAGCCGGAAACGGCGCAGCAATAGTCTTGGCAATGGTTGGAGGGAAAGGAACGATACTAGTATTCGACGAACGCGAATCGAGCCTTGGTCTCACGGGAGAATCAGGTTGCGTGTGTAGAAACTCGTCTGGAGGGGGAGGGTGAAGGAAAAATCACTGGTGATTCGTCAAAAATGTTCGGTGGGTCGTCCACAATTTCTGGTGGTTGAACATGAGATATAGATTCTTGAGTCTGTGGAACAGAAGGTTGAGTAGGATTGATAATGAAATCGATATCCCGTTCGTGATACTTGCGACATTGATCAACATGTACATATTGAAAATTGTTGTTCGGTTTCTCCAGAACAATATTATTTTCAAAGACATTTGCCACCCGATATGGACCTTCGTAGCTGGGTGCAAATTTCTTCACTAAAGTATGCGAAACAGAAGACTGGAAGTGCGTTTCCACGAGAGTGAGATCTCCAACGACAAGATCTGGTTCCCTACGCCTAGAATTATAATATCGTGCTTGAGCCGCTTGTGCTCCTAGCATTGCAACACGAGCTTTTTCTGCCATAATGTGTACTGATTGCGGAGTTGGTCGCTGGTTTAATTCGTCGATAATCCCCGTTAAATTTTCAAAAGGGGTTTTAATTTTGCGACCCAGAAAAAGTTCTGCAGGAGTAATTTTAGTAGACTCGTGGACAGACGAGCGGAGGGCGAACGCAAAAAGTTCTAAATGGTCATCCCATCTTTCATGGTGGTCCATTACGAAAGTCGCAATCATTTTCACTAGCGTTCGGTTAACGCGTTCTGCAGGATTACTCTGGGGATGATATGGGGAAATGAATTTATGTTTAATGTGTAATTTCGCACACATTCTTTCAAACATGTCAGAAATAAATTGAGGACCATTATCCGAAACTACTTTATTAGGTGCACCATATCTAGAAAATACTTCATTAACTAAGACATTACAAATAATCTCAGCCGTAGCGGCTTTAATGGGAAAAACTTCAACCCATTTAGAAAAATTATCAGTTAGTACTAAAACATAACGAGCTTTATTTTTAACAGATAATGGATAAGGTCCCAATAAATCTATGGAAATAATATCAAATACATGAGAACTTGAACTAGATTTCAAGTGACCGGCCGGTCTTACATTACGATAATTATTAATCTGACACAAGTGACATGATTGAACGTATGCGAGCACACTTTGGTACATGCCAGGCCAATAGGCAACATCCCGCAATTTACAACGGGTCTTGCGAATACCTAAATGGCCTGCAAGAGGTTTGTCATGAAATTCATTTAAAAGAGCCATTCTAAGGGTTCGCGGAATACATGGGCGAAACTCTGCCCTAGTAGTCCGAGACTTTGTATAATAAAGAAGACCCTCTATTACTTCAAAATGTTGTGACCTTCCAGCCAGAGAAGGATCACTTGGTAGGGGCGAACCCGCAAGCAAAAAATTGTAAATATCCCCAAAATCTGGATCATTTATTAGTTCTGCCATTATCTGCTCTCTGGATGTGATATCAGCTATCAGAAGTAAAGGCTGACATCCAGGAGTAGTTTCGGTGGGGACCCCACTAATCGGAACGCGAGATAATGCGTCCGGTAATTGATTCTTATTACCTGGCTGATACGAAATTTTGATATTGCTCTCTTGTAACTTCAGAGCCCACTTCATAAGTCTTTGAGATAGGTGTTTAGCAGAATTCAAATACTGAAGGGCAGAATGATCCGTAATTATGTTAACTGTCAATTCGTTAAGATAACATTGAAATTTATTCAGTGCATACACAACAGCAAGACATTCACGTTCCGTAGCTGAATAATTGCGTTCAGCTTTAGCTAAAGTACGAGACGCAAAAGCTATTGGATGCCCAGCTTGTGACAAAACGCAACCAAGACCAACTCCGGATGCATCAGTATAAATATCAAATTCTTTAGAATGATCCGGGAAAGCCAACACCGGAGGCTGAGTCAATGCAGACTTCAGTGTTTCGAATGCAGCGTTAGCTTCAGGTGTCCAAATAAACTTCTTGTATTTACGCTTTAAAGCATACAATGGCTCACATATTGTAGCATAAGCGGGGACGAACTGCTGATACCATCCGGTCATTCCCAGAAAGCGGGATAGTTCTTTTGCTGTTTTAGGCCGAGGAAAGTCAGCAATAGGCCTAATTTTTTCATTATCAGTGAATAAGCCGTGGGGAGTAATTTTCAACCCCAGATATACAATCTCGTCCCTCGCTATCTGGCATTTACTAGGTTTTAACGTCAAGCCAGCATTGTATATAAGTTGGAACACCTGTTTGAGCAGAGAAAGGTGCTCGTCAAAAGTCTCTGATGTTATAATAATATCATCCAAATAGACATGCACATGTGGACCCAGGACAGGTCTGAGAACCGTGTCCATAAGCTTTTGGAAAGTAGCAGGTGCAGAAGCTAAACCAAAAGGCATACGTAAATATTCATAGGCCCCAAAAGGAGTCACAAAGCCTGTTTTATCGACCGAGTCCGGATGTACTGCCACCTGCCAATATCCACTCGCCAAATCCAAAGTTGACATCCATTTGGTTGACGACAAGTCATTTAGAATATGTGACATGACAGGTAGGGGATAATTGATTGTTTTTGTGACTTGGTTGAGCTTGCGAAAATCTGTCACGAAACGAAATTCATTTGGTTGTTTCTTTGGAACCAAGAAGGCAGGAGCCGCCCAGGCGCTTGTTGATTCCCTGATTATGCCCTGCTTAATCATTTCCGCAATTTGACGTTGCATTTCCTGTTTTTTATGTGGAGCACAAGGGTAAGGTTTCGTCGCAATGGGTTTCGAACCATCAGTGTCAATAACATGATAAACCACCTGTGTGAAACCAGGTTGATCCGAAAACAAACCAGGGCTTTCCTGCAAAAGGAGAGAAAGCTGGTCTCGTTGCCCCTCATTCAATTGGTCACTCAACAATAAACTCGTAATATCTACAGGAACCGTCGGAATCATTTCGACAGGTTCCGGAAAGGAAATCACATGTTGTACAAAATTCAAAGTTATTTGAAACTTGTTAATAAAGTCCATACCCATGAGACATTTCACGGGTAGCTCGTCTATAAGCAGGAAAGAATGTGTAAAACGAGCTTTTCCCAGCCCTAAAGATAATGTGACAGTTCCTGCGATACTGAAGATTTCGTTATTTGCACCTCGCAAATACTGCGTTGCAGGCTGAACATGTATTGCAGAAAAAACATCATTGCAAAACTTTGTATTTAGGGCTGATATCTCAGACCCAGTGTCGAACTTTGTCTCGACAATAATGTCTTCAAGTGTCAAGAATACATCAGGCAACTGAGGAGTTTGAACAGTCACTAATACTGTTTTAGGGTCAGGATGTTTGGTATCAGGAAGCAGGACCGACCCTTCGTCTACTTCCTGTGGAAGTTTAAAGGAATTCTGGTGGTGTTATCATGTGGTCGGAAACCTCGACCCTGCCGGGTATCGGGAAAATTTTCACGATAAGGAAAATTGCGTGCACCCTGCGTCGGGAACTCCGCGTGTCTGTTGACATTTTCATATTCGTTACGTCTGCCCTCAGCACGGGCAGAAAAATTATTATTGCCCTGAGCATGATAACGTTCCGAATGCTGCTGAGTGGAACGGGGTCGAGCATACTGTGCATTATGACGATACCCCGTAGCTTGCTCCGAAACTCGTTGCTGGTTCGCCACTCTTCTGTGTGGTGGAACGTATGAAGCTTGGGTGGGCACGTGTGTATGCTCGCGCTGAAAGTTTTGTCTATTATGCCGCTGAGGGTTTTCGGAATAAGCCTCGCGGGGTGCCCGAGCATGGTGAGTTGAACCATGTTTGCCATGTCGCTCTTCATACGTGCGTATGAGGCGAAGGCATTCATGAATAGTGGTAGGGTGTCGAACCTCAAGAAAATCTTGCAAGAATGGGTCGAGCTGCTGTACGAGGGTATCCAACATGTCAACATGACTGGCATGTGGATCCCATAGATTATATAGGCGTGTAGTTTCCAACGCAAATGCAACAGGGCTATCATTGGGACCCTGCTGACGAGAAAACAGCTGTTGGGCAAGGCTAGCTCGACTGAGGCCGAAAGGAAAGACCTCCAAGAATTCTGCACGGAAATTCTCATAATGAGAATCCGGGTTCGACCCTCGCCACTGCCGATACCAGGTCTTGGCGGTATCTCTCAAGCAAGTTCCGGCAATTTGGACCTTGCAGTCTTCCGGAATATTATATAAATCAAAATGGTCTTCCAGATCTTCGAGGAACTTTAAAGACCCCTCCAAACCATTGAAATGAATTGTGCCAGCATGCGGCACGAAATGGGCAAGCATTCTGCTTCGCTGAGAGGATTGAATTCCCTCAGCTACGACCCGCGACTCAGAGTGATAAGAAGCTGGTGCATTCCGAAATGGTGAAGAATGCTTGGGTATGTGTAGATTATTCATATCCAAGTCAGAGCCACAGGCTTCGTACAAATTGTCCAAACAAACACCATTACCCTCGAGACTTGCCGGAAGGTGGACATTTGCAGTTGTCTCAGGTAAGGAAGCCATGGGTAATAATAGTCAGGATCTCGTGTTCGAAAAAGTTCGGGCGCCAATTATAATGAATTAGCTTTGCTTACCTTTTTGCTAAGCTAATTATTATGAATGAATAATGCTCTAAGCTTCAAAATGATGAATTCCCAAAAGGGTGTTGTTACTCGTTAATTATGAACTTAAACAAAGTCTCAACGCTGGTTATTTATATTAAGTAATCAAAGTCATAAACCTAACAGCCAGACAGAGGTCTGACAAAACTAAGAATTGAGAAAGACTGAACTTACAGAACAACTTGTTTATTATGATGACTCCTGGTCAACTAAGGCACTCATATATCACTACTACATAACAACACACTGCAACGCAACGCAACGCAACACACCAACTACACCAACCACACAACTCCAACGCAACAACACAACTACAACGCAACAACACAACACCCACTTCTCGATGAACGCGCCTATATACGAGCTACCACCACGTCATGACTTACACTCATTGCCAGATCTCATTCAGCGGGGTGAAATAATATTTCGTTCAGTAGGAAGATAATTTACATAGTAAAATAAAATAACCAGAGATAGTAAAATCAAAAGGAAAGTGAATATAGAGTATACGTTACAATATGTAGACATGAATGATATGAATGAAAGAAGGATATGAATGAATGAAGGATATGAATGAATGACATGTAGACATGAATGCGTCTTGATATAAACAAAAAAAAACTGGTATAGAGTATTCCACGAAGACTAGAGGCCGTCATAAGGGCCACAGGTTATTATATATTATTTAATATTGTGTGCTGAAACCTTTGGTTGGGCCAAAGCTTTCAGCACGCAATATTAAATTTTCTGTAAATAATTATTATTTATCAACATGCAGATGTCTGGGTATTATTAGTAATATCTCAAATGGCAAGCTGGAAGTCTATTAGAAACTAGGGATACTTGCTACTTATGATGCATAGTATGTCTTAGATTTTGCATCTTCCTCGAAACTCTTCTTCACAGACAGCCCTCTGATCAACCCAGTGTCTCGTACTTTAAATGTCATTAAATCACCCAGTCACTTGTGACTGGCAGAAACCATTTTGTTGCATTGCAGGTCTTCCAATGAGAATGATGTGGGAGAATCACAACTTTAATCATTTCCCTGGCGACGAGTGCTGGAAAGGTGACATCTTTTTAACAAATCCCTTTGTGCTTAAGGAACGAAAAAACGAGAAAGCATTAGAAACAACTAGTTTTCCCCTGTGTTTTAAACCGCTTTCATTTTACGGATGCTCATCGACGTCAATTGTGTGAACGCAACCCATTTGTGGCTGCGTTAGTTGCTTGTTACAAATATATTTTAAAAAAATAATTGCTACACTGGAATTACAGATAATGATACCACAATCATTTTTCGAAAATGTTATTATCTTGTCAAATTTGAATTACTAATTACTTATCCATTTAGATAGCAACATTCCAGTATGTGTCGCAAGTAGAAGAAGGGTAAAAAAAGGTGAACAAAAAAGCACAAAACCTTTCAGTTGGGAACAAACAAGTGCGCGCAACATTCGTTTTGTATGCACTTGAAATAAAATTAGATGCATTGAAAATATTTTTTTCTTCTATCCGTCACTAGAAGAGACATTCGTAAAGACTGAAAAACACATACTCAAGCTCATTTGTGTATCTCTTGGACTTTATTTAGGGCAGTACTGCCTTCATTAGAACAGACATTTCATGTAAAAGGCATGTGCTAGTTTAACTTCCGCATTCAAGGGATCAAGTTTCACAAATCCCTTTAGAACAATCTCAAGACATCACATTTTGGATTCCGTAAATTCAGAAGAACAATGAAAAAATCTCTCTAAGTATGGCAAACATTTTAATCAATGTAAGCTACGCTACAGAAAGAAGAAAGAAAGAGCAGGTAATTTTCTGTACGTGAGAGTTCCTTCGCGGATCTACTCATACCCTTTACGAGGACATTTCGCGTCAAGTGTGCCTTAATTTCCCCGGGCATGATGCGAGTTTGCTTTTTCTTCTTTCCCGGGTCTCTTTCCTGCATTTCCTATTAATCTACTTCTCTTTCTCAACTATGGATGCGTGTGCACGTTGAGAAAAATAAATTTTCGCGAATCATTATAAATAAGTATTTACATTTTCAAGGCACTCCATCTGAAACATTTGTTCCGAGATTTTTAAGGAAAGAAATCATTCACCTGAGACATGTTCATGCATGTATCCGTTTGCTTTTTCTGCTCTTGAAGTATTACTTCAGTAATCGGCGTGATCGCCTAAGAGAAAGAAGAACAATGCGTTAAAAAAATTTAATTAAGTGTTCAAACTTTGTTTATTCAAATGTTCCTGTCACTCTTTCTAGAAGAATATGTATCGATTAGACACCCGAAAGTTCGCCGCCCCGGTGGCGCAGTGGTCTAAGGCGCTTGCCTCTGATCATTCGTCCGTAAGGGGTCCGGGTTCGAATCCCGGTGAGGCATGGATGTTGTGTTTGTCTTACGGCACTGGCTCTCTCCCTTCCCTGGAACCAGTGACCCTAAATTAGGGACGGGCGACTGCTTATAGCCCATTGAGTTGCTCACGGTGGTCGTTAAACCTCCAATCAAAAAAAAAAAAAAAAAAAAACACCCGAAAGTTCCATAAAATGAAAACTTCATTATCGCGATAAGTTATTGCCTCTGGTAAAAGGAAAGGTTTTTCCTTGACGGTCGAATGATAGCGAGATGTTTGCTTTATATAACATGCAACAAATAAAAAGAGCTGAAGTATGATATCAGAAATTTCTTCCTATTTCCATATCTTGAATGTGATGGCATCGAGCATTCTTCTGCTCATGGTTTGAATGTAGGCTTCCGTCTACCACTGCGCGAACATACGTCTTCGATTGCGAGATCAGTCTCCAGAAAGCGACTTTTGACACGTGCATTTATTTCTGAACAACTCTTTTGGTGAAACACCAATTTAGATGTCACCCTATCTCAGAACATTTCTCCCACATTTGGGGGTTAATGTACCCAAATTATCCCTTACACATTTTACTCCTGAGTAGAAAAGTTAAGTTACAAATTCGTAACTCAAAGCTCCCATAGGCCTGCGATGGAGAAGTTGTCTGATAAATAATAATTGATTCTTATAGGTTTTTAGGTGCTCAGTTCAGAAAAAATAGTAAAACAATTCCATCACCCACCAATTTTACTCATTTTCTAACTTTATCGTTTTATTAGTAGTATTGGAGTTAAAATTAAGCTCATTGGTATTTATTTTCATTCTCCATTACTTACAGCTAATTAGTTGTGTAAGTGCTTTATTGAAGTGCATTTTTATGGTAAATAAGGAAATTTTTACGAAACTTCTTTTTCTTAAGATAGAATAGGGAGAGAGGTGTGCAGATAAAAGTGCAGGTGGCTACTTTGAATCTGATTTACCGAGATAACGGATGACTCATTTCCTGTTGTCACAGCCACTTACATTTTCTTGTGTGGTTCTTCAGTTAAACTTTAATCATTGACTACTAAGGTTATCATATTTCTAAAAGGTGGCATGTTTTCTAAGTTTGTGTGAAGATTTAATTTAATATGTTTGCAGGTTATTTAATGTTCTTACGCAGTTTACTGTAATAGAGTTAATGCCATTTGTTGAAATTTGTTTAACTGTGTTTTAAGTGGTGTTTGTAATGGCTTCAAGAGGTTGCAAAAATTCACCTCAACTTTTTTGCTACATATGCGGGGAGTTAGCGGTAAAACAACAACAAAGAAACATTACTGATTTCGCGAAAAAAAGTGTGCTATGCGTATTTTGGGATGAAACTTGGTGACCAAGATAAGTAATGGGCGCCGCGTATAGTATGTTCCATTTGTGTAGAAGAACTTAGAACGTGGTCGAAATGAGAACAAAAATCTTTTCGTTTCGGAATTCCCATGGTATAGCGGGAACCCCGAAACCATACCGATGACCGTTACTTCTGTTCTTTGAATGTTCGAGGTTTTAATGTGAAAATAAGAAAGACATTTCATATCCTAATTTACCACCTGCAACACGCTCAGTGGAACATGGTCCTGAAATACCCATGCCAACACCTCCACGAATTTTAAAAATACCACCCAGCAGCGATTCAAACGAAGAAGTTGAAGATTTCAATAATGACGAATTCAAAGATAGTTGACGCGCCTGAACTTTTTTCACAGACCGATTTAAACGACTTGGTCAGAGATTTGGGTCTACCTAAGGAATCGGCAGAACTGCTAGGCTCGAGACTAAACGAAAAGAATTCGTTAGCCCCTGGCACTTCTTTACCGTGGTTTAGATATAGAGAAAGACATTTTCTTCTTACTTCTCATTGAAGGTGATTCAGTTTACTGTAGCAATATTCCCGGACTGATAAGCAAATTCAACGTAAAATATGAAGTCATCGATTGAAGGTTGTTTATCGATTCCCCAAAATGAAGCCTCAAAGTTGTGATTTTCCATAATTATATGTTTCAGTACCAGTAGCACATTCCGTGCATTTGAAAGAACGATATGAAACTTTAGTCTTCATTCTCAGCAAACTTAAATACAATGATCATGTTTACACCTCAAGATAAAACTGTCTTTGCACGATTATAAAAACCTCCACCTAGTAAACCACCATTCACAAGCTAAAATATTTATTATTTACACTTAAAAGCAATATGTACAGATAAAAGCATCATAAAATTAACTAGGCGAGATCTTTCGGTTCACTGCACTTGGGTGGCGCTTTTAGGCTTGATAATGGATCCCTAGGGGACGCGAAAGATCTCGCCTAGTTAATTTTATGATGCTTTTATCGGTACATATTGTTCTTAAGTGTAAATAATAAATATTTTAGCTTGTGAATGATGGTGTACTAGATGGAGGTTTTTATAATCGTGTAAAGACAGTTTTATCTTGAGGTGTAAACATTGAGGCACGAAATAAGATATTAGGATGTTACCATGATCATGGATGGACAGTTCGCGGTGATCCTAAAGTCATGTCAATGATTTTGGGAAAACGAAGTTGTAACGTACCAGGAGATGTGACGTACCTGCCAGAAGGACGCACACGACATAAAGGCAGATAGGAATCAGAACAAATGTCCGCGTAGCTTAATTGGTAGAGCAACTTATTCCGGAATGAGTGGACCCGGGTTCGAACCCCGGCGCGGATAAAAGTGACGGAGAAATTTACTTCGTTATAATGGCGCCCGAACTACCCGGATGACCCGACCGTTCACAATCTCGCAATGGTGTGATGTTATTTCCACACCGCGAGATAGGAAAAATATGAGCAGCACTTCGAAAGAAAAAAAAGAAAAAGAAGGGGGAGATGATGTAACGTACCAGGAGATGTGACGTACCTGCCAGAAGGACGCACACGACATAAAAAGGCAGATAGCATTAGAATCAATGTCCGCGTAGCTTAATTGGTAGAGCAACTTATTCCGGAATGAGTGGACCCGGGTTCGAACCCCGGCGCGGATAAAAATGACGGAGAAATTTACTTCGTTATAAAGTGGATTCACCAAATACCTGTGCGTTTTGTGCGAGTGGGACAGCCGAGATCGACAGCAACACTGGATCAAGAAGGAATAGCCAGACAGGTTTACATTAGAACCTGGAAGTTAAAGTGTGCTACACAAATCTTTGGTTGCCCAAGAAAAAATCCTTTTACTCCCGTTTCACATAAAGCTGGGATTAATGAAGCAATTTGACAATACTTTTTCAAAAGGAGGAGAGTGTTTTAAATACATCTGGGCAAAATTTCCGGAATTATCTACAAAAAAAATTGAAAGAAGGTATTTTTATTGGTCCGGACATCAGGAAACTTATGAAGGATAAATTCTTTGAAGAAAAATGGAAACTTTTGGACAAGAATCGTGGAAAGCTTTCAAAGAGGTGGTGACCAAATTTTTAGGAAATCACAGGGACCCTAACTAAAAAATGATTATGGAAGACATGCTACACAAATTCAAGGATTTGAGATGCTCCATGAGCTTAAAAGTGTCCTTTCTCAACTCTCGTTTCGATTACTTTACTCAGAATCTGAGAACTGCAAGCAAAGAGTAAGGGCACCGATTCCATCAAGACATCAAGGAGATGGAAGTAAGGTATGAGGGCAGGTGGAATATCAACATGATGACGAACTACTGCCGGATGTTGCACAGACACGACCCGAGAAAAGAGTTTCACAGAAAATTTTCAAAAAGAAGCTTTGAAGGAAAAAGAAAAAGACACCACATGGAAATATAAAATATGTACTAAAGATTTGCCTTTAATTACTTTAATTAAAAATTTTCCCAATACTTTCATTCCAAAAATGTTTACGGAAAATTTTAAATATTGTTAATTCAATTAATATTATGCGTTTTGAAGCTATTTTCCTGTAATGTTGAGATCCATTTTGTGAAAAATCCTTACGTGATAGAGAAAAATGAAAGTGATATTTGAAATCAGCGGCAAAAAATAAATCAGATGCAGTTAATAGTTTCCAGACAAACTCGAAATTTGCAGACCTGTGTTATCTTCAGCCCCTTTCTCACAGATGGGCCTGGGCTACCAGATCCACCTATAAAAAGGGGATGAAATTTATGGTTACGTTGGTTACCCAATAGCAACCGTAAACGATTACTATGGGTAATGAGAAACGTTCGTGCCGTTTTTCCCACGCATACATAGAAAGGAGACGAACGTGCACAGCGACAAACGGGAAGCGCCATTGTTCCACAACGTTGCTAAAGCTAGAAGGTGGTCAGTAATGGGGTACATAACACGTGTCTAGTGCTGCTGGACTCTTCTATAGGAATAGTTTTCTAAACAAAGCCATCACAGATGCTAAAAGGGCTTGTGACGTATCTATCTCAGACGTGATGCTCATATTAAAACGACAAGTTGCAGTGATAATCCTTTGCCGGCGTAGTTTAATCGGGAGAATATCCGATTCCGGAGAAGGAAGACGTGTGTTCAAATACTACCACTGGAAAATTAGGGCTTTTAGGCTATATTGGCGGCCGCTTAAAATGAATCTTCTGGTCGTGAGGTTCGAAAAAAATGAGTTATGCTTCTTCCACACATCGTCTAAAATTAATAAAAAAAATTATTTTTGCGATTCGAAAACTGTGTGATGCTTCTTCTACACGTCGTCTGGAACTGATCGGAATCCCTTCTTCTACAGGGAGTTCCTTCAAGTAGGGTTAGTCGGCTGACCTGAAATAACCTGCGATTTTGTTCATGAAACAGTATAAATAACACCTGATAGTAAGCTCTGTTAATCAGTGTCATTGTTGTTCTTCAGATGGGAAAGGCAGCGGACTTAAGCGTAGTTCACAAAGGCCAAATTGCAATGTCCAGCCTACTGGGTCAGACCATTTCCAAGACGGCGCAGTTTGGGGGTGCTGACAGTCAGCCGTGATTAGTACCTTCAAAAAAGTAGTCCGAGAAGGCGAACACCACGAACCGCCGGTAAAGTGTGTAGCGACAATGGCTCGCCGATGTTAAATGTGTGCGAATGCTATCCCGTATGGTACGAACCAACAGAAGAAATGCAATGGGATAACTCTCCGATAATTTGAATGCTGGTGACGGGAATAATACGTTACAGTCCAGCTGAAAATGGGAATTACGTAGCCTCAGGCAGCTCCTAGTGCCCATGCTAACTTCCGTTGACCGTCAAAAGCGTCTACAATGGGCACGCGAAGATCAAAACTGGACCTTCAATGATTGGAAGAATGTCATCTGGCACGATGCATCTCGTTTCCCGTTGCACCATGTGAATGGCGGGATAAGTGTGGGTCGTTTACGTAGGGAAGGATGAACCATGGGATGAAAACAAGCTTGTAGGGGAAGTGTGATGCTTTGGGCCATGTACGTCTCAGAAACCAAGGGTCTAGTCATTCATATGCAGCTTCAACGATGGCTTCTGCCTACCTAGACATTATCGCAGGCAATACATTATTTCATGACACCGGTATTCCCCTGTTATACTACCTTCCTTCTTTTAGCAGGATAATGCGTCATACCACACTGCTTGGATTGCTCGAAAAGGTTAGCGGAACATGAGGAAGAATTATCTGATCTCCAAATTCCCCCAGGCAATCCAATCGAGAAACTGTGGTTTGTATTGGAACAGTAAATCCTATCTGCAGCGGCTCGGCCACGTACCTTATAAGAGATAAAGAATCTGCTTGTAACGTGATTGTATCCGATACCACAAGACACATCTAGAAATTTTGTAGCGTCCATGACTCTCCGGGAAAAATCATGTTTTTGCGTTACGTGGAGAATCAACATAGTTAGTCAGGTGGTCGTAATGTTACGGATCTTCGGTGTACATACCGTTATTTGGACTAAAGAAGGCCCAACTTGAATTGAATAAAAGCTTCTAATTCAGTGGCCGATATGTGTGCAAATAGAAATGGGTTCAACACGATACTATGAAACCATGCCAAAACCCACGTAGCGAAAATGACTCTCAAAACCATAAAGCGTCTTGGCTGGTGAATGTTGCGTCATGTAACATGTGCTTCAGGTATGTCTTCCCCGGATTACAACTTGCTCGTGCACTAAACAACCACCTCCAAGAACAGGAGTTCCAAATCGAACAGCAAATCTAAAGTACACTGGATTCCTTTACTCATTGGAGATCACGGCGTTTTACCATCGATACGTTCATGCTGATTTCTTGCAGGATACAGGTTCTGGCCAAACATGGGGACGCTTTTGTGGAGTAAAGGTACCCGTTTTTTAGCACATCTTTTGTAAAAAAAGATCGTACTTATTTTATCGGTTTGTCCGTCTATCCGTCATTCCGTCCGTCCGTCCGTCTGTGCCCACGATATCTCTGCAACTATCAGTCCGATTTGAAAAGTTCTTTTTGCATTGGGAAGCTTAAAATATGCGAATGATGATCCTTCATTTCGTTTTTTTTTACGATGTGCCATTTCGCCGCTAGAGGGCGTAAATGCAGATATCAAAAACACGTTTTATTCCACATATTTGCTTCTAAACATCCGATTGAAAAAATTCTTTTATCGTTCGATTCCATTTATGTCGAAGAGTATTTTAGATATAGTTACTTTTTCAAATTACGCATAGATTTTCCGCTAGGGGGCGTAAAAGTAAATTACGTTTTCCCCAATAACTCTTCTTCTAAAACTCCGATTTGAAAAATTGCTTCTTCAGCGTATACATCTCCTGATGGAAAATGTTTTGCATATAATTTCAAACTCTTGGTAAAGAATACTTTGGCCATCAGGGGGCGTAAGTGTTAATTTTTGCTTCTGATATATTTGCCATAAAATCTGAGCTTCTAAATTCTCGATTAAAAAAAGGTCGTTTGTAGATCGATACTACTCATGCCGACAAACCTCTTAGGAAAATGTTCTTCCTGAAATAATGCAAAGTGTTTCTACGCCAGGGAGCGTAGATGTATATCTTATTTTTGTCAATATCTCTACTTCTAAGAGTCCGATTTGAAAAATTCCTTCTTTGTTGGATAGTATTTCCGATGCGAAATGTTTTTCCTTTAAACTCAAAATTTACAAGTAAATCATAGACTTTCCGCTAGTGGGCACAAAGGTAAATTGCGTTTTCTGCGTTATTTCTGCTCCTAAAGCTCCGATTTGAAAACCTCTTCCTGTATCGCGTACAAGACCTGATGGAAAATATTTTTCACATAATTTCTAATGCTTGGTAAAGAATGGTTTGGCCGCTAGGGGTCATAAGTGTTAATTTCTGCTTCTGATGTATTTGTGGCAAAATCTGGGCTCCTGAAAACTCGACTAATTTTTTTCCTTTGGACCGATACCGCTTATATGGATAAACCTTATGAGAATACTTTCTTCCGAAAATAATGCACGGCTTTCCCACCAGGGGACGTAAAGTCACATCTTATTTTTGTCGATATCTCAGTTTCTAAGAACTCGTAAGCTCACGCTTCTGTTTACAGCAATATCTGAGGGATTAAAAACCCGATTGAAAATCTTCTTTCTTCCGTCAGATACTATTGTTTTCTTTACCGGTTCCATTGACTTTGAATAGCTTTGATAAATTTAATTAACGGATTCAAAAGACGTGCTTATTACACACGAAAATTCGGTGTCATTATTCTTGTTTAATCTGTGCTGTGTTATCTACGAATCTTTTACAGTTGCACGAACTTTTTATTATCGGCTTTCCCGTGTAAAGCGGCTGACACATTGTTTCACTTCCTGTTCCTTTCTAGTGCTTTACATGAGACCATTTTGATACAAAGTTGTAAAGCGTCGTTCTAATCACTTTCTCAACACGTTCATTCCTGTGATATTAAAGTTCTAGCATGTCTTAATTGTACTTCCTTTGGACATCGAAACCTACATTTATTTAAACCTTACGGAAAGAAAAAACTGTTTCAGGGTAGTTCCATGTTTCGATAAAAGGAAACAAATCTAATTCCCGTGCAATGCACTACCAATTTTGCCTTCAAGATCAACTTCGAGAAAAATAAAGACGACGCTGAGATATCAAGAGCAATGAACGCAATATCTTGAATAGAAAGGTGTGACATTTAAAATTAAATAATCAGTCTATATCTACTAGCGCGTAAAATCAAATAACTAAGAATTTGTGACAAATGAAGAAGCATTCCTCATAGATAATGCAATCAGATTCAAGAAGAACATTTTTAAATTGGTCTTAGAGAAATACAGAAACGGGTGTGAAAAGAAATATCCATTTGCGCGCATAATAGAAAACTGAATTACTGTAGCAGAAAATTCATGCAAAATCTGATTCACAAATAAATCTACTGGAAGCAAAAAAAAAAAAAAAACTGCTGCTTTTCGTTCGGAATTTCAGAAAAAGAGATGTTTTCCTACACAAAGATACATACTAGCGTTCCATACTTAAATAACTGCGTAATATTACAAGGGTGAAATTCAAGTCAATCTTTGTCACAATGTGTGATAATCTATGCAGAAGGAATTCTTTCAATCCACGCTTTAGGAGCGACGTTACGTCTTCAGAAGCAAACACGTATTTCCGTTCCCAAGAAGCAGACCTGCAAATTGATAATCATAATCATCAACCATTATCAATCCACTGCAGCATGAAGTTCCAACTAATGTCTTCCGCAACTCTCTGTCTTGACCAATTTTATTTCAGGAACACCACGGCAAACTTTGGAATTTCATCCGCTCATCCCCCATGCAGTTTTCTTGAGGAAATGTTTCGGTCTTTTGGTATCCAGTCCAATATTTCAGTTGTCCAAGGATGGTCATTTCTTCTGGCAACATATGGAGCCCATTGCCACATGACGTTATCTAAATGATCATGATGTCATCAAGTTTTGTCATTTTCCTGATCCATGAGTTAGTCTTTCTATTTTATTTAATACACTCGTGTGCAAAACTTAAGGACGAAGTTGAAAAAGCAAAATAACGCAGTAAATAGCAGCAGAACCCAAACACAAATTGACCCAGAACCATGTCAGGGAACAAGAGCAACAGCACTTGCGCAATAACGGAGCATGACGTGTGGTTTGGGTGACGTGAGAACGCCGTTAATAACAGCAGCACCCAAACACAAATTAACTCAGGTCCGTGTCTGAGAAGAGGAGAAACAGCACTTGCGTAATAACGGAGCATAACGTGTGGTTCGGGTGACGTGAGAACGCCGTTAATAACATCAGCACCGAAACACAAATTGACTCAGGACCGTTTCTGGAAACAGGAGCAACAGCACGTGCATAATAATCGAGTATGACGTGTGGTTTGAGTGACGTGAGAATAAAATGCTCTCACGCTGTCCCATAGCATCAGTTGAACTGAAGTCACCGGACGGTGTACATAAGTATTACAGACGTTCGATTGTGTTTGTTGTATACTAGAGACGACGGAATTGCCCGTCGAGAACATACTGATGATTTTATTCGTGGTCGAATAACTGGGAGGATCGAGGAGGGACGAACTAGGATGAGGGTGGACTAAGTAAGAGTGCGGTATCACCCATAGAAATCTATCGCGTGCGTGGTCAGCCTTTAAGATTACAGATACAACTGGGCAAAAAACCGATTATGATTGTTCATCAAAAACCATCCACCAGTGAGGACCTGTAACGTATACTCTATATTCACTTGCCTTTTGATTTTTACTATCTCTGGTTATTTTATTTTACTATGTAAATTATCTTCTTACTGAACGAGATGTTATTTCACCCGCTGAATGAGATCTGGCAATGAGTGTAAGTCATGACGTTGTGGTAGCCAGTATAAATAGGCGCGTTCAACGATACCAGAGAGAGTTTGTTTATGTGGAGAGCTGTTGTTGTACGAAGTGAGCTGTGGTTTATGTGTCAGAAAGCTGTTGTTGTTTAAAGAGGTCTTCGTTTATGTGAGAGCGAGAAGTTGACCGAATAAAAGATTGTTGTCGTAAGTACGTCTTTCTCAGTTCATAGTTTTTGTCAGATCTCTGTCTGGCTGTTAGGTTTATTTTATTTAGTGTTATTAGTAACAACCAGCATAAGGATTTATTCGTCTTAATTACTACTACAACATTATTAGCAGTTAAAAAGCTTGTTCATTATTGTTACTACACTACTAGCAGGAAAGTTTATTCATGATTTAATTAACAAACAACAACCATTAGAAGAAGCATTATTAGTAGCTTGGAAGAAGCTGAATTCATCATAATATTAGTGAAAGCTATATTCACAATAATTAGCAATTCAGTAGCAGAAGCGTTTTATTCATTACAATTAGCTTAGCAATTTAGAAGAAGCGTTTTATTCATTATAGACCTCTATCTGCTCCTGTAGGCCAAGAAGGATCGATACCACATAGTGAGACAAATAATTAAAAGTTTGGTAATTGACTGAGGGTTACAAGAACATAGTACATCCCCTGTTTTGATTTAAATGCCTTTGGGTACCACTCAAGGAGAGAGTCCGGAAAGTCAGCAAAAGACACAAAATCACAAAACAGGCTCGTATAGATGTTAAAATTCTATTAAATATGAAGAAATTATATTTTATTTCTTCATATGTTAAAATTAGAATACATTATATTTTCTTCATATGTTAAAATTCGCTACCCATCAATTGCTAGTAGAATTTTCTCCATTGTAAACATAACTGTAAATTTTCATTCACCCCAAACCACAGGTAGGGGATCGTCTGACACGTGTATAACGGCAACGGATGTCGAAGGTCCTCAGTTATGGATGGAAGGCAGAAACTTGGAGCGAGATGCTTCTGCCCCCTGCGTCCTAAACCTCGAGACACTCAGCTTTGCTCACAAATGCCGGATTTGTGAAAAGTGAAAAGCAAAAGGAAAAGAACAGTAGTATTCGTACTGCAAATTGAAACAGTTCGACTCTGGCTGGTGTGAGACCAAAGCAGAAAAATTTGTGGAAATGATAGCTCACTCTGCAGTACCAGAATTAGCGAGAAACAAAGATATATCAGAAACTGAAATAAAAGGTTTGCTAGAAACGAGGTTCAAAGAAAAATATCGCAGAAATGGGCAGTAGGAAAGAATATCCCCACAGCAAACAAGCTGATCCTCGTAACGTAACTCAAAGAACGAGGATGCAGCGCAGTACACTTCTGATAGTTCAGCATTCGTCGAAGAGACACCTTTCCGAGGACGTCGGAAAAGTCCAGAGTTCAGCATTCGTCGAAGAGACACCTTTCCGAGGACGTCGGAAAAGTCCAGAGTTCAGCATTCGTCGAAGAGACACCTTTCCGAGGACGTCGAAAAAGTCCAGAGTTCAGCATTCGTCGAAGGGACACCTTTCCGAGGACGACGGAAAAGTCCAGAGTTCAGCATTCGTCGAAGAGACCTTTCCGAGGACGTCGGAAAAGTCCAGAGTTCAGCATTCGTCGAAGAGACACCTTTCCGAGGACGTCGGAAAAGTCCAGAGTTCAGCATTCGTCGAAGGGACACCTTTCCGAAGACGTCGGAAAAGTCCAGAGTTCAGCATTCGTCGAAGGGACACGTTTCCGAAGACGTCGGAAAAGTCCAGAGTTCAGCATTCGTCGAAGGGACACCTTTCCGAGGACGTCGGAAAAGTCCAGAGTTCAGCATTCGTCGAAGGGACACCTTTCCGAAGACGTCGGAAAAGTCCAGAGTTCAGCATTCGTCGAAGGGACACGTTTCCGAAGACGTCGGAAAAGTCCAGAGTTCAGCATTCGTCGAAGGGACACCTTTCCGAAGACGTCGGAAAAGTCCAGAGTTCAGCATTCGTCGAAGGGACACCTTTCCGAAGACGTCGGAAAAGTCCAGAGTTCAGCATTCGTCGAAGGGACACCTTTCCGAGGACGTCGGAAAAGTCCAGAGTTCAGCATTCGTCGAAGGGACACCTTTCCGAAGACGTCGGAAAAGTCCAGAGTTCAGCATTCGTCGAAGGGACACGTTTCCGAAGACGTCGGAAAAGTCCAGAGTTCAGCATTCGTCGAAGGGACACCTTTCCGAAGACGTCGGAAAAGTCCAGAGTTCAGCATTCGTCGAAGGGACACGTTTCCGAAGACGTCGGAAAAGTCCAGAGTTCAGCATTCGTCGAAGGGACACCTTTCCGAGGGCGTCGGAATAGTCCAGAGTTCAGCATTCGTCGAAGGGACACGTTTCCGAAGACGTCGGAAAAGTCCAGAGTTCAGCATTCGTCGAAGGGACACCTTTCCGAGGACGTCAGAAAAATCCAGAGTTCAGCATTCGTCGAAGGGACACCTTTCCGAAGACGTCGGAAAAATCCAAAGTTCAGCATTCGTCGAAGGGACACCTTTCCGAGGACGTCGGGAAAGTCCAGAGTTCAGCATTCGTCGAAGGGACACCTTTCGGAAGACGTCGGAAAAGTCCAGAGTTCAGCATTCGTCGAAGGGACACCTTTCCGAGGACGTCGGAAAAGTCCAGAGTTCAGCATTCGTCGAAGGGACACCTTTCGGAAGACGTCGGAAAAGTCCAGAGTTCAGCATTCGTCGAAGGGGCACCTTTCCGAAGACGTCGGAAAAGTCCAGAGTTCAGCATTCGTCGAAGGGACACGTTTCCGAAGACGTCGGAAAAGTCCAGAGTTCAGCATTCGTCGAAGGGACACCTTTCCGAAGACGTCGGAAAAGTCCAGAGTTCAGCATTCGTCAAAGGGACACCTTTCGGAAGACGTCGGAAATGTCCAGAGTTCAGCATTCGTCGAAGGGACACCTTTCCGAGGACGTCGGAAAAGTCCAGAGTTCATCAATTCCACTAGAGGGAAGGAAAGATAGAATGCAGAAATAGAACAGAGGTCCCTTCGTTTTGCCTGGGAACATCTTCAATTCAGGATATCTCGGCTTTAGAAGGATGGAGAAGTGGTGAACGTTACCCGCTCTTCTTTGCGGGTGGACATTGTTGACCGACTAACGGGATCTGAAAACGCGTAATAATGCGTACGAAACAAAAAACGGAATTGGACACGGGTTGCGGGGGAGATAACGTGAGAAACACTCCCTGCGTACAGGTGGTGCTCTAAATTTGCGCCAAATAAGAATGCATAGTTTTTCTTCAAAAGTAAAGATTGTGGTGACAACTGAAAATGAAGATGAAACATATCAGACAGAATATGATAATGGATGTGGGACCTACCAGAAAAGAACTGAAAGTAATTTAATTCTGTGTGATTTATTAATTTATCGTCACCCACTGCACGATTGGATTGTGCGCAGGAGCACAGAACTCGAGAGCTACAGAGGTAAGAGAGAGCTTACGTGACCGCTGTAGACATATGAGGAGTTAAGGCTTGCAAACTTAGATATTAGTACCAATAACAAAGTAAATTTCTCCGTCATTTCTGTCCACGCCAGGATTCGAACCCGGATCCCCTTATTCCGGAATAAGTTGCTCTCCAATTGAGCTACGCGGACGTTTTATTCTGATTCCTATCTGCCATTATGTCGTGTGCGTCCTTCTGGCAGGTACGTCACATCTCCTGGTACGTTACATACCGAAGTCAGAGTTGCGCTTTATTGCTCAGTACGATATCACTAACCGCATATCACTCATCGTTTTATTATTGAAAATAATTGTGTGTGTTGTACAGGGTGTTTCAAAACAAATGGAACATACTTTAAGGGTTGATAGAACACACCAAAACAAGCACTTTTCGTCATAGAATGCATGGTCGCAAGTTACGCAGTTAGGCGCTGGAGGGCGCTTTCTGTTTCCCCACACACGCCGTCTTTCGCAACGCAAAGACAGGAATGGCACAACAAATCAAAACAAAGCTTTATTGCAGTCAAAAATAGAAAAAAACAAAACGTAACATCCCAAAATTACATCAAATTTGCAAGCATTAAGAAGTAAATACATAAATTAATTACATTTACAAAAGCTGCTCAAAAGAGCGGCAGCCACTCCTGATACACGCTTCGCATCGTCAACGTAAAGATGCCCGTATTTTGTGGGAAATACCAGGCATTTCTCAGACAGCTGCAGCAGCGACTGAAAGTTTGACGACTAGTTCCTCATTGGAATCAATGGGAGTGTCGTACACTTAAGATGTCTACATAAAAAAATCCAGAGGCGACAGATCTGGTGATCGTGGCGGCCAAGCGATGGATCCACCTCGGCCAATCCATTGGCCTGGAAATGTGGCGTTCAAGTAATCACGCACCTGAGTGCTGAAATGAGCTGGAGCTCCATCATGCCACATTTTACGGCTACTGATGAATGCTGGATCAATTCAGGCAAGACTTGCTGAAGGAAAATAAGGTACGTCCTCCCATTCAGACGTTCCAGTAAAAGATATGTGTCTTTGCGTTGCGAAAGACGGCGTGTGTGAGGAAACGGAAAGCGCCGCCCAGCCCCTAACGCGTAACTTGCCCCTATGCATTCTATGGCGAAAAGTGCTTGTTTCGGTGTGTTCTATCACCCCTTAAAGTTTGTTTCATTAGTTTTGAAACACCCTGTATATGAGCTCCTCTGTGTCTGCATCTGAAAGTTTCTAAATCTGTTCAGTAAATTTAATTGGTTCCTAACTTGTTAGGGTTTGCATTCTGTGAAGCCTCTAACTCAAAGTCTCCTACGAAGATGGTGTCTAGCCTGCGAATGTCATTAACGAGTGCATTCCGCCAAATCACACTCGCAGGCATCAGTATATCTCTTGCGCTTCGTCTTTCAACGTGTCTTGAAAGAACCTTTTTTTTTTATTGGTGGTTTAACAACCACCGAGAGCAACTCAATGGGCTATAAGCAGTCACCCGTCCCTAATTTAGGGTCAATGATTCCAGGGAAGATAGAGAGCCAGTGCCGTAAGACAAACACAACATCCATGCCTAACCGGGATTCGAACCAGTACCCCTTTCGGCCGAACGTTCAGGGGCCATCGTTTAGACCACTGCGCCACCGGGGCGAAAAAGTACCATTTCACGATTAAATATCGTAATTCTGCATAACAACACAATTTCTTAGTAAAATCTCGTAGTGACGTCCCAAGAATACGCTTCCACTGATTCTAACGTTACAAAACATCCGATAGGGGCATCAATAGTATTGCCACTCGGTTGCAGAATGGTACGAAGTGTAGACTTCTAATCAATCGGGCGAGATGGGTCCAGGTTCGAATCCCGTGGGAGGATCAGATCAGATCAATGTAGAGGATTTTAGGAAGGGAGTGTCTGACCCCAGGTCTTAAACAACCCTTAGAAATAGGAAGCTAGGAGATTTGGGCTAGAGTGCCCGATAGGAAAGGGACACGGAAGCGAGGTAGATAGGGGAGGAAGACGCTCTTATTTATTACCGAGGAGCCAGTACCCGAGGTCCGACGGCTAAACGTGCCCATCCGACGCACGGCGGGTATTTAGTGGTTCAAATCTACGTACCTGCCCAAGATCGAACCTGAGGTTATCTCCATGTCAGTCACGAACGTTTCGGTGGTGTGTGCAGTGCATTGAGTACCGCGCTTAGTTATACAGTCACGAAGTGCTGTCTTCCGCAGCCCTCCCGGGGGAGGTGTGAATTGTGTGTTTGTCTTACAGCAAAGGCTGTCTCCACAGCCGTTCGAAATTAGGGACGGACGGCTACTTATATCTACTGAGCTCCTCACAGTGTTCGTTAAACCCTCAAACAAGAAGAAAAATAATTGCAGTTTAGTTACGTACGATTTATTTCTTCAGCAAAATTCGGTGGCGTCTGCAGTGCATTGAGTACCGCGCTTAGTTATACAGTCGCGAAGTGATGTCTTTGAGGTGTTTAAATATAATTTTGCACAACGCAATTCATTTAGATAGGTGAATACGTTTTCGACTTGCGTCGAATATAATGTACACAAATTTCCAATACTTACGCTGTACTGTAAGTTATCACGCGGATTGATAACGATCAACTTTTCCAGATTCAATTAACATTTCTACCAGTTTTTTGAGCAGGCCTTTTTGAAAAAAAAGATCGTTCTTATGCTATCGGTTTATCCGTCCGTCCGTCCGTCTGTGGACACCATATCTCTGCAATTATTCATCCAATTTGAAAAAAAATCTTTTTGCATTGGAAAGCTTGAAATATGAGAATGATGATCAATTATTATTTTTTATTTTTTTACGATGTACAATTTTGCCGTTAGATGGCGTAAGTGCAGATGATATCGAATTCAAAGCATTTTATTCCGCATATTTGCTTTTAAACATCCGATTGAATATTTTTTTACCCTTCGATTCCATTTATGTCGAAGAGTATATTAGGTGTATGTTACTTTTTCGAGTAGCGCATAGATTTTCCGCTAGGGGGCGTAAAGGTAAAGTGCGTTTCCCCCGATATTTCTGCTTCTAAAACTCCGATTTGAAAAATTCAGCTCCTGATTGGAAATGCTTTCCATTTAATTTCTAATATTTGGTAAAGAATGGTTTTGCCAACAGAGGGCACAAGTGTTAATTTTCGCTATTTGCAGTAAAATCTGAGCTTCTGAAAACTCGACTGAAAAAATTCTTTGCTGGACCGATACCGCTCACATCGAAACACTTTTTGAGAATACTTTCTTCTCAAAATAATGCATATTTCCCCCGCCAGGGGACGTAGATGCATATCTTATATCAGTCGATATCTTTGCTGTTAAGAGTCCGATTTAAAAAATTCTTTCTCTGTTGGAGAGCGTTTCTGTTGCGAAATGTTTCTCATGCAATTTCAAATTTTTCTTAACGCACAAGTCTGCCACCAGAGGGCGTCCGTTCACGATTCCGTTTACGGCAATATCTGCGCGATTGAAAAACTTCTTTCTTTAGTCAGATACTACTGTTTTCCATACTAGTTTCAGTGACTTTGAATAGCTTTGATAAATTTAATTCGCGTCAGAATGGATTCAAAAGACGTGCTCATTACACCCGAAACTTCAGTGTCATCTCTCTTGTTAATATCTTTTCGTGTACCTTTTCTTTTAACGCGTCTTAAACGTACCATTTCACGGTTTTCCGTAGTTATGCGAGATTTCGTTAGTGGATCTCATTAATGGCAAGCTGATCGATTTCTGGCTTATGGGTGAACGCATACCTTCTTTGCAGAAAATGATTTTCCCCTGCGTAAAGAGAACCTAAACAATGACGTTTCACATTTTAAAGATTTAACCAGTATTGTCCAATGCCCCAGAGAAGCCGCTGTCTAAATTCATTACCTAATGGTTATTACTGACAACAAACAAGACTTACTCTAAGATCAAATGACCAACTCCAGGCGATTCCCTAAGAGTTTCATTTGATCTCAAAAGAACAGATTCTAACGCAATTCCCTCTGATAGAAACGAATGAATTTTATATCGGCAAGAAAACTAAAGTGAATACGGCGTATGTATGGAACTCCGTTCCTTCCGCTGTATTGAACAGTGCCATATGCAGCTTCGTTCTATTTTGCTACTGAATAAATAACCACCAGTAATAAAAAAATATTCGACCAGTAATAGCGAAATAATTACAATATTAGTCCTGTTTTTTGTGTCTTGTTTGGCTGAAATAAATAAGAATATTTAGTATTCCTATTACATTTCATACCTAAAAATAGTATGTATATCTATACGAAACACAATGTTTTAAAACATGTTATTGAAACATTAAGAAATCATATCATGTCGAAATTCAAAAAACAGTACATTTGTAAGATGGAATTTATTTTCATTAAAAATTACGTTTTAATTCTACAGTACTTAGAAAAATACCATCAAAATTATGAAGGCAGCGTAGGCATTATATACTGAGATGTTAGTTTATCAAGTATACCGACCTAGTTGCGTATTACGCCGTCCTTCACCTGCAGAATAGATCAAATTCCTCTACGAGGGGAACATATGAGATTCTAGAGGCGTCATGCAGGATTATTGCACCCAGCTGAAATGACCGAGTCGCGCATTTTCTGCAAATTACATGCGACTTTCCTATCAGGGAAAAACGCGTTCCACCTAATCCCAGAGATGCTCAATGGGGCTCAAATTTGGAAACTGTGCTAGCCACTGATGAAAGGAAAGCTCGTTGTCATGCTCTCGGAACGATTTGGGGACGATAAGAGCGGCTGTGTTTACCTTCTGAACGCGTCCATCTGCCTGAAGATAAACCGTAGATGTAAAAAGATAAATTGGTCAACAATGACGTTCAGATACGTCATTCCGTGTAGTTTTTCTTCGGTTGGAAACAAATAAATGATAGGAAGACATCGTACCGCCGCCACTTGCTTATTTTTTTGACGCATGACAGGTCCAGATTCGGTGCTTATCATCCGTATGATCTAAAAGAAACTTTGATTCGTCTGTCCAGGTGACCTGTTTCCTGTCCTCAGCGGTCCAGTATCGATGCTCAGCTACCACCACTGAGAGCCCGCTTTCGTGTTCTGCGCTGCCATCGGCACGCAAGATGATATCCAGCAGTTGTAGCCAATTCTGGACATGGTGCAATATGTAGTTTATTCGGAGATGATCCCCGGCATACCAGTGTTTTATTCTGCAGTGATTGCTGGCAGCAGCCCATCTGCGCAATGCATAATTATCACCAGTCTCTTTTGACTCCTATCATCCACCAGCTGTTTTTGTCCATAGGATCGCCGATTCCTGGAAGTTTTTTGCGTGTCTCCCAATTCACTGGATATCCTTGCTAGAGTTGTGCGTGAGAAGCAAGGAAATAGGCTGTTTAGGAAAAAGCTTAAACCGGCACGAATAGCGACTACTATCATGTGCGTTTAGAGTTGGTCAGATCACTCATCGTTTCCTCTTCGACCCTCAATCGAGCCGTAACTGGTGCTCAAAGAACTGGTCTGAATATTTTATACCGTACACAGTGCCCACGTGCCATCGTACCATTTGGCGTGTGTCATTCATATGATGTGGCCAGGTGGGTCTAATTGAGCGAAGCGAGGCCGAGGGCCGAGCGGACCTCTCTTTATGAGACTCGAGATAATTAATTGTTCGGGCATAGGTACGAGATCACACATACGATCACCGAGATTTTTTGCATGCGACTGGATATCATCCATGGTCAGGTTTTGACGCCTTCCGATTCCCGAAATTCCGTGTCATTGAGGAATAATCGTCCAAAAACTTGTATTTTTAGCGATTTTTTTCGGGTTTTGCGAAAGGGTCGTTCGTTACCTATCTCATCCAAAGATCTTCAGCCGATCGCGGTGACACTTGCCACAGAGAAAGGGAAGGATATGGTGAGTGACATGGGGTTGGTATCATGGTGATTAGTCGTGTCGTATAAAAATAATGACTATTAAAAAAACTGACCAATTCTAACAATAATTGAAAAAATCCGTTCTCTATACAAGACTCGGGACAATTAGTTGTTCGGGCATAGCTATGACATGACACATCCGATTACCGATATTTTTGGCATGCGATTGGACATCGTCCATGGTCAGGCTTTGACGCCTTCCGATTCCCGAAATTCCGTGTCATTGAGGAATTTCAATTAAAACTAGATGGCCTTTTACTTTAACCGTTTCACGAAAGTCGGCTCACTAACATTAATTAAAAAAATCGTTTGAATTGAAAAACGAAGAAATGGAAACACTGCGTCTGTTCACTCAACACTTGCTTAATCTACAATCATAAAAGGAAGTTTGTGTACGTGTGTGCGTGTCTGTCTTTCGCGATACTAAATGAAAAACGTGGTAATCGATACGAGTGTGTCTTTCCGCTTTCTTTACATGCAACCTAATCACAACCAACGTAAAGGAAAGTAGTTCATGGTAAATTTTAGGCATTTTTTTTTTAGAATGTTTCGTACTTTTGTCCCGGAAGTCATAAATTTTACACGTTCGTTTTTTAGAATTTGCTATAATAGACGCATTAATGAACTTAGATTTTGCAATAGCTTCGCTCAAAATTTTCCAACTGTACCCGAGTTATCGGTTACCGTTTGCGGCTTGTCCTAGTAAACTTGATATGAGGGGCATTCTAAAAATATTTAGCTGTTTAAAGAAATACATATTTATTTACTAATAATTACTTACAAATTTTCACAATGATCTTCATAAACATCTATAAACTTTTGCAATCGATGAAACCATTTTGCAAATGCCTCTTTCCATCTTTGTTTTGGCAGACTGTCTGTTGCTTCAAAATAAGCAGCTAGGGCCTATTCATCAAACGAAAATCGCCGTCCAGGAAGGGTTTCCTCGACTTTTGATAAAAAAGAAGTAACAAGGTGCGAAGTCAGAAGAATAGGTTGGATGTGGCGAAACTCGCACACCTTCTGTAGCCAAAAAATCAATTGCCTTGGCTTGGCTGCAATGTGAGCCGATGCATTGTCGTGGTGCAAAAGGAGGTGGTCATTTTTCAAACTTGGGTGCTTTTCCGTCCATTATGCAATGACCTTTGGCAAACATTGAGTGGTACGCCAACTAGCAGTAACAGTTCTTTGATTTTTCCAGAAAAACAGTTGTCACACGTGATGTTTTACAGAAGAAGAACGTTACCATTTTCTTTTCTGCGCTGCGGATTCGTTGGACTCTGGTAGGAGGAGCACCTTCTTCGAAGATGCACCGGACTGTTCCTTTGTTTCCGGGCTTGACTTCTGCTGGTCCGTGAGTAAGCGAGCCCCCCAACGGGCACATCACTTCCTGACATGCAAACAATCATGAATGGTTGTTTGAGCAGCAGTTGATCCAGTGCGCAGGGCTGTCTTCTTTTCATGATATGTCCCACGAGAATCTTCTTTGATAAGTTTTCTTACAGCATCGATGTTTTCAGTCGTTACGGCGTTACCGGGCCAACCACAGCGAACGTCATCTTCCAAATAATTTTTTCCTTCTTAAATTCACGACACCAGTTCCTAACTGTGGCAAGAGAAGGAGCAGACTCTGGAAAGACATTTGATACCGGTTCAAAACATTGCAGTGCACCTACACCGTTTTTAAAATCATAGAACATCACTGCACAAAAATCATACCTCGGCAGCTCCATTTTAGCCAGCCAATGAGGTGAACTGTGTTCCATTCTCCTGCCATGTGAGCGAAATCTGGTTTGAGCAAGTAACCGTGGCGCCCTCTATTGGCCAATACGGAAACGTGCTTCCTAATTATTTCTGTTCCATTGTCGTCAGACAACGCGTTCAGTAGCAGCTAAAAACTTTCAGCACATCCATACGTATATGTGCGTAACTATGTATTCCAGACCAAAATATTTCTGCTGAAGTATGCTGCTTACAGATTTACAGAATTTGCCGTAAAATGTGTTTTGCTTCTGCCGTACCGCCGTAATTATCACGAAAGCAGAGGGGAGAGAAAGAGAGAGAGAGAGCGAGAGAGAGGGATAGAGAGACATGCCATTTAAATTATCATTGTCAACAAACCCACTGCTGGATGAAAGTCTCCCCATGTTTCTTCCACAAATGTCTGTCTTGAACCAGTCACCTCCTTGTCTCTTGAAATCTAGTCTAACATTTAGAGTGTCCATCGGTGGTTCGTTCTTCCTGCATATTATACAGCCCACTGCCATTTCAGGGAGTTTACTTTGATCATGATATCATCCGCTCTTGTCATTTTCTTGACCCAAAAGGTATTGTTCTTCTCTTTCATGGTTATACCAAGCATGCATCTCTCCATGCCTCTTTCAGTTTTCTGAAACATCTGTATATCTTTTTTAGTTAAGGTCCATGTCTCTGCTCCACACGTAAGAACTGAAAGGATGCGTTGGTTAAAGACTTTTATTTTAAGGCACAACAGCAAATTGCTCTTGAAAATTGAACTGTTGCTTCCCAAAGCTCTCCAACCAAGTTTTATACACTCATTAATTTCCTAATCAGTGTGGCCCTTGCTTGACCCAGCAAAATCACAAGTGTTGGGAAACTGCTGGCCGTCAGCTGGCAGTGATGGGTCACTGCTGGCTGAAATCTGCCGCTCACGGACCGATAGTGGTCCGATGGTGGCAGCTCCATCAGTTGGCAGCCCTTGATGGTGAGACAGCATGACCGTGAATTGCGGGCCACCAAGCAAATGCCACTACTGGCCCGTAGCTGGCAAACGATGAAACCCAAACACCAGGTGGAAGCAACGGAACTGCGCATGCGCAGAAGCAGCGCATGCTGTGTCTCTCGTGGTGCCAGTTAGTTGAAGACGATGCTATCGCCATCGTGTTATTTTAGTGGATGTTAAGAAAGAAAAAAGCATATGTAGAGAGGCGATTTAATTACCTAATGAAATGCCACGTCTACGAAGATATCAGATTAAGCCAAGAAATACTAGATTACAGCCATAAAATACACCAGCTTCATTCCCATGAATAACAAGAAATAATTTCTGTGTAGTCTTTCGTTTTAACATTGAGTAAACTGCTTGAAGCAAAAGTCATTGAAAAACATTAAAAAAGTGTTATGTAAAAAAAAAATAAGAATTATATGCGTACAAAATCTATCAATTATTTGAAAAAGAAAAAAAAAGCAACGCTATGTGGATATAATGTACTCATCCATGGGTTGAATACATAAGACTGGAGGTATTCACTTCTAAAAATAACGAGAAGTAAAATAAAATATCTTTCCTTTTTAAAACAAATGTAGCTTTGGACAGCGGAAAGGAAAGATACTACATAAAAAATGTAACAGAATGTGACATGAACGGGTGAATATATTAATTCAACAATCTCCTTTCAAGACGACAAGGGCAGCTCGAAAATTTGGAAAGGGCCTTTAAGTTGGTACATTCGTTGAAAAAGTGAAGTTCCATTAAGGTAAAAAAAAAACCAATCGTACGTTGAAAAAATAAATTTATTAATTATATGAAACTGACGTTCATGAAAAATACCTCGCAATATTGTAAAATTGAATAGAAAACCATTCGTTACGCATTCCGCAGAAAAGAGGGTCAGTTTCAAGCCAAGCTCGTGCGTGCCAAATCAGACCAGTTGGTTGAGCGCCCGCTTCCCACCCAGATCCAAACGGGCGTTTTTCCGGACCTGTTGAGAAAATTTCCCCAGCTTACTGCTATAATTCAGAAGTTTCGTAAGGAGAAAACAAATAGTTGCACTTTTGAGAAACTGCAGTTATCCATTTTTTTATGGCTACTCCTGGGGAATTGGCGGACAAGATACGTCACGTGATTGCCGGCCAGGAAACTAGCGGACCACATTAGGCTAGCCATCATTTATGGCACGTGTTTGCAGGGTCTGCTGAAGGGCCACTTGTGGAAGCTGCTGCCTGTGATGGATAACTAATGGCCCTGTTGTGGCATATTACAACTGATGGGGGATGGCAACTGTTGGCCAGCTGCTGGTCTAAACTGATGGCCTCTCTGTTGGCCGCCCGGGCATTTTATTGACAGCTCGGCAGCGGCAACATAGTGCTGGGCCAGAAAGACTGTTTTTGCTGGGGATATCTGTTGCCCAAGATAAATGCACCTATCGAATACCTCTAAGTTTTCCGCATCAATAGCTAAATCTTCATTTCTTGTAAAAACATTGTACATAAATTTTGTTTTAAGAAAGTTTCCACTTTTTACTCTTGCCAGTAAGTTCTTGGATCATACATTGCAACTCTGAAGGGATAGTTGCAAAAAAAGAAAAACCCCTACGTCATCAGAAAGCCGAAAGTGAGCTAAACATGTAACCAATAAACTGTGAGGAAAACTATATTAAAAACTTCAGTGACCTTGAGACGAGCGCAAGGACATACGTGTTCATATATTGCAAATATGCGTCAGGAAAACTTTCAACGATGGCAATAATTGTTCGTAGTATGAAATTATTCGCCCGAATATTATGTGTGGCATTACTTCATGTGCAGCATTAGGTACCGTGTGAAAAATGTCCCACTAATGGTAACAGAGATAGTTACTCATCACATTTTAAGAACAAAATGTGTACATGTATTAAGTGTAGAAATAAGCAATTCTGACTGCAATTTCTTCTAATTTTATTTAATTGTTTATCTATGAAATAACCTCACTGAGGAGCAAGCATGTAGTGCAACTTGACAGAGAATGCTGAGCAAGGTTTTCAACCTCCTAAAAACTTGATGAGTTGTTACCAAACTGTGCGTAGCTATCCTTCTAAATCTGTTATAATCAGTTTATGTATGACGTCCAAGTAAAATATTTTGATGTGTACAGATATTTGCAAAAGTTCAAGACCACCTGTTGGTATTAGGAGATTTCTGCCGATTGCGTCAGCTACTGTCTGTAGTACTCAACTTCCTGTCGGTGTTGCATAATCCTACAGCGGCAGCTGTTGATAGGGTTGGGGGAAGCGTGAGATTTCTGCCGATTGCATCAGCTACTGTGTGTATTACTCAACTTGCTGTCGGTGTTGCATCATCCTACAGCGGCAGCTGTTGATAGAGTTGGGGGAAGCGTGAGATTTCTGCCGATTGCGTCAGCTACTGTCTGTATTACTCAACTTCCTGTCGGTGTAGCATCATCCTATAGCGGCAGCTGTTGATAGAGTTGGGGGAAGCGTGAGATTTCTGCCGATTGCGTCAGCTACTGTCTGTATTACTCAACTTCCTGTCGGTGTTGCATCATCCTACAGTGGCAGCTGTTGATAGAGTTGGGGGAAGCGTGAGATTTCTGCCGATTGCGTCAGCTACTGTCTGTATTACTCAACTTCCTGTCGGTGTTGCATCATCCTACAGTGGCATCTGTTGATAGAGTTGGGGGAAGCGTGAGATTTCTGCCGATTGCGTCAGCTACTGTCTGTATTACTCAACTTCCTGTCGGTGTAGCATCATCCTATAGCGGCAGCTGTTGATAGAGTTGGGGAAGCGTGAGATTTCTGCCGATTGCGTCAGCTACTGTCTGTATTACTCAACTTCCTGTCGGTGTTGCATCATCCTACAGTGGCACCTGTTGATAGAGTTGGGGGAAGCGTGAGATTTCTGCCGATTGCGTCAGCTACTGTCTGTATTACTCAACTTCCTGTCGGTGTTGCATCATCCTACAGTGGCATCTGTTGATAGAGCTGGGGAAGCGTGAGATTTCTGCCGATTGCATCAGCTACTGTGTGTATTACTCAACTTGTTGTCGGTGTTGCATCATCCTACAGCGGCAGCTGTTGATAGAGTTGGGGGAAGCGTGAGATTTCTGTCGATTGCGTCAGCTACTGTCTGTATTACTCAACTTCCTGTCGGTGTTGCATCATCCTACAGTGGCAGCTGCTGATAGAGTTGGGGAAAGCGTGAGATTTCTGCCCATTGCGTCAGCTACGGTCTGTATTACTCAACTTCCTGTCGGTGTTGCATCATCCTACAGTGGCATCTGTTGATAGAGTTGGAGGAAGCGTGAGATTTCTGCCGATTGCGTCAGCTACTGTCTGTATTACTCAACTTCCTGTCGGTGTTGCATCATCCTACAGTGGCATCTGTTGATAGAGTTGGAGGAAGCGTGAGATTTCTGCCGATTGAGTCAGCTACTGTCTGTATTACTCAACTTCCTGTCGGTGTTGCATCATCCTACAGTGGCATCTGTTGATAGAGTTGGAGGAAGCGTGAGATTTCTGCCCGATTGCGTCAGCTACTGTCTGTATTACTCAACTTCCTGTCGGTGTTGCATCATCCTACAGTGGCATCTGTTGATAGAGTTGGAGGAAGCGTGAGATTTCTGCCCATTGCGTCAGCTACGGTCTGTATTACTCAACTTCCTGTCGGTGTTGCATCATCCAACAGTGGCAGCTGCTGATAGAGTTGGGGAAAGCGTGAGATTTCTGCCGATTGCGTCAGCTACTGTCTGTATTACTCAACTTCCTGTCGGTGTTGCATCATCCAACAGAGGCAGCTGTTGATAGGGTTGGGGAAGCGTGAGATTTCTGCCGATTGCATCAGCTACTGTGTGTATTACTCAACTTGCTGTCGGTGTTGCATCATCCTACAGCGGCAGCTGTTGATAGAGTTGGGGGAAGCGTGAGATTTCTGTCGATTGCGTCAGCTACTGTCTGTATTACTCAACTTCCTGTCGGTGTTGCATTATCCTACAGTGGCAGCTGCTGATAGAGTTGGGGAAAGCGTGAGATTTCTGCCCATTGCGTCAGCTATTGCCTGCATTACTCAACTTCCTGTCGGTGTTGCATCATCCTACAGGGGCAGCTGTTGATAGAGTTGGGTTCTTCTTTGCTTCTGGTTTTCATGCTAGAGGTTTTGCACGTATTTTTCATACAGTAAAAAATGGGCAAAAAAGCGTCAATAAGCGTTACTCACAGGGCACAAATAGTAACTTTATATCATGAAGGATACTCTGAATGTGACATAAGCAGAAAGGTGAACGTGAGCAAGACTGCTATTCATAATACGATCATGAAATATCGAGATACAGGTGAATTTAATGACCCAAAGAAAAGTGGATGTACAAGGAAAACAACCCCACGTGATCACAATAGCATAAAGCGAATAGTTAAACGTTTTCTGAGGAGTTCGTGCCAGAAAATCAAGGCATTTCTACATTCAGAACGGTATGATATTAGTATCAGCACCGTTTCCCGCTGTCTTAGCTAAAGTTTTGGATTAAAGTCTTATAAACCTTCACGTAAACCTAGACTAATCTCTGTCATGAAAAAGAACAGACTCCAGTTTGCGAAGCGTCATCAGTTATGGACTGCTGAAAATTGAAGCCAAGTTCTTTTTTCCGATGAATCAACTGTGCGTCAATTTGAATCACGTGAAACACATGTTCGGCGACTAAAAGGCAAAAGGGTTGATGAAAAATACAGTGTTAGCGCCTTGAGACATGCGCCTAGTCAGATGATATGGGGCGCTATGTCAACATTCGGTACTGCTTCATTAGGACCAGCCATGGTAGTTGCCTACAGGCACTACCATGACTGGCCGTTTTTATGTAGAAATGTTACGTGAGAAACTGTTAAATCATATGTAAGTGCACAGATGCACAATCTTCAAGCAAGATGGTGCTCCATGCCACAGATCAAAGATAGTAAAGGACTACCTGCAAAGGAAAAAAACATAACTGTGTTTGACTGGCCCGGTAATAGTTTCGACCTTAACCCCATTGAAAATTTGTGAATCATTTTAAAAGGCAAGGTAACAGCAAAACAGCCATAAAATTCCCAAGCTTTGACTGACGCGTACGTATGGTGCAAAGACATTTCAAGTGACTACTGCAAATCTCTCATTGAGAGTATGCTACATCATATTCTGTCAGTTATAAAAAACAAAGATGGCCACACAAAGTACTGATTTCGGTCTTTTTTGTGTTCTAAAGAATGTAAGTATTTACCTGTTGTGTCATTTTTCAAATATCTCTCACTAGTAATTAGTTGTTTCTTTGAAAATCTTAATTTTCAATATATAGAAAGGTGGTCTTAAACTTACGCTTGCTGACTGTAATATGCCTTACGAATGTATTATTTTCAGGGGTTTTAATGACATTATGTGTTCGGAAACGCCACACACAGGACAATGCGAAGTGTTCAACTGAATTCCTCGTGGTACTTTTTCTTTGTTATCCTGAAGATAATCTAAAAGCTGGAAAATAATCTAAATGTTGAAAACCAGAAAATTATGTGAGAATTTATTGCTGAATGAAAGACGAAAATAAACCATCGGAAATTATTGTAAGAGCTTGCTACTAACTAAAAGACGAAATTAATTTCCTCCATGGTAGGAAAGGTATGAATCAATTTGCTGAAAGAAATGGGTTACGAATTTCAAAGTATATTTAGGGCGGTCTTATTTTTGGAATTTAAGCACACTTCTCATAGTTTCCTAATAAGGTCAGTTGCAGTAACTTTTCTTATCATTTTAAAAAAAATTGTATTTCGTGAGACTTTTCTGAATTTGATGCTGGAATGTGTTAAAGTTCTCTCAGAGTGTAAAACATATAGGAAACACACTGTGCAGCAGGACTGTAATTTGTAATTTCCTCTTAATCCTTAGTAGTCCAGAATTAGATTAAACTTGAACTTAAAATGTCTGGAAGGAGCATTTCGCACATCTTCTATTTGAACGAAGCAAGAACTGTATAGAAGGAAATATTTCGTTCCTGTTTTCCAATAATATCCTTTGTCCTTTTTGTTAGAATCGTCCAAGAGAAACAGGACTTTGTTATTGAATAGACGAAAAGTAGGGTATTAAGATTATGTTAAAATGCCTTGTTTGTGTGCTTTGGGTTTATTTTCCCACAAATGTAATTCGCTGGATCTGGCATACGCGAAACTTTCCTAAGTTACCGACCGGCCATTCACATTAATAATAGCCACGAGGGAAAAGCAGACAATAACGCAAATGGGAGCAATAATTGTTATCCAACGCTATGTAGCATTGCTTTCTAGAAGAAATAAAAGAAACTGCTAATAAATCAGAATAAAGGGAAGATAGCTTTCATAGGTCTCTCAGGGAAATTCGAAAAGCTAATCTTACTGGCAATTTCGTTTGATATCAGTGGTATGGTTCTATATTTACGTACTGTTCCCCTATGTACTCTCTTTTTAAGTAATTAAGGCAACATTGGTCTGTCAGCTACTTTGTTCACATCGACGATACATCTAAATTATAACAAGAATAAAATATTCTGTAATACGTTTATAAAATTTCAGCAATCATGATCGTCTCTTTAAAATCTTTCCGAGGTTTGCCTGAGGAGAAACAGATTCAATTTTTCATATTTGTATTGTACGAAGATTATACATGCTGAAAATATGAATGCACTGAAAAACTTCATCATGCATTTCAATCAATCAGCGACAGAAAACGCGGTGTACATCTTTTCCACCATTTATTTTAATACGGAATGCAATTAATTCCCAGTAAAAATATTGAATCTCGTAATGTACATCTCTAATTTAACCTTCCTTTTAAGTTTCTCTTTCTTATGAAAATGTTGTTATTTCACTGTTTGACACTTTCTCACTAAACGGTACATTACTTCCTCGAACAATTAATTTTTTGGCAACATTGACAGTGCGTCAGGAGTCAATAAACGGACTACGTTGAGTGGATATGTGGCAATTAAGCAGTGGAATGACGCAGATATGAAAAACCTATTATAGATGAATAACGTGTTACAACTAACGTACACTGCTGGCCACCCAAAATGCAACACCAAGGAGGAAGCATCCGATTAGCCTGAAATGCGCAGCATGCGTCGCCCGCGAGAGGACATGCAAACGATTAGCATTGCCGGGCATATGCAAATCATGTGCGCTCCGCGCTCCACCAAGAAGCACTATAAGAAGGGTGCACAGAAGGCGAGGTGTAAGTAGTGGAAGTGTGTTGTGCTGCCTGACCTGTGCGTGGGAAGCTCCCTGATGCCTCGTTGCAGAATACGGCAGTCATTCCAGCACGTTTCGGAGTTCGACAGAGGACGAACAGTGACTTATCGCGACGGCGGTTTATCGTACCGAGACATCGGCGCCCGTATGGGACGACATTCAGCCACAGTGAGGCGAGTATGGATTCGGTGGGTGCAGGAGGGACGGACAGACCGACGCGAGAGATTGCCGCTGCCGCAGCACACCACCAAACGAGAGGATCGGCATGTTGTGCCGTGGGCATTGACGGCTCGCACCGCCACATCGCGAACGTCAGCGCAGGAATTAGGGTGTGTCGCGCAACAACCTGTGTCACCACGTACCGTTTGACGTCGTCTGTAGGAGCGGGAACTTGTCCCACGGCGCCCAATGCTCCGATTACCATTGACGTTACACCAGCGGCGAGTGCGGCGGCAGTGGGCCGTTGAACGCCGCACCTGGACTACGGATGGCACGACATTGTTTCTCCGGCGAATCCCACTTCTGCCTGCAACACCACGATGGTCGGATCCGTGTGTGGTGGTACCGCGGCGAGAGACTGTATGACGCCTGCATTATGCACCGCCATTCAGGTCCGTCGCCTAGCGTTATGGCTTGGGGCGCAATTGGATATGACACCCGCACCCTTCTAGTAAGCATGGACGCTACACTCAACAGACACCGCACCATCTCCGACGTTTTGGAGCCTGTAGTCCTTCCTTACCTTCAGGACCTGCCAGCGGCCACGTTTTAACGGGACAATGCGCGCCTGCACGTGGCACGCTTCGTGTAACAATTCTTTACGGCCCATCAGGTGTCACTGCTGCCGTGGCCCGCCTGTTCTCCCGATATGTCGCCCATCCAACACGTCTGGTCGATGATCGGCAACCGAGTGGCCTGGCAAACACCACCCGCGGCTACGCGTGATTAACTGTGGCAAAGTGTGGAAGCAGCCTGGACCGACATACCCCAAGCCCACATGCAAAGCCTTTTTCGTTCGATGCCGCTGCGTGTAGCAGCCGTTATTGCCAGCCATGGGGGCCACACGGGCCTGAAAGCTCAATCGTTTCATCTTTGTATTTGTTGTTATGTATCCAGTAAATCTGGCTTTGCTATCTCGTGTCGTTCTTGGTGTTGCATTTTGGGTGGCCAGCAGTGTATATAATGAAGATTTCTATGCGTTGTTTTCGCTATTGATATTAAGAGTCATTTTGCTGAACTATGGCCTGAGAATAGCCGACTGAAGTGTTTTTGGCCACTCCCATGCCGTAGTGGTCTAAGCAATAGTTTCTGATCATTCGTCCGAGATGGGTCCGGTTTCGAATCATGGTGAGCCATGGATGTTGTGTTTGTCTTACGGCACTGATTCTGTCCCATCCCTGGAACCAGTGATCCTAAATTAGGGACGGGCGACTGCTTCTATCCCATCGAGTTGTCGTACAGTCCTGTAAGCTCAAAAAAAAAAAAAAAAAGGAAAAAAAAGGAGGTCTATGGGATACTGAAACTCATGGAAAATAAACAGTTGAAGTTCTCATTCCATTCAACCTTGCTTTTTCATTGGCATATTTATTTCCAGAGTGTGATTTATATTTCACGAATAAGATAAGGACATTAACTAGTTCATTCAACGCCTAAGCAATAATGTTCATATATTAAAAACACTACAATCCTAACATGTAAAATTTAATTTCAAGGCTGACACTACATTTATTTATGTGTAAACTATCAGTTAAAAGCACCGGGTTACTTTGATGAAATTGGCCTACGTTTCATTCTAATACTGTTTTCGCAGGACTTTTTTTCAGACGGAACTTGCCGGAACGGCACGGCGTGCAGGCACATTTTTAGCACAAAGTGTTTGGTGTCAAGTTTCGAAAAAAACAATTTAATTACAATAACGCCATAACAGCAAAGTTAATAACATACACAGAATAATCACTGGATTATGACCACCCCTATCAGAAGTGAATGCTGCCCGCTGACCACGTTATTCCTGATAAGGCCTGATTAATCGATCGACGTAGAATATATAAGGTTGGAGTGGAGCAGTAGGTGGTAAAATTCGGAGCGTGATGGGTAAAGGGAAGGATTTATTGGACTTTCAGGAAGGGCAGATTGTGGGTGCTCGGAGAGTGACAGCTTCGATTTCCCAAACGGCTGAACTGGTGGGTTATTTGCGAACCGCCGTAGTTAAAGTGCATGAGGACTGGCGTGAAAATGGTCAAACAACGATGCGAAGGCAAAATTACACAGCACAGAGAAAGGCTCATATCAGAGGTGAGCGCCGGATCCGACGACTCATACAGGTCAACATCCACAGCACTTTTCAATAGGTGACTACTAAATACCAACATGGGTCGGCCTGGAACAATATCTGCAGCACATCCCCAGCACTCTTCAGCAACTGACTACCCAATCCGACATAGGTCTGCCTGGAACAATATCTGTGGCACATCCACAGCACGTTTCAACAGGTGACTACTCAATACAACATGGGTCGGCCAGGAACAATATCGGTAGCACATCCGCAGCATTGTTCAACTACTGACTACCCAATCCAACATAGGTCTGCCTGGAACAGTATCTGTAGCACATCCACAGCACTTTTCAACAGGTGACTACTCAATACAACATGGGTCGGCCTGAAACAATATCTGTAGCACATCCGCAGCATTGTTCAACTAATGACTACCCAATCCAACATAGGTCTGCCTGGAACAGTATCTGTAGCACATCCACAGCACTTTTCAACAGGTGACTACTCAATTCAACATGGGTCGGCCTGGAACAATATCTGCAGCACATCCCCAGCACTCTTCAGCAACTGACTACCCAATCCGACATAGGTCTGCCTGGAACAATATCTGTGACACATCCACAGCACGTTTCAACAGGTGACTACTCAATACAACATGGGTCGGCCAGGAACAATATCGGTAGCACATCCGCAGCATTGTTCAACTACTGACTACCCAATCCAACATAGGTCTGCCTGAAACAGTATCTGTGGCACATCCACAGCACTTTTCAACAGGTGACTACTCAGTACAACATGGGTAGGCCTGAAACAATATCTGTAGCACATCCGCAGCATTGTTCAACTAATGACTACCCAATCCAACATAGGTCTGCCTGGAACAGTATCTGTAGCACATCCACAGCACTTTTCAACAGGTGACTACTCAATACAACATGGGTCGGCCTGAAACAATATCTGTAGCACATCCGCAGCATTGTTCAACTAATGACTACCCAATCCAACATAGGTCTGCCTGGAACAGTATCTGTGGCACATCCACAGCACTTTTCAACAGGTGACTACTCAGTACAACATGGGTCGGCCTGAAACAATATCTGTAGCACATCCGCAGCATTGTTCAACTACTGACTACCCAATCCAACATAGGTCTGCCTGGAACAGTATCTGTAGCACATCCACAGCACTTTTCAACAGGTGACTACTCAATACAACATGGGTCGGCCTGAAACAATATCTGTAGCACATCCGCAGCATTGTTCAACTACTGACTACCCAATCCAACATAGGTCTGCCTGAAACAGTATCTGTGGCACATCCACAGCACTTTTCAACAGGTGACTACTCAGTACAACATGGGTCGGCCTGAAACAATATCTGTAGCACATCCGCAGCATTGTTCAACTACTGACTACCCAATCCAACATAGGTCTGCCTGGAACAGTATCTGTAGCACATCCACAGCACTTTTCAACAGGTGACTACTCAATACAACATGGGTCGGCCTGAAACAATATCTGTAGCACATCCGCAGCATTGTTCAACTAATGACTACCCAATCCAACATAGGTCTGCCTGGAACAGTATCTGTAGCACATCCACAGCACTTTTCAACAGGTGACTACTCAATACAACATGGGTCGCCCTGGAACAATAACTAGAGCACATCCGCAGCACTGTTCAACTACTGACTACCCAATACAACATAGGTCTGCCTGGAACAGTATCTGTGGCACATCCACAGCACTTTTCAACAGGTGACTACTCAGTACAACATGGGTCGGCCTGAAACAATATCTGTAGCACATCCGCAGCATTGTTCAACTACTGACTACCCAATCCAACATAGGTCTGCCTGGAACAGTATCTGTAGCACATCCACAGCATTGTTTAACTACTGACTACCCAATCCAACATAGGTCTGCCTGGAACAGTATCTGTAGCACATCCACAGCACTTTTCAACAGGTGACTACTCAATACAACATGGGTCGGCCTGAAACAATATCTGTAGCACATCCGCAGCATTGTTCAACTAATGACTACCCAATCCAACATAGGTCTGCCTGGAACAGTATCTGTAGCACATCCACAGCACTTTTCAACAGGTGACTACTCAATTCAACATGGGTCGGCCTGGAACAATATCTGCAGCACATCCCCAGCACTCTTCAGCAACTGACTACCCAATCCGACATAGGTCTGCCTGGAACAATATCTGTGGCACATCCACAGCACGTTTCAACAGGTGACTACTCAATACAACATGGGTCGGCCAGGAACAATATCGGTAGCACATCCGCAGCATTGTTCAACTACTGACTACCCAATCCAACATAGGTCTGCCTGAAACAGTATCTGTAGCACATCCACAGCACTTTTCAACAGGTGACTACTCAATTCAACATGGGTAGGCCTGAAACAATATCTGTAGCACATCCGCAGCATTGTTCAACTACTGACTACCCAATCCAACATAGGTCTGCCTGGAACAGTATCTGTAGCACATCCACAGCACTTTTCAACAGGTGACTACTCAATACAACATGGGTCGCCCTGGAACAATAACTAGAGCACATCCGCAGCACTGTTCAACTACTGACTACCCAATACAACATAGGTCTGCCTGGAACAGTATCTTCATGACCATGCGCCGCACATATGGGTTATAACAGCAGACGACCCAGACGAAATACTTTCCTAACCACGGTTCATCTGCGCAAAAGACTCCCCTGGTGCAAAAATCTTGAACGTTGGACGTCGAGTGACATGAAAAAAAGCGTGATGGTCTGACGCACTCGATCCATCCTGCATGTCTCCACAGTACAAAGGCTACAGGCAGTTACATGATGTGGGGCATGTTTACCTGGGAGGACATTGGATCCCTGGTGCATTTGTAACAATGCATGTCTGGTTGCCACTATCGTGAATTGTTTGCTAACTCCGTACAGCCAATAATGTTGCCCTTTTTCTGAATGGAGGCGGTGTCTTCCAATATGACAATACACTAAGACAAGGTTCACTGTTGTGTAGGAATGGTTTGAGAAACACAGTTCGGACTTCCAACATATCAATTGGCATCCGAACCTCCCCCCTATATCAATCCCATAGATCACTTGTGGGACACTATGGAATGGCATATCAGGCGTCTGGATACACCAATCACCTCTATACCATCATTGAAGACTGAATTACACACAGTTTGTTTGGCTATATCTCCCAACTGCTTCCGGCATTTTACTGAATGGATTCCACCTCGGATAGCTGGTGTAAGAAGGGCAAAAGGTGGACCTACGAAGTATTAGGTAGGTGCTCATAATTCAGTGATTACTCAGTGTGTGTCGAATCGATGCCAAGTCAGATAGCTGCGTTGCTGAGGGTAAAGGAGGACGTCCAAAGTATTAGGTAGGTGGTCATAATTCAGTTATCATTCAGTGTGTGTTGAATGGATGCCACGTCGGATAGCTGGCGTACTGAGGGCAAAAGGTGGACCTACGAAGTATTAAGAAGGTGGTCATAATTCAGTGATCACGTAGTGTATAATTTCGTGAAGAATAAGATGTTGATTTCTGCAAAGCTATTCTAAAGTGTCATATTGAAATAATCGGCCAAAAAACCCAAAGGGAAATGTACTGCATGGTGAAGAAGAAATCAAAAAGTTATATAACAGCTTTTAAGTCAGTGGAAGATACTTGATTCGTAATTTTGTAGAATACTTACAACTTCAAGCAAAAGAAACACAAACAATTTTTACAGCTGAGGCAAACTTTAAAAACCATTACTATACCTTCTAGGGAATGTGAAAGCCTATTTTCTCAAGTTAATTCGAAAGTAACCCCAGCTACTAGTTTCCATTCAATCACAAGAGAAACTCCATTATTATTCAGAAAAATGTCAGACCTCCACAAACCCGGTCTGATCCTACAAATTACGTCATATCGTGCCTCCTTCGAGGAAATCATTTAACAGTGGATACGAAGAGAAAGAAGCGGACGAGAACGATTGAAACATCTCAAGACTTAAAAAGAAAAGTTATAATTTAGGATCAACATGAATCTCCTGAGTAATGTAATTCTAAGTGAAATTATAACGCTCCCTTGTGGGTAATCTTGACAGAAATTTGAATTTCACCATTTTATAAGCATTATACACAATGCTATCAAAAGTATTCGGACACTACCAAACATTTTCATAAGTTCGAAGAACGGTTGCGCAGGAAAGAGCTGTGAGTGAGGATGTACGTATCTAAAGGTGACATGTCTTATCGTGTAATCAGTAACTTTGAAGTGGATATGCCACGTGAGCGTGTTATTCATTATATTATCAAAAGTATTCGGACACTACCAAACGTTCACATAAGTGCAAAGAACGGTTGCGCCAGAAGGTGCTCTGAGTGAGGATATACGTTTATAAAGGTGAGATGTCCTATCGTGTACTCAATAACTTTGAAGCGGATATGTTGCGTGGAGGTGTTATACGCTATATTGTCAAATATATTCGGACACTACCAAACGATCACATAAGTGCAAAGAACGGTTGCGCAGGAAAGTGCTGTGAGTAAGGATGTACGTATATAAAGCTGAGATGTTCTGTCGTGTTATCAGTAACTTTGAAGCGGATATGCCTCGTGGACGTGAACTTTCCGAGTTCCAGCGTGGGCTGGTCATAGGATGTCATAGGAAGGTGCGCTGTGAGTGGGGAGGTACGTATATAAAGCTGAAATGTTCTGTCGTGTTATGAGTAACTTTGAAACGGATATGCCTCGTGGACGTGAACTTTGCGAGTTCCAGCGTGGGCTGGTCATAGGATGTCATAGGAAGGTGCGCTGTGAGTGGGAGGTACGTATATAAAGCTGAAATGTTCTGTCGTGTTATGAGTAACTTTGAAACGGATATGCCTCGTGGACGTGAACTTTGCGAGTTCAGCGTGGGCTGGTCATAGGATGTCATAGGAAGGTGCGCTGTGAGTGGGGAGGTACGTATATAAAGCTGAAATGTTCTGTCGTGTTATGAGTAACTTTGAAACGGATATGCCTCGTGGACGTGAACTTTGCGAGTTCCAGCGTGGGCTGGTCATAGGATGTCATAGGAAGGTGCGCTGTGAGTGGGGAGGTACGTATATAAAGCTGAAATGTTCTGTCGTGTTATGAGTAACTTTGAAACGGATATGCCTCGTGGACGTGAACTTTACGAGTTCCAGCGTGGGCTGGTCATAGGATGTCATAGGAAGGTGCGCTGTGAGTGGGGAGGTACGTATATAAAGCTGAAATGTTCTGTCGTGTTATGAGTAACTTTGAAACGGATATGCCTCGTGGACGTGAACTTTACGAGTTCCAGCGTGGGCTGGTCATAGGATGTCATAGAAAGATGTGCTGTGAGTGGGGAGGTAGGTATATAAAGCTGAGATGTTCTGCCGTATTATCAGTAACTTTGAAGCGGATATGCCGTATGGACGTTAACTTTCCGAGTTCCAGTGTGGGCTGGTCATAGGATGCCCTTTGAGTGACGTTTCCATACGGAGCATTGCAGCTAAGCTGAACATACAAAAATAGACTGTAAGTTATGTCGTAAAGAGATGGAAGAGGGATGGTTCAAGTATAGCCACAAAAAAAATTAACATTCAGGACGGCTGCATAAACTGACGGAACTTGACAGAGAAGACATGGTAAGAAATGTTAAGAAATCTCGTTCTTCCTTTGCTGTTTCCATCGCTGCTGTAGTAGGAAATGCTTGTAATGGATCGTTTAGTACCATAACTATCCGCAGAGAGTTGCACAGTGAGAGATACAATGGTAGAGCAGCGGCACGCGACCCACACATTACTACAGTTAATGCGAAGCGCCGTTTGGAATGGTGTGTTTCTCGTCGTTCATGGACTGTGGGCGACTGTAAAGCTGTTCTTTGTGGAAAGATGAGCCACGCTTTTCACTCTTCCAATTTGATGGTATTGTTTGGATTTGATAACAGTCCGGCAAGAGATTTTTGTCGGATTGTTTTGTTCCATTTGTTAAGTTCGGCGGAGGTTCCATCATGGTTTGGAGTTGTTTTTCGTGAATGGGACCCCACCCGTTGGTAATTATGCCATCTCTGAACTCTGAAGTGTACCTCTACATTATGGATCATTCTGCCCTATCAAGAATGTGGCAGTATTATAGAACTGACCGTTGTCTCTTCCAACACGATCAAGCTCCTTGCCGCACTACACATCTGCATGAGCAGGACTGGTCACTTGAAAATGAGGTGGAATTTTTTACTTTCCTGATCGAAGTAATGATCGTAATCCCATAGAACACCTCTGGAATGAATTGGAGTGATGGATATGAAATTGATCATAACGACCGTCTTCTCTCTCCACCCTAGCAGCAGCTTTAGAGGAAGAATGTCGAGCCATTCTTGTCGAGACGTACAGGAAATTGATTGATAGTATACCTGGACGTGTAGCCACTGTCATACAAGCAAAAGGTAGGCCGACTAACTACTAATAGCGATAATAAAGCCATTTGTCACAAAACATTGTGATACCCGAATACTTTTGATATACACTATCTAGACAAAAGTCACCGGACACCTAGAAGAGAAACACAACATAACTTTTATTGACATACATTAGCACGGTGTCGGTCCACTTTTGGCCTTAATGCATGCATTGACCCTTCGAGACATGCTTTCGACAAGGGTTTGGAACACAGCGACATGTATGCGCTTTCATTCAGTACATAATGCTGCCGCTAACTGCCGCGGTCAGATGCAGGTTTATTTTTATACCGCCTTGGTTCCAAACTTCTTATGCGGCGCTCTAATTCCTCCCATGAGTGGTCTATGGGATTAAGATCAGTACTCTGTGCTAGCCAGTCCACACGCGATACGGAATTACCGTCGAACCACGCCGTAACAGTCATTATTTTATGGCTGGGTGCGTTATCCTGCATTGTACCAAAAAGGCTCGGTTCCATAGTATTGCGACAGAGTTGGTAGAGCATAATTGTCCAGAATATCGAGATAGACGTGCTGTATAACAGGTTTGTCCACGATAACCAATGGGCAGGGACCATACCACGAAAAACACCCCCACACGAGTACACTGCCAGCTCCTAACTTGAACGTATGAACAGTACACTGTGGTGAATAGCGTTCCCCTGGCTGATACCATACCCACACACGGCCATCAGACTGAGGGATCGTGTATCTGGATTCATCAGTCCATAGGACCCGTTTCCATTGATCTACGGTCCACGATAAATGTTCTTTACACCATGCTAAACAAGGAGTAGCATTCCGAATGGAGATGAAAGGCTTACGAGCAGCTGCACGAACACAATAACCCGTGGAATGAAGTTCTCTGAGAATGGTATGTGTACATACCGAGGTTCCAGCATTTTTACTCGCCTGTACACTGAGGTCTTGTGCAGTACTCCGTCGATTACCTGTAACGACTGTCCTGAGGCTTCGACGTCCTCTGTCACTGATTTTCTTTGGTCTGCCGGTGTGTTTAGCTGCTTCAGGCACGATATGTGTCTTCCACTTATTTAGTACATCCAAAACAGTTGATTGGGGTATGTTTAAACGCCTCTCGGTTTTTCATATAGACAACCCACTAATATATACAATCTTTCCTTTATCAAAATCAGTTCTCCCGCGCCGCGACATTTTCACTATACCTCACAGTGCGATACAATCGCGGTCAGATGCAGGTTTATTTTTATACCGTTAGCAGCTGTACCGCGCATCTTAACAACGCAGTGGTTACAGTTTATTTGCTTTTGAAGGGGTGTCCGGTAACTTTTGTCAATATAGTGTATAGTGTATAACTGTTACGAAATACTGGTTGTTTTAAAATATAATATGAACATGTAAATTATGTTTTGTAGTTTATACCATACAACAATCAAAATGACTTGAGGAATGTTCGTAAAATGGAGATACTCTTTCTTACTAAACACCTGCCTTTGTTACAACGTATGTTTAAGAGTTCCAGTACATTTTCTTCAAAAAATAAAAAAAAAGCACTATGTGTAAGTAAACGTAAGAACCAGATAATAGCTTTTGAGTGTAAGGGCAGATGTTGAATTAAAAGCGAACTAATAAGCATTTGAATTACTTTTGTGGTTTTTACTCAATACACAGACTATATTCCGTAGTCAATATGCATAGTTTTATTAATGCGAATGAGAAACGAGCCAAAACTCAAGACGGCGTTCGAACTACTTTTCCCGAACTTTCCGTGGCGCACTACATCACATATGCTACGCTATTGGATCATCAGCGAGAGATAAAAGAGATTTCTATAGAGTATTATGGGTCTCAGAAATAAGTATTACATAAAATCTTATTTGAAACTTCAAATCAAAAAATTAATTTTGTTTCAAAATTTCTGGCATTGTTTTCCTGGTTGTGCGTGAAAAGGCCAAAAATATGGCAATTTTCGTTTCCTCCGCTAAGTAACATTTTGCTTATCCTTGCTGCTTGAACCACTGATTTAAAACAATAAAGTGTTGGACATCTTTAGAATGAATGTTAGCTGACAGAAATTAGCAATTCATATGCGATATTTAAAACAGTACCAAGAAGCATTTAAGATATTCGCATCAACTTGAGGTATTTATGACTGGAACCAGTTTGGTGATTTTACACGGCGGAATATTTCTTTTTAGGAGTTCGCACTCACAAATGGATTCCTAACCTCAGTAGGATTGATAGCCGGGGAAACATCAGATTGGATTGCTAGCTCCAGCCTCGATGGTGCAGTGGCCTGAGCGATGGTTTCTGACCATTCGTCCGACATAGGTCTGGGTTCGAATTCCGGCAGGCAAGGTTGTGGAGTCTATTACGGCACTGGCTCCCTCCCTTGTCTGGAGCTACTGTTCTAAATTAGGGACAGGCACCTGACTATAGACCATGGAGTTGCTCACTATAGTCATGTAAACCCAATTCAAAAAAGAACAAGAAAGATGTCACAGAATTTTTGGTGTAATAAGCACGTCTTTTGAATCCGTTCTGACGCAAATTAAATTTACCAAATCTATTCAAAGTCAATGGAACCGGTATGGAAAACAATAGTATCTGACGGAAGAAAGAAGGTTTTCAATCTTGTTTTTAATCCTTCAGATATTGAAACGGAATCGTGAGCTTACGCCCTCTGGTTGCAGACTTGTGCGTTAAGAAAAACATGAATTTATATGAGGGACATTTCGCACCGGAAACGCTCTCCAACACAGAAATAGTTTTTAAATCGTGCTCTTAGAAACAGAGATATCGTCAAAAATAAGATGCGCCTTTACGTCCCCTGGTGGGAAAATCATGCAATATTTTAGGAAGAAAGTGTTATCAAAAGATTTATCCATATGAGCAATATCGGTCCAAGAAAAAATTTAGTCGAGTTTTCAGGATCCCAGATTTTGCTACAAATACATCAGAAGCAGATATTAACACTTACAACCCCTGGTGACCAAACCATTATTTACCAAACATTAGAAATTATGTGAAACATATTTTCCATCAGGTCTTTTATGCGATACAGGAAGAATTGTTCAAATCGGAATTTTAGGAGCAAAAATAACGCTGAAAACGCAGTTTAGCATTGTGCGCCCTAGCGGAAAGTCTATGATTTACTTGTAAATTTTGAATTTACAGGAAAAACATTTCGCATCGGAAACACTATCTAACAAAGAGGGAATGTTTCAAATCGGACTCCTAGAAGTAGAGATATTTACAAAAATAAGATATACATCTACGCTCCCTGGCGTGGAAACCATGCATTATTTTAAGAAGAAAATGTTTCTAAAACATTTGTCGACATGATAGTATCGGTCTACAAGCGACGTTTTTTTCAATCGATAATTTAGAAGCTCATATTTTGCTGCAAATTCATTAGAAACGGAAATTAAGATTTACGCCCCCTGGTGGCCAAACCATTTTTTACAAAAAATAGAAATGATGTGCAAGTGATTTCCCATCAGGAGCTGTATCCTGGGCACACACAAAAAAAAATTCAAATCGGAGATTTAGGAGCAGAGATATAGAGGGAAACGCAATTTACCTCTACTCCCCTAGCGGAAAGTTTATGAATTACTTGCAAATTTTGAAATTATATGAAAAACATGTCACACTGAAAACACTATCCAACAAAGAAGAGAATTTTTCAAATCGGACTCCTTGAAGTAAAGATATTGACAAAAATAAGATATACATCTACGCCCTCTGGCGGAGAAACTGTGGAATATTTTAAGAAAAAATATTCCAAAAAGGTTTATCGATGTGAGTGGCATCAGTCCACGAAATAATTTTTTCAATCGAGATTTTAGAAGCTCAGATTTTATGGCAAATACATCATGAGCGGAAATTAAGATTTACGCCCCCTGGTGGTTAACATATTTATTACCAAAAATTAGAAATTATATGCAAAAGATGTTCCATCAGGAAGTGTATCCGCTGAAGAATTATTTTTTTCAAATCGGAGCTTTAGAAGAAGAGTTATCGGGGAAAATGTTTTTTTATTTTTACGCCCCTTGCGGAAAATCTATGCTTAATTTCAAAACGTAACTATATCTAAAATACTCTTTGATACAAGTGGAATCGAAAGATAAAACAATTTTTTCAATCGGAAGTTTAGAAGCAAATGTGGAATAAAACATATTTTTGAATTCGACATCATCTGCATTTACGCCCGTAGAGGCGAAATTGTATATCGTAAAAAAACAAAACGAAATAAAGGATCATCATTCGCATATTTCAAACTCAGAATTTTTCAAATCGGACTAATAGTTCCAGAGATATCATGGGTACAAACGGACGGACAAACCGATAACATGTTTAATGGCACGATCTTTTTTTGCAAAAGACGTGCTGAAAAGAAGGCTGCTGAAGGTACAATTCACGGAGGTCAGCCTCACATAGTACGTCCACGGTAGATCTTCGGAATCCATCGACGCATGCTTGTGATATTCTCAAACACCCTGGAAAATCACACGCTGGATGGTCAAGAGAGAGATTAGAAGCCGCATGACTTATTAACCTCACTGATATGAGGCTGTTTATTAGTCGACAGCAACTGATTGTTAGACCTGTACACTAAATTATCAAAAAGTATTCGGACACCACAATGTTTTGGGATAAAGGGTGTCATTATCCCAATTAGTAGTTAATTAGTCCAGCTTTTGCTTGTATGGCAGCGACAACACGCCAAGGATACCATCAACCAATTTCCAGTAGGTTTCAACAAGAATGGTTCGTCATTGATCCTGAAAAGCTGCTGCCAGGGTGGAAAGCGGTCGTTGTGGTCAGTTTCATATCCGTCGTTCCGATTTACCTCAGAGGTGTTCTATGGGAATAAGTTCAGAATTCTGAGCAGGTTAATCCAACAATTCACCTCAAATTTTAAAGATGACAATCAGATTTTTTGGTGTAAATGCGACAAGGATGGTAAGTCAGATAATATTCGAAAACTTGAAAATTTCAACGTCCTGGAGCGGAAATCGAACCTACGTTTCCCAGATAGCGCAGGGGCATGCTAACCGGGAGACGCGGATTCGATTATCGCTCCAGGACGATGAAATTTTCAAGTTTTCGGATACTATCTGACTTACCATCCTTATACATTTATTACAAAAAATCGGATTGTCATCTTCAAAATTTGTATTATATGGAGTAATCCCGTATTTCTTTCATGAATTCCAGCTCATTTTCAAGAAACCAGTCCTGCACACGCCGTACAGTGTGGCATGGCACTAGATCGTGTTGGAAGAGACAACTGTTATTTGTATAATACTGCCTTGGCACAGCAGCATTATCCAAAACGTCGAGGTACACTTCAGAGTTCATCGTCTGCACTGACGGATTCCCATCCATTAAAAAAACAACCCCATGTCATGATGGAGCTTCCGCCGAATTTAACAGTCGGAAGAAAACGGACAGACGAAAATCGCTCGTCGGGCTCTCTCCAAATCGAAACTCTCCTATCACATTTGAATAATGAAAATCGTGACTCAACACTCCAAAGAACGGCTTTACCGTCCAGGAATGATGGGAGACACAGCACTCTGAACAGCGTTTCCCATGCACGGCAGTGATGTGTGGACTGTGTGCCGCTGCTCTACCATGATGGCTCACACTGTGCAACTCTTTGAAGATATAGTTATGGTACTTACCGAGCTATTCTAAAGCATTTCCTACGTCATCAGCGAAGGAAACGCAACTCTTTGAAGATATAGTTATGGTACTTACCGAGCTATTCTAAGCATTTCTACGTCATCAACGAAGGAAACACAACTCTTTGAAGATATAGTTATGGTACTTACCGAGCTATTCTAAGCATTTCCTACGTCATCAGCGAAGGAAACGCAACTCTTTGAAGATATAGTTATGGTACTTACCGAGCTATTCTAAGCATTTCCTACGTCATCAACGAAGGAAACACAACTCTTTGAAGATATAGTTATGGTACTTACCGAGCTATTCTAAGCATTTCCTACGTCATCAGCGAAGGAAACGCAACTCTTTGAAGATATAGTTATGGTACTTACCGAGCTATTCTAAGCATTTCCTACGTCATCAACGAAGGAAACACAACTCTTTGAAGATATAGTTATGGTACTTACCGAGCTATTCTAAGCATTTCCTACGTCATCAGCAGAAGGAAACGCAACTCTTTGAAGATATAGTTATGGTACTTACCGAGCTATTCTAAGCATTTCCTACGTCATCAACGAAGGAAACACAACTCTTTGAAGATATAGTTATGGTACTTACCGAGCTATTCTAAGCATTTCCTACGTCATCAGCGAAGGAAACGCAACTCTTTGAAGATATAGTTATGGTACTTACCGAGCTATTCTAAGCATTTCCTACGTCATCAACGAAGGAAACACAACTCTTTGAAGATATAGTTATGGTACTTACCGAGCTATTCTAAGCATTTCCTACGTCATCAGCGAAGGAAACGCAACTCTTTGAAGATATAGTTATGGTACTTACCGAGCTATTCTAAGCATTTCCTACGTCATCAACGAAGGAAACACAACTCTTTGAAGATATAGTTATGGTACTTACCGAGCTATTCTAAGCATTTCCTACGTCATCAGCGAAGGAAACCGCAACTCTTTGAAGATATAGTTATGGTACTTACCGAGCTATTCTAAGCATTTCCCTACGTCATCAACGAAGGAAACACAACTCTTTGAAGATATAGTTATGGTACTTACCGAGCTATTCTAAGCATTTCCTACGTCATCAGCGAAGAAAACGCAACTCTTTGAAGATATAGTTATGGTACTTACCGAGCTATTCCAAGCATTTCCTACGTCATCAACGAAGGAAACGCAACTTCTTGAAGATATAGTTATGGTACTTACCGAGCTATTCTAAGCATTTCCTACTTCATCAGCGAAGGAAACGCAACTCTTTGAAGATATAGTTATGGTACTTACCGAGCTATTCTAAGCATTTCCTACGTCATCAGCGAAGGAAACGCAACTCTTTGAAGATATAGTTATGGTACTTACTGAGCTATTCCAAGCATTTCCTACGTCATCAGCAGAAGGAAACGCAGAGGAAAGATGGGATTTTTTAACATTTCTGACCATGGCTCTTCTCTCATGTTCCGTCAGTTCGTGCAGCCTTCCTTAATGTTTTGGTGCTGTGGATGCATGGTTCTGCTTCCATCTCTTCAATTCATCACTTACAATCGATTTTGGTAATTTTAGTTTAGCTGCAATGCTCCGTATGGAAACGTTATTCAAATGACATCTACAACCAGCACACGCTTGAACTCGGAAAGTTCACGTCCACGCGGCATATCTGCTTCAAAGCTACTGATAACACGACAGAACATCTCAGCTTTATATACGTAGCTCCCCACTCACAGCGCACCTTCCTATGACATCCTAAGGCCATCCCACGCTGGAACTTGGAAAGTTCACGTCCACGCAGCATATCCGCTTCAAAGTTACTGATAATACGACAGAACATCTCAGCTTTATATACGTACCTCCCCACTCACAGTGCACCTTCCTATGACATCCTATGACCATGCCACGCTGGAATTCGGAAAGTTCACGTCCACGTGGCATATCCGCTTCAAAGTTACTGATAATACGACAGAACATCTCAGCTTTATATACGTACCTCTCCACTCACAGCGCACCTTCCTATGACATCCTAAGGCCATCCCACGCTGGAACTTGGAAAGTTCACGTCCACGCAGCATATCCGCTTCAAAGTTACTGATAATACGACAGAACATCTCAGCTTTATATACGTACCTCCCCACTCACAGCGCACCTTCCTATGACATCCTATGACCATGCCACGCTGGAATTCGGAAAGTTCACGTCCACGTGGCATATCCGCTTCAAAGTTACTGATAATACGACAGAACATCTCAGCTTTATATACGTACCTCCCCACTCACAGCGCACTTTCCTATGACATCCTATGACCATCCCACGCTGGAACTCGGAAAGTTCACGCCCACGCGGCATATCCGCTTCAAAGTTACTGACAATACGACAAAACATCTCAGCTCTAGGTACCTCCCCCACCACAGCGCACCTCTCCATGACATCCTATGACCATCCCACGCTGGAATTCGAAAGTCTACGTCCACGCGGCATATCCGCTTCAAAGTTACTGATAGCACGACAGAACATGTCAGATTTATATGTCAATTTCCCCACTCACAGCGCATGACATCCTGCGACTATCCCACGCTGGAACTCGGAAAGTTCACGTCCACGCGGCATATGCGCTTCAAAGTTACTGATAACACGACAAAACATCTCAGCTTTATATACCTACTTCCCCACTCACAGGACACCTTCCTAAACAACCGTTCTTTACACTTATTCAAATATGTGGTAGTGTCCGAATCCTTTTGAGATATTGCGCCCTCCGACTATTCTTCTAAGTTGTAATCTGTTCGAGTTCTGGGTAAGACATAGGTGGTTATACGCTTGTCCGATAGCGCTGACCCTTTTTTGATACTAATGGATCTAAATTAGGGACGATCATTTGCTTCTAACCTTTGTGGGACATATGGTGGATCTTTAAACCTTCAAAAATAAGAAAAAAGTTCCCTGAACGATAGAGTCTGCTGCTGCTGATAACTTAAAACTCTGACAAACAGAGGTTTTGATGGTGTTCTTACAACTCATGTAGAAGAAGCTTCGAGAAAAAATATTGTCGCTGTAAGTAGGATGATTGGTTTATATCTTTGGACACAGCTCGTATACAACAAACAAATCAGTTTTTGCCAGAAAGAAATACTGCGTGTCCATAAAGTCTTTCCCACATTACAAAAAATAATATAAAAAATATATGCAAGTTAAAATAAAATGATTGGCAACATAATACAACAGCACTCATAAATTTTTTTTTTTTTGTTCTTTAGGTGAGCGCTACTGCTAAATAAGAGGAGCATTTCATCCATAACAGCTTTCATGCAAGAAAACGTGGCGTGCGTGTTGTGGTTCCATGAGACCAAATCAGCCGTTACTATCCAGCATCGTTTCAGAAAAGAGTACAGATGATCACCACCAGACCAAAAAGGCATAAAAGCTTGGTAGGAAAAATTTTAAGCGACGGGTAGTGTTTCGGTTGCACAAGAGACAGCTGTTCAGGAGACATTTCAGCTGCAGCTGTTTAGGACACATCTAGCCCAAAAGTGAACGTATGGTGCGGCCTGATACATGATAGGATCGTCGGACCCTTTCTTTTATAGAGCCCACGGTAACATGTAAATGGACATGCTGCAACTTTTTGTAGCACCTCTATTTGCATGCACTCTAACCTTCGGTTATTTTTCAACAAGACGGTGCCCCACCACATGAGTCAATAATGGTTCGTGAGTTCCTCAATGCCACATTTTCAGACAGATGCATTGGCGGCGACGGTCGAATAGCATGACAGTCCCGATCGCCCGACATGAACCCTCTAGACATTTTTGTGTGGGGTTATATGAAAAACCAAATTTACTCTAGCAGTGTTCCGGATGTCGAGAAGTTGAAGAGCAGAATAACAGACGTCATTGGATCTGTCTCTACTGAGATCTTAAACAAAACATGGCGTGAAATCGAATATCGCTTAGATGTCCTCCGGGCCACAAAAGGCATCTATGTGGAGGTGCATTGATACTGGAGAAAAAACTTTACTTGTGCACCATCATTGTCGTGCAATCCTTCTCTTGTAATTGTAATACGTTTTTATATTAATTTTTGTAATGTGGGAAAGACTTTATGGGCACCCTGTACATTTCTCTAGCGTCTACCTTTATTACTTACCATTTTCTACAGAATAATCTTTTGAGACGTAAATTGGAATAATAAAACGCGTGTCAAAACTTCAGAATAGTAAATATTGACCGGAAAATAAATAATCTGCGCATCATGAAATGAACGTATTTCTCAAAACATCTAAAAATATATTGTTTATTCTTCTTGAAAAATTGTCGTTGCATTTGAAATATCAGTCAGTTGTTCAAATAATATTCCTCTGATTGTCTTTTCTGGATTTTGTATTTAACGGAACACATGCAATAAAGCACAAAATGAAAGTAACAGCATGAAGAAGATGATGATAAAGAAACCGTTTTCTAGTTCTAGGCAAATTAAAGGAAATCTTTCTAAATAACAAGATACGTGAGTTCTCTAACTTCGAGTAAAGGAACATTTCGGTATAGACCAATCTCTTCTTTCATGCAAAATATTTGTGCGTTTTGTTTCGTGAATAAACCTCTTATTCTAAAATAAATATAGTAGTATCGTTTTCATCATGACGGACGGGGGGAGGGGTAAAGTTCACAGCATCTAAAACCTTCGTGTATCTGTTAAAAGCTACAATATACTGAAACACAGTGTTATGATTTTGAGCTGAAAAGAAGTCATTTATTCTTCTAAGGGTAGGTATCTGCTTAGTTAAGAGCACTTTGAAACGTGCTTGTGAAAAAAATTCTGAAAGAGGTGCATTATGTATGAAATTAAAAAAAAATCGTTGAAAGAAAACTTGGAAATTTCTTGCAGAATGTTTCTCCTTTTTGTGTTAGTAACGGATCATTTCATTTGAAGCGAAAGGTAAGGAAAAAAATCTGTCGACAAACTCCAAGCTCAGAGTGTGTGTGAAAGGCAACTATACAGTCTCACAAAGCTTGATTCTTTAAGCCATCGGTCCGTGCCGCGCTTTTAGAAAAAGAAGTTTCTGCTCTTGTGAGCCTCGGTGCTCGTTCGGAATCGTCGAGTCTGCGGGGACGGAAGGAAGAGCATGCAAGAGGAGATAAAGCACCCCCGTGGGCTGTCCCTGTTATCGGTTCTGTGGCCAGAAGAGAAAACCATCCGCTCTTGGACGGCCCAGACTTATTATCAATGGCGAAGGGGGAATTCGCTAAACCAGAGCATTTCTATTCCGTATGAAAGCGTATTTCCAAGCGAAACCCCTCTTATCAGCTGCACCTCAGAATAAACGGAAGCCTAACTGCACACAGACTTGAACCTTGATTAGTATTATTTAATAAGCATTACGATTGCTTTTTCATGATACATGCATGCAATCTTCACGATCTCTAATTAAAGACCCAAGCGAAATGTATTGCTGGTAGCAAGTATGCGCAAATCTTTATTTATTTTCTTTGACTCAGAAGAAAGGCTAACTTTATGTCGACTTACAATGTTTGTGCAATGATGTAAAGTTTCCCTAATATGTTTTTTTTAATGACATTCCAACAATTTTTGATTTCACCACCGCTCAGTAAAATCGAGGGAGTGTTTATTATATACAGGGTGTTCTAAAATTATCTTTACAAATTTGACCTTCAATAAAACCTAAAAGAAATAAGATAACGAAGTTCTGTTTTTTATGCATGTATGAGGGTTTCAATTTTATTAATGGCATCTGCATAATTACTACAGATACAAAACGTATACCTGTTTCAAATTTTCACAGTATTTCAGTGTAGTCACCAGCAATGTGTAGTCCCCGTTGCCAGCGATGTGGAAGTCATTCAATTCAATTTAATTCAATTCAATTCATTTATTTTACTGAGTAAAAAAAAAAAACAGTGTTACAGAAAAATCAGTTGAAACAATGCACAGCCAGGAAGCAGGGGGAAAAGGCCAGCCAGGCCTGACACGGTCCCATGCTCCCTAGGCCAGTTTTGCACTGAGGTCAGCAGTTGTAATTGCAAACAAGAATATCATATAAAAGTAACAAAACAACAACAACAAAAAAAAAAGGTAATGATATATGAGCAGATAAGAAACATTACAGATAATACCATTGCAAAAGCAATTTACATCACGATATCATCATCATCATTGTCAACCATTATCAATCCTACTGCTGGACGAAGGTCTCTCCAAGTTTCTTTCCCAACGGTCTGTCTGCCGCCCCGGTGGCGCAGTGGTCTAAGCGATGGCCTCTGATCATTCGTCCGAACGGGGTCCGGGTTCGTATCCCGGTGAGGCATGGATGTTGTGTTTGTCTTACGGCACTGGTTCTCTCCCTTCCCTGGAACCAGTGACCCTAAATTAGGGACGGGCGACTGCTTAGCGACTGCTTATAGCTTATTGAGTTGCTCACGGTGGTCGTTAAACCTCCAATCAAAAAAAAAAAAAAAAAAAAAAAAAAAAAAAACGGTCTGTCTTGTGCCAGTCTCCTCCATGTTCCTCCCGCATGCTTTCGAATTTCATCTACCCATATCCCACGTGGTCTTCTTCTGGGTCTTTTCCTGTCCCTTGGAATTCATTCTAAAATTTCTGCTCTCCATCGATGGTTTGTCCTTCTGGCAATATGTCCAGCCCATTGCCATTTCAGGGATTTTACTCTGATCATGATGTCTTCCACTCCTTTCATTTTTTTGATCCACGAGTTCCTCTTCTTATCTCTCCTGGTAACACCAAGCATGCACCTCTCCATGCTTCTTTGGGTTGTCTGCAGTCTTTGTATGTCTCTTTTAGTTAAGGTCCACGTCTCTGCACCATACGTAAGCACTGGAAGGATGCATTGATCAAACACTTTTCTTTTAAGACATAATGGCATATTGCTCTTGATAATTATACTGTTTCTTCCAAAAGCTCTCTAGGCAAGTTTTATACGCCGATTAATTTCTTCGTCAATGTGACCTTCACTTGATATCTGCTGTCTAAGATAAATGTAGGTATTGGTTGTCTCCAGCTTTTCCCCATCAATCGATAAATCTTCATTTCTTGTAAAAGCATTGTACATCACTTTTGTCTTCTGAAAGTTCATTTTTAATCCCACTTCTTTACTCTTGTCAGCAAGTTCCTGGATCATACTCTGCAGCTCTGCTGGTGTAGTTACAAAAAGGACTATGTCATCAGCAAAACGAAGGTGAGTTAGATAATCTCCATTAATCTTTATCCCTTCGTTTTCCCAGTTCAGTGATTGAAATACATTTTCCAATTTCGGCATTAAAGAGTTTGGGATATATAGTGTCACCTTGTCTCACTCCCTTTCCAATTTTTATAAGTGCAATACAAGTCGTAATATTAGTCATAGTTTCCATCCACTGTAATCAATAATTTGAGGAGCTGCAATTAAATACAAAGTTCTTTAGTTTTTTTTAAAGGTTAAAATTATTCAAAGAAGTTAGTTCCGTAGGTGATGAGTTCCAGTAATGTGGGCCAATGTAATTTAAATCTTTGCTTCATGGTCTCCGTTTTCGGATGAATAGGCCAAATATGTGATTTAGTGCGTGTGTCATGTGTGTGAATCTGGGGTATAATTTGTATGATGTCAGCATGTAGATTATTTTTAACGCGTTTGAACATAATTTTCCCGATATTGAAGTAATATAATTGGTTAATCGTAAAAATGTTATATTTGTTTGGGAAAACCCTTGTGGTATTATACAGTGTAATAGGATGCCATTGGCAGTGCCTGTTCTGTTGGTTGTTTGTACAGAGCGGTCTACTGCGTGAAGAATGTCTGGGATAGTTCTGAAACGAATGCCGCAAAGTGGTTCCTTCATTTTAGGGATCAAGTCGAAGTCTCAGGGGCTTAAGTCAAAATATTACGAGGGTTGGTAGAACACTTCCCAGCCCCATGGAGTAAACAACTGATCCAAAATCATATGCAACATGCGCTCCAGCATTTCATGTAAAATGATGGGTGGATTCTACATAAAGTGTATCCGCTTTGTACTCAAAGCTGGTCTCAGATTTTGTTCCAAACATGTAGAGTAATACTGCGCTTTGACGGTCCGGCGTTGGGGTACGGCATGCCTCAGGATAACACCATCGCAGTCGTACACGAGAATAAGAATAACCATAGCCTTGGGGTTCCGACGAAATTTGAATTTGTGCGGTGACCCGTAATGACGCCATTCGTTAAATTGGCGTTTTATTTCTGACTCATAGGATCTAGCCCATGTCTCATCCAGCGTGATGATAAGGCGAAGGAAAGCTTCTCCTTTGCGCTCGTAGCGTTCCAATTGCATAGGTGTAGCCTCGTATAGTTGTCATTTCTGGATCTCAGTCAAAGCGTGCGATTAAAGTTTTCTCATTCCCAGGCGTTCCTTCATAAGGTGTACCACAGTTGTATTCGCCCCCCCCCCCTGTCTGATTGGCTAACTGATGAATCGTAAAGCGCCGATCTGTCTCCAGTAACGCGGAAGCAGCACTCACTTGTTGTTCACTTGCACTAGGACGAACTGGCCGAGGCTCATCTTTCACATTTTGGCGTCCATCATTGAAGGATTTTACCCATCTTGCAACTGTACCGTATGGTTATGCAGGTTCCCTTCAAGCCTCTAAAACTCCTTGACGACACCGTCGTGCAATACGACCTATGGCACTTTGAATTTTTATCCAACACCGCTGCTCCAATTTCGAAAACATCGTGACTAGACCGACGGGTAGCGATAGCTCATGTTTTTCTCGTTATTGCGCCGGCGCATGCTGTTGGGAGGGCGAGTCCATTTCACAGTGCGGTGTGCTAGGTATCCAAGCAACGTGTGACGTAAGCAGCATAAACTTGTTGCGTTCCGCTTCGATTCTACAGATGTGTTGCCACTATTAAAATTCCAACCCTCGTAACAGCAACGCATAAAGTTTTATTGGATTGCAAAAGGTTTTTGTTTACTTTCAGGTACGACCCTGAACTAGTGATTGCTACTCTACAGGAAAAGGCCCAGTTTGTGGCATGGCTCATAAGATACGAAGTTAGATACATAAGTCCAAAGGTATTTCCATACCAAAAATACCGACGTAATCCACCATCCAGACCCTGAATACGCGAGTGGCACAGGAAGTTTATGGAGACTGGAAGTGGGCTTCATGAAAAGGGCGCTAGCCAGCCACGCACAAATGATGAGGATACGGAACGTGTTCGACAGAGTTTCCTACAAAGTCCAGAGAAGTCCATTCGTACGACCTCCAGGCAGTTGGGGTTGCCACCTACAACGATGCACAGGGTACTGCTGCACAAACGCTTGTACTTGACCGCCTATAAAGTGCATTTGACATAAGCACTGCTGGAATGATTGAATTCCTCAACCTGAGATGGTCCAATTCCTCAACCTGAGATGGTCCAATTCCTCAACCTGAGATGGTCCAATTCCTCAACCTGAGATGGTCCAATTCCTCAACCTGGGATGGTCCAATTCTTTGGCTTCCACGTTCACCCAACTGTTTTACTGTGGGGATATGTGAAGTATATTGTGTAACGCACAAAGATTCCGGATATGGATGAGCTAAAGAACAGGATTACAGCTGCCATCATCACAATTCCCGAGGACATGCTAGGGAGAACATGGCAGGAGGTCAAATACGTTCTCGACGTTATTTGTGCAACCAGCGTCGCGCATGTGAAGCTCTACTAGCATCACAGCAAACTTTGGAACGTTCTCTTCAATATGCAATAAACCAGATTTTGTTCGCTTATTCCGTTTCTGTTTTAATTATGAGGGCCAAAGTTGTAGAGATAATTTTGAGCACCCTGTATACAAAATACCAGAAAAATTAATATCTCAGCACTGATGTTCTCAGAATCTTTTGGTTTTTTAGAAAGACATCTTTTAGCAAACAAGAGAAATAATTTACGTTCCAAATGGGTTTCTTTCTCTTCGAAAGATACTGAATCACTACTTTCCCCACTGCCACAAGCACGTATACGTTCAAATTCTATAGAGTGCCGTTTACCTCTAATTTAACATTCCCTTTGAGTTTATGTGTTCTTATGTGAATTTAGCTTCTCTTCGTTGAATATTTTCTAACTTAGCGTCACAAAGTTCCTCCGGGCGAGCTGGTAAAAGTTGACATTCTGACAGTGGGTCCGATGATAAATAAATAAAGTGTTTTAATGTGGCTCGGAGTGCAATGTTGAGATGAGCAATGAGTAGATTCTACCGAAAGAGATAATTATATTAGCAAAGGTATATGTCATCTGCATAGAGATAAATATCAGGTACATTGAACAAAATTATCGATCAAATTCCACTCAGTGTTGTTGTCATGAATGAAGTAATTTCTATCCGCTAGTGACGAGTTTAAATAACGAATAAAAGGAAGTGGATTTCTGTAAATATAATTTTGTTGTCATTGAACTGCGGCAGTTACTTTGAAAGTGAATTCAATGCTAATTAACTTTTTCAGCTTCGACTTATGTACAAACGAAAAATGTAGTTGAGTCAAAGTTTTTTATTTTATTTCTGCTTGGTGGTACAGTAGTCTAAGCGCTGGCTTCTGACCATTTGTCCGAGATTTGTCCAAGTTCGAATCTCGGTGACGCATTGTTGTTGTGTTTTACTTACGATGTGGACCCCTGCTTATAATCCACTGAGTTGCTCACGGTGGTCGTTAAACCTCGAAATTAAAAACGAAAAGGTTATTTAAGGTACGTCAACAGTTAAAGAGGAGCTGAAATAACCTGAACCTAAAAATAACAACTACTGAAAACCAAGAAAAGTCTAATACTTTATACTAGATCCATGTCTAAGATTGAGTATAAATATTTCACCTGGTTTAAAGTACACTAGTGTCCAAATTTAAAGACAGAAAAGCTATTTTGGTAAAAAAATAATTTCACTGAATGAAATGTTACGACGGTTAGGTAACGTATCAGGTGGAATATATGAAGTAAAATCAGCACCTAAATTTGCAATTCGTAGAGCAAAATGCAATACAATATCCAAATGAAGTAATGTACTTATATCCACATGAGGAATGAAACCATTATTTCTCGTCAGCAGCGCTTGTAAGAAACGTTTGTTTGGATTAAAATTCATTCCCAGTGTCTAACAAATGTCTGTCTGACTAGTAAAGTGGAGAGCCACAGGAATACCGAAAACATACCAGTCGCAGTGTCATGTGTAAAAGATTTCGTGTGACCATCCAAGAATGGTTTCAAGATCATGGTAACAATTTAACGATACCAGTGACGTCAGGTTGGCCGAAGAATTACCGGGCCTTGTGTCGACAATTATCTTGCTTTAACAGCGAAACATCACAGATTGTACACATCTTGGTAGTCTTCTGCAGATCTTACCTTAGCGAATTGTGTAATTGTGAAAGTATACCACTAATAAGAATGGCTCTTATGCAAGAAGACTAATTTTTTTTTCTTTTGATTGGAGGTTTAACGACCACCGTGAGCAACTCAATGGGCAATAAGCAGTCGCCCGTCCCTAATTTAGGGTCACTGGTTCCAGGGAAGGGAGAGAGCCAGTGCCGTAAGACAAACACAACATCCATGCCTGACCGTGATTCGAACCCAGACCCCTTACGGACGAATGATCAGAGGCCAACGCCTTAGACCACTGCGCCATATGGGCGGCGACTAATTTTTCTGTCCCTGTTATCTCGCCTCACATGACAGCTACTTTGATTTCTTGCAGGGAACGTTGTTCCTGTGACAAGACCAATAAGCCAGTGTTCGTTTCACTAATGCGTCGAGATTCAATTTACCAACTACTGTAATTCTTTGCGTCGTTTCACAGGGAACCAGGAATCGCAATGATCTCTGAAACATTAGAGACACTTTAGATAACGGTAATTTGCTGGAATGGCGTAATCAGTCCACTTATTTGAAAGCGTCAGTTCGCTGGTCAGCGCTACAAGGACGAAGTCCTTGAGCCCTATTTTAGGGTTCTTTGGGATGCTCTTGTCCCTTAATTTTATTTTACGGACGAAAATACTCACCGCATAAGGTTAAACTTTTCGGAGATGATTTTCTTGGAAGCGAGATCGATTGGCCAACCAAGTCTCTGAATCTAAACCCTATATATAGAATAACTAGGAGGTGTCAGCTCCCTCCCAGAACCGTCCAAGAGGCACGTGCCACCCTCCTTGCTGTATGGGATTCATTCCCAGAGCTCATCAGTTACGTTGTCATTAAAAGGGCTCATCATTGTGAGGATTGTTTTTCCGTAAAACGAGATCATATTCCTATTAACCATCTGATTGGATGAAATTTTTCATTCCACTATGGTAACCCATAAAGCTTGAAATTATGCACAGGGGCTGATTAGCCCACCGGGATCTGTCCCGGTAGCCCACTGGAGAAGTGGCCCACTGGAGAAGTGGCCCACTGGAGAAGTGGCCCACTGGAGAAATGGCCCACTATTTCTCGTATCGCCTGTGTCTGGATTGTTTCGAAAGAACGTATAATTATTTTGCTACTTATGAATAAGGATGCGTAACTTGAAATTGTCTGCTTAAAAAGTTATTGCCTTAAAACAATTGGCGTTTCTTTCTGTCTTCATATATGTTGAGCGTTTGCTTTAAAATGACAAAGCAAAATTCTCTCTACTTCAACGAAAAATTTACCGCCAGACAAAGTACGATGTTATAAATAAAAAAAACGAACTTCGGTTAAGCTTAGGTCATTCGTCTTGGAGCCAAAAGGTCGTTGGTAGGTCCTAACCTCCTTTTGTAACTTTAAAGTATCCACTAGTAATGGATTTCATGGTCCATCCTCTCCACACCCTTATCTACGTGCAGAGATAAAGCACAAAGGAGTTTTTCGGCGCAGATGTTACGAAATCCATGTCTCACCTACAATTAACTTAAAAGAAACAGCGACTTGCCTTTACCGGTTCATGGATCAAAATGGTAGACTTAAACAAGGCGTCTATTCGAGGAGGTGGTTTAAATACCGTTGTTCAGTAGATAATCAGTGACCAAATAACTATATTTATTTGGTACAACACCCCATTCTTAGGTAGAGTTTGATATGCTACATTCAACCATGAGTGGATTTCTTTCACCCTTAAATTGCTGTTAAAATTTGTTCACGACTGAATAAGTTTTGTAGTGCATATTTGAGAAACACATATTCGATGTGGGTATGTGTGTTTCTGTAGCGAACCACAAGACCAAAATTCCCAGTCTGGTTTCTTCCACCCTATCCGTACCTGATTATGCGTAATCAAAATATGCACACATGCTTGTGTTTTAATGAACTGTTTATGAAATACCAACATTTTCAATATTCTCTTACGAGGTTTTCTTTTAATTTTCTCCGAAAATGCCTTTGGGTCAGATTTTGAATACCAGTCTAGTTCAAGTTTCTATAGACCTGCTTTCTTCGTCTTAAGGAATGGAAGTGTCCTAAGATTTAAGAGTACGGAAGGTGTACTTGTTTTCAAATCGAAATCGTTATTTATGAGACACTGAGGTTTGGCACCTATAAATGTGCACTCACTATTGCATACGGAGTGTGACGTACTAGGAGATGTGACGTACCTGCCAGCAGGACGCACACGACATAAAGACACATAGCAATCAGAATAAACGCCCGCGTAGCTCAATTGGTAGAGTGACTTGTTCCGGAATAAGCGGACTCGGGTTCGAATCCCGGCGTAGACCAGAAATGACGGAGAAATTTACTTCGTTATAATGGCGCCCGAACTATCCGGATGACCCGGCAGTTCGAAATCTCGCATTGGTGTGATGTTATTTCCACACCGCGAGATAGGAAAAATAAGAGAATCCCTTCTCCAGCACTTCGGAAAAAAAAATAAAAATAAGGGGGAGATGATGTGACGTACTAGAAGATGTGACGTACCTGCCAGCAGGACGCACACGACATAAAGACACATAGCAATCAGAATAAACGTCCGCGTAGCTCAATTGGTAGAGTGACTTATTCCGGAATGAGGGGATCCGGGTTCGAGTCCTGGCGTGGACAGAAATGACGGAGAAATTTACTTCGTTATAGGAGCCCAATAATAGAACTGCTATGTGACCAAAAATGTTAATGCAGTTCCAGCTGACAAAAACTGCACATAAAAGAAAATGAAAACAAATCTGGTCATTTCCGAGTGTTTTGAGCACCCAAGTGCATTTCATTTGAAAGAATCAAATCGCCGTGCGCATTCAAGTGCCAGATATGATTCTTGTCGTGTGCTATTTTTGGCAAAGGACAAATAACACTGAACAACAAAAATAAACTTTTTGTTTGTTACAAAGACTGCATATGCCGAATCATACAGTATTTGTCATGCTGCTTACAAATCTTCTTCCTAAATTATGTTATCGGGCATAGTTCTCGAATAACTTTTTTGTTTCAGTGTACAAGAAGCCTTCATTCTGGCATGTATATTTCGCTACAAGCAATTAATTACACTTACCTTAAAAAGCAGTTATTTTAGATTTTCTTCTGTACTTTGGTTGTACTACATCCCGTTGTAGAGTCCAACATTAATCAGCTAGCATTTTAGGGCTCCATTTTCCTTTATAGCAATTTTCTATGGTACATATTTCCTGATGAAAACGTTCTCCGTGCCCATCGCTTACAGCTTCTACGTTCTGTGGGAAAAGTCCAGATGCGAGTGAAGAAAATGTATTTTGAGGGACATATTGCATCCCATGGCCTTATATAGTTTTCTAGAAGCTCAGTAACAAGTTCTTCATAATTTTCTGTCTTCCGGTAACCTAAAACGTTCAGTACCATATCTTTAAAGGACTTCCACGCAGCAGCTTCAGTCACATTTAAAGTGCCTTCAAATGTAAAATCACGCATAAGTTTCTTTATTTGTGGACCAATAAAATGTCTTGTTTAATTTTGGCTTCAGGTATTTTGGGAAACTTTTTGTTTAGAAAACGAAAGGCTTCTCCATCTTTATTCAATGCCTTTACACATTTCTTTTATCAAACCCAGTTTGATATGAAGCGGTGGTAAGTACACGTTCTGAGGACGTACTAAAGGCTCAGCAAACAGCATTTTCATTACCTGGAATTAAGGACTCTCTTTTAGGCCAGGTGGTTTTAACGTAATGAGAATTTTTGTCCCTACTGTTCCATTCACGGAGGAAGCAGTAGTATTTTGTGTAATTAAGTTTTAGACAAAGGAGTAAAATATAAAGTGATAGCTATACAACTATCACTTTAAGATCGCTAAAAATATTCCATGAGTGTTTTTTGTATACTATACTTCGAAGCAACAGTTTCATATTTGCATATGTTTCTTTAATGTATGCAGCATACGCAACAGGTACTGACGGATACATGTTCCCGTTATGAAGAAGGACCGCTTTTAAGTTTATTTTTGAGGAAACTATAAAAGTCTCCTTTCTTCAGGTCTGTATTGCTGTCCTAAGACTTCAAACAATAGGTCTATATCATCACAGTACACAAGATCACCGCTCTTCGAAAATAAGTGTTCAAACTCTTGCTGTCGTCTACGAAAACTACATACTTTTGTTCTTGGTCGTAAAAAATTTCATCCCTTCAATCTTGAAGCCAATATTTCGGCCTGACATTTTGCTAAATTAAGTTCACGAATCAGTTCATTTAATTCTTCCTGACTTATAACGTGAGGCACAGAATCTTCCGAGAAATCAGGGTCTTGTTGAACTTCAATATCTTCTTCGCTGTGAGGATTTATTTAATTAGTATCACTATCATCCAAACTCCATGACTGTGAAGGTACAGGAAAAGGAAGATCTGGACCATGAGAAACAGGTCTTATTGCCGATGGAATGCTGGGATACTGAATCGTGTCTTTGGTCTTAGCTGTAATTCAAGATATCTTAGTGATGCAGAAGCAACAGCCTGTTAACTGGTCTTTCGGTTCTCTCTGAACGATTGGTATCGCAAATAGCATTTGACGTGATCCCTTCAACCAGCCAGTCAACAAAGTTACACATGAATTACAACAAATGTGAGGAGCCCAAGATTTATTTTAATCGCCCATTTTGCACTGGAAATAGAGTTCATACGATTTTTAAATAAACGGTGTGAAATGTCGCCTTTAAGACTTTAAAGTAAATTGTCCACAAATGTAGCAGAAAGTGTTTGGATGGTTCACACAAGTACGCGACATAATTTAAAGCACACATTTGCACAATCCACACCACTTTTTAAAACCACGAGAAAATGCACGTCCTTCAATACCGATTAAATGCATTCGAATGGCAAAAAATTCTGCTTTGTTCCTCCATCCCAGAAGGAATTGCACAACAGGAGGTAATGGCGTTAGTATGTCTACTCTCAGAGACATAGCTGTCCTGATTGCATACAGATGTCTCTGTTGGGAAATATAGAGAAATCCCTTTAAGTACCACAACATTCACCCCAATAGAGAGTTTGATTACAAGAAATTGGAGCTTAGTGAAGCAATTGTGACTTCATGATTGGTTTCAGCACCAGTAAATACATACAACAGCGTTAAAATTTCCTTCGTAACAAAACCATTGTTGTACAATGTAATAACCAAGAAACAAAATCAGTTGGGATTGAAATAAAATGCTTATTCCATGTAATGTTCCGTATGAACTCAGACTTAAGTTCCTGCTTGGAGCATTTTACGTGTTTAGGACGACCTTTAGGTAAAAAGAGAAATATCTGTAATTTAAAGTCTTGTTCTGCTGTCCACTATTCCACATGGCGACTCTGCACGTTGATTTCTACAAGGCGGATTGAAAATAATATTTTTTATTACACATGGGAAAACTTACCAAGACTGTATTTTTTTACAAAATTGTCTAACTTTTGTGGGGACTTCTTTCCGTGTTATATAATAAACGGCAACTAAATTACTAGTACTTGAGTACATTTAAAATGTGCGTGGAAAATTTTTATTGGGTCCATATGCAGATACATCATAGCAGAAACCCACGCTCACTGGGTCTATGTAGAAACGAAAGAAGATTATTTAAGCTGGTCCTGGAACAACTCCTTGGTGGATGTCTCTCAAATTCATGCATTTCTTTCAATCCGCTAAAATGTGTTTTTGACGCGTAAATAGGTGATAAAACAATTTTAATTTCCAACTAGATGGTGGTAAATTACGTGATGCAATAAAAACATATGCACGCGCTGACGCATGCCACATACATATGATATCACCTTTCTGTGAATATACGGGTAGTATGACTACATTACTATAGAATTTTCGATGCAGTTGTGGTATATTTCACACATGTCTTTATTATTATGACCCTAGTAATTCACAATGTTATTTGCCCTTTCACTGCATGTTTTAAAAATGGAATAACATCTTTTCTTACTTCAGTTTGTGGACATGATGTCTTCGCTTCCAGAAATCGAAAGACAGGATTTTTGTCCTAAAGGCGAGAGGAAAAGCATTGCATACATTTCTGCATTTCTGTAAAACCGCACTTCTCTTTTATCCCATTTGCGTGCCCTTCTGCGAATCCTATAACTCCGCTTACCGTGATCGAACTCGAAAAAGTCTTTTTGCCTCGGATGAAGAATAACACATCAAGAATTTACTATTAGTGATTCAGAACTACTTCGTTAGTCAAAGTGGTTACATTTATAAAGTTTTAGTGAATATCTTTTGATTTACAGAATTATTAAGACGGCAAAGAGAACAACTTAATAAAATATTGGTATAAAATAATACTGAACAAGTCACGAATTCATAGTAGGATCCAGAATTAAATTTTAGATTTTCATGTGTTGGAAACTGTTTCTCTTTTTGTGACTATATTGTTCTCATACTTTTCACTTTCTTTCTTTTTTTTTTCCTTTTCTCTCATTTTTAAAGAATCACTTCAATACGGGTCTCTTCGTACTGGTCCCTGATGGGGTGACTGCAAACAAATTGTGTAAATCCTGATCCGGGTGGTTTTTTTCCCGGGCTGGCTCCTCCCCCGCAAAGATGTTTTGAACGATCTGTATGAAAGATGTGAAGAACTATTGCTGTAATTTATAGGTACGTATTGTGAGTTTTTACATCTGTGAGAAATATTTTAACTTGGTGTTGTTTGGTTTTTTAAACCTAGGAAGTTGTTTATAGTGTTTCTTATAACTATCTACTCTGCAAAATAGTAGCTTAAATAAATTTCGTATTTTTAGAAAAATCTTTAGATTAAGTAAATGGTATGAAAGTGAGTAAAATATGTATTTAAATGTGATACAGGAAAAAAATCTAACAACTCTTTATGAATTCCTAATAGTTGGCTGTCAATAAAGTCTGGCATGAGATAAAATCAGGAAACAGAAATCCACTGCCTACCTTACTGTTTAATACGTAACATTACATCAGGAAACCTAGAAAGGTACTGCAGCGGAAATTGAACCCGCATCTCCCTATATCCGTTTGAGCATGCTATCCCGTACGCCACCCACGACAACGAAGTTTAAAAAATCTAAGTTCATATTCTTATTCTTCATTACTTGGAACTTCATTGGTCTGGGTGGTGAAACGGCTACCATCCTCGCACGAAAATCGGGAGATGCTGGTTTAATTTCTGTTCCAGGGCAATGTAATTTTCATGTAATGAAAACACAAGTGGTCATATTAGTTTACTTCCCCATTGAACAATTGCTTGATTTCATTCACCAAGAAAAAAATACCCAAAACAATGTTTGAACACGTTTCAGTTAATGTTGCAATTACTTTAATGGGAAAGCTTTCACTCACTTGTGGACGATATATACTTATGTTTATGTAAAGGGCACAATCTGAGTAGCTTTAATTTCTTGACCACAAAATGTCACAATAGACTTACGTACCCAAACTCAGTTAACCACACAAAGCGAATGCATTAATGAATATATAATGTTTGTTTGCAAGAAGGTATCCTACATTCCACCTGTGCAAACATGCAAGATGCGCGAGAGTGCTAAACTTTTGTGTCAGAAAAGTGACGACCTTATCTCGCACACCAGCGGAGAATACGTTGTCCTGCTAACCTATGATAACTCTCAAAGGATACTCATTAGCAACTTGATAGACAACTTCAAAGTTTTCCTTTAAAATCTGAATGCTAAAAGTTCAACTGTTTTGATCGGAATACATATGTGCCTGAAAATGGAATTGGTAAAATACTTGTTTTAAAACATTTCATTAAATGGAATTTAGATGAAAAATTAAGATTTCTTGATGTTTTGAAGACCTGTTTTGAAAGCAATGTCATAAATTTATTATTATAATCAGAGATCTACGCTGAAACTCAAAATTACAAAGGCTTGGATAAGTTTAGTCATTGAAAATTGTCTAGAAGGGTTTTTTTTCTGATTCTAAAGAGTGCCGATTTCAAAAATGACTACGATGTTTCTTTAAAACGTAAGGGTTTTCTACAAAAAGTAATCAAATATACGGGAAAATAGCCTATTCACATGCTTTCTTATTCACGCGCATATCTTACACGTAAATAGACTATTTTTTATATGAAAATAGCCTATTCACATGCATTCTTATTCACGCGCATATCTTACACGTAAATAGACTATTTTTTATATGAAAATAGCCTATTCACGTGTACGATAAAAAGTTGATTTTATTACAAAAAGTTAAAAAATATTTTATTGTCAAAAAGTAATGCAAATAACTGTTTTGTAATTGCTTTTATATTTACAAGTCCCTATATGGTATTTTTCTTTTGATTTCAAAGCTTCGTTTGGTACTGTTTCTTTTATACACATCTGTCGGAGTTTTTTCTGTGTAGTGTATAACAGTAATCTGCAATCATGTTTACCTTCGATTTTCTCTGGCATCCTCGTTCCATCAAATTTATACCTTGGTGGAATTTTTCTCCTTATTCCTTACTAAAGGGTTCAACGTTTTAAGGAAAGTAGTCCAAGTGTGCGTTCAAAAAGTGCACTTTCGAGGTCATTGAACAATATAGTGCTTTGAATGTGCCTAGCATGCTTTCTACTACACTGACGGAAAAAAAACTAACACCACGAAAAAATAGTTGTAGAGGAATGAAATGGCGGCAATACATTTGTATAGATAACATATTTAATCGATTAAGGTTTCAAGATCACGGCTTAATGTAAGCGCGAGAAGAGCCATTTTAAATGTGAAATGCTGGTACATTAATAACCGGTGTAACCGACAGAATGTTGAATGCAAGCACACAAACGTTCATGCATTGTGTCGTACAGGTGCTGGATGTCAGTTTGTGGGATGGAGTTCCATGCCTGTTGCACTTGGTCGGTCAATACAGAGACGGTTAATGCTGGTTGGGGGTGACGCTGGAGTTGTCGTCCAATGATGTCACATACGTGCTCGATTGGTGAAAGATCTGGTGATCTAGCAGGCCACGGCAACATGTCGACACTCTGTAGAGCATAATGGGTTACAACAGCGGTAGGCGGGCGAGCGTTATCCTGTAAGAAAACACCCCCTGGAATGCTGTTCATGAATGGCAGCACAACAGGTTGAATCACCAGACCGACGTACAACTGTGCCGTCAGAGTGCGTATGATAACCACGAGAGTGTTCCTGCTGTCATAGGAAATTGCTCCCCAGACCATAACTCCAGGTGTAGGTCGAGTGTGTCTCGGCAGCAGACAGGTTGGTTGCAGGCGCTCACTCGGAATCCTTCTAACCAACACACGGCCATAACTGGCATCCAGGCAGAACCGAATTTCACCAGAAAACACAACAGATCTCCACTCCGTCCTCCAATGAGCTCTAGCTTGACACCACTGACGTCGCAAACGGCAGTGGTTTGGAGTAAGTGGAATGCACGCTACAGGGCGTCTGGCTCGGAGCTGTCCTTCAAGTAACCGATTTGTAACAGTTCGTTGTCTCACTGTGGTGGCAACTGCAGCTCGAATTGCTGCCGCAGACGCAGTACGATGCGCCACGGCCATACGCCGTACACGGCGGTCTTCCCTCTCAGTAGTGCCACGTGGCCGGTTGGAACCCGGTCTTCTTAAGGCAGTACCTTCCCTTGACCACTGCTGACAACAATCATGCACAGTGGCTACATTCCTGCCAAGTCGTTCTGCAATATTGCGAAAAGAAAATCCACCTTCTCGTAGCCCTATTACACGACCTCGTTCAAACTCAGTGAGCTGTTGATAATGGCTTCTTCGTCTTCTTAAAAGCATTCTTGACTAACATCAACACACTACGTCGAATCTCAACGATAACTAACGCTCACGAACGTTACAGCGCGTATTTACAGCAAACCTGCTTTGCATGTTCCGAGGGGCGCTACTAGCGCCACACGTATGCGCCGAGCGCGAAATTTGCATAGACGTTATCTTACAGATGTACTCTCACCGCCTACCAACTGTCGTTTATCTAACACAACCCGTTCTTGGTGTTGGGATTTTTTTTCCGTCAGTGTATTTATTTTTAATTGGGATCTTTGTAGTTCCTCTAGAACTTCTTTAAAACTTCCTTAAAATCATTCCAAGCCTTTCCTTGAAAAGTTTTTTTTTTTTATTTCATTGGCTTTTAGCTGTTTTCGAATATCTGGTCCACCAAAAAATGCCTTTTCCCAATTTTAGATCTGATAATTCCGAAACATTTTAACTCGAGTACTTTAAACATTCTTCCTTCCTTGGCAAAGCTTTTGCCAAGAGCGTCACAAGTCCAAGTTACTATAGATATGAAAAAGATAGATGTAAGAGGACATTTCTGAGATTAAACAAACTTCCTTGGATAACATTTCTGGTTTCTGGCTTTAAAGCATCCCTGCTTGGTCATCGTGTTTTGATAAAGTGTTGGCCTTTCACAAGGCTGTCCCGTTCGTGCAAAAAAGCATCGGTATTTTGTGCAACCTTCTTGATGTTCAAAGAGCATGGACATTACTTTGAGACCACCACATATCATCCATTTCTGATCATTGTAGTTGAACTTCGTGAGAAGTAAGACTACATTTTGATAACCTTCTTCGCGCGAACTAGTTTACTTTTTGGAATGCGAAAAGGGTTTTACCAACCCTAATACCTTCTTCTAATTACAAACATAATCCTATTAAGGCAGATTTTTTGCGTCAAATGATAGTGAGTTCAGTAAACCAAGGAACTAGTTAAAATAATTGTTTTATGTTAAAAATCAGACGAATAAAAAGATAGCGAATTTTAATTTTGTGGAAAAATGGTATGTGTGTGTGATGTACTTTTTTTTTTTGCTATTTTTCCTTAAATCAACACCCAAAAATCAACTTAAAAGTGTGAACATTTTTTTCAGACAATATTCCACCACAGACCTGAGGTATCGTAATTTAAGATTTTCTGCAATCTACTTCTCACACACCTAAATCAACCAAAGTGTACGGTAAAATAACGTCCGCTGACGCTCGATGTGCAGATATCTCACAGTTCCGTAGAAACAGCTTATTGAGTGCCTTATTCCATTTTCTAGCAATCCACAAGAGAAGAGTTGTCATTGAAGTTCAGGAACGTAATATGGAGCAAAGACGCCAGGCTGACCATTTTTTTGTAGGATACAAGAATTGGAAGGCTCGAATTTGGATAGTCACATGCTGCAGTCACCAGAACATTGAATGTGAGGCAAAAGTATCATCTCCAGGCTTTGAAAAAGGTTCTAAGACACAGGAGAGCTTAGACGTCAACCACTACAAGGTCGTCCAAGAGTTGTAACTCTCAGCAGGACCGGTGCCTTGCATTAACGGCACCACGTCATAGGACGATGTCTGCCAGATAACTCATTTCATAAACTACGGCCGCCTCAGGAGCAAACGTTTCAAGACAAACTGTTTACATGAGGCTCTGGAGAACTGGTCTCCATGCCAGCCGTCCAGTAGTTGGTGTCTCGTTCACCCCTCCGAACAGGAGGTCCTGAGCGAGGAACATCGAAACTGGACACTGACACAGTGAAGTAATGTGCTCATCTTCACTGATGAGTACAGATTCGGTTTACAGACTCATTCTCGTCGAACCACTCTCTAGAGAGAACGGGGGACCCGTTGCAATCCCAGTAACATCAGGGAAACGAACCAATTTTGTGGCGGGGGTGACATGGCATGGACAGGCATCTTTTTGAATGGGCGCACAGAGCTCCACATCTTCGGTACAGGTACAGTTAATGCTCTGAGGTACAGAGACAAGATACTGCAACACCATGTGAGACTTTTCAGAGGTGCAGTGGGTTCAGAGCTGGTATTCATGGATTGTAATGCACACACCCACAGAGCTCGGCTGGTGCGTGAATTTCTCCAAAGTGAAGATACCTAGCAAATGGAGTGGTCACCAAGGTTTATGGATATGAATACGATAGAGAATACATGGTATATACTAGAGAGACGAAATAATGCATCCCATCAGGATCCACCAAGGACCATTCCGGAGATCCGAACTGCTCTTCATCAGGAGTGGGATTTTTTGCCCACGGAACTCTTGGACAACCTGATAACCAGCATGAGAAATCGATGCGAGTCCTGCGTGAATTCAAGGGGTCACCACATCTCTTATTAATTATGGTACACCAGACTTTCCACAAATTTATGTAGGTTACTCGAAAATCACTATGTTGTATATTTTTGTAAATTTGCATAAGTTTTGCAATAAATTTTGTTCCATAACTTGTTTTTTCAGCTGTTCTACTTGCAATATGTTATTACACAATCATACCCAGTTTCGTTCATTTCCGACGATTAATTCTTGAAATATTCATACGTATATTTATTTTGCTTACCCATGGTAACTACATGGCAACTATATAAGTGTAGTTGGGCTCCAAGCAGCAACCTGTTAAGTGGTTTGACAGTTAGTCGTATGTGAGTCTGGGGGAATTCGAGGCAGCTGGGGTGCAGTGGAAGCATGTCGGGCGCGTAACTGGAAAACTCTGGGTTCAATTCCCGGTGGCAGCCGATGAGAATTTTTCCGTGACTCACTAATAAAAACGTGGAAAGAGCGATGACTTCTATTTGATGTTCCTGGTCTACGTCACTTGTCTGTATTAAAACTTCTTCGTTTCTTCTTCTTACATACTTTATTCCATCCCTACGAAATATGAATATTCTGGTCTCGTCGCCCCAAGTGACTCTGTCCCATTGTTTCTCGCACCAATTAGCATGGTTTTAGCCCGTTCTAATATCTTCTGTCTTTCAAATTTTGAAGATGACAATCCGATTTTTGGCGTAAATGTGACAAGGATGGTAAGTCAGATAATATTCGAAAACTTGAAATTTTTCATCGTCCTGGAGTGGGACTCGAACCCGCGTCTCCCAGAAAACGCCCGGGTATGCTAACCACTACACCACCCAGAACGACCAAGTTCCAAGTTTCCAATCAGTAGTTATATTCAAATTGATTGAAAACTTGAAACTTGGTCGTTCTGGGTGGTGTAGTGGTTAGCATACCCGGGCGTTTTCTGGGAGACGCGGATTCGAGTCTCGCTCCAGGATGATGAAAATTTTCAAGTTTTCGAATATTATCTGACTTACCACCCTTGTCACATTTAAGCCAAAAATCGGATAGCCATCTTCAAAATTTTTATTATATGGCGTAATCTCGTATTTCTTTCATGATCTTCTGTCTTTGTTGGGAGATAGAAATAGCTTTTGCCTTGGAATTGTACAATTTAAACTGAAGTCTTTGAGTCTGCGTCTAACAATCCTTGCTCTCACTGAGACAGTTCATGTTTAATTGATTCAGATGATTTTTTTCTGGCACTTAAACACATTATTTTAATTCTTCTATCACCATATGCTGTTGTGCAACTTTTCCTACCTTTACCAGTTTGGTTTTGAATTGACTGAGTCTGCTGATACCTCTTGCACAGTTTAGAAATTCCTCCTTTGTTTAGATTTCCACCTACTTTTCTTATAGCTTTCTCGTAAGCGTGTCCATCTTCACGTAAAGTTAGCATTTTATATCACTTTCTAGGTGACAAATAAACTGTTTTCATTCTATTGGCCATCTCATTAAGTTACACAGCTCACTAGGACATCAAAGAATAGAAAAATTCGAGAAAGAAACGGTTGCTAACTTTATGACACTCACATAACTGAATGGGAGTTCTATTATTAGTTATTAGCTCTGTTACCTGAAAACGAGAGCTCACTCATACTAACACCTTATTGGTTCCGTGCTGTATCATAATATCACGTATAAAGTACAAGTTTTTCCGCGTCAGTCATCGAAAACACTCACATAACTGAATGAGAGTTCTATTATTAGTTATTAGCTCTGATACCTGAAAATGAGAACTCACTCATACTAACACTTTATTGGTTCCGTGCTGTGTCATAATATCACGTATGAAGTACAAGTTTTTCCGCTACAGTCATCGAATCCGGGTCCCCCTCACTCCGGAGTAAGTCGCTCTCCCAACTAAGCTACACGGACATGTGTTCTCTCTACTATCTGCCTTTATCTCATGTGCGTCCTCCGGTGCAGGCACGTAACACATCTTATTGCTTCTCAGAACAATCAGTCTCAAAGGTCAGTTTTGAGTTAAAGAAATCCACTTCTTGTTACATAAGGCAGTTGTGTTTTCTTTTTCTGGTTATTTGGCTATAACTTTTAATAGATTAAAGCTAACTCAACACAGTTTGTCGCATTACATTAAATTACACTGCGGAACAAAGTTTGTGTTGCACTGATACCAGCACTTGTTCTTAACTAATTTGAAAGTGATGAATTTAAATCTGAAGTTAGTTTTTCTCTGTAAGCTCTAGATATTTTCAATTCAACATTTTCACTTTTCGTGAAGTTTTGACGCCTCTCGCATGATGACATGGTCTATCTGAGGAATTTATTATCACGCAGTTTTATACTTTGGCTTAAACAACCGTCTTGGCAGAGATATTCTTCATGTATTCACAAAAACGTGTAGGTGCATCACAATATGCATAAAATCTTGAAAAAAGAAAAACAATGACTTGTGCGGACTATGATATATATCGCTACTTGTCAAATCTGAAACATATATCAATTATAGTCAAATATGATCATGCACTAATGTGTTCTACCTTAAAGTAACACATAGTTCGACATAAATGTGGTAGGCGCTTCAGAACAACCGATAAGAATGGAATGCAAGGTTCAAATATGTCCAGTTCAGGTAAGAATTCTCTCTTGTAGTTGTTGCGTTTGCGGACTTTCTCAGGGAATCTCGTTTGATGCTCCAGCAGTAGTCTGCCATCACATTTTTGTCCCTTCGTCCTTGATAGCGCTGTTCAATCATCTTGAGGTCTTGATGGAAGCGCTGTCCCTGTTCATCACTAACAGCCCCAAGTTTCTCGGGAATTGATCAAGGTAATTATTCAGAAAATGGAGCTTGACACTCATGCTGCACCCAAGATCACGAAAAGCCAACAGCATTCTAGTAAAAATTCTCCAAATACGTGGCGTCAGTGAGTAAACAAAGACATCGCTCTTTCCACGTTTAGCAACGCACAGCAACCAAAAAATTGTCATTCGGCCGGCGCCGGGGAATCTAATCCCGAATCTCTCAATATCTAGCCGAGCGCGTTACCCTTACACCACGGTGGCCAACAATCCACGGTGCTATGTGTGTTTTTCTGTCAGCATCTGACATTATAAATCCGTAAGATGTGCTTAGCTACTGAGACGTATCCATCTGGTGGGCATTAACGGCACTGGCTATATATCATCACGGGAAATCACGGGAAATGACACGTGTAGCGATAGGTGACGCTGCCTCTGCTTGCTTGTACTCTGTGTTTTCTTCCGCGCTGTGTGTGTTACGTAATCGCTGTTTGCTCAGTGCGTGAGCCGTGCTTCCAACCGAACGAAGATGTTCCGCATGTCATCCAATGAGTTTGCGAGTGGATATATGTCATCGTTTAGGACTATTCAGATGTAGGAAGAATCAGGTTACAGGAAAAATTGAGCAGTGTTCCCGTTTACTTGGGACGTGGTTTTCAGCTGCTTGTATTCCTCTTGATACGGTGATGATTCTTGTAGATGGTTTCCCCAAAGGTATTTTTCCTACGATGATGCAATTGAGGAATCTTCCCAGGGTGGAGTTTCCACATCCTCTGCGACAGTCAGCGACTATTATCAGTCTTGCAGAGAACTAGTCGCAGAGTTTATTGTAGCCTACGAACAAGTCGAGGGACAGCTTGAAGGCCCTGGTTTAATCGTAGATGTGGATGAGGCGAAATTTGGGAAGCTGGAGGAATAATCGTGGTCGTCTCGTTGAGGGCACCTGGATCCTAGGCATCTTTGAACGAGATTCTAAACAGTTCTAGGTACAGATCTGCCCGGAGAATAACCGCTCTGCTCAGATATTGCTGCCGCTAATCCAGAAACATGTTCAACCTGGAAGTACTGTAATGACGGATCAATGGGCTGCGTACCGCAACCTCCTATCGTGTGATTTCCATCATCTGTCAGTCAACCACTCGCTCAATTTAGTTGATCCGACTACTAGGGCGCATTCTCAAGGTGTTGAGAGCAATTGGCGGTCCTTTAAACGCACACTATCTAATGGAATTCACAAAGACCATTTGGCAGACCACATTCTGGAATATTTATTCCAACGAAATTGTAGTCTTTCCTCTGAACACTGTTTTCAGGTGATGATTGGTATCATCAAACAGTTCTTCCCTAGTACGTAAAATTTTCCACTTCAATATTCGTACTACATAGACAGGTTCTCAATGAGGAGGAAACACTTCTTTTCCGTCGTTATAAATATTTAACAACACCTGAACTACTCACATTCCATAAACCCATTCCTTTAAAAAATAACCTACGCCGCATATTTCGGGTCCGTAACACTCGTCTCGCGCAAGCCACCCACGGATTACGTAATGCACGCAGCGAATGAGCAAACAACGCCAACGCAGCTACAGCGCCACCTATCGCGAAACGTTTATCCCGTGATTCCTTCAGCGCGTTGGTTGAAACAGAAAACAGAGGGCCGAAATCTAAAGTGCTTCCCTATTTTTTGTGTTTCTTTAAGTTTAAAGTTATCGTGCATTGTTCCGTTCTACTTACAAGCCCGTGAGTACGTTATTTTGTTCATTCTAAACTTTGTTTATCTTCTGGTCGAGCTGGCCAGAAGAGCTGATGGGCGCCGCCATTAGTAATGGCGTCATCCGGTGCGGATGTTAAGTTCGTTAGCTCTACTTCCGGTTCTTCTAGTCCTGGACTCATGCTTGGTGGCACCACTACGCTGGCTTCTTCTCTTGGCCCTATTCAGCTTCCCTCTTCCGGTGCGTCACTCGGTATCTCTTCTCATGCTGCTGCCCAGTTAGACAGCTCTTCTGATACAGCTTCTACTGTGACTTACGCTGATGCAATGTATAGTCATGATGACGTCACTCCTCCTCCTTCTACAGCTGCTCGTCTGCCATCTCATATTCTGCTGCGGCTGCTTCTCAGTCCTCTCGTGTAGTTGATTTCCGTTTAAGTTTGGGTGCCTTGGCCTTGCGACCCTACCTTCGCCGCACAGGGAATTCCGTTTCTCTTGATGTTCTGGCCAATTCGCCTGAGGCTCAGAAGTTTTCTCAACATATGGCTTTTTGGGTCGTTTTTTCTTTCTTGCCTAAAACAAAATTGAAGGTTTATGCTGTGCTATCAAGACCATGTTTCATTCACAGGCGATCCCCCACATGTACCGACGGGCGCGTTCTGTGATTGTTTATCTCAAGGCGGCTGAACATGTCTCCTTTCTTCTGCAAAATGGCCTGGTGATTGGTTTGTTTGTTTGTTTGTTTGATTGAAGGTTTAACGACCACCGTGAGCAACTCAATGGGCTATAAGCAGTCGCCCGTCCCTAATTTAGGGTCACTGGTTCCAGGGAAGGGAGAGAGCCAGTGCCGTAATACAAACACAACATCCATGCCTCACCGGGATTCGAACCCGGACCCCTTTCGGACGAATGATCAGAGGCCATCGCTTTGACCACTGCGCCACCGGGGCGGCCCTGGTGATTGGAGCCCATTGCCTTATTCCTGAACCGGTTGCTAAGCGCCCCGTGGCCGTCTCTTTCAACCCAGTGCCGCCCGAAGTCACCAATACCATTCTCTCTACACTGCAATTTCCTCCTATTGTCAAGTGGTCAGAGATTTTACAGCTTATTCTGCAGCTCCTACTGTTGACGAGAACCGCTGTATCCCTGGGGCTCGCATGGTCAGGGTTCGGTTCTCTTCACAAGACGACATCACATATCTTTCTACACAGTTCACTGTTCAATGCCAAAGCCAGCGTCGCCGCATCGACATGCTCTTGGAATTTCACTGTAGGAAATGTAAAGCTCTGGGCTACTTCTTTCGGAATTGTC